>BTHU01000013.1:40825678-42025678 GCA_036184795.1 Tokudaia tokunoshimensis
TCTATTCCCTAAGCCTGGTAGAAAAACTTACAGTCAATTAGTAATCAAATCTTTCTTGGGTAGAAACAAATAAATGAACGATTTTTAGCTCTTTCTAGTTACTGGATGCCTTTGTAAAACTCAGTTGAGAACCATCCCTTCCTGCCATTTATGTAATGCACGTTCTACCCTATATACAATTATTGTAAACAAGTATATTACACAAAAATTTATATTCACTCATACATGTTTATAAAATCATTAAACCACATATTTAGACTTATTATTATCCTCCACAATTTATAAACATACAAATGAGTCCTTCATGCAAATGCTCCTCATCCCAAAGGACATTTTTGCTTCCCCTTAGTCACTGTTATCTCTACGGAGCCCCTCAGCAGCACAGCTGTCACTGCCTTCTCCAGAGGGGCAGTCTAAAGGAGATCACCACTGAAGCCCAGGATCTTGTCTCTCTCAGGCTGAGACATCAGAAATTGGCCTCTAAAGATGAGATAATGATTTTCAATCGGATGAACAATAACAAGAGACCCTCTGGGAAAGAAAATAGAAAAAAAATATCTTAAATGTTGCACTCAGAAAACTTGGTTCCAGAATACAATAATCTATGAAGCAGGAAAATGGAGCAACAGGCAGAACTGTCAACATAACAGATGCTACCACCGAGTTAAAGCAGGTCTGTGACTAAGGCGCCAGGGAATGTTCTTAACAAAATGTGAACTTCAGACATTGAGTCTGTAGGTGATTAGGAACTCTCCTCTCCTCTCCTCTCCTCCCTCCCTCCCTCCCTCCCTCCCTCCCTCCCTCTCTCTCTCTCTCTCTCTCTCTGAAGGTGTGTCAGGATGACAGCAGATGCTCTTCCAGCAATCTACAATCCGCCACAGTGCTTCCTGATCCCACAAGGTTATAAAGAGAATCCAGGTGTAGTGGCACGCACCCATAATCCCAGCAGCTGACACTGACAGGCAGGAAAATGAGCTCAGTCAGGATCATTTCCAGCTACATAAAGAGACGAGGGCAGCTGCGGTAGCTCGTTTAGTACTTTCCTACTATGCATGACACTCAATCCCCATATGGGAGGAAGAGGTAAAAGGATCAGGCATGCAAGGTCTTCCTTGGCTTCATTTCCTGTGTGAGGCCAGCCTGAGATGTATGAGACCTTGTCTCAAATAAGTAAAATCCCCAAAGAAAAAAATAATAAAGAGGGAAAAATCCCACCCAATGACATCATCGGGGAAGACATTGTCCCAAGTTTCTAATGCTGCTACTACATACAATTCTACTTTAGAGTAGCTGTCTACAAACCTGCAGTACAGGTAGAGAAGCATATTCAATCGTAATGACAGATGACAATGTTATCAATCCATGCAGTTAATATACAACAGTTTATCATTTTTACAGCGCATTACTTTTATATGTAAAATGGTTATCTATAACCAGATCCTAACATAATCACCATCAGAAAGGCTTCATTCAGCAACTGATAGGAGCAGATGTAGAGACCCACAACCAAACATTAGAAGGAGCTCAGGGAATCCTGAAGAAGAGGGGAGGAAGAATTACAGGAGCCAGAGGGGTCAAGGACACCATAAGAACTACAGTTGGGATGTAATATATGAGAGAAGAATAACTAGGTAGGTAGATAGATAGATAGATAGATAGATAGATAGATACATACATACATACATGCATAAATAGATACATAGATGCATAGATACATAGGTACATTAAATAGATAGATAGATAGATAGATAGATAGATAGATAGATAGATAGATAGATAGATAGATAGATACATATATACATACATACATATATACATACATACATATATACATACATACATATATACATACATACATATATACATACATACATATATACATACATATATATATCATAGATATATAGATAGGTACATAGATACATAAGTAGATAGATACATAAATAGACAGGCAGATATTTTCTGTAAACAATATGCCAAGCCAGTACCATCCTCACATACCTTGTTCTTGGTTTTTGGTTCCTTGTTTGGAGGAGAGTCTCTCTGTAGAGCCCATGCTGGCCTCAAACTCTCAACCTTCCTTCCTTAACCTCATTATAGCTGTGATTAAAGCTGTGGGCCACACACACCTGGCCCTTTGTCTCTTAGTTGCATCATTTCATCATGGGCTTGATTCCACTGAGGTGGTTGTTGTTGTCTGAGAATTTCATTTACAAGTACTGTATTCACATCACCCCCACCTCCCTCCAACTCCTCCTGAGCCGCCCCCTTCTCAAACTCATGGCCTCTTATTCTTTCATTGTTACTGGTGTGTGTGTGTGTGTGAGTAAATCCAACCTCCTGAGTCATTTAGTGCTGCTCAAATGTATAGCTAGCCTCTTAGGATTAGATAATCCATCACGAGCTCATCCCTGAAGACTGATTCTCCTCTCAGCAACCATCAATTGCCTGTAGCTATTTATCCAGGGGTAGAGAGCCTTGTGAGAAGGTTGTTTGTTCTTTGTGACCATGGAAACAATAGGCCACACCATGTGTCTATAGACTCACAGAATATCACATAGTCTCAGTGTGCAGTAGGCTATACCAATTGAATTTGTGTAAATGTGACCTATGATATTTGCACAAGGCAGAAACTACTTAAGGATATACTTCTCACACTGTATCCCTGTTAGGCAGCCCATGACTACCAGGGGTGGGGAGGGATTCTCACATCAGATGGCCTCCAAAATCTAAGAAATACTTTCTAGGCTTACCTTGGCCACAAATAAGACTGTAAATAAAAAAATCACTGCCAACTTTTTCTAATTAGTTGCCTTGAAATGTTTTTCTTTCACACAGTTCTTAAACACAAAGAAGCCTGAAGTGCGCAGTGGTGACACACAAGGCATGACATAATATGCTCTTGATAATTTTAATCATTCTTATCCACAAGTTCAGACTGTAAGTTCAGGGCTAGCATGGGCTACTTAGACTCTGTTTCAAAAAAAAAAAAAAAAACTCAAAGAAGCCTTTAAGAACAATGGCTGAGCACTTGGCAGCCTTTTCCACTGAATATATTATTTGATTTTAGAACAACCCCAAGCCCAAAGCTGCTTATTCGGATACCACTTTACAGATCAGTGAACCAAGACACAGGAATAAAAAGTAACCTGCTAAAAAGGGAGTAGGAGGAGTTGGGGGACTCATTAATTCATTGTTATTTTGCTTTTTTGAAATGGTCTCACTATGTAGCCTTAGTTGTCCTGGAGTTCATGAGACCAGGCTAGCCTCCTAAGTGCTGGGGTTAAAGGTGCATGCCACCAAGTCTGGCCATTAATTTTGTTTGCTTGTTTGTTTGTTATTGTTGTTATTGTTGTTTTGAGACAAGATCTCAAGTATCCTGGGATAGCCCCAAACTCACTAAGTAGTTGTAGATGATCTTGGACTCCTGTTCCTCTTGCTCCCCAAGTACTAAGAATACCTGTGTATACCACCAGGCCGGGCTTATACTTTGTTGTAAACAAACCCATAGCTTTGTGGGGGATAGGCAAACACTGTACCAACTGAGCTCTGTCTCCAGTCCTGGAGACAGATTTTAAAAGCAGGTCTAGGGCCCAATATGTCTCAGTGGATAAAGACATTTGCTGCCAAGCCTGATGAATTGACTTCCATCTCTGGAACCCACATTGTAGAAGGAGAGAACCAGCTTCCAAAAAGTTGTCCTCTGACCTCCATATCCGTGCACACACACTCACTCTCCACCCCAACACACACAGTACAGATCTTTAAATGTAACCAAAATAAACTTAAAAACATGTCTATCTCGCTTGGAAGGTCTTTCTGAAACACTTGGGTTGGGCTCAGGCCTTGAGTAGTCATATACAGAAATCATGGCTTGCTAAAGGCAGCTAATGCCCAGTGTGCCTCTAATACCATCTCAAGGGGCTCTTCTGCTTAATCTTCCTCAGCTACTGAGAATTCCCCTGAGAGTTGCAGTCTTCTTGACCTGAAACTATACTGGGAATTAAAACAAATTCTAAACCGGGCATGATGGTACACGCATACTTTTAATCCCATCACTTGGGAGATGGAGGCAGAATCATCAGGATTTCAAAGTCAAATCTCAATGAAAAGTATAAAAAAGTATATTTTACCCAGAGAAACTTTGTCTTAAAAAAAAAAAAAGAAATAGGTAGGTAGGTAGGTAGGTAGATAGACAGACAGACAGACAGACAGTAAAAGACAGGCATAGTGGCTCATTCTTCTAATCCCAGTAGTTAAGAGGAGGAGACCAGAGCACTCCTGGGAGTTCAAAGCCAGCCTGGGCTAGCTAAATTCTAGAGCAGCCTGAGCTACAACAGTGTGAACAAGCACGTATCAGACTAAGAATGAGCTGGTGGGATTGCCACAGAAGCCTGGGAATCTGAATATCTACCCCAGAATCCATGATGGATGAAGAGAACCGACTCCAGAAAATAGCCCCAGCACTTGGGAGGCTGAGGCAGTAGGCTAAGGAATCCAGGACTAGTCTGGGCTACATACTGAGACTTCGTATCTTTGTTATTGTTGTTTTGTTTTTGTGGGGTTTGTTTAGTTCTGCCTTGTTTTTCTTCAGGGCTTGAAGTGACACAGGTGTCACAGGGGACAGCTCAGGCTGTCTCTGTGCGATAGAAAACTTTCTCCTTGCTCCCTGATGTCTTCTTTATAATGATGCTACTCTCATCTGTTCTCCCAACTCAGCAGGGTTTCTGATCTATATCCCTGAAAACTCTTAGACAATTCACTGAAGTTAAATAAATAAATAAACAAATAAATAACAAAATCAAAAACAAAACAAAGCAACAACAATAAAAACAAAAACCACCATCCACCTGAAGTCACGCACCTCCAGAATGTCAACTCAGGAGGCACAAAACTCGGATCATTGGAACTTTAGTTTAGCAGGTGGGAACCTTGCTGGGATTCAGGGACAAGAAGCTGGAGGTGCCTATTCAATGTACCAAAGCAGACCTGGCCTCCAGGTTCTCCCAATACCTCTCAGTCCCTACAGCCCAGGAACTGGGTTTCCCCAGACTCTCTCTCTCTCTCTCTCTCTCTCTCTCTCTCTCTCTCTCTCTCTCTCTCTCTCTCTCTCCTCCCTCCCTCTCCACCCCCCCGCATTTCTCTCTCCCTGTGTGCTCAAGTTCTTTCTTTCTCTTCCTCCTCCCCTCTGTCTCCTAGTCTACAAGGCGGGTTCTTTGGGACCAGTGAACTCTCCTGAGAGCTGCCACAATAAAGCTGCCTTTATATACTTTTTAATTCGGCTTGAATTGGCTTATATTCCACCCCCACCCACAAGAAAACCTATCAAACCTGAGAATTAGACTTCCTGTGCAGTGTACTTGGCTCTAAGAAAAGATGCTCAGGGTCACTCTGAAACCAAGCCCCACTGTACTCCACCTTGCCGGTCGGTCTTCTGAGCTTCCAATGCTGTCGACAAACTTTACCTCTGGGCTTTCTAACGTTTGTCCAGAGGGATCTCGCGTACAGAAACACTGTGACTTCAGAGGCCTCCGGGGTGTACCTGACAAGCAGAATAACAAGCAGGGCAGTCTCAAAGAGGGACGGGCTGAAGACTAGCCTCCCAGGGCCTAAGGTATGAGGAAGCAGATGGTTGCATCCTGAGCTCCTAGGGACTGGGGACCCCTGTCCTTTAGCAGGCACTCCATAAATATAAGACAATTATTGTTAAAAAGATGACAAAAGGATGCGTGTATCTCTGAGAGCATCTCTATATAAAGACTGGATCGTCACATGCTCAAAGGGACCAGATCTTTTACTTCACTAATGTGTCCTCCACCTCTTTCCTCTAGGGACCCTAACATTGAGCTCCCATGGGGGTTAAATGGTTCTAGTATGCTTTCCAGCCACTAGGCCATTGTGCTCTGTTCAAGAAATGGGGTAAAGCCCAAAGACGACACTTGCTTTACATATGTTAAGCTTACTGCTGTGATGTACTGTGCACTTCCTAACACATTCCTGCTTCTAATCTCTTCCAACTCTTCCACTTGCTTGCTCGCCTTGTGAATGGAGGTTTTCCGATGATCATAGTTTTCCTCAAAGTTGTTGTCTGTTTCAACATTCTGTTACCTCCCATGCAGCCTATCACAATCAGCGGTTATCTGCTATCTCCTTGTTTATCTTCTCTTTGCCTTGTATAGGTTCCAGGCCACAGGATTGCTCCTATCTTATTTAGCATCCAGGAACTGGAAAGATGGATCAGCAGTTAAGAGCACTGACTGCTCTTCCAGAGGTCCTGAGTTCAATTCCCAGCAACCACATGGTGGCTCACCACCCTCTGTAATGGGGTCTGGTGCCCTCTTCTGGTGTGTCTGAAGTCAGCTACAGTGTACTCACATAAAGTAAATAAATAAATCTTTATTTAGCATCCCACTGCTGGGAAGAGACTGCATAAAGTAGGGGCTGGGCACTAGATATTTAACACATGGAATGAGCTACCGTTCTCAGGCTGATGTGGGTCAGGTGATCCCTAAGACAGAAAATAAGGCTCTTAGTACCTGGGCAGTGGTAGAACCTGTAACAGAGTCTGGTATTTTCTGTCCTGGAAAGGAGAGAAGAGGAAGATGAGGAAGAGCCAGGGACAAGTCTAAAGTCAACGATTCTGCCCATACTGTTGCTAGTGTTTCTACTCTGGCGATCCTGGAGCTGCTGCAGAGTCTGTCCAGACTGACCTCCTACCTGTACATCGTCCCCCACCAGACTCACTTCCTGCCTGAGCCTATTTGGTTTAGGTCCTTACAACAAAATACCGTAGACTGTGTTGCCTAGGCAACATACATTTGTTTAGTACAGTTTTGGAGGTGAGAAGTCTGAGGTCTGCATGCTGGCGGTCACAGGCTGAGTGGTGTACTACAGGGGACTTCCTGTTTTTCAGACTGTATCTCTTTCCCTTCTACTTTGTCTCACATCTTCTTCCCATGAAGGCACTAATCCTGTCATGGGTGCCCCACCCTCATGGTCTCTTCTGAACGGGAGCATCTCCCAAAGGTCCCGCCTTCTGATACCATCACCTTGGCAATAAAGGCTTCAATCTGTGAACTTGAACGTAGGAGACAAAAATGTTCAGCCCTTAGCTGGGACCCTGAAAATAGCAGGCCCAGGGCAAAGTGGAGCTGCGTGTGAACCGCTCTGAACCGCTCTGATCCTCGGCCAGAGGTGAGGCGTTTGTGGGGAGAGGAACTAGGAAATGAGCAGTGGAGCTGCATTGCTCTGCCCGGGGCAGTGCCCTGAGCTCAGTGACATTGGCCAGGCTCACTGGGAAGGGGAGCTCTCAGCTGGACCCCATTAGCAGGACCTGTTTTCCATCCCAGTTTCTCTGCGGCCTGAGGCTGGGAAATAGCAGGGCACCACCTTGGTGCTGAGTCACACCCCACTCGGCGAGCAGGAAGCTTGCATAACCAGACAGATTCTGTGGGTTTGCACAGTGGCTCAGGCCACCGGACCAGGAAGGAAAGAGGTGAGGTTGGGACCATTGGGAGGGAAGGACAGATGGTGGCCGTAGGGTCCCAGAGGCAAAGTCTATTTATGCCCTGAAGTCACTATGGACCCAGAAGACCCTGTGTGAAGGCGCACAGCATAGCAGCACAACTAGGCAGCACATCTAGAAATTATAGATACTGATGAAAAAAAAAGAACATAAAACCTGAACATTAAGTCAGGGTTTCATAACTTGGTGCCCTGTGCTCCAAGGTTTGGGGAATGTTAAACTCAGGTGGCATAGGAAGCAGGGACTGAGGCTACCATAAACTCCTGAGCTAAGATGGTCTGCAAGGTATTGCTGCTGCTATGAGACACAGCACTTTAGTGACGCCCAAGCCCAAGGATGTTTGTTAGGTACGGGAACAGGCTCCATGGGTTAGAAAAACTTCAACTTCACTTCCAAGCTGCTCCCGAATGACGAGACAGTGGGGAAACCAGGAGATGTTACTGCATTTGATACAAAAGGGAAATTCTCTTTTGCTGGAATCTGTTCTCCTCCTACCCCAGGAGGACTGATGTTCAATGGAAGATGGCCCAAAGACAGTTGTTTGCAAATAACCCAAGCCCTTCTTTCCTACGGAGTTGGCAACTTCAATGTATTTTCCCCCATAACCTAACTTACATCTTCTTGCCATCTTGGTATAAATAGAGTGGCAGTGTGCTGTACTGTTTCTTCCCTGTGCAGAGAGAGAAAAGAATGACCCTGGATGTGTGTGTGTGTGTGTGTGTGTGTGTGTGTGTGTGTGTGTGTGAGAGAGAGAGAGAGAGAGAGAGAGAGAGAGAGAGAGAGAGAGAGAGAGAGGGAGCCAAATCAGAATCCTCATCCATCTTGGTTTATCTTCCTCTATTTACCTGAGACTCAGTTCTCCTCTCTGTAAAACAGGATAATCAGCCACCATCTTTCTTTCTTTCTTTCTTTCTTTCTTTCTTTCTTTCTTTCTTTCTTTCTTTCTTTCACGTATATGAGTACACTGTAGCTGTACGATGGTTGTGAGCCATCATGTAGTTGCTGGGATTTGAACTCAGGACCTTTGGAAGAGCAGCAGTCAGTGCTCTTAATCGCTGAGCATCTCTCCAGCCCCAGCCACCATCTTCAATATGCCGATTAAAGAGACTAGTAATAGTGGAAAGCAGAGGAAGGAGTTTCATTCAATGTGGCCACGTTAGGAAAGGGAACAAATAGAGAAGTGTAGTGACCCCATCTCCACCTTCAGGCTACTGACATGAGGTTTAGGTTTAAACAGAGGGCAAGAGGTCTGCATGTCCGAGCAGAGCAGTCTTGTGTGGTGCCGATCGTCACTGGCCCATCATGGTCTGGAGTCTAGCCTGTCCTGGACTGTGTTGTCAGTGCTCCGTGAACCCTCTTTCTAAGAGACGAGTTCCTCCTTCTCCTCCGGCTGGCACTAAGCTTCAAG
This sequence comes from Tokudaia tokunoshimensis, assembly GCA_036184795.1. Lineage (NCBI taxonomy): Eukaryota > Metazoa > Chordata > Mammalia > Rodentia > Muridae > Tokudaia > Tokudaia tokunoshimensis. Next base: position 40,834,612 of record BTHU01000013.1, read on the forward strand.
TGTTCCCTTCTCCCAGCAAGAAGATATTTTGGAGAAATTCCAATTCCTTGGAGCCCACTATTTCACCATTCGATAGCTGAGGTGATCAGGGAACAAGTGTCTAGAATATCTTTGCTTCCACCAGGATGTTTTCTTCTGTGCTCAGTCTCTAAGGGTACATGAAAGATATTAAAGGTTTTGGCTACTCTCAAGCCCTGGGGAAACATTTGCAAGTTTACCAGTGTCTTTTCTCTATCGCTTTGCTTTGTTTCTGCTGTTGTTTTATATTGTACTTACTCTTTTATGTGTCTTTGTATAATATGTGTGGACATGCATGCCACAGCACACATGTGGAGGTTAGGGAACAACTTTCAGAAGATGGTTCTCCCCTTTTGCCACATGGGCTAGGCCTGCAGGCTTGGCAGGCAGCCCACCCTTACCCACTCCACTGAGCCATCTTGCTTGCTCTGTTTTGGTTTTTCTTTTTCTTTTTTTCTTTTTTGGTTTTTCGAGAAAGGGTTTCTCTGTGTAGCCCTGGCTGTCCTGGAACTCACTCTGTAGACCAGGCTGACCTCGAACTCAGAAATCCACCTGCCTCTGCCTCCCAAGTGCTGGGATTAAAGGCGTGCACCACCACTGCCCAGCTGTTTTGGTTTTTCTGAGAAGTTCTCTCCAAATAGCCCAGGCTGGGCTGGAATGTATGATTTCTCCTGCCTCAACCAACCAAATGCTGAAATTTACAAAGATGTGCTCCAAGTTAGGAGTGGAGAGGTGTGTCTGTATGGGAGAGTCTCTACAGGTGTCACTGAAGGCAACACAATGACCCTTGAATGGATGAGATTAACACTTCCGTTCACTCTGACTTCCTCAGACCGGATCAAACTTCAGGAGTCTGATGCCAGGCCATTTACATAAGTCAGTGTATTTAAATGTGGTACAACTGGCGAAAATGTTTCCTGGTGTAATATAATCCCCAGTGCACGAGGAGACATAATTACATTGAAACTCAACTCAAAGTACTTGTCATTTCTTCCAAGAAGATGTGTTCTAGAGATAGGTTCCCTGTAAGAGCTTAAGGGCCTAAGGAAGGATCCAGCCTGGTGTCAGTCATACAGATAATGTAGAGGTCATTTGGGCTATCAGTCACCTCTGGTCCTGAAGAATCGTACGGGAGTCTGCAGAGGGAGGCCTGCTGGGACAGACATTCCAGACCAGCCTGGGCTATTTGGCTACACAGAAAATGTAAGGATTTTTTTAAGACTGTTGGCCATCTCTGCTCCTGGCTGTGGGAGTTTCATATGTCCTGGCCCAAGAGATAACAGATCGCCACCAGGCTGTTATCGCCTCCAATTCCTTTCTGGATGGAAAAACAGGACAATCCTGAGGGCTTAACGTTCCTGGTTTCCCTGGAGATCTGTGGGCCCAAGGATCTTTGTGTTCCCAATATTTAGGGGTTTTTGCTTGTTTTGTAGTTGGAATCAACAACTGAATCTTAGAAAAGAGAAAAGGTAGCAGAAAGTAAAAGGGAAAGATTGTCTCTTGTAGAGCTAATTAAAAGAGCGAAAGAACAGCATTGGTGTTGGTTAAGAGCACTGGATGCTCTTCCAGAGGAGGCAGACTTGATTCTCAGCCCCACATGCAGCTCACAACCATCTGTGTTCCAGTTCTGGGAAGTCTGACTTGCATGGGCACCAAACACACATGTAGGACAAAGACAAGCATGCAGCCAAAAAAAGAAAAAAGAAAAGAAAAAAAGAAACCCACCCATACACACAAAATAAAGATAAATCAGAGAAGAGGAAAGGATTTTCTCTCTCAAAAAAAATTTAAAAGAATAAAAGAATAAATATGCTTACTGAATATTGGTCCAAAGCTGTCTCTAGAAGGCTAAAATTCACTCTGTCTAATGTGAGTGTGGAAGAGAAACGGAACTGTGCACTCCTCGAAGCTCCCGCACACTAGATGGATGCACCTTCCTACCCATTAACAGGAGGATCTGTCCAGATGGGTAGTTAGGCTCTGTGCACAGGGTGCTGAGAACTGAGACTCAATGCCCACAAGGGAGCAAAGTACACACAAGCAACATTTCCATCACCAGTGACTCTGCTCACCCTTCTCTGGGAGCGATGCAGAAACTACAAGTGGATTCTAGTGACTTCTCCTCACATGTGTGCCTTTGAGCCCAGTCCATCCCCAGCAAAGTGTGATTAGACCTGATCCAAAGTTGATAAGCTGAGTCAACAAGACTAGGAGCCTCTATCCTGAAAACCCCTTCTGAAGCTGGGAATAGCCCTCCTCCCCAAGGCTTTCTCTCTCCGTGCTCATGTGTGCCTGCAAGCCCTTAGGTGATAGACTTGAATCCACTTGTCTTAGTCAGGGTTTCTATTTCTGCACAAAAAATCATGACCAAGAAACAAGTTGGGGAAGAAAGGATTTATTCAGCTTACACTTCCACATTGCTGTTCATCACTAAAAGAAGTCAGGATTGGAATTCAAGCAGGTCAGGAAGCAGGAGCTGATACAGAGGCCATGGAGGGATGTTACTTACTGGCTTGTTTTCTTATAGAACTCAAAACTACCATCCCAGGGATGGCACCACCCACAGGGGGCCCTCCCACCTTGATCACTAACTGAGAAAATGTCTTACAGCTGGATCTCATGGAGGCATTTCCTCAAGGGATGCTCCTTTCTCTGTGATAATTCCACCTCGTGTCAAGATGACACAGAAAACCAGCCAGTACACCACTATAGTCAAGAGATTGAAATAGGGATGGATAAGGATCCAATTAGAGGAAGTACCTTCACTGCCAACAGATCGGTAACCTAGGTGTAGTCTTAAACAAGACCCCAGAGAGGTCTTTGTTTGCCAGAAACTGAGCTTCCTCATGGGTGCTGTGGTTGCTTGCTTCTGCTGAGCGCCAGTGTGTCGGCAGTGTTTTCCTCTGACTTCCTTCTCGGAGTCCTAGCTAAAAATATATGCAAGGACCAGAGAGGCACCAGGGAGACATGCTTGTCACCAAGCCTGGTTACCTTAGCTCAAGCTACAGGACCCAGATGGAGGGAGAGAGCCAGGTTCTATAGGGTGTCCTCTGACTTCCACAGTGCATGCCGTGTCCAAATACACGCCCATATACATACACCCACAAGGGCACTAAATAAATGAGCAAAACCATAATAGCCATGTCGATAAGTTTGAGAATCATTGGCAAAAGGGCAGAAGTGGGCCATGTCCAAGCAGCTCCCATTAATCTAATACAATCTGGTTTCTATTATCTATCAGATAAACTCGAAGGCTTCAGGCTGAGGAATGGGCCGCAGGACAAGTAAGTCAAGACTGAGAACAAAGCCAGATACCAAATGCAGCCTGAAAAGGGGATCTGGGTAAGGTTCCCAAATTCATAGAAAGGAGCCCAGCAGTCTACACCAAACTGAGACACCCCCCCCCAACATTATGGCCCACTGGCATCTTTAAATGGGAGCCTATTTGGAAATGTAATATTTGCTAATGTAATCAGTTCAAGATGTGTTCATATTGGACTCACTTAGACTCACTAAATCCAATATGACCATTATCCTTATAAAAAGGGCATTGGGGCTCAGCACAATGGCAAATACCTTTAATCCCAGGGTTTGGGAAGCAGAAGTAGACAGATGTCAGTGAGGCCTAGGCCAGCATGGTTTTTATAGTGAATTCCAGGTCAGCCAGAGTTACCTGTCTCAATAGGTCAGTCAATCAATTAATCAAGCTATCCATTTAAAGAGCCTTTTGAACCTACATATACATGGGGAGATACTACACAGCAATGGAGGGAGACCTTGAGTCTGGGAAGAAATGTTTACAAACCAAGGAATCCAAAAACCAGGAGAACCCTGGAGAAAGGCACAGAGCAGATGGTTCTTCAGAGCTTCCAGAAGGAACTGCTCTCATCAATACCTCGCTTTCCCGACTGTTAATCTCCTGAGCTGTGAGAAAGTTTGCTGTGTGAAGTGACTCTGCGTGTGGCAGTCTCTCAAGGCAACCCTGGGAAACCCATCTAGAACCCCTGACAATGTCTTCACTGTGCTAGATTAAAAGGCACCAGGCTCCTCCTGAGCATTTCATGACCTAGACCTGGAGGATTGGACATTAAGGCATCCTCAGCCACATAGTGAGATCGAAGACAACCTGGGCTGCATGAGACTGTCTCTACACAGACAGGCAGAGAAATAAATAAAAATCATTGAAAAGCAACTATAATTTTTAATTTTAAATACTTATTCATGGAGGTATGTGTGCTTGTGTACCAGTCAGAGGACAACCTACAGAAGTTAGTTCCCTTCTACCATGTGGGTTTGGGGGATGGATCTCAGGTTGTCAGACTTGGTAGCAAATGCCTGGACCTTCTGAGTTATCTTGCCAACACTGAAACATTTATTATTTTGAAAAGTGTTAAATACGAGGTAGAACATTTCCCTAGTATGTATAAGGCCAGTGGTTTAGCCCCCAGCAACACACACACACACACACCTCCTCTTGAAAAGAAAGAAGAGAGTGGGGCAACCCCTCGTGCTGAGAAAGGAGGATGCAGATCCTCCGAATTCCTCCTCCATCTTCCCCTTTCTCCCCTGCTGTGGAAGGCAAGCTTAAGCTTCCCGGTGTGAATGAGTGCAAACCACTTCCAAGCCTGGTTGTCCCCAGCCTCCCTTGTTCCCAGAAGGCAGAAAGTGTCAGAAACACTTTCAAGGATTTCGGAGTTCAGCCCAAGCCATAAATAGCACCTGCCATGTGTCTCCTAGCATCTCAGCGCATCTGGTCCTCACCCCCCTACAACTGCAAAGAAGAGCCCTGAGAGCTGAAAGCAGAGACAACCTCAGGCTCTGGCATAGGACTGTTGGTGGTGTGAGGACAAAATGGGATGCTGGACTCCCCACCTACGTGCTGAGCTTTAAGGGAGACCAGCTTGCTGTGCCTTCATCACCAGGTACCCTCCTGACTATAATTTACTTGATTCCCAGCTTAGCTACAGGGAACGGCTGTCCCTTTGCACATCTTCTAGATGTTCTAGCATAGACAATGAGCTCAGGATTGGGCACATATGCAGTGGGCTCATCAGTTTTACCTTCTGAGCAAACCCAGTAATTCTCAGGAGTACGGCCCTACCATAGTTAGGGTTTTACTGCTGTGAACAGACACCATGACCAAGGCAACTCTTATAAGGGCAACACTCAGCTACCAAGATTAGCTCGACATTAACTGTCTTAGGTAGCTCTATACCAGTGCTTCCTACCCACTATTTCTAGAGCACCATGTCCCTCCTCCCCCTAGTCTTTGGACTGGGTATTGAACCCAGGACGGTATGTGTGCTAGACAAGCGCTCTGTCACCAAGTTACATCCCCAGCCTGTTTTCCCTCCCTTCTTATTTCCAGGTTGTGGACGGTTATTCACAGAGCAGTCAAAGTGAGTGCGCACCATGTCTACCAACGAAGAAAAGGCCAAGGATCCTCAAACTTACACCATCTCTCAAGACTTCTAGAGTCTTCCTAGACTTATGCTAAATATTTAGTACCTTCCCCCAACACCAGTCACCTCTATCTGAGAAAGAGATACTATAGGCCTTGTGATGTAATTGACTCTTGCCTAGCACGCACATACAAAACCCTGGTTCAATCCCTAACAAAGGATAACTAGACATGGAGGTGCACAGCTATAATCCCATCACTTGGGAGGCAGAGGCTGGAAGTTCATCCTCACCCATATAGTGAATTAAAGTATAGCTAATACTTGAGATTCTGCCAAAAAGAGAGAGAAAGGGAGGGGGATAGGAAGGAGGGGGTAGGAACAAGAAGAAAGAAAAAGAGAAGGATATAGGAGGGGATAAGGGAAGAGAAAGAGCAAGGAAGGGAAAGGGGCAGGGAGGATCACAGTATCAGGTCCTCAGACTGGAACACAAATCACCATTCCTCAGGAGAGTTCTAGTTGTACATTGTATGTCCATGTGACTTTTAATAGTGCCATGTTCTCAAAATCATCTGAGTTTGGAGAATGAAATGCAAAATCACCCCGTTCCAGTATAGACCAGGGTCAAAAGAGTAGAGAAGAGAAAGCTACAAAATGAGTTGCTCAAAGGCTCAAAAGCAAACCTGGCCCGGCCCCACCCCACTGCTGGTCCCCTGCTGGCTTTGTCTCAGATGTTCCCTTCCTAATTGTGCCTCTCCAGAGTCATGAGCATAAGACAAGAGGAAGTGAAGTTGGACTGTGCGCGAGGATTCTTACAACCCCCAGTGACCTCCTAGAAGGTCCTTGCTTTCCTGTAAATTAAATCTCCTGGAGCATCCTTCTACCTCTAACAGGGTCAAGAACTCTCTGCCTGGAGAACTCTAGGAGCCAGCCAACAACAGGTCCAGTGTCCTGTTAGGAAAGTGACAATGACCAAAGTTTCTCCCACCCCCACTCCCGCTGTTTGTTTGTTTGGGGTTTTGTTTTAATATATATAATTTTATATAAATAGTATATATAATTATATAACAATATATGCTTATAATGGATATAATAAACAAAAATACTTAAATATTATATATATGTATGTATGTATATACATGCCTTGTTATGTCTAAACCTTTTGTTTTATCTTGCTGTGTCCCCAAGACTCTCCTGTATAACATACTGTAATTACACATTGGGTGAAAAATATTTAGAACTCAGAGAGCCAAGTTGATACTTTTGTTCTCTTCCTTATTAGTTGGTGACTTTGGGTGTCTCAGGCCCTCTGAACCTCAGCTTCCTAAATCATGGGAGCAGAACATATAAGAATATCTAGCTGGTGCTGGATAAATCTGCTCAGATTTACACTTACTGCTCTTGCAGAGGACCAGAGTTCAGTCCCCAGCATCCACATCAGGTAGCTCACAACTACCTGTAACTCCGGTGCCAGGAGACTTGACACCTTCTGCCCTCCGAGAGCACCTACACACATGTGGCACGTATAAACTCGTGTAGACACACATGTATGCACAAAAATAAATACTTTTAAAAGAGTTGCTAGTTTATGAGCTATAGATGAAGTTCAGTTGGTAGAATGCTGGCTTACTATCTGTCTTAGGGTTTCCATTGCTGTTAAGAGACACCACGGCCCCAGGCAACTTTCATAAAGACAAACATTTAGTTGGGTTGGCTTACAGTTACAGAGGTTTAATGCATTATCCTCACTGCAGGAAGCATGGCAGCGTCCAGGCAGACATGGTGTTCTAGAAGGAGCTCAGTATTCTACATCTTGCTGAGTGCATCCAGAGTCTGTCTTCCAGGCAGCTAAGAGGACAGTCTCAAAGCCCACCCCAAAAGTGGCACACTTCGTCCAACAAGGCCACACCTACTCCAACATGACCACACCTACTCCAACAAGGCCACACCTCTTAATAGTGCCATGCCTTGGACCCAGCATATTGAAACCACCACAGTTTCCACAAAGTCTAGGTTTGATCTCTAGTTCTGAATAAAACCGGAATGTAATGGCTCATGCCTATAATCCCAGCACTCCATAGTTTTAGATGTGGGAAGATCACAAGTTCAAAGTCATCTTCAGCAACACTGCAAGCTTGAGGCCAACCTCTGCTATATGAGATCCTGTCTCAAAACCACAAACAAAAAACTTAATCTAAAATGTTGCAAGACTTAGCAGTGCATGCCTTTAATCCCAGTACTCAGGAGGCAGAGGTGGGTGGATCTTTGTAAGTTCAAGGCCAACCTGGTCTATAAAGTGAGTTCCAGGACAGCCAGGGCTACACAGAGAAATCCTGTTTCAAATAAACAAATAAATAAATTAAATGCCTATTTTGAAACATAAAATAACAGCTGTAATTAAGAGACTTCAGTGGTGATGAATGGAGATTTCTATTGACTATAACATGGCAGTACTGATATGTGGACATAGAGAAGATACAGCATAAAATCCAAAAAGAACAAAACAATAAATAGATGCTAACTTCTGGGTTCTGGTCGGTTCTGTTTAGTTTGACAGTATTGGAACCTGAACTCAGGTCCTCTCACCTGGTAGACAAACATCCTTATGTCTATCCATACTCTACATAGTGAGACTCTAGAGATTTAATCTCAAAAGAGGTAACAAAACAAAGAAATAAACAGATATCACAATTTATATGTAAATAAAATTGGGGGGGGGCGGCGCTCAGAGACATGGCTCAGTGGTGAATAGCATATAGTATTTTTGCCAAGGACTCAAGTTTAATTCCCAACATCTATACTGGGTGGCCTATAACTCCAGCTCCAAGAGATCTGATGACCTCTTCTCTCTGCTTGTACTTTTATTTGGAGACAAGGTCTTACAAAGTAGGTTGAGCTAGCCCTGAACTGGCCATCCTCCTGCCTCAGCCTCCAAAGTGTTAGAATTAGAGATGTATGTTACCAGGCCTAGCATTAGTAAATACTACTTCTAAATAAGGCATGAAGTTTGAGGGGTGTGATGGTTTGTATATGCTCAGCCCAGGGAGGGGCACTATTGGAAGGTGTGGAGGAGTAGATATGAACTTGTTAGAGTAGGTGTGTCACTGTGGGTATGGGCTATAAGACCCTCATGCTAGCTGCCTGGAAGTGACTATTTTGCTAGCAGCCTTCAGATGAAGATGTAGAACGCTCAGCTCCTCCTCTACCATGCCTGCCTGGATGCTGCCATGCTCCTGCCTTGATAATGGGCTGAACTTCTGAGCCTGTAAGCCAGCCCCAATTAAATGTTGTCCTTATAGGAGTTGCCTTGGTCATGGTGTCTGTTCACATCAGTAGAATAGTCAAGGGGAAAATTTTAAATTTTCATTTTATTTAGCAATTAATGTGTGCCAAGTGTCTTCCTGGATATTGGGAGTTATATAGGAAAGGTATTAATGAATGAATTCATAACAACAGGGTGTTCATAGGTAAATGAGTGTCAAGTTAAAGGGCAACATGCCTTCCTACTTTACCATGATGTCAGGAAAAATGAGTATGTATTTATGTTTATATGCATGTATGTGTATGCATGTGGGTATATGCACATGAATGCAGTTCCTGCAGAGAGAAGAGGTCATCAGATCCCTTGGAGCTGGAGTTATAGGCCACCCAGTATAGATGCTGGGAATTAAACTTGAGTCTTTGGCAAAAATACTATATGCTATTCACCACTGAGCCATGTCTCTGAGCGCCCCCCCCATTTTATTTACATATAAATTGTGATATCTGTTTATTTCTTTGTTTTGTTACCTCTTTTGAGATTAAATCTCTAGAGTCTCACTATGTAGACCAGGCTGGCCTCAAACTTGAGGTGTTTCTCTTGCCTCTGCCTCCAGAGTGTTGGGATTACAGCTGTATGTCACCACAGGCCAAGTTATATGTCTTTCTATTTTTAAGTAGCGAAGCTGCCTGAGGGAGAAACCAGCATCCAATCCCCCCTGAGTGGAGTTAGAGTTGTAAATTGACCAGTGTGAATGCTGGGAACAGAAGTAGGAGATCTCTGGTACATGGGCTTAGCCTCTGAGCCATCTCTTCTTCGCTCTCAACATTGAGTTTTAAAATGCTGTCAGAGCAGAAGAGAAAACCTAGTTTAGCTCAACAGCTGCAGGGTCCTTACAAAAGACTAGGCAAGCGCACTGTCCTTGGCAGGATTCTTAAGCATCTAACAGCATGGTTAACTTCTGAGCTGAGAAAATTCTGTTCTTCTCTTCCTCCTGCAAGCAAGTTTCTCAAAAAGGAGGGCATGGCAGGCCAGAAGTGCCGGCAGGTAAGAGTACCTGCCACCAAGGCTGGCAACCTGGGATCTACGTGGTGGAGAGAGCTGAGTTCCAATAGTTATGCACACATACAAACGTGAATAGATATAAAATGTTTTAAAAAGAAGTTAAAAATTTAAAAAGCAGGCCAAAGAAAAGAGACTCTATATCCCTCTTTTAATTTCTCCTCTAGGGCTAGTGGCCAATTTTAAAAATGAAACACATTTGCAAGGTCACTGAGATGAACAAACAAACAAACTTTTGATGCAGAAATTAATCAGTTAAGATGTAGATGCGGGCTTAGGATATAACTTGGTTGGTAGAAAACTTGCCAGTCAAGCACAAAACCCTGGATTCATTCACTAGGAAAGAATAAAACAAGGCCTGGAGGTACATTCCTATAATCCCAGCATTTCAGAGGTGGAGGCAGGAGGGTCAAAAATTCAAAGTCATCTTCTTATGTGTAGAAGGTTCGAGGCCATCTTGGGATATATGAGATTCCCATTTTAAAAAGTTTTCAAGAAAAGGAAGAGAAGGTGAGGGAAGATAAATAAATAAAGGGAGAGAGAAGGGATACAATTCCATTGCATATAAAAGCATTTCAGCCGGGCGGTGGTGGCGCACGCCTTTAATCCCAGCACTTGGGAGGCAGAGGCAGGCGGATTTCTGAGTTCGAGGCCAGCCTGGTCTACAAAGTGAGTTCCAGGACAGCCAGGGCTACACAGAGAAACCCTGTCTCGAAAAAAAGAAAAAAGAAAAAAAAAAAAGAAAAGCATTTCAACTTCATAAAGTTCACTTTGACATTTAATGGGAAGCAAGGCAGTGACTCACAGTGTTCAGACACCAATGACTCACCAGAAGGGAAAGACAAGAGATGGTTTTTTTTGTTTTTGTTTTTTTGTTTTTTTGTTTTTTTGTTTTTTTTTTTTTTGGTTTTTCGAGACAGGGTTTCTCTGTGTAGCCCTGGCTGTCCTGGAACTCATTTTGTAGACCAGGCTGGCCTTGAACTCAGAAATCCTCCTGCCTCTGCCTCCCAAGTGCTGGGATTAAAGGCGTGCGCCACCACTGCGGCTGACAAGCGATGGTTGAGGTAACCCTTTGCTAAAATATTTCAACCAAATCAGAGACATTCATTATTCAAGTGCTTTACCATGGACTCCCCAACCTGGTTTACTCAGGCCAGTGAGAGCATCTTGGTTATATATTGATGCTGCAGAGGAAGCCAGAAGCCAGAACATCAGCATATGAATGGTCAGGTCTGCCCCACCCCGACCCCCACCCCGACACACACACTTGGATATTGAATAGAAGGCCACAAGGACTTCTACTTTTCTGCTTTTGCTGAGTCTACAGCAGTAACAGTGCAGACTTCCTCCCAGGGGCCCAGAGGCAACATCTGTAGACGGAAATGGAAGGTGGGAGTACGGCAGGCGTCTATTGAGTGAACACCAGAGATGCATGTTACTATATTACCAAGCACAAGGCGGCCCTCAGAGCCAAGTCACTTCTCCCATGATGCCAGTCAGTTCTGGGGCCGAGAACTCTTGGAGGGTAACTTAGAAAAGAGGTCTTGCAAAGCAGAAGGAAGACAAACAGAGTTAGAACACTGACAGCTTTTATATCATGGAATATGAAAAGAGGCAGGTACTTCAAATGGAATCTCCCACAGAAGTTTGTGACCAGCAGAAGAAAGTGAGCTGCTAATGACTTCCCAGACTGCCGTCTCCCTGAGACTGCTCAGGTGTTAAGATTAGATCTTATGGGGCTGGAGAGATGGCTCAGCTGCTAAGAACCTCTCTTGCTCTTCCAGAGGACCCGAGTTCAATTCATTCCCGGAGCTCACTGTGGTGGGGTACTCCCCAAAGAAGACTGCTTGGACATGGGTTTAAGCCAATAGAAAGTCTTAATTAGCCGTCTGGTCACCACACTAAGTGTTCAGGATCCCAGTGTAGCCTGAGTATTTCTCAGGGTGAGCTTCTAAGCACAAAAGCCATGTTCTGGCTTAGCATACTTTCAGTTAACAAGAACAGTTATCCAGAAGCAGAACCACAGAAGCCAAAAATCAAAGTTAGTACATTTAGAGACTTTCCAAGAACTATGGACGTTGATGGTTTAGGTCTTTGTTTTAGGTTTGGCAGGTGATGCTGTCTACATGCTGAGTTTTAGAGCCCAAATGGTACACTTCCATCAAGGAGTTGGTTGTGCTAAGGTCTGGGAGTCGGTTATACCACATCAGGTTCACAATCACCTGTAACTCCAGGCCTAAGGGGATTTAACACACCAGTACACACACATATACACATAACTTAAAAAAAATAAAACAAAGCATCCTTTTAAAAAAAAGATTAGAACTTATGAAATTCAGGTTGAAACGGTCTCTCTTTTCTTTCTTTCTTTCTTTCTTTTTTTTAAAGATTTATTTATTATATGCAAGTACACTGTAGCTGTCTTCAGACACACCAGAAGAGGGCATCAGATCTTACTATGGATGGTTGTGAGCCACCATGTGGTTGCTGGGATCTGAACTCAGGACCTTTGAAAGAACAGTCAGTGCTCTTAACCGCTGAGCTATCTGTCCAACCCCCTGTTTCTTTTTTCTTAAGAGTGAAATTATTATCTGGAATTCTACATGTCCAGCCTTTAAAAACAACTAGAAAGGATCTCACTAATCATCCTAGCTAGTCTGGAGCTCTCTATGTAGACCAGGCTTGCCTCAAACGCAAGAGATCTGTATGCCTCTGCCTCCTGAGTGCTGGGGTTAAGGGTGTGTACTACCACAAATAAGGAATGTTCAACCTTTAGAGAGAGCAGGTGACATTGTCATTTACAAAGTTCATGCTCAAACAACACAGTTGATCAGAAATTACAAAAATCTTAGGATATTTTAGACTAGTTTATGATTTATGGGCCACATTCATAGCTATTACTGACCAAATATATCCAAATATGACCCACAGTACTGCTCGGACAAACTTGACAGATGCATACACACATAAAGCTATTCCCAATTATTAAAAAATAATCTTACCACAGAAATAATCATCCATCCACAGAACGCTGGTCAAATAAATTTATGAGTCCAAGCATAGTAGTACTTAGCTATAATCTCAGTGTTTGGAAGATAGAGGCAGAAGAATCAGGAGTTCAAGGACAGCCTAGACTACATGAGGCACTATCTCAAAAGACAAACTAACCACCACACATGGTGGCAGGCACCTTTAATCCCAGCACTCAGAAGGTAGAGACAGGCAGATCTCTGTGAGTTCAAGGCCAGTCTAGTCTAAATAGTAAGTTCCAGGTCAGTCAAGGTTACATAGTGAAACCCTGCCTAAAAACAAAAAACAACAAAAAAGCAAAATGCAAATAATAATAATAAAAAACCAAGAGGTTAACAAATAAACATGATATACGTCTTCATGTAAGAAAACTTATTCTGTCCATTAGAAAAAAAGAGCTGAGTGTGGGGACAGGAGCCTGTGGTCCTTTGAGAGACTAAAGCAGAGGAACACAGGTCTGAAATCAGTCTGGATCCATGTGGAAAGAATCAACCCATGATTGTAGTCCTCTTATATCCATCCGTTCTGGGGCTGCAGCACGCATGCACCACACTCAAAATATAAATGAATGGATAAACACAAACAAACTTTAAAAGAAAATAACAATATACTGAATAAAAATTAGCTGGGCATGGTGGTGCATGCCTGTCACCCCACTGTTGATGATGTAGAGGTGATGGTAGGAGAATCAGACATCAAGGCTAATTCAGACTTCATATGGAGTTCAAGGTCAGCTTAGGTTGCATGGGGATCTCTTCAATACATAAAAAGAAATGGGGATCAGTAGTGGGACTCAGTGTAAAGTCAGTAAAAGTGTAAGCTGGTTCTTACAGATAAAGAGATTCTAGGCTGCTTCAAGTAATTACCTATGGCATAGGGGGAGGAGTCAAGAAAAGATGAGAGAAAAGAACAACGGGCCTCAGATTCTCTAGTATCTCCCTGTCTTAGTCACTGTTCTATTGCTGTGGAGGGACACAATGACCAAGTTAACTTTTACACTGGGTTGTTTACAGTTTCATAGGTTGGGTCCCTTATCATCATGGTGGGAAGCATGGCAGCACACAGGCAGACATGGTACTGGAGAAGGAGCTGAGAGTTCTACATCCAGATCCGCGGGCAGCAGGAAGAGAGGGAGCCACTGGGCCTGGCTTGGATTCCAGAAACCCCAAAGCTCACTCCCAGTGACATACTTTCTACTCCAACAGGCCACACCCACTCTAACAAGACCACATCCCCTAATCCATCTCAAGTAGTGCCACTCCCTAGTGACTAGGCATTCAAATATAAGAGCCTGTGAGGGCCATTTTTATTCACCCTACACACTACCTACTTTTCATTTTCATCTTAATTTATTTACTTCACTTTTTGAGACAGGGTCTCGGCCTTGCTAGCTTCACATTGTATACATAGCTGAGGATGACCATAAACTTCGGATTCTGCTGTTTCCATGTCCCAAGTACCAGGATTGCATCTTTGTGCCACCACGTCTGGCTCTTGTTTTTGAGGGATTTGTCCTATTAATTTGTTTGTTTATGAAACAAGATATTAATAATGTCCCATAATCGCGACAGATTCTTTACCTTCCTCCTGTTGTGAAAGGCTTACAAGTGTCTGCTGCTATATTCAGTTTATTGAGGAACCTCTGTACTGCTTTCTATGACCACAGGGATTTATTTACATTCTCGATGTTGCCCTATAATTAAGGATGGTAATTCTTTTCTCTTATATCTTTTGGCCAGTGAATACATTTTTATATCTTATTGCATTCCTTAATTTAATGTGCATGTGTTCACATACATGCATATCCTACTGTACATGTGACAGAAAAGTCAGAGGGCAACCTGCAGGACTCTGTTATCTCCTTCCACCATCAGGATCCAGGGACTTAAACTCAGGTCATCAGAACACATTATAATTTTCACAAAGTTAAAACCAAGCCAGATATGTGGTTTGGACCTATAATCCAAGCACTTGAGAAGCTAAGGCAGGAGGATTTCTGTAAGCATAAGTCTCAGGCCAGCCAATCTAAACTACAGTGTGAGACTTTGCCTCAGGAATATCTAAATAAGAATTAATATATCCTAGTTGAGAGAGGAAAGAACTAATGTTACACGTGCCCACCCTGGGGACATGTGATTGCTCCGCTTACAAGCCAACCTTGAAAAGAACTCAAGCTGCTTTCATGAAAATTATCTCATTTATCTTCACAAAACCACCGAACAATTAAACATGGGCGGTGGGGGTGGAGACAGGAATCTGGGCTTGTTAGAGGGTTGGTACATCATGTGAATCAGGAATAAGATCTGTTCTCTCTGGCTAAGGGGTGGCAAGGGCACAAAGGACAATGTTAGGAGAGAGCATTCGATTCGACAACAGAGGGAAATGTCTAAATCAGAATACAGCCTATGATAGGCCTGGCGGTGGGGGCCTGCGGTTGTTGCTAGGGAAGCTGAAGCAGGAAGATCACAAGATCAGTTCCTACATCACCTACAGAGTGAATGCACTGTTCACCCGGTCAACTTAGTGACCCCCCCCCGCCACCTCAAAAATAAAACCGGAAAAGAGGGCTGGGCAACAGAGGATGGGGTCACACACCAGAAATCCCAGCACTTGGGAGGTGCAGGCAGAAGAATTCCAATTTTAAGGCTTGCCTGAATTACAGCGATTCTGTCTCTAAAAATAGCTGGGTATGGTAGCACACACCTTTAATCCCAGCACTCATGAAGCAGAAATGTGCAGATCTCTGTGATTTTGAGACCAACCTATTCCACATAGTAACTTCTGAGCAGCCAGGGCTACAAAAGAAATGACTGTCTAAACAAAACAACACACACACACACACACACGCATATGCATATATAACCAAATTGGGCATAAGCAGTGCACACCTGTAATTCCATTATGTTATAAGTGGAGGCAGGGATTCAAAATCATCCTTGGCTACTTAGAGTTCAAGACCAGCCCAAGCTGATCATGAGGCCCTGACATGCCACCCCCTCACCCCCAAAAATAAAATGAAATGAAAGAAAAATGTAATCAAAGCCAGCCCCAGTGGGTAAAGGCCTGCAGTAGCTACTCAGGAGGCTGAGGCTGGAGGGTGAAAGGTTCACAGTCTGCTTAAATACAAAATGAATTCAAGCCCAACATGGATAACTTGGCAGGACCCTGTCTCAAAATAAAAAGGAGAAAGATGTGGGGCTGGAGAGATGGCTCGATGTGTAGGAGCATTTGCTGCTCTTCAGAGGACTCAGTTCCCAGTACTGGGCATCTCCTAGGCATGTGTAACTGCAGCTCCGGGACATCTTTGTCTCTGACCTCCAAAGGCACTTGCACTCATGTTCTTATACCCACATGCAGATACTCACACCTGCATTTATTTAACGTATACAAGTGTTTCATCCACATATATGCTGCATACATAGCCCATGTACACCTGGCACCCACAGAGGCCAGAAGAGGGTGTGGAGTCTCCTGGGAGTGAAGTTACAGATGGTTATGAGCTGCTATATGGGTGCTGGGAATTGAACCTGAGTCCTTTGGAAGAGCAGTCAGTGTTCTTAACCCTAGCCATCTATCTCCCTAGCCCTATCTACACATAATTTGAAAAAGTAATCTTATAAAAAGTTTTAAGTCAGCTGGGTGTGGTGGTGCATACCTTTAATTCCAACACTGTAAACCCTGTCTTGAAAAACAACCAAGAAAACATTTTAAATCAAAAGAGGAATGTGGTAGAGGTCCTGCGAGGTCCTTGATTCTGTTCCCTGTAAATAATAATAATAATAATAATAATAATAATAAAGAAAAGAAGGAAGAAAGGAAGGAAGGAAGGAAGGAAGGAAGGAAGGAAGACAAGACAGAGACAGAGACAGACAGACAGACAGACAGACAGAAGAAAGAGGTAGATTGAAGAATAGTTTTCAAGTGACATTTTTAATACTTTGTATTTTCCACAGGTGTATGTATGTGGTATATAAAATACATAAGGGAGGGCCTGAGGGAAGACAATGAATTGTTAAGAATTTTGACTTCCCAGGATGGTAGAAGGATAGGATTGTTAAAGGAGACTTTAGCCTCTCTCTGTCTTAAAATTTTACAAGGAGGTTAAGTGGTTGTTTTCAATGTTTGACTGCCTCTAGAAGAGGAGTTGATATCCTTGTCCAGGGAGCTCTGACTTTCCAGACTTGTTCAAATATAGTTTAGTATGATTTATGCAGCAACCAACTATTTTTAATTGTATCATCTATCTATCTATCTATCTATCTATCTATCCACCAATCAAATGTCCATCTATCCTCTCTCTCTCTCTCTCTCTCTCTCTCTCTCTCTCTGTGTGTGTGTGTGTGTGTGTGTGTGTGTGTGTGTGTGTGTGTGTGTGTTCTTAAGCCTGTGGGCAGATTTTCTGTTCAGTGCTAACACATGGAACTTAAACATATTGGGCATATACCCTCTAATACTTAGGAAAGACATTAGTCTAGCCTGGTTTCGAACAGGAACTTCACCCTCAGTGTCCCTAGAATCTCCAGCTCAGAGCCTGAGTCAGCCACATGACCCACTATTCAGAGCTCCAACACACAAGAAAATGCGGATTTGAGCCAGGGATCTATGGGATTTCACACCTTCCTAAGAAAAAACACACAGAAGCAGAGTGTGATGGCACACACAAACGTAATTTCTGGTACTCAGGAGGCAGAGGCTGGGGGGAGGGGTCAGGTGTTCAAATCTATCCTTGGCCACAAAGCCAAGGCTGCTCTTGACAGCTGTTTGTTTGAACCTACCTAGGCAGCTCCCTCAACATTTGTTTAAACAGCCAACTAGGAACTAGGATAAGGGAAGGTGACTGAAGAAATCTTGAGAGAGAGGAAAACATTTTTTTTTTACCCTTAGTGTATGCTTTAGGGCTTCTATTGCTGTGAAGGGACAGTATGACCATAGCAACTCTTTTTTACTTTAAATAATATATTTATTTTTATTTTATTTGCATTAGTGTTTTGCCTGCATGTCTGTGTGAGAGTGTCAGATCTTGAAGTTACAGACAGTTGTGAGCTGACATGTGGGTGCTGGGAATTGAACCCAGGTCCTCTGAAAGAGCAATCAGTGCTCCTAACTGCTGAGCCGTCTCTCCGACTCTCCAACCATGGCAACTCCTAAGGCAAACACTTAACTGGGACTAGCTTACAGTTTCCGAAGTTTAGTTCTTTATTATCACGGGAGGAAGCATGGCAGCACACAGGCAGACGCAGCACTGGAGAGGTAACTGAGAATTCTACCTCTCTATCGGCAGGCAGCAGAAAAACCTTCCTAAGCAAAAACACACAGAAGCACAGAAGCAGAGTGTAATGGTGCACACAAACGTAATTTCTGGTACTCAGGAGGCAGAGGCTGAGGGGGTCAGGACATTGGGCCTGCCTTGAACTTCTGAAACCTCCAAGTCCACCCCTCAGTGGCACAGGTCCTCTAGCAAGGCCACACTTACTAATAGTGCCACTCCGTATGTTTCTATGGGGGTGGGGTGGGGTCATTCTCATTCAAACCACCACAGCATGGAATCCTGAAGCTCAAAATCCCAAAGGGTCACATTTCTTCAATGGAACTGTTTTCACATGGGTTAAATCTCTCCAGATGTGACTCCCTGAGCCTACTGTTTAGTTAATAGAGGAGCAGCCAGAATATAATGAGAGTCCATTTGAAAGTAGCTCTGGGTTTGTAATGTCGCTGTGATAAGCCACGCTAATCAAACTACTTGGGGAGGATAGGGTTGATTTGCCTTACACTTCTAGGTCACAATCTATTATTGAGGGAAGTCAGGGCAGGGATCTGGGGCAGGCACCATAGAAGGATGCTGATTGATGGCTCACTCGCTGGCTTAGGCTCAGCTAGCATTCTTACACAGCTGGACCACCTGTCTAGGGATGCTAAGTCCCGTGGTCGGCTAGGCCCTCTTGCAATTGGCAACCAAGACAGTGCCCTATAAAGACATCACAGGCCAATGTGAGGCAGCTCTTCCATTGAGATTCCCTTTTCCCAGTCAACTTTATCTGTCAAGTTTACAATTAAAAACAAACCAGGATAAAAGTCAAGGTTGGGGTAAAAGTAAAAGGAGACCATAAATGATGTTAAAGGGGAAAACATTTGGAGAAGTGACCCGGCCAAGGTCTTGGAGAGGGTAAGGAGGATGGGGGTGAGACCAGCTCACCAGAGAAAAGTGTAGGTAGCAGGGTTTGTCCAACCTTTTTTGATGTTTTTGTTTAGTTTGTTGAGACAGGGTTTCTCTGTGTAGCCCTGGCTGTCCTGGAACTCATGCTGTAGACCAGGTTGGCCTCAAACTCACGGAGATCCACCTACGGCGAACCTCTTCAGCCTCCACTGTCTGCCCTTTCTTAAAGTCTTACTGTGAACAGAGGGCAAACACACCAACAGCTTAACAATGATAAAGTTAAGGAGAAGAGGAAGGCAGGGTTGTCTAGGCAAAAGTAACTTTTAGTTAACCTTAAGTAACCTTAAGACACCAGCTGGCTGGGAGTTCTGTGTTTATAACGGGCCACACCACACCCTCCACCAACCCACCTTAAAGGTAAGTGTCTCTTGCTTTTTCCTCAGTTTCTTGCTTTTCCAGTCCACTCATCTTTTATTACTTTTGTGGTCTCCCAGAAAATATGAACTTCAGACGGACGCTCTTTAAAAAGCTGAAACCAACAGAAAAAAAGGGAGAAGTGGACACAACGTTCCACTCCTAACCAAGAAGCTATAAACTGATACCTGCTGAGACAAGGAAAATCAGTGTCCTCCAACAGAGCCACACTAAGTACATCACCACACTCCGGGAGAGAAGGAGTTAGCCAGCACAGAGCAGACTCCATGGTTTTTTGTATACTTTTTACTTTGTCTTATTTTGTTTTATTTTTTGGTATTTCTTGGTTTTTGGTTTTTTGCTTGGATATTTTATTTTTTGAGATAGAAAAAGAAGATGAACAGGATGAGTGGAGAGGTGGGGAGGAGTTGGGGCATAGGAAAGAATATGATCAAAACATATTACATGAAAAAAATTTTAATTAAAGATCTTATTAGCTAAGGAAAATGGCTATTAACAGAAGTGCATAGTATTCTGCTTGTTTTAAACATTGATATTTGAAATAAAAAGTGACTTTGCAAACAGACTAAAACAAACAAGTACCTTAAACCAAAGACTCATAATGGTAGATGCCAAGTGATGAGGTTAATGTGCCCATTTAAATTATACTATGGGTTGGGGATATAACTGAGTGGTACAGTATTTGTCTGGCATGCACAAGGCCTTGGGTTCAATCCCCAGCAGCTCAGAATAAATTAAATAAAAAATACTATGTAGGCAACATTGTACAGCCAGACCTTGATAGAAGTTTGAGAGTGCTTTAAAGTTGACTAGGAAGAAGTCAGAAGCTTAGACCTTGAAAGTTGGGAAAGCATGTGTGTTTGTCATCCAATCCAATGTTCTTACTTTATAACTAAGAAAACCAAAGGTCGGAGAGGAAGTAACTACCCAAGATGCAAAGCTAGTTTGGGGGTTGTAAAAGAAAATGCAGGGTGCATACATCATATCTTTACACGTCACATCATGAGATCCTGGGAGTTAGATTCTCTGATAGGCTAAGAAATTCACGTAGGTTCATGTAGACATTTGAGAGCAGAGTTGAGACTTGATGGTGAATCATCTGGCTTCCAAGTTTTACCTGTATGCTTAATTACTACTTTTAATTCCCTGAGTAGTCTTTTCTCTATGGTCTCAGAAAGTAGCAGCAAGAGGGTGGAGCTAGCAGGAGCGATGGTTCAAATCCTGATTCTACCACTTGCCCATTCTGTGAAGAGTTAGGCAAATTGTCCTTTTTACAGCTTTGGGTTCTTAAACAGTGAAGCAAGGATAATCTACCTCTCACACAGAGTTACAGGAACAGTATAAAACCAGCTGAGAGTGACTCAGGCCAGGCCAGTGGCCAGCCCTCCTACACAGTCTCTCATCAGAATCCAGGAGACCGGTGACCTCAGCCTTGAGTTCCAGTTTTGAGTCACAGAGAAGATCCACAAATGTCTAGGTGGTAGCATTTAGTTGATAGGGAAACCTCAGGTGTTTGACTTGAAGCTAGGCTTACCCAGCAAGCACACTTGCCAGTGCTCTCTAATTTGCTTTGAAAATTATAGTTACTTAAAGTTGTGGTAGGGCACCTTTAATCCCACCCAGCACCCGGGAGGCAGAGTCAGGTGAATCTCTTGAGTTCCAGGCTAACCTGGTCTACATAGTGAGTTCCAGGACAGCCAGAGCTATGCTGATAAGTCCTATCTCAAAACAAAAACAAAAATCTCAACAGATGTGATAACCAGTACCCTGACAGAGTCTCTTGGGGAGATGAGCTTTGTCTAGTTTGAGGATTGTAGATGAAACTCAGTAAGAGGATATTTACTTAACCCAAGTTTGATTTCCAGTTCTTAGAGGAAATAGGAGGATTCCCACCCCCCACCCCGGCTAAAAAAACTTACTATTAAGAAATGTATTTTGTGGCTACCCAATAACTGCCCCAATTTGAGACCCAACCCATGGGCAAGCACCAATCCCTAACACTATTGACGATACTCTGTTATGCTTGCAGACAGGAACATGTCCTCTGAGAGGCTCCACCCAGCAGCTGACTCAGACAGATGTAGACACCCACACCCAAACAGTGGATGAGGCTTGGGGACTCTTACGGAAGAGGAGGAAGAATTGTGGAACCCAAAGGGGATAGGAACTCTACAGGAAGACCAACAGAGTCAACTAACCTGGACCATTGGGGCTCTCAGACTGAACCGTGAACCAAAGAACATACACGGGCTGGACATAGCCCTCCCCACATATATGTAGCAGGAGTGCAGCTTGGTCTTCATGTGGGTCTCAAACAACTGGAGTAGGGGCTACCCCAAAAGCTGTTGCCTGTATGCGGGTTATGTTCTTTTAGCTGGGTTGCCTTGTTTGGCAGAGGATGCCCCTAGCCTCACAGAAACTTGAAGTGCCAGGGTGGAGGGATACCTGGGGGGGGGGCCTACCCTCTCAGAGGAAAAGGGGAGGGGGAGGGGCAAGGATTGTGGGAGGGGGTGACTGGGAGGGGGTAGTGAGCAGGATGGAAAGTTAATACATTAAAAAAAAAAAGAGGCCGGGCGGTGGTGGCGCACGCCTTTAATCCCAGCACTTGGGAGGCAGAGGCAGGTGAATTTCTGAGTTCGAGGCCAGCCTGGTCTACAGAGTGAGTTCCAGGACAGCCAGGGCTATACAGAGAAACCCTGTCTCGAAAAACCAAAAAAACAAACAAACAAACAAAAAAAAAAGAATTAAAAAAATGCATTTTGCCAGGCAGTGGTGGTGCACGCCTTTAATCCCAGCATTTAAGAGGCAGAGGCAGTTGTGAATTCTAGGCCAGCCTGGTCTCCTGAGTGAGTTCCGAGACAGCCAATGCTACTCAGGGAAACCCAGTCTGAAAAAGCAACAACAATAAAACAACAAAAAAAGTAAATGCATTTTAAGCCAGGTGTGGTGGTGCACACCTTTAATCCCAGCACTCAGGAGTCACAAGCAGGTGGATCTCTGTAAGCTGGAGGTCAGCTTGATCTATATAGGGAGTTCCAGGACACTGAGACCTTGTCTCAAAAACAAACAATAAAAAAGAAATACATTTTAAATATTTTCATTATAAAATAATATGTTGTTAGACATTTAGGAAATGGTAAAATAAGTTGTAGTTCTAAAATTTAATTTTAACATTTAAATAATTTTTCTAACTTTATCATACTTTTCTTTGTTTTTCCTTTAGTAAGGTGCCCATTAAACACACACATGCATGAACACACACAAACACACACACACACACATACACACACACATACACACACGATTCTGAGGTGGAAGAGATGGCTTACCAGCTGTTTTAGTCACTGTTCTATCACTGCAAAGAGACAAGACACCATGACCAAGGCACCTCTTTAAATGAAAGCATTTAATTGAGGGCTTGTTTACAGTTTTAGTGTTAGCCCATGATCATCCTAACAGGAAGTAGACAGGCATAGCATTGGAGCAGTAGCTGAGGGCTTTGTATCCTGATCCACGGGCAGCATGAAGAGTGAGACACAGGACCTGTCTTGGCTTTTGAAAACCTCAAAGCCCTCCTCCAGTGGCACAACTCCTCCAACAATGCCACACCTATTCTACAAAGGCCAGACCTCCTAATCTTTCCCCAACAGTTCCAGCATTCAAACACATGAGCCTATGGGGGGCAATCTTATTCAAATCACCACACTCTACTCTAGCCTCCATAGACTTGTGGCTATATCATAATGCAAAATACATTCAGTACAACTTCAAAAAGTCTCCATAGTTTTTCAGCCTCAAGATTGTTTAAAAGTTCAAAGTCTCTTCTGAGACTCAAGATTATCTCTTAACTTAAATCCTCTGTACAAGCCAAAATCAAGTTACATGCTTCCAACATACAATGGCACAGAATAAAAATATATATTAGTATTCCAAAAGGAAGAAAAGGGGCATAGTTAAGAAATACTGCACCAAATGGACACCAAGACCCAGCAGGGAAAATTTTAAACTCTGTGTCTCTGTGTCTGGTGGTGAAAGACTTAGATGGCTCTTCCCTCCCAGCTTTGTTGACGACACATTCTTCTCTCTTTTGTCTGGTTCTATCTGGTTCTATCCTTGTCTGCAGCTCTCCTTGGCAAATATCCCACATCGCTTACATCTTCATTATCTCGGGTCTCCAGCATAATCCAGGCTTCCCCTTCACAGCTTCGCACAGTGGCCTCTCTTGGTGAGCCTAGCCCTGGTGACTTTCCTTAACCACAGAGGATGGTTCCATAACTCCCTTCTTATATCCTTCCTGATTCTAAACCCAGAATTATGTGATTAAAACTGCCAAGTGCTTCTGCTCGCTGGAGTCATTTTCATTCAAACCACCAGCAGATAAGAACACTTTCTGTTCTTCCAAAGGACCTGAGTTTGGTTCCCAGCACTCACTTGGTAGCCTACAGCCATCTGTAGCTACAGTTCTAGGGAAGCCAACAGTTTTATCTGGCTTCACAGATCCCAAATATGTATTCAGGCAGAGTATGAACACAATAAAATAGGAACAAATCTAATGGTTTTTTCTAGGATTAGATTTTTATCAAGTCTGGTCTACATAGCAAGTTCTAGGTTAGCCAGAGCTACACAGTGAGACCCTCTCTCAAATCATCAATCAATCCATCAATCAATCAATCAATTAAAATTAGGGGTTGAAGAGATAACTCAGCAGTTAAGAGTGTATCCAAGTTCATTATAAGTACCCACAGCAGGCAGCTTATAACTGCCTGGAGCTACATACAGTTCCAGAGATTTTTGACATTCTCTTCTAGCTTCCAGGGGTACCCAACACATACATGCACACAGATACATACTCATGTACATAAATAAAATAAAAGCACAAAACAAAAGTCTTTTTATAAAGTAATAATTAGCACTGGAAAGATGGCTCAGCGGTTAAGAGCACTGACTACTCTTCCAGAGGTCTTGAGTTCAATTTCCAGCAACCACATGATGGCTCACAACCACCTGTAATGAGATCAGATGCCCTCTTCTGGTGTGTCTGAAGACAGCTACAGTGTGCTTACAAATAATGAATAAATAAATCTTTAAAAAAAGTAATAACTAAATTTAAAAATTTTTAGAAAGTGTAACCAACCTTCTAATTACAAAAGTCAAGCACAGTGGTACATATCTGCAATCAGACTGAGACAGGAGGAGAGGTTGTACCTGGTCTATAAAACAATGGGGGGGGAGAGAGAGAGAGAGAGAGAATAGAATTTCATTTGATCAAGCTTTTTATTTTTTTAAGATTTATTTATTTATTATTACTCTCGTTTAAAAAGTACAAATAAAAAGCCACCTTCACTGGAAAAATCCAAAACTATTGGCCAAACATCCAGGCATCTGCCAGGCTGATACTTAAAAAGTTTGCCCAACACACTTTCCTAAAACCTTTGTATAAATAAAAACTATGAAAATAAAAGGGAGCTTTGTATAGTTGCTTCTCATGCCTTATCAATGTTTGTATAAAGCTTTGTAGAACCCATTTGGAGTGTTCAAGTTCTAGCAGGCTGAAGGAGTTTTCAGGCAGTTGTAATTGTAGACCTGAGTGGTTTTATTGTCTAGGGTAGTGGTTCTCAACCTGTGACTTGCAACCCCTTGAAGGTGGAGCAACTCTTTCATGGGGTCGCATATCAGATGTCCTTCATATCGGATATTTACATTATGATTCATAAAATAGCAAAATTACAGCTATAAAGTAGCAACAAAAAATAACTTTACGGTTGGGAGTCACCACAACATGAGGAATTGTATTATAAGGTCGCAGCATTAGGAAGGCTGAGAATCACTGGAGAGAGAGAGACAGAGAGAGAGAGAGAGAGAGAGAGAGAGAGAGAGAGAGAGAGAGAGAATATTGTGGAGTTTTTGATGTTGTTTTCTGTTTTGCAGTAGAGCCTTGCACAGAGCTACAGATTTTCTTTGCCATTGTTTGAACCTGGGGCCCTGGGCATGTAAGACAAGCCCTCTCCCACTGAATTATAGTCCAAGCCATACACCTCCTTGTTTTTTGGTTTTGTGTTGTTGTTGTTATTGTTTGGGGGTTGTTTGTTTTTGGAGACAAGGTCTTGTACACCCTAGGCCAGTTTAGAACTAACTGTTCATGTAGCCAAAGATGACTTTGAATTTCCTTTTCTCCTGCATCCTCCTTATAGGTGTGTGCCACCTTATCTGATTTTACGTAATGCTAGATAAATAAACAACATCACCAGCACTAACCATTAGCTCTTTTCTAAATTTTGCCTTGATACAGTCTTGCTAAATTGCACAGGCTAGTCTCTAATGCTCTTAACTCTTCCCAGGTGGCCGGGATTATAGATATGCACTACTGTATTTGGCGAAACACTAGATTTGTGTAAGTTTTTGTTTGGTCGGTTGGTTTTTTGAGATAGGGCTTCTTTGGGTAATAGTCCTGGAACTCACTCTGTAGACCAAGCTGGTAAACTCACAAAGATCCAACTGCTTCTGCCCCCCCCACCCCCACCCCCGAGTGCTGGTATCAAAGGTGTGCACCTCAACGCCTGGCTGGTTTAGATTATTTGATATGGTGCAGTGAATCAAGGAAAGAGTATGGTGAAGGTTACAGAACCCTGGATTTCCCAGGGATGTTAGCACTTGGAGGTAAGGGCAGGAAGGTTTGGGGACCAAGGTCATTTTCAACTATGCAGAGTTTAAGGACAGCCTGCACTACATAAAAACATGCCCAAAGCAAAGAGCCCTTCTTTGGATGGTATCTCTGAGTTTGCAGGAATAGACAAGAAAATGGACTCCTGGCGGTGCCTCTGAAGGAAAGGATAAGATAGTTTTTCCTGATCACATCTTCTGGAAGACTTGTCTGCCTGCCCATAGTTACTTCCCCGACAAGGCTCTATGACGCTCAGGAGAAAGCACTAGGCAACAAGAAGGAAACCAAAACTGTAGCTGCATTAGGTCAAAGGGAGGAGGAATTTGGAACCCAAAGCTGCTATTTTTATCTTCTCCAAGATTGGCGGCAGGCAGGAATCTCCGGCAGGAGAAATCTGCAGAACCCAGGAGCCAGGAGGTCATATGGGTCTGACAAATGCAGGGCCCCACCCCTGCCCCACCTCCCAACACACCCCCAGGAACCTCCTGTCATCAGACATCTTCGTCATCACCAGCCTAAGATAGAGGCATCCTGGGAGCCTTTGCAGGAAAGGTCAGTTGACTTAAATAGCTGTCGCCAAAGCTACGACTTTCCTGGCTGGAGAAAGGAAACCCAAGCCATGAAAGATGAGGTGTCATGGGGGCTCTACCCACCTCTGGGGTAGGGGAGCGGAGGACGATCTAACAAGATTTGTCAGACATCTGCTATGCTCCCGACACGGTGCTTTGGCACAGCGGCAGAGTGGCCTTACTTAGTCCCAAGGGCCGTGCGTCGACAGAAGCGTTTCAGAGGCGATGAAACGGATTCTCGGGGAGATTAATAAAGCGATGTCCCCTTCTCTACCGCCCGAGCGTCCCAGAATCTCAAAACTCCAAACTGCAGAGAAAGATAGCAACAAACAGTTCTTTTCTACCCCTGATTCCCGGTTCTCTCCCCAAAACGCCATTGCTATCAGTAACTGTTGCTTTTTGTTTTTTCCTTCGGGCTTTGGTGTTTTGAGACAGGGGCTCTCGTAACGCAGTCTGTTCTGGAACTGTCTGGATAACTGACAATGGCCTCAAACTCCTGCTTCTCTTGCTCTGCTTCTCGAGCCTTAAGATTATAAGCTTGTGTCTTGGTTTTTGCTTTTGTTGTTGTTGTTGTTTTGTCTACTTGACACAACCCTAGAGTTATCTTGGAAGAGGAATCTCAATTGAGAAATACCTCCGTCAGATTGACCTGAAGACAACTCTTTAGGGCATCCGTGACCGATGATTGATGTGGGAAGGTCCAGCCCACCTCGGGCGGTGCTATCCCTAGGCAGTTGGCCTTGGTGGTATAGGGAAGCAGGTTGAGTGTGGTGGACTGTAAGCAGCTGTTACTCCAGGTGCTTCCTGCTTCAGTTCTTGCCTTCAGGTTCCTGCCATGACTTCCCTTCTCTTCACTAAGGACGCAGCCTTAAGTTGAAACAAATCCTTTCCTCCAGCCGTTGCTCTAGGCTGTGGTGTTTCTTGCAGCAATAGAAACCTAACTAGGAGAGCATGTACTGCCAAGTATAGGTGTTGTCAGTAATTGTATACATTACAGGGATAATCATGAGTAAAAGCATGTATTATGCGCATGATGCCAGTATATGAGCATGTATGTACATACACTTATATACAATAGAATACATTTCTTTTAAAAATATTTTTCTGATACATTCTTTACATATTTACATATGTATGTATAAATATGTGTTATACATAAACAAATTCTACTGTATATAAATATATACAGATGCAACCCCCCCCCATGGTTGCTTTCTCATCCAAAGTTTCTGTCAGCTGAGGTTAACCTGCATCTGAAAACACTCAGTGAAAAACCCCTGACTGCAAAAGGTAGATCGTGGTAGGCACGTGTGCCCAGCATGTGTGAGAGCCTGGGTTTGACCCTCTCCATCCCCTGAAGTCAAACAAGTTCTAGGCATTAAATTGTATGAATGACATTATGGGTAGTAGGAATAGCCTTCCTACTCTGCCTGCCTGGGCCATGAATCCTGAGTAATGGTTTCCATCATTAGATCACAGTGCTAGTGTTAAAGTACCCCACGTTAAATATCCCATGTTAAGTTAGTAAGGGCAGGAGTGTGGCTGATAATTTTGAATGTATCTAAGAGAAGCTTTGGGCTTCCCTAAGTGACAAGATGAAAAGTTCTTTTTTTTTGGTTTTTTGAGACAGGGTTTCTCTGTATAGCCCTGGCTGTCCTGGAACTCGCTCTGTAGACCAGGCTGGCCTCGAACTCAGAGATCCTCCTGCCTCTGCCTCCCAAGTGCTGGGATTAAAGGCGTGCGCCACCACTGCCCGGCTAAGATGAAAAGTTCTTAATCAGTGATAGAAATAAGCCAAGTGCTGACATAGTTAAAACATATGATAAAAACAAGTCTTCTGCCTGTAATGTATGCTCTTTCTACTATAAAACCTCAAGCTGTAAACATTCCAGGCAAGAGCAATGGTGGCAGTTAAGAAGAACAGCCTAGCCCAGGGGCTCGCACTGAAAATCCAGCTTTTGAGAGCCTGTGGCAGGAAGATTGCCTCTGGCTCGAGTTCCAAGGGGGTGAGTTTTATTTTTCAAAGAAATACTTTTTATTTATGGAGACAGGGGTATTCGTAGGTCCCTGTAGAGGCCAGAAGGTGAGGGTTCCCTGGATTGAGAGTTATCTGAGTGGTGTAAAAGTGGTGTGAGCTGCCTTGGTGGATGCTAGGAACTGAATTTAGGTCTTCTGTAAGAGTGGAGTGTGTTCTTACACTTGATCTTAGCCAAAAGGCCGAGAAGCGATGGAGTGTGTTCTTAACCAAGGAAACATCCTCTGGGCCTCTGAGTGTTGAGTTTTATGAGACCCTATCAAAAGAGGGAAAGAGACAAAGACAGAGAGGCAGAGACACAGAGAGTGAATTAACCTGCGTATCTTTAAGAAAATATGGTATATATGGGACTTGTTGCTATCTGAATTTTCAAGAATCCGCCTATCTGTGCTGACCATCTAAGCAGCCCTGACCTTAACCTGGAGTGTCCCCGGACTCCTAGCCCCAGTCCTGTCTGCTTAGAAGCAGGTTCTTTCTGGGAGTTTGAAGGGTCTCAGGCTTTGTCAGAACTGGAAGTAAAGAACTACCCAGAAGTGTGACAAGTGTCTGCTGCACAGGGTTCCCACCTCTCAAAAGTTGCTTGCTTGTCTGGCTTTCTCAATGCTCTGCTACTGCCCCTTCTAGTAAACCCTACAATACTCCCCTTAGGAGGGTCCATTGTCTACCCATCCCATCCCCCAAAACATGCCCATGTCCTTTCTGACTTGAAGAATACCCTCACCAAAGCTCCTTAAACACTCCACTTCCTGCTTCCTTCCCTATGTATTTCCATGTTTGTGTTTTCTCTAAGGACTGTTGGAGTGGTTTTGTAGCGGTCTCCAGGGTCTACCTAACATAACTGCTAGTTGTGGTGGTGAGAGACTGCTAATGTCATCTTGAAACCATCTTTAGTAAACTTGGTAGTGACACCAAGAACAGAAGCTTGGCTTGGATACGATGCACTGCCTGCATGGTGCCCTGGAACTTGCTCTGTAGAACAGGCTGGCCTTGAACTCAGGGATCCGCCTGTCTCTGGAGTGCCAGGATCAAAGGCGTGCGCCACCATTTGGCTCCATTTTTTTCTTAATTTGGGCAACTTTAAACATTTATTCATGTATGCATGCACTATGTATATGCCACACGAGTTCAGGAGCCCTCAGAGGTCAGAAAAGAGCCCTGGATTCAGTTAGTTGTGAGGATTTGGTTGAACTGTGGGCAGAACTTCTGGAAGATTAGAGAACACTCTTAACCACTGAACCATCTCTCTAGCATCCTTGATTTTGAAAGATTGACTTATTTTATATGAGTAAGTGGTTTTGCTTGCTTGCATGTATGTATGTATGTATGTATGTATGGGCACCACAGGCACGTCATGCCCACGAAAGACAAAAGAGGGTGCTGGATCCTCTGAAATTGGTTTCAGAAGGTCATAAGCCATCATGTGGGTGAACAAATGTCTACTCACTTTGCATAGTGCACCAACAACAGACTAAAATAACTATTCCACCTAAGTCGGGCTTGTGGAAACAGTGACCTTAGTAGGCTTGCAGGAGCAGGGGTGAGGGTGAGCTTAGTGGGTTTGCAGGAGCAGGGGTGAGGGTGAGCTTAGTGGGTTTGCAGGAACAGAGGTGAGGATGATAGCTTCCCTGTAGCTTCGCAGGTGAAGCTCTGATAAGGTCTAAGGATTCCGGTGCTGGCAGGACAGCATTCCCCAAGAGCAGGCCTGTTTCTTCCCAACCAGGACCACTAGGAATGCGTCCTATCAGCCTGCCACTGCCCTTGGAATAGACCCTAGGGTGATACCTGCAGGCTGCTGGCATACAGTTCAGTACACAGAGCGCTAAAAGATGAGCTAGTGCCCAGATAAAATGGAGAGAGTACTTTTGAGGATAATATATTCTGTCCCTTGGGACTGAGAACTTTGAACAGGCAGCAGATGTTAAAGAATCTCACCCCATTACCAACCTCAACTCAGTTTTTCTCCTTCCCCCTTCTTACTCCCCTTTCTCATTCTCTTTCTACTTCCTTGACTAGCCTTTATCCCCCTTTCCCTCCTGATGTGACCTCTAGGTTGGCTCAGCTCCATGTTCAAGATGTTAGTTACATAATATGGCTTACGAAAGCAAAACAACCTGCTGCCTGCCCAGCCAGGCCCTGAAGCCCAGCACGGAGAGAAAGAATCTAGGCTTCTTTGGGTGTTGTTGAGGCTGGTGGCCAGAGGGGTGGGGGGTAGGGAGATGGATACGACTTGGAACCAATGCTTACAGGTTCTACCAGTATTAGTCTCTGTCTGTCTGTCTATCCATACATCTATCTTTCAATCTTTCTCTCCCCTCTCCCTTTCTGTCTTCTTCTCCCTCTTCCTCCTTTTCTCCCTCCCTCTCTCCTTCTCCCTTTCCCCAAGGTTTCAAGTAGCCCAGGTTGGCATTGATTCACTTCTGATTCTTCTACTTTCACACATGCACGCGCGCGCGCGCACACACACACACACACACACACACACCCCAAGCCAAGGGCTGAAATTACAGGTGGTGTGGCATCAAACCTGATTTGTGCAGACCTGGGGCTCAAACCCAGGGCCTAGTATATTCTTTATACTCATCCATCCTCTTACTAACTCTGGAAGTCTCCCCAAAACTTTACAATGATCCACATTAATTCAGCAGCACCTAGAAGTTTCGTGTGTGTGTGTGTGTGTGTGTGTGTGTGTGTGTACCTTTCTGTATGCTACACAAGTACCCTACCACACAGCTACATCCCTGTCCTCATGGTTGTTCTCTGAGCAAAAGGGCAGAGCCTCGGCAATATTTACAGATGCCTAGGAGGGACTTTCAGTAACTTTATCCCCTGGGGGATGTCCAAGTCTCCCAAATCCTGATATTCAAACAGAAATATCAATCAGGCCCAGTAAGAGTCCCTCCTGAGAACACTTCAACAAAACCACAACATGTTTTTGCATTTCCTGGGTTTTTTACTTTTATTTTTTATAATTTCTGTGGAGGATTTAGCTTTCTTCTCTGAGGAGCAGAAGAAAGACTGACCTATAGAGTTGCTGTTTAGGAGAGTTTGATCTAGGGTACCAAAGGAATTAATGTATATGTTTCTACAATTAAAAACTTCCTTTTTTTTCTGAGACAAGGTAGCCCTCCACCTCCTTTCCGAGTGCTGGGATTATAGGAGTGTATCCCCACATCTGTCTATTTATTTGCTTGGGTTTTTGAGGTAAGATTTTAGTTTGTAGCTCAGGATGTTCTGGAAATTGATGCCTAGCACAGGTTGGTCTCAAACTTGCAGCAAACCTCTTATTTTAGCTTCCTAGGTTCTGGATTTTAAGCAGGAGCCACCATCCTCAGTCTTTCCCCACATTTTAATATGGGTAAAGTTTGGTAACAACTATGACCAAGGGTGTCTTGTATGGGAAGGAGCTATCCCATGGAAGAACTGCAGTTTGAGATCGGACTAACGAATATAGAAATTACGACTGGATTTGTAAGCTACAAGAGTCTATTTTACTAACGCTCTTCAATGCATAAATACTTTGGAAGTTTTATGCTGCTGTGGATAAGGCCTTTTTAGTCTTCCCTGCTCCAAGTGTGTTAAGTAGCTTCTGGTGGAGCTTCCTGGTGTCTGGGATGGAGAAATAGATAGAGGTAATCAATGTTTTCTGCTCAGACACCGAACTGGAAATGCTTTGTGTGCGTGTGGTGCTGGGGAACCTGACAGTCTTGAAACTGGGCAAACTACAGGAAACCTTGAACTACATTCGAAGAGCTACCTCGAAGCCCTGAATTGGATATCCTTAATCTCATTCTCCGACGGTCAAGAGAGTGTAATTAAAGGAATTATGGGATTAAAGGAATTAAAGACATCAAAAGAAACCAGATACTTTAAATAATAAACTTTCCCCCAGGGTAACAGTTTAACCCGGGGTTGTGGTCTCAGGGCCAAACTGCCCGTTATAAATGAAAAGATCCGCCGGGATTCTCTGATAGGCCTTCTGAATGAAAATGAGGACATGGCTGCTCCAAGATATAGTTGAGGAGAAGGGTTTTATTGTAGGCATGGGGAAGAGTTCAGTCAGAGGCATCTAGAAGGGTGCAGGCTGAACAGGAAGGGAGAGAAGAGAAGAGAGCTCAGCAGAGGACCAAGCAAGCAAGGCAGAGAAGGCAGGTTTATCAGGAAAGGGAAGCCCAGCCCCTGGGTAGGGGGCGGGCTCTCAAGCGCTGGGAGGAGCCGTAGACACCTAGAGAGCCTAGTCTCGGGTTTTTGTTTTTTTTGTTTTTTTTTTTTGGGGGGGGGGGGCCCTGACACCTTCCTTCTGTCCTGGAGTTTTCCCTTCCTCTTAAGTGGATTCAATTTAACCCCTCTCATGACCTGCCTTGATCACAAATCTGGGCAGAAACTTGCCAGGGAGCAGCAATACCTACGGAGGGAAGAGGAAAGGGACCTTGTAGCAAGGAACTGAACCCAGTCCTTCAGAGGCTGCATGTGGCACCCACAGGTAACCTGCAGCTTCTTAAGAGAAGATGGAGCCACTCAATAAAGTGTTTGTACATTCCCCATCCTGAGAAAGGACATCCGATGATGCGCATTTGCCGCGTCAAGCTGCTGTTTGGGGGTAATTTGTTAGGCGGTGTATGTTTATGGGCATCTCTTTCTTCAGGTTAGGGACATTTTCTTATTTAATTTTGTTGAAGATATTTACTGGTTCTTTGAGTTGGGAATCTTTGCTCTCTTCTATACATATTGTCCTTAGGTTTGGTCTTCTCTATGGACGCCTAAAAAGCTGGCCATCATCCACTTCTTGAGACACCAGAGAAAAAAGGACCCAGTTCCAAAAGTCAACAATAAGGCAGATAAAACAGCCTGACATGCTGACATAACTTGGGCTAGAAATTTATCCACGTCCCAGTGTTAGGACAGATGATGGTGGATGGTCAGAACATGAGATTACAAATCCACTGTGCCAGAAGGAATGGAACTGCACATACGTCAGAAGATTCACTGCTCTTCCCAAATGGTTGTCTGGAGAATATAGGATTTGCCAATATCAGGATTAGAAATGGCGACTCAAAGATAGTTGACATTGCCAAGAACTGTAAAGTCTGCCAGTTAACTTATGTAGTGACTAATGAGAAGAACCCTGGTAATAGGTTCAGAGTTACAAAAGCCCAAAGTCTATGAGAGACAGACTTCACAGAGGTAAAAACAGAAAATTTAGATATAAATATTTACTGATGTTTATAGATACCATTTCAGGTTGGACTGAGGACAGGTAAAGAGAATAAACAAAACCCTAAAAGAGACCTTAACTAAATTGACCTAAGAGACTGGTGATTAATGAGTTAACTCTCCTTCCCATCACTCTCTACCAGATATGAAACTTACCTTACCAGATGGGACTCATCCCTTTTGAAATCATGTTCAGGATAGCCCCCACCCCAAATCCAAATTGTTCTTAACATACAGACAGAGGTTATCGCTGAGTTTAAGGATCACCAATTGCTAGACAATCTCAAAGGTGTCCAATGGGTGCATAAACATGTTTGGCCTAAATTTGTGTATTAGTCAGGGTTCTCTAGAGTCACAGAACATATGGATAGTCCCTATATAGTTAGGGAATTTGTTGATGACTTACAGTCTGTAGTCTAACTCCCCAACAATGGTCAGCAGCAGCTGTGGATGGAAGTCCAAGGATCTAGCAATTGCCCAGACCCACGAGGCAAGCAAGGCAAGGAAGAGTGAGTGAGTCTTCCTTCTTCCAATGTCCTGATGTAGGTCTCCAGCAGAGGGTGTGGCCCAGATTTAAGACCTGTGCCACCGTGCCTTTAATCCCAGATGAGCTTGAACTTGGAGATCTCCCTGTCTTAATCTTCTGGAATTCATAGCCACTATGCTTCAAGATTTTCATGCCAAGATCCAGGTCAGAAACGTGTATCTCTCAGCCTCCAGATTAGGATCATAGGTGAACCTTCCATTCTGGATTGTAGTTCATTCCAGATATAGTCAAGTTGATAGCCTGGAATAGCCACTACAGGCGGTAATAGAGAGCACATGATGATTCAATCAATGATATGGATTCCTCAGAGATGGAAAGTGCTGGGTGAGCGCTCTGGCTTGCTTAGGAATTCCTACAGCACAGAGAGGCAGAGTTGGGAAAAATGGACTTCCCTGAAGGAAATTTGTCAAAGTGCCTGTGTTCATGCACTCCCTTTCCTGCTAACAGAAGATACTGGCTCATACATTTTTTTCCCAAAAGAAATACAGACAGCGTTATAAATTGGAAGAGCATTCTTATCCTCCAAAACACAAATTTGACTGAACTGTTTCTTTTCAGTGTGGGTGTGATGGCTCATGGAATGGAATTCTAAACCTAGAAGGAATTTGAGAGGATGTTCAGGCTTATCGGAGTCAGAATCCATAAGGATGTCAACAGTTTTTGTAGGAATTAATCAGTTAATATATCAATAACCACATTTGGAATCAGAGAGAAGAACTCTGTTCTGGGCAAGATAACTGACATTAAGTCCAAGGGCTCAAACATGCGCCATTAATACCAGAGACCGTTAATACCTGTGAATTAACTGCCCCCACCCCTCTGTACACCCCTTCCCTGCTTCGTATATACTTCCAGGAGTACTGGTAATGACCCTTCTCTGACAATTTGTGTTCATGTCATTAAAGTTTTCCTTGGCTGAGTAGTCAGCCCCAAGTGTATTTGTAGAAACGGTAATAGGTTGGCAGTTTCTAAATCTTAAATTCGATCAGGAATGAGCTTGTTTGGGAAGGCTTCTACAAGGAAGCTCTGATCGGATTCTTCTCTTACTGAATTGTGTTTCTAAATTTAGCTCCTAGTTGGATCACAAGTTCCTTCCCAGAGACAAGACTCGTGTTGACTTCTGTGTAAAACTCTCCTCTTTCCCCGATAGGATATTGTCTTACTCTCTATAGCATCGACTAGTTGCCAAAATGGCCGGCACAGTCATTTGAAGATTAGCCTGTATATATAAGAGGAAGCTGCAGAGGTCCTATCCTTCTTGTTAGTGCCAACAAAAAGTGCAAACCCTAAGAACAGGGCAGAAGAGGAAGGGGAAGTAAAGAAGAGGAAGAGGAAGAATTATACTTCATTGGCCACCCCTACTCCTCAGTGACAAGCTGTCATCAAAACATCAAATAGGGCCAAATTCGGGAGTAAGCTTGTGTTTGGTTGGTTTAGACAGGGTCTCAAGTAGCCTAGGCTGACCTCAAACTGACTATGTAGCAGAGCATGAACTTGAACTCTTGAGTCTTGTCTCCACATCCTGAATACTGGTTCAGGCGTTTCACAACACTTTTGAATTTCTTTTTTTTAATGTGGTACCCAGAGCTTCCTGCCTGCTAGGGAAATATAAACTGGGCTATATTCCCACCCACTCCATTATTATTTATTATTTACTATATTATTATATATCAAAATATATTTAATTAATATATTAGAGCATATAAACTATTATGTAATATATAATTTAAAATATATAAACAATATATTCTAGATAATATATAAATATTAACTATATATTTATTTAATATATATAATTTATTAAATCTTTGGCAGTATCTTGAATGCCTCTCTAATGTCAATAAGGCAGAATGGTAGGCATCACAAAGGAGTTATCCTAAACCTTAACTGGAGAGCAATGCAGAGAGCCCTCAGCACCCCTTACATGTAGCAGTTGAGTGTCCACCAAGTGAAATCACTAGGTCAGTGGTGCCACATGGCAGAGGAGCTAGCCAAGACAAGACGCATCATGATACCAAGACTACCCAAGTAACTAGCTGAGGGACAAGGCTCCCGAAAAGCAAATCACAGGATGACAACAGGACTTCCTCTGTCATGTAGGACTAAGTCACCCTCTCTTGTATTAGTGGGGCTCTCTAACTACCACAGACAGGGTCCAAGAACCTCTTACTGACTGGACACAAGGCAGGAACTGGGAGACTTGCTTTTATGATGGTTACAAAGCTGTGTGATGACACAGGTCTGCTTTATCAGCTTTCGGGGGGCAGAGGCAGGAGGATTATGACAGATTTGAGTCCAGCTTGGGCTATATAGCAAAATCCTATCTCAAAATACATTTTGAAGATTTACTTTGTCTTTCCATTCCTAGTGACTGCTTTTCAGTTCAGCCAATCTCTAGAAGATAAATTCATGAGCCCCTTGCCCCCTTTAAAAGATGCTGTCTCTTGAAGGAAGTGGGGGTGCGGTGGATCCTAAATAGGATGTGATGGTTTGTATATGCTCAGCCAGGGAGTGGCAGTATTAGAAGGTGCGGCCCTGTTGGAGTATGTGTGTCACTGTGGGTATGGGCTTTAAGACACTCATCCTAGCTGCCTGGACGTCAATATTCTGCTAGCAGCCCTTCAGATGAAGATGTAGAACTCTCAGTTCCTTCTACACCACGTCTGCCTGGACGTTGCCATGCTCCTGCCTTGATGATTAGGGACTGAACCTCTGAACCTGTAAGACAGCCCCAATTGGTCATGGTATCTGTTCACAGCAGTAAAACTCTAAAACATAGGATCAGTACCATATATTTAATGTGTGTATATAGCATATATAAACACACACACACACACACACACACACACACACACATATATACACACACACACATATATATATATATGCTTTATATATATATAAGCATATATATATATACGCTTTCACCAACTTGATATGTGCATATGTACACTTGGATTTGTCTGCATATGTAAAGTGTGAGTTGTCTTTATTCTTCAAATGTTTTTAGTGCTTATGTTTTTTTTATGATGATTGACCTAAGGCTATAAAGGATCAAGGTCTACTCTGCTCACTTTATTTACAGTAACAATTTGCTTGAATTCTTTGGTGTTTTATGGTGAGTGGCTGCTTTCTGTTAGTTATAACCTTTAAAGCAACGTGAAGCTCATGGCAGCTTGATTGCAGCCAGAATCAAGAGCAAGCAGACATTCTTTCCCTCAACACAGGCTTATTCAGTTGGGTCATATTGTTGGTAGTGGAAATTAGCAAGTTCGATCCTTTAAGCTCATTACATAGCCAGCC
Source organism: Tokudaia tokunoshimensis (assembly GCA_036184795.1). Taxonomy (NCBI): domain Eukaryota; kingdom Metazoa; phylum Chordata; class Mammalia; order Rodentia; family Muridae; genus Tokudaia; species Tokudaia tokunoshimensis. The sequence goes on from BTHU01000013.1 coordinate 40,872,295, forward strand.
AACTGGAGCCTCATAGATTTCACTACCACCCAACAGAGTTGCAGACTTTAAAAAAGCTCACAAAACTGACCAACCCTTAAACATTGTACTGACTGGTTTTGTGTGTTAACTTGACACAAGTTAGAGTTATCACAGAGAAAGGAGCCTCCCTTGAGGAAATGCCTCCACGAGATCCAGCTGTAAGGCATTTTCTCAGTGATCAGGGAGGAGGGCCCCTTGTGGGTGGTGCCATCCCTGGGCTGGTAGTCTTGGGTTCTATAAGAAAGCAAGCTGAGCAAGCCATGGGAAGCAAGCCAGTAAGTAACACCCCTCCATGGCCTCTGTATCAGCTCCTGCTTCCTGACCTGCTTGAGTTCCAGTCCTGACTTCCTTTAGTGATGAACAGCAACGTGGAAGTGTAAGCTCAATAAACCCTTTCCTCCCTAACTTGCTTCTTAGTCATGATGTTTGTGCAGCAATAGAAACCCTAAGACAAATATAGATCATTAAAACAAGCTCTGTCGGCAACAGGACAGGTCTGGGGACATGGTGGTAAACAAGGGAAGCAAGTCCCAGCTTTTTGAGATTTACAACTTCAAAGCCTTTCTGAATGAAGCATCTGCTTTCCTGGGATAGCACCTTACCCTCCAGACTTCACGCTGCACTGGAACAGGGGTCAGCAGGAGCTGGAGCTGTGAAACTTTGGGCAAGCTATTTGGAGCACAAGTCCTAAGCGTCAGGTCAAACTCTGTATCTAAGTGTTCCGTCCCTACCCAAACATAAAGCTCTGACTCTCACATGCTAAGAAACCTTAAAACCATGTGAGCTTATGATGCCTTTCAGCTCTTACCTGATAACTGACATGACACTAAATATACGTTTGTTTTGTTTTGAAAGTGTCTGAGGTAGTCCAGGCTGGCCCCAAACTATGTAGTGAATGACTTTGAAATGAACTTGCGATGGGCTGAGATTGCAGGTACATATCACTCTATACCTGATTTACATAGCTTTCTGTTTGCTAGGCAAGCATCTAGCAGCTAAGCTCCAGCTAGAGCCCCAGTCTATCCCTTCAAGGCTGAAAGTTTGGCAAACATTGTTTAATATAGCCCCTCATTCTGTTTAATCTATCACTGATAAAGTTATCATGTAACTGAGTCTGTTAAATGAGCAATTTAAAAAAAAAAGAAAGAAAGAAAAAACCTTAGAAATACAAGGGGATTGAACTATGACCTGGAGGGTAAATGTAATTCTAGGTTCCAGGGTGGAGAAGGAAATATTTCCCACCTGGAATCCTGATCCTATTAAGTTAGAATTCCTCTTCAAGTAACCTTGTGAACTGGTTGCAATCGGCCACAAAACAATGAAAATGACTCCGGTCACTGAACCAGGAATGAACCAGGTAAACAGCCACTGGAGGGGAGGAGGTAGAGGCAGGAATATTTACTTTTAACATGAAGACTAGGAAGATTCTGAGGGTAAGAGGGCACTAAAAAAAAAAAAAAAAAAGAGGATCTATGTGTATATGCTGAATCCCAGCATGCATGTATCTGCTGCATCTGCATGCTCAACTCTCAGGAAAGCCAGATGGGTACCAGATCCCCTGGAACTGGAGTTACAAGTGGTTGCATGGTCTGAGCTAGGGTCCTCACAAGAGCATCTAGTGCTTTTTAACTGATGAGCCAGGAGGGCAATCATGCCAGACTAGCGGGTTTGTAAACTAGGTTTACTTTACAAGAGAATACTTGCTTGAAGAAAACTGTCACCTTAAGAACTGCTACAACAGACTCTACTAACTCAAAGTGGTAGTATGTTACCATCTTTAAATTACTGTTGCCCACAACAGCTCAACAGTGCTATTCATAGTGTCAGCAGAGCATAGTGGTACACTTGGGAGGCAGAGCCTGGCATTTCTTTAAGATTCAGCCAAACCAACAACAGTGGAGTCTATGCTCCGCATAGCTACTTTTCACCATCTGGGCGTATGCACAGCAGCACAGTGAAAGAGGAAGTGCCTCTTTTAGCTCAGTGAGGAAAATGCTTGAATAGCAACAGGACAAAGGACTCAGCCAGGCTTGCTGGCACAATGTGGGATAAGGATCAAGACTTTAAGAGCAGCCCCGGATGAGTTCCAAAGTGGAAGCTCTAGGGAGCTGAGCAGGAAGTGTAAACTTGGAGGTTGGGAACCCAGGTTCAGTGGGCTACATCTGTTGTCTCAGCTGTCCTGAAGTCTGGGAACCTAGGCTGGACAACTTGGGGAAAACCAGCACAAAACAGAGAACTCCAAGTTCACCAACCTAGTGCTTGCTTAAATAAAATCTAGGACAAGCCACTGCTGTGGGCATGCCAACCTTCAGTGGCTTCAGTAGGGAAGCAAACCTACTGTGTAGATAGCTCATGGCAGCTGGACCGAGGAAGAACTCAAGGACAGGGGCAGTTAATACACTGTACCACGATGTACTAAATATCCTGATAAGGTGGGACTGTCAGCGTCTGATAAACCAAGCTCTGGCACCGGAAGTGAAGCAGGGGTTCCCATTTGCCAGGCAATTCCAGCAGCCTAGTCACAGAGCAGAGGGCAACAGTGAAAGTAGCCAGGTCCAACACAAAACCTTAAAATATTCATGTTTTAGACTTTTGTGTGTGTGTAACTTGATAGCATGATTCTTGAGCCTGAATTCTGTTAGACAACATTGCTTTTAAAATGAGAGACCAAACATGAAACTGGGAATTGCCAAGATTAACTGTGTAAATGTAAACCAGAACTCAAGCTAAAGGCCGGACTGGTCTTCAATAGTGAGCTCCAGGCCAGACACAGATGCACACAAGGACCTTGTCTCAAAAAACCTAGTCCAGAAGACTTCATTTTAAAAACAAAAGCGCACGGATAAACAAGAACCACCCCTCCTTTCTTTTGATAGAGAAAGAAGGAACAAAATAGCACTGAGTTTTTGAGGCTTTTTTTTTCTTTTGGAACCACAAAGAAACAAGTCAGAGGAAATCTTATAAATGTTAGGTTGATTTATAAGTGCTGCTCTGGCAGTTACAGTCTGTTTACAATGAGTTATCTAACTGAACATACTATACATGGCAATTAGAAGTCGTCGTCGCGGGCAAGAGAAAAACCACAGCTGGTCTGCTGCCGACACAAACAACCAGAAAACTGCAGGGCAACAGGCTGGGATGGAGGTGGGGTGTGTTTATTATAAAAGAAAAAAACCAAACAAGACTCTATCGGCTTCTTCTCAAGGAAAGGAATAGTCTGCTAGGGGAAGGATATTAGGAGACAAGTATTCTAACTCCAGGCCTGTCCTTAGCTCCCCTAAGAGCCAAGTGGAAGGAGACATTGAAACAAACAGGCAAGTCTGTAAAGTGAGAAACCCTACAAATTTGATTAAAATCTAAACTTGTTTTGCTTTTAAAAAAAATTTAATATATCAAAAGGCCTGCTTTAGTGACATGCTAGTCCCGCCAAAAAATAACCCCAGTAACACCCACCCACCCACCCGTCAGTAACAATGTTCAAGTTGACCAGCCAACTCATACTTCTACCTCGTGTGTGGATTAAGTATATGCATCCCCTAAACCTGAGCCCAGGGGCAGGTGGTGGTAAGCAGTGGTACCCCACCGGCTACCCGTCCAACATCTGCTCCTGCAGAGTGGGCAGGGAAACCCTAAGCAAATGAAGCTGAGCCCCCAAGATAACCACCTTTCCTGCTACTGCATCCCCACATCTACCTCAAGAGAGCCTCACTTCTAAACCAAGCTCCTCCCTCAAACTTGGCACCCAGTGAATAGGATGGTTCTCTCAATTAGAAAAACGTATATCCACACATCCATATATATAACTTTTTTTAACATTTAAATATAAAAATACTACTCTGCTTTGTGTTATAAACGGAGGACCAAGAAATGCCAACTTTTTTCTTCCTTTACAGTAGGGCCATCCATCAGGTGACACATTGAGCTATGATCACGGAGGGGATGAACTCCCCTCCCTCAAGCTAAGGCAGCAGCATGGCACAGGAGACCAACCGTCAACTCCTCACCTGACTTCCATTTGGAACAGAAAGCTGGTTTCCCCTTTAGAAATAACAGCTCTCTACCAGCAGGGGAAATGTCAAGCTAAGCCGTTAGGCCTGCCCTTTCAACTATCCTGAAGAAAAAAAAAGTCCTCCTTCACCACAAGTACACCCGCTTTGTGACAGCTATGCCTACTGGATATGCATTCCGGATGAGATGAGGCAGTGGGTTACCCTTCCCCTCCCCCCTCCCGCTCCCCACTAGAAAAGCTAGATAGGAAAGAAAGGGTTGGCTGTGTAGAGATTAAGAACTTGACCCCTCTATTCTGACCAATAAAAGCAAGATTAACTGGGCACGAGGAATAAAAAGACCTTGGTATTCCATCCTTTGAGTTACAGTGGGGACAACTGGGAGAGGGAAGAGTTGGGAGTGGGGTAGACTAGGAAGGGCTCAAGATCACTGGAAGTCTAGTCCGCTTAGTTCTTGTACTGGAAGGGCTCGTCGCCAGTTTCGTTGAGGAGACACGTGCGGACGATGGCTTCTGTCACCGCATAGGGGTCACAATTGGCAGAAGGCCGACGGTCTTCAAAGTAACCCTTCTTCTCCTGGCCGACAGTCCGGGGAATGCGGATGCTGGCGCTGCGGTTGGCAACACCAGCAGAAAAGTCGTTGATGTTGGAGGTTTCGTGGAATCCAGTCAGCCGCCGGGCATTGTCCAGGCCCCCCTTGGGATCGTAAGCGCGGATGTGGTATTGGTGCCTCTTGCTCAGTTTGTCAATGGCCTCCTCAATGCACCTAGTGGAAACAATAAAAAGGTGAGGGCCAATCCTTGTCACTAGAAAGGCGTCATTCGATGGCTGGAGGGAGCAGGCATGGTCCCAGAAAAAAAGAAGGCTGTGTCTCCCTCAGGCCAGTCCTTAATATGCAGTGCAAATTATCCACGGGGTGGAAAGACCCCCCCCCGCCCCCATCACTCACCTCTTCCCACCAGTAAGGATTAAGTTACCCGCTTGCTTGTATTTTCACTCAGTTCAAATGCCTGAACCCACTGTCAACTTTTCTATTACCACTCTGGTAATTCTATTCCTAAAGTATCCTTCTACCGCCTCTCCATCTGTGAGAAGCCCAAGTACCCAAAGCCCTTCCACTCCATGAGGATGCAGACAGCTCCAAAGGAAGGTACTCACTTCAGGCCGTTCTCCTCCCGCATGGCCTTGGTGCTAAAGTTGGTGTGGCAGCCTGCACCATTCCAGTTCCCAGGAATGGGCTTGGGGTCAAAGGTTGCTATCACCCCGAAGTCTTCGCACACACGATGCAAGATAAAACGGGCTACCCAAAGGTGATCTCCCATGTGGATCCCTTCACAGGGTCCTATTTGGAATTCCCACTAGAGAAAAAAGAAAAAGTTGACCTTTAAAATAAAGCCAACAGCTCCTCTGTGAGCCACCCCTGCTAGCTAGCCAAAGTCCCCACGTGCCTACCCACCCACGTCTTTGGAGGGGAGGAAAAACACGGGCGCCATTTACCTGGGCAGGCATAACCTCGGCATTTGTCCCTGTGATCTTGACTCCGGCATACAAGCAGGCCCGGTAGTGGGCCTCCACAATATCCCTGCCATAGGCCTTGTCTGCTCCCACACCACAGTAATACGGACCTGAAGGAGGGTAGAGACAAAGTAGGGAAGAGTCAGGGAATCCAGGAAACCCCGAAGCCAATAACTAGGAAGTCCTAAACTTGCTTTCCTGAGTCACTAGTCCTGCAAAATTTAGGTTAGTCCTTCTTTGCCAAGGCCTCAATAGAGCCCGTTTACTTTGGTTTTTTTTATTTTATTTATTTATTTATTTTTTTGGTTTTTCGAGACAGGGTTTCTCTGTGTAGCCCTGGCTGTCCTGGAACTCACTTTGTAGACCAGGCTGGCCTCGAACTCAGAAGAGCCCGTTTACTTTGGAGTGGCTTTTCATTAATTTTGTGTGTACGTGCATATTTACAGTATGATCAGAGGATAACATGAGGGAGTCATTTCTTGCCTTCTACTGAATGGGTCCCAGGATGAGATTCAGGTTGTCAAGCCTGGTGGGTAACCACTGAGCCATCTCACCACCTTCTGTCACTTTATATTCTAACCACCTCCGGATGCGAGGGATACAAGGGCAGCCTGTTAGATTCTGCCGCCGGTCTCCATTTTCTGATTTTGGGAGTTGCTCCTGTCTCTGGGGAGGGGGACTTCCTGAACAGTAACAACTTAGGGGAGGAAGTTTCACCTTTGACCCAGGCAGGACTTACCTTGGGGTCCAGGGAAGCCATTGGAAGGCCAACCAAACGGGTGGCCGTCTGTTCCCATGAGAGTATATTCCTGTTCCATTCCAAACCAAGGATGCTGGTTGCCCACCATGTCCATTATCCGTCTACAGGTGTGCCTCAAGTTGGTCTCTAGAAATAAAGAACCAACATGCCATCAGGAAGAGAGTCCTCTTGCACAGTCCCAGTGCCCATCATAGGAAGGACTGACCTGGGCCTAACCACCATGTTCTATCACCAAGGGAAATGGAAGAAGCGACCACTGTACCTTTGCAGAAAATGGCTGATAATCTTTCTATAATTAAAGTCAGCCGCACAATCTCATGGGAATGGAATCCAAGCCGAACAAGTGGTCACCCTATCTGCAATGCTGGCCACCTTCCGCTGGCCACCTTCCACACGCCATATGCCAGGCGCTCACTCACTCCCTCTATTCACAAGACAACTGCTTCTAGTCGTCAAATGCATTTCCTAGTTTCTCAGGCACTGAAGGCCAGATGTGTCATTTTATTGAGAATAATCTGTCCATTAGGTCTATATGCCAAATGAGTTTAAGTGCTGAGTTATACAGTATTGACTGGTACAAAAGTAGACAGGGAGGTAGGCAGGCAGGCAGGCAGGCAGGCAGGCAGGCAGGCAGGCAGGCAGGCAGGCAGGCAGGCAGGCAGGCAGGCAGGCAGACAGACAGACAGACAGACAGACAGACAGACAGACAGACAGACAGACGGTAGATACAAGCATAACTGGAAACAATTCCCAAGCTAGAAAAGATAACCATCTGAGTCTGAGGTGAGTATTAGCAACCTTCACTTTCACAAATGAGAGAATGAAGCCCTAGGAGAGGGTGTTAGGTGACACGCCCAGGTTACAGGGCAGGTGGTAGAGCCAGGAAGCCTAGGGCTGCCAGGCTCAGGGTGGCGCACACCCTTTGCCAATAATACCGCCTTTCGAAACAGAAGCACTGGAGGTACAGGGCCCCCAAGCCTTTCTGGCATTGCTAGAAGAGATTTTACAGAAGCGAGACTTCCCCAGGTCTAAAGCTATCTGAAAGCAGAGATGGCTAGCACAGCACAAAACAGACTCCCCACGTGCAGGTACGGCAGGCGCCAGGGCGAAGCGCCCATCCAGAAACCGCCACGCTTATACTTTGGAATGCACAGACTCCACAAGCTGACTGGGACAGGATAGTAACCAATAGTTAACGGCAGTACTCCCAAATGCTTTGCACACAAAAGTCATTTGTTTGATCTTCCAATGACTTCGAGATGGACTCTTATCTTAAAAAATGAACAGCAGAAAAAGACCACTGAGACGGCTCAGTGGGTCAAGGTGTTGCCACACACGCCTGGCAACCTGAGTTCCACCTCCAGAACCCACATAACTAGGCAGAAGAGAACCAACTCCAAAGCGACCTGTTGACGCCCACCCCCAGCATGGTAGGCCCTGCCAAGCGTGCTCCCAGTGTCTCTCCACACACAGCACACCCGATTCAGGAAAAAGAAAATGCATGTAGAAAAGTGGCAGTTCTAAGTATTTAAATTAAAAAACTACCGAACTTTTTTAAACACAGGCTTTTACATCAGCAGGTAGAGGCTGCCACTGGGGACTCCTGTCAGCAAACAGAAGACTCGACACTGTACAAGCAATAAAAGGAACCATGGAAGGATGGAGCACACTGTTTCCAACAGGAAAGTTCAGGGTAGAACAGACATTCCATTATCGCTACATTCTTAGAGTTCGTCCTCTCAATTCATTTCAGAATGCCATCTCCCTTTTCAGGAATCAGACAGTTACACCCATCCCATACGTGCCTGCAGGCTTCCGGTTATACTTGAAAACTTCACAGAGCACCAACTTGTTGGGATCTTTGCGGAAGGGGTCTCGAAACATGGCAACAGGATGGAGATACATGTCGCTGTTGGAGCCTTCAGACTGAAAGGTGCTAGAGCCATCAAAGTTCCACTCAGGTAACTCTGGGCAAAATAAAGATAGAAAATTAAATTAACTTTATAGATATATTTGAGTCTGCAAAAGCCAGAAGAGAGGGGTTGGATCTCCTGGAATTGGGGTTACAGACGATTGTGAGCCACTAGGTGGGTGGGTGTCGTTAACTGAACCCAGATCTTCTATGAGAGCAGCAAGTGCTCTCAATAACATGAAAGCTCATAACTGTTTGTCACGTCAGTTCCTGAGGTTCTCATACTCTGCTGGCACTACACACACGCGCATACACACACACACACACACACGCACGCAGAACACTCACACACATGCAATTTAAAAAGTTCTTAGTGTTCACGCAAGAAGATGGTCAGCCTCTAACTCATCCTTCCCTTGCTCACCACTGACTTTGTCCTCATGAGAGTGAGGTGCATGTGAATGCACCACCATCAGGGACAACCTGATGTCACTTATCCCTGTTTCTCCTTATCTGAGATTCCTAAGAGCACTTCATCCCAAGAACCACCAGGGCAGCAAATAAGTCCTCTCTGTGGAAGTTTACCATACACCGTCTACTCTGATATCACTTACGCTTTTACAGAGGAGGAAACAGTTGCTTCCCCATCGCTTGGTCCTTTCCCTGTTTTCGTGGCTGGTTTGAATCTCTAGTTACCTCTGAGTTCTCAGAAGGCAGAGACTGAAGAACCTACCCACACTCTGCCAAGTACCAAGTACACAATCTATGCTCTGTTATCTGGTCATTCGTCCACACAAACAGAAACATTCTTACAAGAGTAACCCATCCTAAACTAAGTAGCTGGTGAGGGTACCCACCCCTCTCCTGAACAGCTGTGGCTTATACTTGGTCTATACTGAAAAACAAAGGGCACAACTAAAATATACTTAAAAGTATATATAATTATAAAGTAGTAGCAAAAACAATGTTATGGTTGGGGGTTGCCACAACACGAGGAACTAACCTTATTAAATGGTTGAAGCATTAGGAAGGTTGAGACCGACTGTTCTATAAACTAGATAGCATATTCCAGTTATACCAGTCCTTTCAAACTAGGTTCCTGGGATTGGCCAGATTAGCAACACACCACCAGCCTCCCAAACGTGACCCAGTATTTTTCTTCAATGTACCAGCACATGCAAGATTCTATCTAAATAAAGGCTTCCATTGTTGCTACGCCTCCAGACTATGCATACAGCGGCTTACTTACGGGTGACTGACTAAGGTCTGAAAAGCCTTGCAAACCAAACAGAAGGAAGGTGGAATCCAAGGCTGCACACACGCCCGCAACATGCTCCACTCCCGCCCACCTGCGATCGCTCACCTTCTACACACTTGGGTTCACAGTCCAGGGTACGGGTCTTGCAGCGTAGTCCTTCTCCGGTACCATCAACCCAGATATACATGGCTTGGATTTTCTCACCCTGGGGCAGGGACATGTACATTTGCTTGATGCCTTTGTTCAAGTGGGAACTTGCTGAGGTGGCCATGGTGGAAGGTGTTCTGGAGAGAGAGAGAGAGAGAGAGACGCAAATCACATTTTATTAACATGTACTCCAAAGGGATCCCCTGAAGGAACTGCAAGGGAATCCAGACTGGAGTGCACGGTGATCTCGCTCCTTCAGGACTCAACACACTTAAAGCTGCTCTATTCACTCTGCTTTCAAGAGGTTTAAAGTTTTATATTAGACAAAGACCATCTCCCCCCCCCCCCCCGCCAGGGGGACTAGTTAAGGGATGTTAATAACCATTAACCTTGAGAAACGTTAGGAGAGAACAAAACATCAAGATGTTCATTAACAGAATCTTATTCCACCCAGTAGAACTACCTTATTGCCACAGAAAGACTTGACTGACTGTTGAGTCTTCCTTTGTCTTCTATTCTTGCAACAACCTTAAGGGACATACACCCCTACATTTAGACTGTTTACTTATTTGAGACAAGGTCTCATTGTGGAGCCGCGGAACTTGCTGTGCAGACCAGGCTAGCCTCAGGATCAGATCTGCCACCCTCAGCTTCCTGAATGCTAGAATTAAAGGTGTGTGCCACCACCAGTTTTAGATTTAACAATGAAACACTGGGGCTAGCTGTAAGATTTTAAAGGGTAACATATTCCTGGGAGAGGGAAAAAAAAAAAGACCTGTATTATATGCCACCACTAATGTGGTGGCAAAAAGTAAAGCCATACTCCCATACTCCAAGAAGCACACTGCTGACTTTTTTACTTCTGAGACGGAGAAATCTCTACAAGCCCTCTCTGTCCTGGTACTTACTCATTCCTCGAAATCAGAGATCTACCGGTTTCTGCCTCCTGAGAACTGGGACTAAAGGCCCTTCCACACCAGGCCTCAACTGCTGACTTCATTACTGCATTACTGTGATGAAAAAAAAGCCTTACTCCAGAGACAGATTTCAATGTGGAAAATCACAGTATTTGAAGATTCCATCAGATATTTTCTGGTAAGTAGAAAAATCCCACTTCTAATAAAGACCTGGGGCACAAGATTACAAGCCACAGGAATGGGGGCAAGATCCTCTAAGAATTGGAGGCTACAAAAAACCAAACAAAACAGCCTCAACACAAGAGGAAATGCCCCCCTCCCTAATCACCCAGGATAGCTGGAAAGGGAACATATTGTTCTTCTCCAATGACTTGGGCAACTATCTGAAATACAGTGGCAAAGTTTCTATGGGCAACTGTCCATGTTTGCCCAAGTGAAAACAACTGCTTCTCCCTCCAAAAGCCTCACCCTTCCCCCGGGGAACAGATGAGCCTCTGCTGTCAAGTTCTATGCAGAACCAAAGCCTCGGCCTACACCACTTAGAGGACTGGATTGTAAGTAAATTCTAGATGGCTTCAACTTACACCACCCAGTTCTCTTGGCTTTCCTCTCCAGTGGCTTACACATCCAGCATTAATCAATTGTTAGGTGAACCTGGGTTCCTCCTGGTGCCAGCAGCCTAGTGTACATAGCACCAACTGGTGTCCCAGTGGTGCAAAGTGGAATGGGTTCTTAAAATTCCTAATAGTTTCTTCTGTTGCCAGATGCACCGGGGACCATCTCCCTGTCTTTTTACTCACCCTAGCCAATGAGAATCAAATACATTGGGGTTGTACTCTCTAGCCCTCCTCTTTTTAGAGCAGTGTTCGTGCCTCTCCTCGTTCTCGATTTCTTGCTGGTCTAAGCAACGGAGCTTTCTGGGCGAGGGCAATGGAGTAGGGGACCCAGACCGTTCGGAGGGGGTGGTGCTGGAATAAGACTGGTGGGATTTAACCTTAACCCTCGACTTCTCCCCGGAGTTCACAGAGTAGGCCACGAAGCCGAAGGTATTAGAAGGGGACTCTGAAGACCGAGAATCTCCATCGTCTACGTCTTCAATGGATGGTTTCTTTGAGAGCTTGCGGTTGGGGGAGGATCCCCGCTTCCCGCCCCCAGAGGAGTTGGGGCAATCCACTTTGAGAGCAGCCCTTCCCACTAAAATGTCCGGAAAGTCGGCGCCCCGACCCTCGGGCCCGCGTAGATCTCAAGGTCTCTCCCAGGGGGCCATACCCCGGCGAGGGCAGAGGCCGGGTGGCGAGAGTGGGGCGACCGCGGGAGGCACAGCACGCCGCTGCCGCCTCCGCCCGGCCCGGCCTCCCCACTGCGGAGCCCTCTGGCTACTCCGGGGTCCCGGCTCTCCATTGTTCGGTCATACCGTAAAGGCCCAGGACAAGGCGTTGGGAGCAGGCGAGTGGTGCCACCAACGCTTAGGACCACCGGCTTCAACTAGACCACCCACAGCGTGACGACACCCCCACCCCCAACGCACCGCCCAGGAAGAGATCAAGGCGCCTGCGCCCACTTAAGGCAAGAGCGCACTCCCGCTGGGACCGCCGGATCGCCCCCCTCCCCCCGCCACCTCGGCGCGAACCCCAGCCCAGGACGTCCGCCTCCCGGGGCGGCGCCTCCGGCCGCAAGTAAAAAAAAAAAACAGATCAAAACAACCCGCAACCCCGCCCTTCCCAGAGCCTGGCTCACAGCGCGCCCTAGGAACGCCAAGCAGAACGGGCCCGGGCCACACGCTGCAAGCACGCGGGAGGCATGAGCGCTGCATCCCGCGCCATACAGCAGCAGTCTGGAGCTGGGAAGTAGAGTGCGACGCCACAGCCCGGGCGGCCGGGCATTCCTGGACCCTCCGTGCGCTTACCAGATCGGTGGCCGGTGGATGAGATGGATGGGTGAACAGGCCACGAGAACGAGGCCGAAGAGCGGAGAGGAGAAGGGTGTGCTGCTCAGACACTCTGCTCTACTCCCATTCTCGGCTCTGCAGGGTCGCGGGCTGCTCAGTACTTTTTATTGACCGCTTGTGCCCGCCCCTAGGCACCCTGATTGGCTGGCGTAGGCCAGGAAACCCGCGCCCATCAGCTGCTGCGCGCCGGGGCCCTGAGACCATTGGCCGAGGAGCGGTGCGGGAACCGCGGGGTGGGGCGAGCGAGACCCAGAAGAAAGAAAGAGATTGGGGAATGGGGGAGGGGAGGCAGCGGCGGCTTGAGGAGGGTCGGGGCCAAAGGTTCCTGATGCATTTGCAGCTTGCGGTTTTTAGCGACCTCTGGACCCTCGGACCCAGGCTTAGGCTTTCTCAGAGCCATTTGGCCTTGGTCCTTTGCTACCTTAACGGTACAGAGGTTTTCGAGATCTGTCACTGAAAATCCAGAACCCCAGAAGAGAATTTTACCCTTTGTTTGTTGAGCGAGCCTCGGGGACGGGTTGGGGTGGGGAGAGCCAGGGAGCCCTGATCAGGCGCGAAGAGAGTCACAATACCCCGGAACCTGGAGGACTCTTATCTTCCTGGCTTCCTGAGTGGGTTTGGGGAAGTGGTCAGACTGTGATTTCACGGTGTAAACTCAGTGCGATGTTTCTGTAAAGAGGATTCTGGACGTCCATAGTCTGTTTGATGTTGCCTTATGTGTGTGTTCCTGTCTCTCAGCCTTTCAATGCCCAAGTTCCTTGGATCTGCAAAATAAATCAGATGGAAGGACTTTCAGAGCAGTTCACCAGGAAAGCATGGTGGTGGCACACGTCTTTCCTTAGTTCGAGGCCACTCTGGTCTACAGAGGGAGTTCCAGGACTACCAGGGTTTCACAGAGAAAAACGTGTCTCAACAAACAAAAAAGCAAGGGGGAAAAAATCCCTGGCTTTGCTTCCCAAATGTGTGTGTGTGTGTGTGTGTGTGTGTGTGTGTGTGTGTTAGGGGGAAGGGAATGAGAGTTTCTCTTTCCTTTCTTAACCCTGCAGTGATGGCTGAGATAGCCTGTGAATACTGTAATGAGACAAACTGAAAATGTGCCCAGAATTTACCTGTAAAAATAGATGTGGTCCATATGTTGTCATTAATGCTATGTTCTAAGCAGTCTGTTTCTAGTACATGAAATCCACCTCATGTCGGGGCTTTAGTATATCTTTCAAGAGCCCTGGTATTTGAGATGGAGATTTTCTATTTAAATACCAGAAATCCACACTCTGTGCCTTTGGAAGAGGAAAGGATAAAGTTTGTTCTTCTGGTTATGTTTTGCACCACAAATATGAAAAAGAAGTGTTGCCTGTGACCACACACACATAACTCGGCCTCTTAGGTCAACCTCTGTCAATTCCCCTAAGTGTGTCTAACACTGTGGCTCTCAGAAGCTGTGTCTTCCTCAAATGGGGTTTTGACTGGAAAAAAAAAAGTATGCTTTGGACCAGAAAGGAACCTTGCAAATTCTGTGTCCTATTCAGAGCCATGTGAAACGTTCTACTACGAGGACGTTCTACAGCGGGACATCACATCAGGCAAACCCAAGTTCAGATCTGTACCTCACCTCTTGCCACCTTGATTAGTAGCCAAATTAATAGCTACACAAACTCTGTCTTAGCATTTGTAGCAGGGATCACAGTGGGACCTGGAACCTGAAGAGTGTTAGGAAAACACTGTCATAGGTCAATATAATCTGAAGAGACTGGATCATATCTTTCCATGATTGTTCTGTGTGTGTTTGTGTGTGTGTGTGTGTGTGCATGTGTGTGTGTGTATGTGCGTGTGTGTGTGTCTGTTTGTTACATCCATGCATGTAGAGGTCAGAGGCTGACTTTAGACTTTAGGTGTCTTCTTCTATCACCCTACCTATCACCCTCTTTTTTTTGAGGCAGGGCCTTTCATTGAACTGGTAACTTACCAACTTAACTAGACTGGCTGCCCAGTAAATCCCAGGGATCTTTCTGGATCTGCCTCCGCATAGCTTGAATATGTTACCTGCATTGCAGCTGACTGTTTACATGGTTGCTGGGGATGCACTCGGGGGCCCTCGTTCTTTTGAAGAGAGGACCCACCAACTGAGCCATGGCACTCCCCCTCCATGCCTACTCCTGAAACGCAGCTTTCTGCCTCCGTAGCAAGCTGCACCATTACTTTACTTAAGGAAGTAAGGTGTAGACCCAGCAATGGGGCCAGCTGTCTTCCCATTTCTTCTAACTCTTCAGTTTAGGTTGTTAGAAAAGGGATAGTCAGAAGGGAGAGAGGATGTTCTTATGTTAGAAGATAGTGAATTCCAGATGGCAGCTTCCAGTCATCAACCAGGGAAGCCTTCAGCTCTCTTCACTAGGGTCCAAAGTGGGGACGGTGAACACAGTAGAAAAGGTGCTATTTCAGAGCAAATGTGTTGTTTTCCTTGGGCTTCTTGCATTTCTGCCGTGCGAGTGCCCACTTCCCTTCCTAGACACGTCAACCTTCTGGCTGCTTATTCTCCCATAACCCCCCAAATAGTATCCAGACTGTTCAATAAACACATATTGACCACACAGAAACATCAGCGGCAGCATCAAGGGAACATTTGCTCTGTTTCCAAGAATAGAAGCGGATCTGCTTTGATCCTTTCATGTGACCAGGAACATCTCATGTGACCACTGACTTTCAGGGGTAAACAAGAAGCCTTGCCCCCTTGGTCTGCCCCACATGTGTTTAAACCAGACAAGTCCAAGGACTGGACTGGGGAACTTTGAGTGTACCATGGAAGAAAAGAGTCCCTTCGCTGGTTTGCCCTCCAAAAAGCCACCTGCACTCTTAGAGAAGTTAAAAGAACAGCCTGTTCCTCCACTTTGACTTTGCTACGTCTCTGTCCTTTATTCTCCCCTAAATTGCCAACGCCTTCATTTTCTGCCCCCTCCATAAAAGCAGCGAGATGATTGAACCCGTGAACTTTCAGTCCAGGCCCACACAGTATCAAGGATGATGGGGGTCTGATGGCAAGTGCTTTGAAGTTGAGCTTCTCACTAAATGGAGTTCCTCTGTCCCAGAGGGTGGGTGGGGTGGGAAAGCAATATTGCTGGGAAGGAGCTTGGACCAAATTTGCAGAGACAGCCCAGAATGAAACACGTTCCATCAGCGGTAATCAGCAGGCTAAGCCGATGGCTCTGCCTTGAGTAGGCTTTCCTGCGTTCTTACATGTTGTTTCTCTGTTGCTCTGAAGCTCCTAACCTAGTGTCATAAGTGGTCGCTTGCACGGTTACCTTCCTCCGGTAGAGCAAAGCTTAGGATGTGGTTCCTCTGAAGCCAAACCTGACTGTAGCAGGCTGCTGGGAGTGGAGTTGGCTGCCTATGTGGCTGACATCAATCAGCAGGCAATCTGTGAAAACTTTAAACTAAACAAACACAGTGGGGACTCAAGTTGCAGTCACCCAAAAAACCCAACCCAGAAGGTGACTTGTTTGGTTCTTCATAAACCCAAAATAGATGTGGCCAAAAGAATAGAGCATAACAGATGTTAAGCTAAGTACCCCCCCCCGCCCCCGCAAGAAAAATGGAGAAAGGGAGATCATTGGAAGTCGGTAGAATTCCTGGATCCTGTAAAGCATATTTACAGGAGAAAGTTATAAGCCTTTCAAACTTCACTCTACACAATGAAAGAAGGAAAGACCAGCTTGTACTTGAATTAAATCATGAGTGTTTTCTTTACATAGCTTAATCACTTAATACTCTTCAGTTTAAGAGAAGAAATTCAAAGTTGGAATGTCAACTGTCTTTCACCTGATATGAGTTTGACCAATGCACAGTGAAGATACTCACAGAGAGGGAGCACCCCATTTCTCAACCTGCACGTTAGTGGAAGGTTTGGGTCTGTTTGGACTCTATCTCAAATCTTGCCTCTGCTAGGACGTCACGTGAAGGGTTTGGGAAAGCAGGGCTCCTACTGAGACTATGGAAGCCACGATCACAGTTTTAGAGTTTGACCTTCGTGTCTGTCTTTCCTACTTGTTTCTGGGACAGGCTAGACAAGAAATCTATTGCTGAGCTATATCCCCAGCCCATCCTTTATTTTATTTTATTTATTTTTTATTTTCCGAAACAGGATTTCTCTGTGTAGCCCTGGTTGTCCTAGAACTAGATCTGTAGACCAGGCTGACCTCAAACTCAGAGATCTGCCTGCCTCTGCCTCCTGAGTGCTGGGATTAAAGGCATGAGCCTCCAGCACCATCACCACCGGGCTTAGAGAGATATTAAATTTTGAGCAAGTTTTCACTTACAATAATCTGACATTAATTAACTTAATTAATTTACTGTGTGTGTAATGAAGGGGCACACATGCCTGATACATGTGTGGAAGTCAGGGGACAACTTTCAGAAATCAGTTTTCTCCTCCCACCATAGATTCCGGGACTAAACCTGTCAGGTTTGCATAGTGATTGATGCCTTCACCTGCTGAGCCATCTTTCTGGCCCATACATTTTGCTTTTATTTCCCAGAGTACATACAGCTGTTTTTGTTAGCTAGATAGAGGATAGATGGTTTAAACTCTATTGAAGCCTACTTGAAAATTTTGAAAAGTTGGTCTATAATAGAAAAATTTCTTGGATTGAAATGTGCCCTTTAGTAGGTACTTTTCTCAATGGAATCCACAGCAGGACCTGCATATAGCCTTTTATCCCTCACCCCTGACCCCATTAGCTGGTTTGGATTCCTGTTTATTTCATGTTTGTCAATTTTTAACTGGAAA
Source organism: Tokudaia tokunoshimensis (assembly GCA_036184795.1). NCBI lineage: Eukaryota > Metazoa > Chordata > Mammalia > Rodentia > Muridae > Tokudaia > Tokudaia tokunoshimensis. Next base: position 40,889,557 of record BTHU01000013.1, read on the forward strand.
CACACAGCCCTATGGTATGTATTTTGGATTCTTGAGCAACATTTAGCCTGCTTCTGGACTTTTTCTCTCCTCCCCCATTTCTTCTTTTTAAACCGGTTTTTGAAAGGCTTGTTTGCTGGGGCTGGGGAACGAGGTGCTTGGACAGAGCAATGGTGATAGAGTGTCCTCTGGTGGCGGGTTGTGAGAACTTCAAATGTCTCCCCAGAAGGCTTGAGTGTGAAATTTTTCTTGCCTCTGTTACATATTATATATGATAAATTAACAGTGCCCAAGTGCTTTGCCTACACTGGCTGTTTGAGAGATATTATATTCATATCACTGTCTGATGACTGGAAGTTCGCCATAAAATTAGTCTTCAGATGCCCAGAAATGGGCAACCAACTCAGTTTACTCCTCACCCCACATCAGTGTGCAAGGAAGGTGGACAGAAAAGGACTCTGGGAAATCAATTGAGACAAGATGGAATGAGGAATAAAGGGGAAATGGATTCAGAGACTTGTTCGTAAACAAGTCTTATCCTCAGCCCTCACTTGGATCTGAGCCCAGAAATGTAAGCCAAGCCAACAGTTGAGAGTACACCAGACTTTATTCTTAGGGGGATGGGAGTTGGGCAGAAAGTCTAACAGAAACTTGCCCTTTAGGGGTGTCTGGGGTATTTACACTGTGCCACTTCCTCTACCAGGATCTCTGGCTGGTCTCACCCGTCCTCCCTCTGTTCTTCTTCCCCCGAGTCTTTGTTTAATCTTGGAGAAAACTTCCTTCTCCATCGCCATTAGGGAGGATTATTATTATTATTATTATCTATTATATTATATTATATCATATCATACTATGCTATTCACTCTGTAGCCTGGGTGACACTGTCAGATTTGAGTCTGACATGAGGCTTAAATCGCTGACTTATCTCTTTTCTCCAGCAAGTAGACCTATAACAAGCAGGTTTCCTAGAATTTCCTTAGAGTACACCTCATAGCAATGATACTAGCGGGGACAGGATGTGGTTCTGTGGGTGATTGCTTGGGTCTCACCCTCCGTACTAAGCCACACAACCAAAGCACTGCCACTAACATCAAGAGACTAAACAATTGAGGAACAGATTTTGTGTTTCCCCGAGAACAAAGAAGAATGGGCAAGAAGGTGACCTCAGGCTTTAGGATGGTTACCCAGAGGTTGGCAAAGCCTCTTACCTGTTGTGTAACACAATGAAAAGGAAGGATGGGTGGGGGTGGGCAGTGGAACCAGATGAGCCTTTACTAATCAGGAGCTGCCACACAGTTGGAATACACACGAGGAATTGTGTAACTTGGATACAGCAAAGCCCTTCTTCTGAAACCTACATGTTGGTGAGGGAGAACTCCCCCAAGGGAAGTTATTTCAAAACCAGGACAAAGTCAGATATCTCAGATGGGTAGGAAAAATAAAGCAGAGTTCCTGCAAGTGCCCCAATGGTGCCAGAACAATAAAATCCATTTGAGCTCTCTAAGAAAGCTGCCTTGTGGGTGCTCACTGCCTCGGCAGCAGAAGGTTACAGTGTGTGTCAGCTGAAAGACAAAAATCGAGACTATAGAATGACTTGTGAGATTTGAAGAGGAAAAGTTATAAAACCCAAGGATCGTGTGTCATAAGTTCCACATGTAAGGGAGTAAAGAAAGCTTTTGCTATAGTAGACATACTAAAAGATGGGGTTGGGATGGAACCAAGCGTGGACATTCTATAAAATCCTGGGCAATTATTAAATTACTTTTTAAATGACTCTGTAAAACTTGAAGTGAAGCCTATCATTAAAGATCAGGGAGGGGACAATAAAAAAGGAAAGGTGAAATTCACTTATTATTTCTGAAATAGGATTTACCCCAGCTGGTCTCAGATTCAGTATGCAACCAAGAGTGATCTTGAGCTCTTGATCCTCCTGCCTCTGTCTAGAGGGCTGGGATTGTACGTATGCTTTGTGTGGTGCTGGGAACTGAACCACCCTGGGCTGTGCACACGCTAGGCAAGCATTCTGTCAATGGAGCTCTAACACCAGCCCAAAAGAATATAATTTCAACCTGTATCATATTCACCTTTAATACCAGTTCCCAGGAAGCAGAGGCAGGCAGATCTCCGAGTTTGAGGCCAGTCTGGTCTCCATATATATTGAGTTCCAGGCCGGGCAGGGCAATGTCATGAGATCCTGTCTCAAAAACAAAACAATAAAAAGAATCAATCTACTTTATCAGAATGAGACAACTGATTCCGGTTTTGAGCTGTGAGGAATCTTTATTCCCTCAGGTGACGCATTCAGTGGTGCCTCAGAGAAACAGCTCTGGGTGCAGAATTCTGGGCTTGGGCAGAGACTCCTCTCTTTAACACCATTCTGTTTCAGCCCCCCCCCACCACCACCACCACCAATCTGGCTTCACTTGCATGTGGACCTGTCCCCCAAGTCTTCTTCACTCCCTCTTCTCAAATCTATCATTCTTGGGCCTCTTCTCCTCAGCATTAACTGCAGGCTCAGAGACAGGGAGTACAATAGCAGACAGGAAACCAGCTGCCATCCACAAGGGTCATTACCTCCACCAAGGAACAGAGGGTACATTACAAATGCCCAGGAGAGCCCACAGGAGGAAGATGGAGTGGTGTACATGCCCAGGTATTCTAGGCCCTGTCACAGGGAGAGCTCTTTGAAAGGAGAGGAGCCTGGTCATCTTTGTCCTGGTGTTCTGCCTCCTGCAGCACCTTGTAGAGAGCTCCTGAAGAGCTCTTGTGGTACAGCGCTTCCTCAGACCCCATCAGCCTCAAGCTGGGACTGTAACAACGGTGCCAAAAGGAAGAGATGCCATAGATTCCCAACATGCACAAGGCGTTGATCATCACATGCCAGCAGAAGAAGGTGGTGACAAACATGATGTCGCTGATGTCATCATCCTCCCACGGGAAGCCAGAGACCGGTCTAAATAGAATGAAGGCTGTGTGGATCAGCCACGAGCCCATTATCAGGAACAGGAAGGTCTCTATCATCCAGAGGTGAAACATCTCAGGAGCCCACAGCTCTGCCGTCAACACCAGCATCAGCAGGAACACCACCAAGATGAGGAGGGAGTGAACCTGCAGCTCCACCCCAGATGATTCTTTAACGTGTGACACCAGCAGCAGCAGAAGCACGTAGATGCCCAGCACTGTGGCTCCTCTTTCTAGGACCACGCACCTCTGCCATAGCACATTCTTGCTCACCACTTCTACACAGCCATCAAGGGTGAGGAGGATGAACATGGTGAGGTGCTGCCACTCCTTGGGGTACATAAACCTTGGTGGTATCCCTTTGGTCATAAATGTCAGTCCTTCTTCAACACAATTGAGCTCATAAACTATCAAGAGGGAGCTAATCACAATCTTCAACCAGCCTGCATGAGCTATTTGCCACAGCCTGGCCCATTTTCCCTGATTCTTGGAAAGGTAGGAAGGATACAGAAGAGAGTCATTGAGTATCACAGCTCTGGAGACTATTATTGCTTGATACAGACCATAGAAGACCAGAAACAAACCTGGAAATAAATGGCCAATAAAGTCTCCCATTGAGCTATTAATCTAACAAGGTGTCAAACTCAGGTACACAGGCTCCAAGTTCTGGGCTTTGGGAAGAATTGTCTTCCACTTAGTTTTATCACCTCACCTCACCCACTGCTTGCCACAGACAGGAAACGGTTCTTGAGACAAGCCTACACAGTTGGCAGAGACGTGGTCCCATTGTCCCGTTCTACTCTGGTGCACTGGGAACTGAGTGGGTTCTTGGGGGCTTCTCCATATCTCCTGAGCAGCTTTGGCTCATGCCTGTCCCTGGCTCAAGTTTCCTTCCTCTCATCCTGCCTGGTGCTCAGTGGGAAGGAAGGGAAGGAAATGGTGGGTTGGATTGCTGTAGTATCCAGAGAAAGCCTGTGCTCGCTTATACTCCCAAGTGTCTGCTGGTCATTTTCAGACCTCAGTCAGTCTATTTGTAAAGGAGGATACATTTGTTCTTGGCACAGACAAACATTTAGATAAGAGACATATAATAGCATTCACCTGGCTTTTCTAGTCTTCTGTAGTAGACATATCTTGAAGACCACCTAGAGAGTTCCCTCTCCTCCTCTTCCACCCTCCTCCACCTCTCCTTGTCTACCACCACCAAACCATCACCACCTTTATGGCCAGAAGACAAACCTGCAGAGGTGCAGAGGTGGTGGTGTACCTGTGCCAGCCAAACTAAGCTTGAATGAAGTTTCCCAGAATTCCCTTCCCCACATGGCTCCTAGTGAAGGTCGGCTACAGGTGGAGTTCTCACAAGTCTGAAGGCAGGAGTAGACAGCAGCCCAAGCACACTGACAGAGTATGGTGCCAGGTCCCACGGGCACCCGTGTATTTTGTTATTCACCTGTTAGGTTACCTCCAGGAGTGGTGAGCAGGTGGACCTGTAGCTCCCCTAGAGTCTCCTGCAGTATGCCTTCCATCGAGCGGTGCTGTGGCGAGAGGCAGGTGCTGACTCCCGTTGATCTTGAAACTACCGCAGGCCCACCACATAGCAGGGCAGCAGCCTTCCCTAGGTTTCATCACCAGCTTCCACAAATCCTCAGAGTCTGCCCTTTAAGAAGACATCCACTTCCTGTATCATTCTGGATTCCTCTGCTTCTATAATCTATTAGAGTATGAGAACTTAGGGATAGTCCCTAAAACGTGGATAACATTGACAGGAGTGACCCCAGCAAGCTAGAATTAGCCATTTAGTATGTAACGGGAAACAGCTCACTTGCCTCATTTCTCTCTGACACTGGTTAATGGCCAGGGAGCATAAGCAGAGGGGATTGTGTAGAACAAAGTCCGGGAAATGGGAAGTGTGTGCACAGAGCCCACATGGTCCTGGCCTTATTGCAGAGGTACGTGGAATAGGAGTTTTCCAGGGAGAATATGGGTCCTGAGTGAAAAGGAAATTCAACCAGATCATGAACCAAGCTGACAACTATCTTTGGCATAATCATTTACCTTCACACTACCAGCAACTGCCAAGCAGAGGCTGCCACACCTGTATGCTAGCAGTACCCAGGTGGGGAGGAAGGACGTTTATACCCATAACACAGCACCTCTCCTGAGCCCTCCTTCCTATCCAATACAATGTTCCTTAACTTCTGGTGGAATCACATCCTGATAAACCTATCACAGCCTGAGTGAGCTTAACCTACAGAACACAGGGCTGAGGAGACAGTTCAGTTGGTAAGGTGCGTGCCATCCAAGCATGAGAACCTGAGTTCAGAACCCACAAAAAGACGCTTGCAGGATGGCGTAGTATGTGTGATACTCCAGAAGCAGAGGCAGGCAGATGCTGGGGACTGATAGCCAGTCAGCCTTCGTAAGCTTCAGAACAATAAGAGAGCTGCCTCAAAAAACAAGATGGGGGCTGGAGAGATGGCTCAGAGGTTAAGAGCCCTGGCTTCTCTTCCAGAGGTCCTGAGTTCAATTTCCAGCGACCCCATGGTGGCTCATTATCAGTTATAAAAAGATCTGGTATCCTCTTCTGGCATGCGGGCATAAACACAGGCAGAGTGCTGTATACATAACAAATAAATAAAAACTTAAAAAAAAAAAAAAAAGAATGGTGCCTTGCTGGAGGGTCAGTCCCAGAGGGTCTTCTTTCTTGTTTTTGGTTCTTCTTGAGGCAGCAGAAAGGGGAAGAATATCTTCAGGGTAAGACTTGGTCTTCAGAGATATTTAAGGTTGCTGTATAATAATAAAACATTTACCTACCTTAAGTCTAAGTCACTTAACTATGGTAGCTGACCTGCCTGTCTGAGTTCCTCTGAGGTGAGAAACTAGTTAGTACCTCATCATAAAACAGCAGGAGATAAGTGAAAAGATTTCTTTCTGGTGCTCCTTTTTCTGATCAGACAGTCAGAAGTCCTTCACTGACCTGGCTGGTTAACTCTTTGTGAACCAGAGAGGAAGGAAAGGAAAAGAATTAAAATGCTTTGTATAGGCAAATATGCACAGATGCATATACTTTTGAATATTCATAATCCATACTCTGGCTGGGCCTGACTGTCACAAGCAACTCCACAAGTATTCATGCATGCCTACATATATACACATATACCCTACACACAAACATATAGACAAATAGGCATACATATTTGGATGGATGGATGGATGGCTCCCCAAGCCAAACCATTCAACCAACAACCAACTTCTTTATTTCTTTTCTCTGGTCTTTTTTTTTTGTTGTTGTTTTGGTTTTTTTTTTGTTGTTGTTGTTGTTTTTGAGACAGGGTTTCTCTGTGTAGCCCTGGCTATCCTGGAACTCACTTTGTAGACCAGGCTGGCCTCGAACTCAGAAATCCTCCTGCCTCTGCCTCCCAAGTGCTGGGATTAAAGGCGTGCGCCACCACCGCCCGGCTTCTCTGGTCTTTTTATACCTTCTTAGACAAAAAGTTCTTTAGAAAATTACCTCAGAGATAAAATGTTACCTAGAGTGGGAGTTATATATGGAAGGATATTGATATTAAGTTCAAAGCAGTGTTTCATTATAATACATTCATTATAAGTTCAAAGCAACAGTTTTTACATAGCCTTGAGTTATCATAGTGCAGACTGTGACTTTATCCTTGGACCTAAATGTTTTTCCTTGAACACAAGATTGTCCCAAGTCTATTTCCCTTTTTAGTGTAATTATGATAGCTCATTGTATTTCTTATTATGCAGCCTTTACTTACTATTCTGAGAAGTAGGCGCATTGTATTCTTGATTCTAAATTTATTACATCTTTCTAGCAAAGTAACTAAGACCATCTCTAAAAACTTTTTTCCTAAAATTATTTGAATCAAATCAGAAATTCTATAGAATAATTTATCTATTTTGTCTATATAGCATCACTACAAGATAGTAGTACATCTTTGCAGTTCTGCAGAGATATGCTCAAAAGGGTGGGATAATACCTAGTGCTAGTTACATATTTAATAATAACAGGAAACATATTAATAGCAGAAATCTTTCCCAAAATAAATTTCTCTTGGGCTTTGCCTACTGGAGCAAATCTGTCATAGATTTTAATCCAAGAAGGACTCATCTCAGGAAGATTACGTGCTAGGTATTAGTTTCTGCTATGATGGCTCCTGACAGTACCTAAGGAGCAGCACCCAATATGGCCTTCACATGCACCTGTGCACATGAAGCCACATATATACCCACATGCACACTGCCCACCGTGCACATACATGCACACACACACACACACACACACACACACACACACACACACACACCACAGAACATCAGAGCTACCGAGTGCATTGTAGGTATCATTGTTGGATCTTGTGATTTAAAACTGTAGGTATCATTGTTGGATCTTGTGATTTAAAACTGCTGTCAGTCTACCCAATGCGGAAAAAAAAAAATCCTAAAACAAGCCATTGCAAGACAGGGCCTCTGTAATCTATTCTTTCTCAAGGTGGCTTAATGTCAGAAAACTGAAGCATCTCCCTCTGCCCTTAAAGATGGCAGTAATTCAGATTGTTTCTGGCTGCTGAGAAATTTGGTACAATGGGGAAATGAGTGTGAAGACAAATTGGGGAAATAAAGCTTCATTCTGCCTTCTAAATGAACCTAACTTATTTGAATTTAAAATTGCTTAGCATGCAGTCACTGTAGGAAAATCAGGGAAGCTATATAAGCAAAGAACACTGCAAATCATCCATAGGGTAACTCATTTTTATCAACTCCCCTCCTGATTACAGTGAATCATTTCTTTCTTCCTTTTTTAAAAAGATTTGTTTATTTATTTTATATATATATATGAGTATACCATTGCTCTCTTCAGACACACCAGAAGAAGGCATCAAACCTCATTGCAGATGATTGTGAGCCACCATGTGGTTGCTGGGAATTGAACTCAGGACCTCTGGAAGAGCAGTCAGTGCTCTTAACCGCTGAACCATCTCTCCAGCCAGAATCATCTCTTCTCAATAAGCTTTTATTTACTTTCCTTTCAAAAATTAAAAATCACATGTAATCTTACAACCTTTGTGACCATTGTCACTGATGAGGTGATGAGCAAGCAGAAAATGAATTTGTATATTTGTCTGCATGTCAGAATTTGGATTCTACTATTAGCTCTCTCTTGTATATCTGACAGAGTCCTACTGTACAGCTCTGGCTAGTCCAGAACTCAATATGTAGACCTGGCTAGCCTTGAACTCAAAGATCTGCCTGCCTCTACCTTCTAAGTGCTGAGATGGAAGGTGGTGGTGGTGGAGGAGGAGGAGGAGGTGGTGGTGGTGGTAGATTGGATTTCATTTTCTGTAAAGTGGAAGTAAGGAGGTATGGATGCTGCTATGTAGGGGTAAGCAGTAATTTCTCCTTTGATGAATTATCAAAATACCAAGCAAGGCAAAGCCGAATGCAGAGCAGGAGGCCATCCAAAGGGAAAATCAATAGTGACACATCTGAAATTAACCAGGGAAGGGGACTCCTTGGCTCTCTTCAATCTTTGCATTCACTCTGGAAGAAGCACAGAATTCTTGTTCTGAATACCATTAAGACCAGGTTAGGGCCTCTGGGGATAGTGTTGCATGTAGCCCAGGCTTGCCTCAAACTCCAAGTATAACCAAGAATGGCCTTGAACTTCTGATCCCTCTAGTTCCCTCCCATGTGCTGGGATGGCAGGCATGCACCACCATGCCAGGCTTTTCTCGTGGCTAGAAAGCAAACCCTGGGCTTCATAAATGTTAGGCAAGCACTTTACCAGCTGAGCTACATGTTGCCTCTCATCTGCCAGGGCTGTGGTAAGATGGGAACTTCAGAGCTTACTCCCTTCCTGTACTCATTTCTCCGGCTGTGCCTGACCACTGTGAGCTGAGCATCAGTGGTCAGAGGAAGATGAACAGCAGCCCTCACCTCATAGCATCCAGAGCCTGGAACCAGCATGTATGCAGGACACGCTCACCCCTCTGAGCTCCCATCTGAGGTGATCAGATCCCCATTTTGGCCCGACATCAAAGAACACATACTGCTTATTAACACATGAGCATCCTGACCCCAGGACTTCAAAGACAGGACTAGTCCCTCCCAAACCAGACCTGCCCACAGCAGTGTTGAAGGAAGCCAAGTGTGGTGAATGATTAGCAGGACTTCCAGACAGTTCCACAGTCTGGGAACACAGAGTACCTGAAAACTTGTTCAGCTGGGGACCACTCAGCTTAACCACAGAAATCTGCAAATGTCTAGCACTTTAGCTGTCCCACACTTAGACTCACCCCAGATCCAACTCTTTTTCCGGAGGGTCTCCACTTCCTGAGAGTCCCTCAAGTGGCTGGTGCCTGGAATCCTGCTGTGCGGGTAAGGACAAGTAAAGAACTGGGTGTTCTCCGCCATCTTTGCTCCAGTGACCAGGTAGTTGGGACCGCCAGGCTCAGAGACAGACAGGCATAATATCGCTTCGGTTTCAGGCAGCTTGGGTGTAACCTGCTCCCAGGTGCTGGGCTGATCTGCAGTAACCAGCGCGCCAGTTCCGCGGTGGGACCTTCTGCCTGCTGGAGGGACCCCGCGCAGGGAGGGAGCCCGCCAGCTTCCCTTCCGCGACCTCTGTTCCCGCGGACTGCGCTGGAGAGACCGGTACCCAGGCTCTCCCCCCGATATAACATCACTTGGGACACGGCCTGTTGGGGCTTCCGTCTGTGCCCGAGGGCGGGTTGGCGCTGTAGTCGTCTGGGCGCCAGATCGGCGGGCCATCGTGACCACAGGGTGAGCGGCGCCACGGAGACTGCCCTCCGCCATCTTTGCTCCAGTGACCAGGTAGTTGGGACCGCCAGGCTCAGAGACAGACAGGCATAATATCGCTTCGGTTTCAGGCAGCTTGGGTGTAACCTGCTCCCAGGTGCTGGGCTGATCTGCAGTAACCAGCGCGCCAGTTCCGCGGTGGGACCTTCTGCCTGCTGGAGGGACCCCGCGCAGGGAGGGAGCCCGCCAGCTTCCCTTCCGCGACCTCTGTTCCCGCGGACTGCTCTGGAGAGACCGGTACCCAGGCTCTCCCCCCCGATATAACATCACTTGGGACACGGCCTGTTGGGGCTTCCGTCTGTGCCCGAGGGCGGGTTGGCGCTGTAGTCGTCTGGGCGCCAGATCGGCGGGCCATCGTGACCACAGGGTGAGCGGCGCCACGGAGAGTGCCCTCCGCCATCTTTGCTCCAGTGACCAGGTAGTTGGGACCACCAGGCTCAGAGACAGACAGGCATAATATCGCTTCGGGTTCAGGCAGCTTGGGTGTAACCTGCTCCCAGGTGCTGGGCTGATCTGCAGTAACCAGCGCGCCAGTTCCGCGGTGGGACCTTCTGCCTGGTGGAGGGACCCTGCGCAGGGAGGGAGCCCGCCAGCTTCCCTTCCGCGACCTCTGTTCCCGCGGACTGCGCTGGAGAGACCGGTACCCAGGCTCTCCCCCCAATATAACATCACTTGGGACACGGCCTGTTGGGGCTTCCTTCTGTGCCCGAGGGCGGGTTGGCGCTGTGGTCGTCTGGGTGCCAGATCGGCGGGCCATCGTGACCACAGGGTGAGCGGCGCCACGGAGAGTGCCCTCCGCCATCTTTGCTCCAGTGACCAGGTAGTTGGGACCACCAGGCTCAGAGACAGACAGGCATAATATCACTTCGGGTTCAGGCAGCTTGTGTGTAACCTGCTCCCAGGTGCTGGGCTGATCTGCAGTGACCAGCGCGCCAGATCTGCTGTGGGACTTCTGCCTGGCAGAGGGACGCCCCCTCCCCCCCCCAGGAGAGATCACACACCCCTGCACAGGGCAGGAGCCTGCCAGCCTCCCTTTGGCGACCTCTGCTCCAGGAATCCACTAGGCTGAGCCTTTAGATGTGCAAGGCCTCCCCAATATAAGATCACTTGGGGCAAAGCACATTAGGGCTCCAAAGTCACTCAGGAGCAGGCAGGCCCCAGAAATCGGTGCCAGGGGAATCCTGGTAATCCAGGGGGGGGGCAGAAATAGCTTTGCAGGCTCACAGGAGGTCCAACCAACAGCCAGTGGCAGCAGGACCAACTAACACCAGAGGTATCCAGATGGCAAAAGGCAAACGTAGGAATGTTACTAACAGTAATCAAAGTAATGTAGGACCATCCGAACCCAACTCTCCAACAGCAGCAAGTCCTGGATACCCCACCACACCCGAAAGACAAGATCTGGATTTAAAATCACTTCTCATGATGCTATTAGAGGAACACAAGAAGGACACAAATAAATCTCATAAAGAGTTACAGGAGACCATGAATCAACGGTTAGAAGCCCTTACAAAGGAAACACAAAAATCGCTTAGAGAAATGCGGGAGAACATGGATCAAAAGATGGAGGCGCACAAGGAGACAACACAAAAATCGCTTAACGAGATGAATCAACGGGTAGATGCACTCACAAAGGAATCACAAAATTTGCATAAAGAAATGCAGAAGAATATGGGTCAACAGACGGATGCCCATAAGGAGGCAACACAAAAATTGCTTAAAGAAATGAATCAACGGTTAGATGCCCTTACAAAGGAAACACGAGAACTGCTTAAAGAAATGCAGGAGACGATGGATCAACAGATGGAATCCCATGAGGAGGAAACACAAAAATCGCTCAGAGAAATGCAGGAGAACGTGGGTCATCAGGAAGAAATCCTGAAAGAGGTAATGCAAAATTACCTTAAAGAAATACAGGAAAATACAAACAAACAAGTGAAGGATCTCAGCAAATCCATCCAGGAACTAAAAAAGGAAGTAGAAACAACTAAGAAATCACAAAGGGAGACAACTTTGGAGATAGAAAACCTTGGGAAGAAATCAGGAGTCATAGATGCAAACATCAACAATAGAATACAAGAGATGGAAGAAAGAATCTCAGGTGCTGAAGATTCCATAGAAAGCATCGACTCAACAGTCAAAGAAAATGCAAAATGCAAAAAACGCGTAACCCAAAACATCCAGGAAATCCAGGACACAATGAGAAGACCAAACCTAAGGATTATAGGTATAGATGAGAGTGAAGATTTGCAACTTAAAGGGCCAGTAAACATCTTCAACAAAATTATGGAGGAAAACTTCCCTAACTTAAAGAGAGAGATGCCGATGAACATACAAGAAGCCTACAGAACTCCAAACAGACTGGACCAGAACAGAAATACCTCCCGTCACATAATAATCAAAACACCGAATGTTCTAAACAAAGAAAGAATACTAAATGCAGTAAGAGAAAAGGGCCAAGTAACATACAAAGGAAGACCTATCCGAATCACATCAGACTTCTCACCAGAGACTATGAAAGCCAGAAGATCCTGGGCAGATCTCATGCAGACACTAAGACAGCACAAATGCCAGCCTAGACTACTATACCCAGCAAAACTCTCAATCACCATAGATGGAGAGACCAAGATATTCCATGATAAAACCAAATTTTCACAATATCTTTCCACAAATCCAGCCCTGCAACGGATAATAGGTGGAAACCTCCAATACAGGGAGAGAAACAACACCCTGGAAAAAATGAGATAATAACCTTCTTGAATCAAACCCAAAAGTAGATAACCACTCAAACATAAAGATAGCGTCAAGAATGGCAGATGGCAATAATCACTATGCCTTAATCTCTCTTAATATCAATGGTCTCAATTCCCCAATTAAAAGACATAGACTAGCAGACTGGATACGTAAACAGGACCCAGCTTTTTGCTGCATGCAGGAAACGCACCTCAGTGTCAAAGACAAACACTACCTCAGAGTAAAAGGCTGGAAAACAATTTTACAAGCAAATGGCCCCAAGAAACGAGGTGGAGTAGCCATCCTAATATCGGATAAAATTGATTTTCAACCCAAAGTCATCAAAAAAGACACAGAAGGACACTACATACTGATCAAGGGAAAAATCCACCATCAAGAACTCTCAATCCTGAATATCTATGCTCCAAATGCAAGGGCACCCTCATTCGTAAAAGAAACTTTACTAAAACTCAAAGCACACATCGCACCGCACACAATAATAGTGGGTGACTTCAACACCCCGCTCTCTGAAATGGATCGTTCAGGAAAGCAGAAACTAAACAGGGACACAGTGAATCTAATTGAAGCCTTGGACCAAATGGAACTAACTGATATATATAGAACATTTCATCCTAGAGCTAAAGAATACACCTTCTTCTCAGCTCCTCATGGTACCTTCTCCAAAATTGACCATATAATTGGTCACAAATCAGACCTCAACAGATACAAGAAGATAGAAATAATCCCATGCCTCCTATCAGATCACTATGGAATAAGGGTGGTCTTCAATGGCAACAAAAACAAAAGAAAACCCACGTACACATGGAGGCTGAACAATGCTCTACTCAATGATAACTTGGTCAAGGTGGAAATAAAGAAAGAAATCAAAGACTTTTTGAAAGTTAATGAAAATGAAGGCACAACATACCCTAACTTATGGGACACAATGAAAGCAGTGCTAAGAGGAAAATTCATAGCCCTGAGTGCCGCCAAAAAGAAACGGGAGACAGCATACACTAACAGCTTAATGGCACACCTGAAAGCCCTGGAACAAAAAGAAGCAAATACACCAAAGAGGAGTAGAAGGCAGGAAATCATCAAACTCAGGGCTGAAATCAATCAAGTAGAAACAAATAAAACCATACAAAGAATCAACAAAACGAGGAGTTGGTTCTTTGAGAAAATCAACAAGATAGATAAGCCCTTAGCCAGACTAACCAGAGGGCACAGAGATAGTATCCAAATTAATAAAATCAGAAACGAAAAGGGAGAGATAACAACAGAAACTGAGGAAATTCAAAAAATCATCAGATCCTACTACAAAAACCTGTATTCAACACAACTAGAAAATCTTGAGGAAATGGACAATTTCCTTGACAGATACCAAGTACCAAAATTAAATCAGGATCAAATAGACCATCTAAACCGTCCTATAACCCCTGAAGAAATAGAAGTTGTCATTGGAAGTCTTCCAACCAAAAAAAGCACAGGTCCAGATGGTTTTAGTGCAGAATTCTATCAGACCTTCAAAGAAGACCTAACACCAATACTCTTCAAACTGTTCCACAAAATAGAAACAGAAGGAACACTACCCAACTCGTTCTATGAAGCCACAATTACACTAATACCAAAAGCACACAAAGATCCGACAAAGAAAGAGAATCTCAGGCCAATCTCTCTTATGAATATCGATGCAAAAATACTCAATAAAATTCTTGCCAACCGAATCCAAGAACACATCAAAACGATCATTCACCACGATCAAGTAGGCTTCATCCCAGGGATGCAGGGATGGTTCAATATAAGGAAATCCATCAATGTAATCCACTACATAAACAATCTCAAAGAAAAAAACCACATGGTCATCTCATTAGATGCTGAGAAAGCATTTGACAAAATTCAGCATCCTTTCATGCTAAAGGTCTTGGAAAGATCAGGAATTCAAGGCCCATATCTAAACATAGTAAAAGCAATTTACAGCAAACCAGTAGCCAGCATCAATCTAAACGGAGAGAAACTTGAAGCAATCCCACTAAAATCAGGGACTAGACAAGGCTGCCCTCTCTCTCCATATCTTTTCAATATAGTACTTGAAGTTCTAGCTAGAGCAATTAGACAAGAAAAAGAGGTCAAAGGGATACAAATTGGAAAGGAAGAAGTCAAACTATCACTATTTGCAGACGATATGATAGTATACATAAGCGACCCAAAGAACTCCACCAGAGAACTCCTACAGCTGATAAACGACTTCAGCAAAGTGGCCGGATATAAAATCAACTCAAGCAAGTCAGAAGCCTTCCTATACTCAAAGGATAAGCAGGCTGAGAAAGAAGTAAGAGAAATAATACCCTTTACGATAGCCACAAACCATATTAAGTATCTTGGCGTGACGCTAACCAAACAAGTGAAAGATCTGTATGACAAGAACTTCAAGTCTCTGAAGAAAGAAATTGAAGAAGACCTCGGAAGATGGAAAAATCTGCCATGCTCATGGATTGGCAGGATTAATATAGTAAAAATGAGCATCTTACCAAAAGTAATACACAGATTCAATGCAATCCCCATCAAAATCCCAACTCAATTCTTCATAGAGTTAGAAAGAGCAATTCAAAAATTCATCTGGAATAACAGAAAACCCAGAATAGCTAAAACTATTCTCAAGAGTAAAAGAACCTCTGGGGGAATCAGTATCCCGGACCTCAAGCTGTACTACAGAGCAATAGTGTTAAAAACTGCATGGTATTGGTACAGTAACAGACATGTAGATCAATGGAACAGAATTGAAGACCCAGAAATGAATCCACACTCCTATGGTCACTTGATCTTTGACAAAGGAGCTAAAACCATCCAGTGGAAAAAAGATAGCCTTTTCAACAAATGGTGCTGGCTCAGCTGGAGGTCAACATGCAGAAGAATGCAAATTGACCCATCCTTATCTCCTTGCACTAAGCTCAATTCTAAGTGGATCAAAGATCTCCACATAAAACCAGACACACTGAAACTAATAGAAGGGAAACTAGGGAAGAACCTTGAACATATGGGCACAGGGGAGAATTTCCTGAACAGAACTCCAATAGCTTATACTCTAAGATCAAGAATAGACAAATGGGACCTCATTAAATTACAAAGTTTTTGCAAGGCAAAAGACACCGTCAAAAAGACAAAGCGGCAACCAACTAACTGGGAAATGATCTTTACCAACCTTACATCCGACAGAGGGCTAATATCCAAGATATACAAAGAACTCAAGAAGTTAAACTCCAGAGAGGCAAGTAACCCTATTAAAAAATGGGGTACAGAGCTCCACAAAGAGTTCTCACCTGAAGAATATCTAATGGCTGAGAAGCACCTAAAGAGATGTTCATCATCCTTAGTCATTAGGGAAATGCAAATCAAAACAACCCTGAGATTCCATCTCACACCAGTCAGGATGGCTAAGATCAAAAACACAGGAGACAGCAGTTGTTGGCGAGGATGTGGAGAAAGAGGAACACTCCTCCACTGCTGGTGGAATTGCAGGCTGGTACAACCACTCTGGAAAGCAGTCTGGCGGCTCCTCAGAAAACTGGGCATGACACTTCCGGAGGATCCGGCTATACCACTCCTGGGCATATACCCAGAGACTTTACCTGCATGCAATAAGGACACATGCTCCACTATATTCATAGCAGCCTTATTTATAATAGCCAGAAGCTGGAAAGAACCCAGATGTCCCTCAACGGAGGAATGGATTCAGAAGATGTGGTATATTTACACAATGGAATACTACTCTGCAATTAAAAACAATGAATTCACGAAATTCCTAGGCAAATGGTCAGAACTTGAAAATATCATCCTTAGTGAGGTAACCCAATCACAAAAGATCACACATGGTATGAAGTCACTGATAAGGGGATATTGACCCAGAATCTCAGAATACCCTAGACACAATCAGCATATCAATAGATTTCTAAAAAGATGGAAGGAGAGACCCCTGGTCCTGGAAAGACTGGATGTAGGGGAACGCCAGGACAGAGTAATGAGAGGGGGTTGAACGGAGAAAAGAGGGAGGGAAGGGGGCTTATGGGACTTTCGGGGAGGGAGGAAACGGGAAAGGGGAAGTGATTTGGAATGTAAATTAAAAAAATAAAATAAAATTAAATTAAAAAAAAAAAAAAAAAAAAAAAGAACTGGGTGTTATAGTTCCTACCCTCAGAGCTTGCAATTTAGCTGAAAGCACAATACAGTTATACACATCTGAATACCTATAACATCATCTAGACAGTCTCTATGCCATATAATTCAAATATTTTAAATTTGTAATCCCTCTGCATCAGCCTCCTGAACAATGAGGTAACAGGCAAGTACCATCGTGCCTGGCTTTCTCTTTTTATTCAGTTTTTAAATTGCTTTTTAAAAATCTTTAAATCACAAAACAAGTAGTAAATGTGCATTCCATAATTTTATCAACCTTTCGATCCCCAAACTGAAACATGCTGTTCTAAAAAGTACTCAGTCACCCATAGTGGTGTTGGTAATAGGAATATGGATCAATGACACAATCCCAACATAGGAAAGCCTACCCCTGTTGTCATGGCAACACTCTGGAATTCTTTTCTATCAGGTAAGGCACATCTTTTTTTTTTTTTAAGATTTATTTATTTATTATATGTAAGTTCACTGTAGCTATCTTCAGACACTCCAGAAGAGGGTGTTAGATCTCCTTACAGATGGTTGTGAGCCACCATGTGGTTGCTGGGATTTGAACTCAGGACCTCTGGAAGAGCAGTCAGTGCTCTTAACCACTGAGTCATCTCTCTAGCTCCCAAGGCACATCTTTTTTTAATGTATTTTTTATTGAATTTATTCTTCATTTACATCTCAGATGTTATACCCCTTCGCAGTTTTCCCCTTCCCCCAAAACCACCAACCCATCCTCCCACCACCTGCCTCCAAGAATATGCTCCTCCACCCAACCTACTCCCACAATGCACCCTCGATTTCCCCACGCTGGGGCATCTATTGAACCTTCACAGGACCAAGCACCTCTCCTCCCACTGATGCCCAACAAGGCATTCCTCTGCCAATCTTTTGGCTAGAACCATGTGTTCCCCTTGGTTGATGACTTAGTCCCTGGGAGCCCTGGGGCATCTGGTTGGCCAACATCATCATTCTTCCCATGGGGCTGCAAACCCCCCAGCTCCTCCAGTCTGCCCTCCAACTCTTCCATTGGGAACCCCGGGCACAGTCCAGTGTTTGGCTGCTAGTATTCACCTCTGTATCTGTAAGGCTCTGGCAGGACCCCTCCATAAGACAACCATAGCAGGCTCCTTTCAGTATGCGCTTCTTGTCATCCACAGTAGTTTTGGGGTTTGGGGACTGTTTATAGGATAAATCCCCAGGCAGGACAGTCTCTGGGTGGCCTTTCCTTCAGTCTCTGCTCCACACTTTGTATCCATAATTGTTCCTGTGAGTATTTTGTTCCCTTTCTCAGAGGAATCAAAGCACCACCACTTTGGTCTTCCTTTTTCTTGAGCTTCCTTTGGTCTGTGAACTGTAACTTGTTTATTTTGAGCTTTTGGGCTAATATTCACTTATCAGTGAGTGCATACCATGTGTATTCTTTTGTGATTGAGTTACCTCGCTCAGGATGACACTTTCTAGTTCCATCCATTTGCCTAAGAATTTCATGAATTCATTGTTTTTAATAGTTGAATAGTACTCCATTGTGTATATATACCACAATTTCTATATCCATTCCTCTGTTGAAGGACATCTGGGTTCTTTACACCTTCTGGCTATTATAAATAAGGCTGCTATGAACATAGTGAAGCATGTGTCCTTATTATATGTTGGAGTATCTTCTGGGTATATACCCAGGAGTGGTATAGCTGGGTCCTCAGGTCTCTATGTCCAGTTTTCTGAGGAACCACCATACTGATTTCCAGAGCAGTTTTACTAGCTTGCAATCCCACCAGCAATGGAGAAGTGTTTCTCTTTCTCCACATCCTCTCCAGCATCTGCTGTCCCCTGAGCTTTTCATCTTAGCCATTCTGACTGGTGTGAGGTGGAATCTCAGGGTTTTGATTTGCATTTCCCTGATAACTAATGACGCTGAACATTTCCTTAGGTGCTTCAGAGCCATTCAAGTTTCCTCAGTTGAAAATTCCCTGTTTAGCTCTGTACCCCATTTTTTAATAGGGTTATTTGATACTCTGGAGTCTAACTTCTTGATTTCTTTGAATACATTGGATATTAGCCCTCTATCAGATGTAGGATTGGTAAAGATCTTTTTCCAATCTGTTGGTTGCCAAGGCACATCTTTTAACCAGCCAAATCGAGTCCTTCCTAAACTACCGATGTGGAATCTGTTACTGACTTACACTACTGGTCCTGATCCTTGGCTGCCTGCCCCAGCACCACTTCAGAGGCCAGAGACCTTTCCAGGAGTCTTAATTCTTCAACTCGGGAACCCTAAACTTTAAATTCCATAAGAGAAATACAGCTTTCTGTCCGCCAAAGCTTCTCAGCTCCTCCCAAGGGGTGATATTGCTGGGAGCAGGCACACAGATTATGTCTCGAAACCTCCCAGTGACAAAGTCTGAGCCATCCAGGGAATCTCTCACTAATTCAGAGTCAACTGATTAGTGATTATTTATAAGAGTAATGTTCCGGGGCATGAGATGTAGATTAGTTGGTAAAGTGCTTGCATTAGGCTGCTTTGATTACCAGAACCAAACAAATCTGGTGTGCTGATGCATCCCTCCAGTCCCAGCTCTTGGGGGGATGGAGGCAGAATTGAAATTCAAGGTCATCCTTGGCTACATAGCAAGTTTGAGGTCCACCTGGATATTTGAGATCCTGCCTCAACCCTCCCTCATTAAAAAAAAAATATTATGCTCCATTTCAACAATTCTTCCACACTCAAGAAGAAGGGTTATATGGAGTGTGCATGCTGAGGGAGAACCTTACTGGTTATCTCAGAACCCTGCTGGCTGTGCCATCCAATTCTCTATTTATTGACATAACTTGTGATATTATGTATATCTTTTTTTTGAAAAGCATGTTCTTTCATTGAAAAAGGAAGTAAAAACATTTTATGATAAAATTGAAGATTTACATGGAAAATATTTCTGATAAAATAGAAGAGATATATAGAAAAACACGTTAAAATTGACAATTTTCATGGAAAATTAGAGTAAAATGGTAGACATAAAAAACATTGCTAAATTAATTGAAAAAGGAAGTAGAAAAATTTTATGATAGAATTGAAGATTTATGTGGAAAACATTTCTGATAAAATTGAAGAAATATATAGAAAAACATGTTAAAATTGACTATTTCATGGAAAATTATACAGATAAAATGGTAGACATAAAAACCTTTCTAAGCCGGGCGGTGGTGGCGCACGCCTTTAATCCCAGCACTTGGGAGGCAGAGGCAGGAGGATTTCTGAGTTCGAGGCCAGCCTGGTCTACAAAGTGAGTTCCAGGACAGCCAAGGCTACACAGAGAAACCCTGTCTCGAAAAACCAAAAAAAAAAAAAAAAAAAAAAAAAACCTTTCTAAATTAATTGAAGGTGTAATTAAAAACATTTTGTGATAAAATCAGAGATTTACATGGAAAACATTTCTGATAAAATAGAAGAAATATATAGAAAAACATGTTAAAATTGAAGATTATCATGAAAAATAATGCAGATAAAATAGTAGACATAAAAAACATTACTAAATTAATTGAAAGAGGAATTACAAACATTTTCTGATAAAATTGAAGATTTACATGAAAAATATTCATTGATGTTAAGAGATATTAAGGAATAGTGATTGTTGCTTCCTGTTATTTTTGATGTTATTTTTACGTTAGTGTGGTTATCTTCTTTTGGGTTTGTTGGAAGATTACTTTATTGCTTTTTCTACAGTGTAGTTTCCCTCCTTGTGTTGGCATTTTCCATCTATTATCCTTTGTAGGGCTGGATTTGTGGGAAGATATTGTGTAAATTTGGTTTTATCATGAAATATCTTGGTTTCTCCATCTATGGTGACTGACAGTTTTTCTGGGTATAGTAATCTTGGCTGGCATTTGTGTTCTCTTAGGGTCTCTATGACGTCTGCCCAGGATCTTCTAGCTTTCATCATATCTGGTGAGAAGTCTGCTGTAATTCTGATAGGTCTGCCTTTATAAGTTACTTGCCCTTTTTCCCTTACTGCTTTGAATTCTTTCTTTGCTTAGTGCATTTGGTGTTTTGATTATTATATGATGGGAGGAATTTCTTTTCTGGTCCAATCTGTTTGGAGTTCTGTGGGCTTCTTGCATGTTCATGGGCATCTCTTTCTTTAGGTTAGGGAAGTTTTCTTCTATAATTTTGTTGAAGATATTTACTGGCCCTTTAAGTTGTAAATCTTCACTCTCTTCTATACCTATAATCCTTAGGTTTGGTCTTCTTATTGTGTCCTGGATTTCCTGGATGTTTTGGGTTATAAGCTTTTTGCATTTTGCATTTTCTTTGACTGCTGAGTCAATGTTTTCTATGGTATCTTCAGCACCTGAGATTCTTTCTTCTATCGCTTGTATTCTGTTGTTGATGCTTATATCTATGACTCCTGAATTCTTTCCAAGGTTTTCTATCTCCAGAGTTGTCTTCCTTTGTATTTCTTCATTGTTTCTACTTCCACTTTTAGATCCTGGATGGTTTTATTCAGTTCCTTCACTTGATTGTGTTTTCCTGTAATTCTTTAAGGGATGTTTGTGTTTTCTCTTAAAGGGTTTCTGCCTGTTGACCCATGTTCTCTTATATTTCTTTAAGGGATTTTTGTGTTTCCTCTTTAAGGGATTTTACCTGTTGACCCATGTTCTCCTATATTTTTTAAGGGAGTTATTTAAGTCCTTTTTGAAGTCCTCTATCAACATCATGAGATACGATTTTATATTAGTCAGGGTTCTCTAGAGTCACAGAACGTATGGGTAGTCCCTATATAGTTAGGAAATTTGTCAATGACTTACAGCTTGTAGTTCAATTCCCCAACAATAGTCAGCAGTACATGTGGATGGAAGTCCAAGGATCTTGCAGTTGCTCAGTCCCACAAGGTAGCCGTGGATGGAAATCCGAGGATCTAGCAGTTGCTCCGTCCCACGAGGCAGGCCAGGAAAAGCCAGAGTGAATCTTCCTTCTTCCAAAGTCCTTATATAGGTCTCCAGCAGAGGGTGTGGCCCAGATTAAAGGTGTGTGCCACCACGCCTTTAATCTCAGATGACCTTGAACTCAGAGATCTCCTAATCTTAATCTTCTGGAATTCATAGTCACTATGCATCAAGTCAGAAACTTGTATCTCTGAGCCTCCAGATTAGGATTATAGGTGAGCCTTCCAATTCTTGTTTCGTTCATTCCAGATTTAGTCAAGTTGACAACCAGGAATAGCCACTACAATCCACCCTTGTCAACTTGACACAAATAATATTTCATGTCCACATGAAACAATAACAAGGTCATGAATACGCCTAACATGATATAACTATTCCTCGTACAATCGCAAACGCATTTGTAAATTTTCAACGGGGCAATGTCCCTTGGGAACATTCTTTAAGTGTCTCAATACCAATTGATGTTAAAGAAATTGGAAGAAAGACAAATCTATCCTTAACAAAATAAGACAGAAGAAATAATATATAATCCTCGTTTCTGCAATTGGTTATGTGGTCTTAGCTGGTATTTATAACTACCTTCCTCAGCTACCCATTCTGTATTTCCTTCACCTTCGGCAAGCACCTCAGCAGGTCTTGGCTCTTTTCCTGGAGGATTAACCCATACCTTCATTCCTGATGGGTCTGTGTCCTTTGTCCTCCTGCTTGGATTAGGCTGTTGTTAGTTTGCCATTGACTTTAATCACAGGACATGGTAGTACCAAGAGATGCCCTAAGGGATCTCCTGCACTCCAGACATAATCCTGCCTACCTCCATTGTGGAGAGGCAATCCAATTTTGCCATGGTAATCTGGATCTATCACCCCTCCTAACACTGTTATTCCTTTCTTAGCCTGTTGGCTTAAAGGTATTAGAAGCCCAAAATGGCCAGGGGGTGTTGGGGGCCGGCAGGACAACTGCCGGCTACATAGACAGGCCGCTCCTCCCCTCGAGTGAAACTTCTGACCTTCCTGACGGAACATCAAGACCAAGATAAAAATCTGTGACCTTCGCGGGAAAAACCGCAGAATGTCCCAGGCACCCGGCCCAGGGCTTGGCCCATAGCTCACTTCCCCCTAGCTCCCCCTCCCAACTTCCTCATTCCTACTGCTTAAAACTTGCTGTCTGTGTGACAATAAACGAGACCTTGACAACAGAACCTTGCTTGGTCTCCTTCTTTTCTCCCCTCCTTGACCCTCAGGTAGCACCTCTTCGGAACTCTGAATAACTAGACCTGCCGGACGGGTCAAGTGGCGCCCGAACAGGGACCCGAAGCACAGCCAACTACTGGACGATGGAGGACCCCTGGGAAAAGGAATCGAGGACCTTTCACGCTGCATCGCTCGTGCATCGCTGGAAAGGGAGGTAAGGTGCCAAATAATTGTCGTCCAATTGTCATGGGGAAACAATTGTCTAAAGAAGCTTGTTTCATAGGAGAGATCAAGCGTTCACTCAGGGAGAGAGGAATAAGAGTCAAGAAAAAAGATTTAATTAAGTTCTTTTGTTTTGTTGATGAAAAATGTCCTTGGCTTGTTTTAAGCGGCCCTGATATACACCCACTTACGTGGAATAAGGTTGGTAAAGATATTAATAAGCTTTTAAAAGCTGGTGACCCAGTGTTCGCTGCATTTTTTAGTTATTGGGGCATATAAGAGACATAATACAAGATGCTGAGAAAGGGGGCGAGAGTGCCCATCTCTTAACTATAGCAGAGGACTACTTGCAGGCTTCATGGCCACCGTCACGTAAAAACAAAAGTAAAGACGGAGAGCTGCACTCTCCATGCCCCTCCATTGTCATCGATAGGCCAGGGGATGGGGGAAATCCCTCATTCAAGACCTCACTCTCTCTAGAGGATCCTAATATCTCTAAAAATCCAAAAACCATTTATCCCTCTCTAAAGGAGATTTCTAAAGATAAAGATAAAAACAAAGGGCACTGCTCATGCCGTTTTTCTGATTCGAGGCTAGATCCAGCCTCTGAGGCTGAGTTAGAGGAGGAAGCTGCCAGATATGAGGAAGAGAGATACGGCCCCGGGCCCCAAGAACCTCGAATCTTCCTCACACAAAGATCCGGACCCATTCGCCCCCCGCCCTACTTGCCCCCATTACCATCAGCTCCCCTGAGCCCCTGCCAATCGCAAGGTAGAGGGACTAACCCAAACTAAGGCTGCACTTCAGGCACAAATTACCGGCCTTAGACAAGTTTTACAATTACAGCAGGGATTAGGAGATCTTACTTTAGATACTCAAAATTTACAAGAGACCATGAGAAAGGGACAAGATGCCCCAAAAAGACCATCTAACGCCATAAAAAGATCCCAGCCAAAGCTAACTTTCCCAGTTATGACTAGAGCACGCGCCAGGCAAGCCAGGGAGGAGTCCGAGTTAGACAACCCAAGGACACGAACTAGACCGGCCCGAGATGAGCCTGAGCCAGATAGTACCTATCATAACCAATGGGAGGAGATCGAAGAGGAAACTGATTATGATGAGGTAGCTGTAGACTCTGAGGAGGAGGACTCCGATCAAGGTGAATACGAGACCTTACGTCCCGTGTACAAGAAACTCAAACTTAAACATATCAAAGAATTACACTCAGCTGTTAAAAATTATGGTTTAACTGCACCCTTTACCTTGTCCATTTTAGACGGACTTGCGGGGTCCGGATAGCTGCCTCCTAGTGAATGGACTAAGATGGTGCAGTCTGTTCTCACCAGAGGACAATACTTAACTTGGAAATCTGAATTCATAGATAGGGCCGAGAGTCTGGCCGCTAGGAACAGAAAAAACCCTCTAGGCAGGACCGCCTCTTGGACGGCGGGCGGACAAGTTGTGTGGGAGTGGTGCATTTGCCTCCGAGGAAAAACAATTAGGATTGTCCCCTGGTGTACTCACTCAAACAGCGCAGGCCGCCTTATCTGCCTGGAGAACGGTTCCTGCTGCAGGAGCCCTCACCACCCCCTTAACTAAAATAGTCCAGGGGGCCCAGGAACCCTATGCTCAATTTGTGGGGAGGTTACAGGAAGCAGCAGAAAGAATCCTAGGTCAAAGTGAAAGTGAGGGGCTCCTCATTAAGCAGCTTGCTCTTGAAAAACGCTAACTAGGCTTGCAGAGCCACATTACGAGGCAAGACCAACGATCTTGATATTACAGGAATGATTAAACTTTGCAGTGATGTTGACTCCTTCTCACATCAAGTGTCCAAGTCTATCAGTTTAGCTATCGGGGCTGTGTTCCAAAAAACTGGAGATTCTGGCCGCCTTAGAGGCAAAACATGCTTTAGATGTGGGCAGCCTGGTCACTTTGCTAGAGAATGTAGCGCTTTCAACCCCAGTCAGCCATTTAATCCCACCATTGGCCAAGGGGCCCCTAAGCCTACTGCGCCGGGAGTTTGTCCTCACTGTAGGAGAGGCCGTCATTGGGCCAAGGAATGTCAGTCTAGAACTGATGCTAATGAGCAAGCCCTCCCTGCGGTCCAGGGAAATGGCCAAGAGGCCCTGCACCAGGGCCCCTGCCCACAGATGACCACACCCCCCCCCCCAAGTACAGCACCAAGCTCCTGCGGCACCAGCTTATCTAGGGCAACAGCAGGGAGCGCAGGACTGGACCTGTGTGCCTCCTCCCACACAATTTTGAACCCCCAAGATGGTGTTTAGGTTCTCTCCACAGGAATTTTTGGACCCCCACCATCTGGCACATTTTTTCTCATTATAGGGCATGCCTCAGCTACCATGCAGGGTCTCAGTGTCCACCCGTCGCTTGTGGACGCAGACTGTACTGGAGAGGTAAAAGTTTTAAGGCAGAAAAGGGCCCGGTCACCATTCTCCCTGGTCAGAGAGTAGCCCAGGCGCTCCCTCTCCTGCTTGATTCCTCTGGTGCTCACATGGGAGGGCTCAGAGGAGATAGCCAACCTGGTTCCTCTGATGTCTACTGGGTCCAGCAACTCTCTAAGGAGCGCCCCTCCTTGTGCCTTACGTTGGATGGGCGAAAGTTTGATGGCATTATAGAAAAGGGAGCTGACACCACAGATCTTAGTTTGAGCTCCTGGCCTTCTGCTTGGCCTTGCCAGCCCTTGATGACTCATTTACAAGGCATTGGCCAGTCTAAAAATACCTTACAAAATTCAAAGTTGTTGATATGGAAAGATTCAGAGGGGAATTCGGGCACTGTACAGCCTTTTATTGTTGAGGGCCTCCCTGTCAATCTTTGGGGGAGAGACATTGTCTCTCAAATGGGGATGATGATGTGTAGCACCAATGAGGTGGTTGCTCACCGGCTCACTCGGGGAGCTAATGCGGATTGGGGTACCCCTGACACCTTTGTCCCTCAAAAAAGCGTGCCCGAGCTTTTGGATTCTAACTGGTCCCCTGGGTGCTCCACTGAAGGCAGGCGAAAACACTTAACGCTCCTTCCCTGGGGACTTTATGTCTGCCCAGGAGGTCATCGCGACCGCTCCATTGCCTGAGCATGTGAGTACGAATCTGACTTTTACTGTAAAGCCTGGGGCTGCAAGACTACAGGAGACACTTACTGGAAACCCAGCTCCTCTTGGGACCTTATTACTGTAAAAAGAAAGTATCCTCCAACACACAATCCTAGTACCCCATACCTAAAGTGGGAAGGAAATTCCTTGGCATGCTCCATTAAAAATAAAACATCTAAAGGATGGTGCAGCCCCCTCCAGATTGCCTTTACAGAGGCGGGCAAAAAGTTGATTAGGAAAACTCTAGAGGAGCCCAATGGGGTCTCCGCCTATATAAGGATGATTATGATATGGGGCTAACCTTCAAGATCAAGTTATCAAAAATAATCCCTGCTCCCCAAACAGCTGCTGTTGGCCCAATCCCTGAGCTACAGTTAAGAGCTGGAGGTAGTAGACATCTATCTGGAAACCAGGTCCCTGCAACACCCACTATTCCAGATACCCGAACACCCAATCCTTTGTTTCAGCCTACTCTACCTATGGGTCCTCCCTCGTCTACTTGTATGCTTCAATACAAGCCATACATGAAGCTAATTTTTCCATTTTAGAGGAATGTTGGGTCTGTTATTCACGCTCCCTGCCCTTTTATGAACGGATTGCAAGCTTTGGAGAATTATTATCCACTAATGATACCTCGCTTCTGCGGTGGAGTCCTCCAGAGAAGCAAGGACTCACCCTTGGCCAAATTTCTGGCCTAGGCATGTGCCTTCTGGGACCTGATATGCTGCCCCCAAGACAATGATTGAGGTTTGCAATCAAACTATTGTAATTAATGCTTCCTTTCAATACGTTGCTGTTTCTAATGATTCCTATCTTGCTTGCTCCTCGGGACTGACCACTTTTATAGTTTCAGCTGCCTTTTTAGAGAATAGAGAATATTGTGTGTTTGTCAAGCTCCTCTCTTGATTGACCATTCATGATTCTGATGAGCTCCTTAATTTTTGGGAAAGGGGAACTCATTTGTCCAGACAAAAGAGAGAACCTATAACAGCAGTCACCCTGGCTATACTCCTTGGTTTGGGAGCCACAGGGGCCAGAACAGGAATTGCCTCCTTGGTCACTTCCAGTCAGTAGTATGCGCAGCTCAGCTCAGTGGTCGATAGAGGCCTACAAGAGCTACAGTTAGGACTAAAGAATCTTAAAGATTCTGTTACATCCCTCTCTGAGGTAGTGTTACAAAACAGAAGAGGTTTCGATTTGCTCTTTTTACAACAAGGTGGTTTATGCACTGCCCTTAAAGAAGAATGCTGCTTTTATGCAGACAAGACAGGATTGGTTGAAGATAGCCTAAAAAAGGTCAGGGAAAGTCTAGAAAACCGCAAGAAAGAAAGAGAGAAAAAAGAATCATGGTATCAAAACTGGTTCTCTACATCCCCTTGGCTCTCTACTCTGTTACCTAGTCTTTTGGGACCTTTGGTGGGCCTTCTCATGCTCATTTCTTTTGGGCCGTGGGCCTTCCAAAAATTAACTCGATTTGTCAAGTCACAGGTGGATGCCGCTTTCACCAACAAGCCGGTTTCAGTGCATTACCATCGTCTAGAGGTCAGAGATAATGACCCAGGTGCCTACAAGGGGCCCTTGGGCACCCCCTCTGCTGGCCTCGATTTCTCGATCCTGACCGCAGACTACCGAAACCCTTGGTATAAAAAGCTATGGAGACGTCCATGATGGGAGTATCATGATGCCACATGCCAGATGCATACCTGAGAGCCTGGCTAACTCAGTCGGTACAGCATGATCCCAGGGCTGTAGAGTAACTCCATGACAGGAGTAGCATGAGGCCATTGCCCAGGGAGCAAACTCCTATTGGGGGTTCTGGGCATGGAGGCACCTCACGTAGCCTAAGACAGAGGCTCTACCCCTCTCTTCTAGGTGCTGGCTGTGGGTGCACATCATGTAGCCTCAGACAGACTCTCCATCAATTATACAAAGAAGGGGACATGTTGGGGGCCAACAGGCCAACTGCCAGCTACATAGACAGGCCACCCCTCCCCTCGAGTGAAACTCCTGACCTTCCTGACAGAACATCAAGACCAAGATAAAAATCTGTGACCTTCGCGGGAAAAACCGCAGAATGTCCCAGGCACCCGGCCCAGAGCTTGGCCCATAGCTCACTTCCCCCTAGCTCCCCCTCCCAACTTCCTCATTCCTACTGCTTAAAACTTGCTGTCTGTGTGACAATAAATGAGACCTTGACAACAGAACCTTGCTTGGTCTCCTTCTTTTCTCCCCACCCTTGACCCTCAGGTAGCTCCTCTTCGGGACCCTGAATAACTAGACCTGCCGGACGGGTCAAGGGGGAAGTCTGAGATTCCAGTTCAATGGAATGTTTGTTGTGGCTCCTGGTAGGAGCACTCCCCCCTCTGGAACCAAAACTTCTAGGCCAGCAGAACCTAAACATGTGGGGACAGGAAGCAAAAATTTTCCTAGAGGGTCACTAGGAGAGATAGTGAGTGGAACTATTTCCTTTTCCACCCCTTGATTCCTGGACCCATGGATCCTGGCTATGGGAGAAACTGTACCATATATTGAACGCTGATACAAAGCATATACTGCCTTCTGAAGAACTCTGCCCCAGCCCTCCATACTGTTGCCACCTATTTGGCGTTGTAACTGTGTCTTCAAAAGGCCATTCCATCTTTCTATCAGACCAGCTGCTTCAGGATGATGGGGAACATGGTAAGACCAGTGAATTCCGTGATCATGGACCCATTGTCGCACTTCTCTGGCTATGAAATGAGTTCCTTGGTCAGAAGCAATACTGTGTGGAATGCCATGATGATAGATAAGGCATTCTGTGAGTCCACGGATGGTGGTTTTGACAGAAGCATTACATGAAGGAAAGGCAAATCCATAACCAGAATAAGTATCTACTCCAGTAAGAACAAAACATTGTCCTTTCCACGGGGGAAGTGGTCCAATGTAGTCAACCTGCCACCAGGTTGCTGGCTGATCACATCGAGGAATGGTGCCATATCTGGGGCTCAGTGTTGGTTTCTGCTGTTGGCAGATCTGGCATTCAGCAGCTGCCGTAGCCAGGTCAGCCTTGGTGAGTGGAAGTCCGTGTTGCTGAGCCCAAGCATAACCTCCGTCTCGGCCACCATGGCCACTTTGTTCATGTACCCATTGAGCAATGACTGGGATGGCTGGGGAAAGAGGCTGACTCCTCACAGAACAGGTCATTTTATCTACTTGATTGTTGAACTCCTCCTCAACTGAAGGGATCAGTGTCAATTCAGAACCAGTATCCAATAGACCCCAGAAAGTCTGATTATTTCCTTTCCCCCAGTGTACAGTTACCCTTGTAAAAGGCCATAGGTCCCTCTGGGGAAGAACTGGGGAAAGACTAACAGCAAAACTTTTAGGTGTCTTATCCAGATTCTTCCTCAGAGGAACCTGGCCACCCCGTCATTCAAGGGGTTCTGGCTCTGCAAACTGACTCAAGTCTGGAAATTGATTCACTGGCCGAGATTACCTTTTACCATGATCCAGTGTAGCCTTTCTTTCATTTGTTTGAGAATTTTTCTGCTTATACAGATCAAACAGATATGCAGTAGGTTTCCTATCTATTTCATGCCTGGAAACACCATGACTGACTAACCAGTACCAAAGGTCCAAATGAGTCATGCCATTATAAATTCCACCTCTCTTGTACTGACCATTACGAGGTATGTCATTATAAACATTGTTTTGTCTACCCTGTCCATTATAATAACTACGATCACCTTGTCTCTGGCGATTCAATGCTGCCACCTGGCCCTTGTTACCTCGAGGCCCAGTTAAACCCATTGAATTTAATTCATCTAGTTGAGCAGCAGCATCTCCAACCCTAAGGTCTGGCACAAGGAAAAGGGCAAGAACAAAACTCTTTAAATGTGCTGGTGCTCCTCTCACCAGTTTGCGTCTTATAGGACTGGTGAAGGGCATATCTTCTGGACCTTCTCATTGTGGATCCTTAGGTTTTACACAACGTATCCACTCTAGCATTGCAATTTCCCTAAGCCTTAAAACCCCTTCATCAACACTAAGCCAAGGGATATCAGGCATCTCCAACTCCTTTTCAGTAGGCCATCTTTTGACAAACACTTCAGCCAACCACTCAAACAAACTCCTGACACCTTTTTTAACTGTGCAAGCTTCCATATTAAATCTAGAATCTCCATTCAGAGGGCCCATGCCAATAAACTCAGCCTGCTCTAGTTTTATGTTCCTTCCATCGTTATCCCACACCCTTAAAATCCATTCCCACGCATATTCCCCAGACTTCTACTTGAATAAATTAGCAAACTCATTAAGCTCCTTAGTAGTATAGTGTATTTCCTCATGGATTACACTTTCTACCTCCCCTCTAGGGGCCTGTTTTGCCTTGAGTCTGGTTATAGGTCTAGAAGAAACTATTGGTGGGCCTTGAGAAACATTAGTATTGTCTTGTCTGGCATTTTCTTCAGCAAAAGTCACTGCTGGTTTATCAGGCTCTGAGGTATTAATGTCATTATACGGAGAAGGCATTATTTCAAGGGGTGGGGCTGAGGGTACTACTTCCTCAGGTGGGGCAAATCCTTGAAAATCTGAAGATTCAAAATTCTCAATTTCAATAGGGTCTTCCCACACATCCCCATCCCAAATTATAGGATCCCATTCTTTGCCAATTAATGCCCTTACTTTAACTGCTGATACCTTCTGAGGCTGAGACTGGAATTTTCACTGTAATTCAGCCAACCTTATAATGAGAGCTTCAGTTTGATTTTCTGCAACTTGAGCTCTATGGCTGCTAGAGAGAAGATTCTCTTCAAGGGCACACTTAGCAACTTTTAGATTGTTTACTTGCATCTGGAGCTGTTCAATTTTATCACACAACTTCTTCCTTTCCTTCATTGTTTTTTCCTGAGATGCTAAGAGCAACCAGCCAGCAAAATCATTTTTCCATTTTTTCCCCAGCTTGTAGAAAGTATTGTACACCACTGAATCATCTAATTCATCAAGATACTCAAAGACATTAGCTTCTTTAAGCTTGAAATAGTTTCAACCACGGGTCTTCAATATTTTCCGAACTCCCAGGAGGAAGAGCATCTGGAGAGGTTTCAGTAGTTGAAGGTACTGGTGTATTACCAAACCAACTCCAGATTTTTAAAATATTCATCCTTATACTTCTGCTCCTCTAGAACCACTCCTGGTACCAACTTCTGTATTAGTCAGGGTTCTCTAGAGTCACAGAACGTATGGGTAGTCCCTATATAGTTAGGAAATTTGTCGATGACTTACAGCTTGTAGTTCAACTCCCCAACAATAGTCAGCAGTACTTGTGGATGGAAGTCCAAGGATCTTGCAGTTGCTCAGTCCCACAAGGTAGCCGTGGATGGAAGTCCGAGGATCTAGCAGTTGCTCCGTCCCACGAGGCAGGCCAGGAAAAGCCAAAGTGAATCTTCCTTCTTCCAAAGTCCTTATAGAGGTCTCCAACAGAGGGTATGGCCCAGATAAAAGGTGTGTGCCACCATGCCTTTAATCTCAGATGACCTTGAACTCAGAGATCTCCTAATCTTAATCTTCTGGAATTCATAGTCACTATGCATCAAGATCTCCAAGTCAGAAACTTGTATCTCTGAGCCTCCAGATTAGGATTAGGTGAGCCTTCCAATTCTTGTTTAGTTCATTCCAGATTTAGTCAAATTGACAACCATGAATAGCCACTACAGATTTTAAATCCAACTCTTGCTTTTCTGGTGTGTTGGGGTATCCAGGACTTGCTGTGGTGGGAGAACTGGGCTCTGATGTTGCCAAGTAGCCTTGGTTTCTGTTGGTAGGGTTCTTGTGCTTGCCTTTCTCCATCTGGTTATCTCTGATGTTAGTTGGTCTTCCTGTCTCTGGCTGCAGCTTGTCCCTCCTGTGGGTCTGTAAGCCTGTGTCCGTACTCCTGGGAGACCAACTCTCTTCTGGCAGGGTCACCTCCGTGCTCAGAAGTGAAAGCACTGCTGGAAGATCACTCTCTCCTGGAGGACCGTGCACAGAATTCTATGGAGCCACCTGGCTCCCTGGTGCAAATGGCAGCAGGAAGACTTCGTCCCAGCTGCTCCACTGATCATACATGTATATCTTTTTGTTTCTCCATTATATTGTCCATTTTTGCAATGCTACCCAGAAAATAGCTCCTAAGGATTTTATGTTTTTGAGACAGGGCTTCTCTGTGTAGTCCTGGCTTTACTGGAACTCACTCTGTAGACCAGGTTGGCCTTGAGCTCAGCAATCGCCTTCCTCTGCCTCCCAAGTGCTGGTATTAAAGGCGTGTGCCACCACTATCTGGCTAGAATGTAGAAGATTTTAATGTATCTAACCATGTTTATAGATGAGCTTTCACAGTAAGTTCACCTTTATGAAATTTAGCTGTAAAAGGCACTTTTCCTGACAGCTACTGGTGAATCTTGTTTAAAGCTCTTGTCTTCTGAATAATTTCTGCACTACTGTTTCAGGGACAGGGCACAGAGGGGAACACATGGAAATGCAAATGGTAGTTTGGAGAACATATGATAAATACTTCTTACATAGATATAGGAAAGGAGTAATGAGGCAAGAGATAAATAGAACTGTTACTGTCTCTAGGTCCCAAGGGACATAGGACACAGGATGGGAGAAATTCCGTATATGTGTGAGGATGATAATGTCATGGGTTGGCCTGATGCCGCTTATATTCTAATGATAATATTGTTTCCTCAAGACCTGGTTGCCCCAGAGACAGACCCAAGTGACATTATATGACCTTGCCCCTTGTTATTTCTGATTGGTGAATAAAGTTGCTGACAGCCAATAGCTGGGCAGAAGAGGCATAGATGGGTTTTAGGGTTCCTGAGCCTTGAGAGGGAAGGGTCGGAGGAGAACCATGAGGGAGAGAAAAGAAGGTGAAGGAGGAAGGAGAAGCTGCCATGGGTTTAGATGAGTTCATGAAAATGTGGCCTTGAGGGCTGGCCAATTGGAGTTAAGAGCAGCCCAGATAAAACATAGTAAGTAATAACAGAGTTATCTATAGGAGAGCAGACTCTAATAACATAGAGGGTAGACATCTGCCCAGCTCTTGTGTGTTATAAATATAAAGGTCATGTGTGCCTCTTATCCAGGAACTAAATGGTCAATGGTGGGATAGAAACCCTGGATTGGGATTAAGCATCTCCACAATATGATGTAGCAGTTTGAACGGTGGCTCTCAACCCCAAGACGGGTGCCTTTTTCTTTAAAGCTCCCTTTCATGTTCGGTTAAGAGTCTCAAAATGAGATCATCCTGGATTTCATGTAAGTCATGAGTCTAGCGGTAGGTGTTCCTCCAAAAAATACAGAGGGAGATTTAAAGTACAAAGATACACAGACAATAATACAAGGTAGAGACAGAGGCAGAAATTGGAGCGAAGGGTCTACAAGCCAGGCTGTCAAAAACTGGCAACAGCTGCCAGAAACCAAGACAATGTGCTGCAAAGTCTTCCTCAGAGACTTGATTTCAGACAGCAAGAATCTATCCTGGCTACTTTAAGAGAAAAGGGGTTTATTAAAATAGACTAGTTAACAGTATCATTGTGAGGGCTGGATAAGGGTTCCAGGTTAAGTCTGAAAGACCAATGTCTAGCAGCAACTTACGATTGAATGGGCTTAAGCTGATTCCTCTGCTGACCCATGGGACCACTACACACTATGGAGAAGCCAACATGGTGAAGAGGAACCTCTAGATGCTGCCATCTTGGCCAGTTCTGAGTATCAGACCCGAAGTCCCGTGCAGATTCTGTTTCCTCATAATGCTTACTCCTAGGCTGGAGTCTTGAGTAGACTGTATAAGCAGATTGACCATGCACCTTTATGTCAGCTAAGATTAATTTCATTTTGTTAAAAATAAAATTCTAGCCAGGCAGTGGTGGTGCACACCTTTAATCCCAGCACTTGGGAGGCAGAGGCAGGCAAATTTCTGAGTTCCAGGCCAGCCTGGTCTACAGAGTGAGTTGCAGGACAGCCAGGGCTATACAGAGAAACCCTGCCTCGAAAAACAAAACAATAATAATAATAATAATAATAATAATAATAATAATAATAATAAAAAATAAAATTCTACCAATGTCTTCCTTTCCATTGTTCTGTCCAAATAAATACCTGCCAGAACAACCTGAAGGAGGAAAGCTTTATTTTGGCTTAAGGTGTCAGAGGGTTCAGTCATGGTGGTTGGGCCCTCATGCACATGAACAGAACACCATGGCAGAAGAAGACTATTCATATTATGATGGACAGAAAGCAGAAGGCCAGACAGGAACCAAAGCCTGGATGTAACCTTCAGAAGCACGCCACAGTTATCTACTTTGTCCATTGACGTTCTGCCTCCTTAAGAATTTCACAACTCCTGAAATAGAGTCATTTAAACACATGAGCAGATAGATCACAGTAAACCACAACAACCAGGAAAGTAGGCCTGACAGTGTGCAAGTGACAAGAAATGGACTTGTTTGCTCAAAAGATATTTCTATCTAACATTTTGACATGTTGTCACACTGACTTTAAAAAATGTGGACCAGTTTCCATTGCTGCTTACACTGTGTGAATCCCCTCCCTACATCTTCTCCCATGATAAATAAAATTCCTTTAAGTATTTTGATAATATGATAAGGAAAAAGGAGATCTCAGTTTATTAGACTCCGTTTCCCCCAAAGTGAATTAGGCTAAAATTATTATTATTAGCAAGGCTTGGTGAAACAGGCCTGTAATATTAGCTGTTCCAGAGACTGAGGCAGGAAAATCACAAAGTAAGACAAGCCCTATAGGAAGAGTGCAAGGGATCTGGATTAGTTAGTGAGAGTCTAACCAGAAGATAAAATAAAATAAAATAAAATAATAAAGTTCTGGGGATTAGAATAGGCTAGGGAGAGATGGTTTATTGGCTTAAAAGTTATTCTGCTCTTACAGAAGATCCAAGTTGATCTCTCAGCACCCGTGTCCAACATGGGCATCTGCAAGCATGTGTGCTTAGCCTCATACAGATATACACACATACACATTCCTAAAATGAACTATAGAAAACTGTGGTCGAAAGATCTGGGGATGTCCCTCAGTGGCTGGATTGCTTACCTAGCCTACCCTGCACAAAGTCTTGACTTGATTTTCTCCATCGTTATGACAAATGGAAGGACCACCAAAGATCGTGTTCTTTCAACCTATCTGCTCATGTCTTTCTGTCCTTCTTGGGTTACCTTTCTTATCGTTAATATTTGAATATATCTATGTATTCAAAAACCTTTTTTGGCTTGCTGTGTATGGCAAAAGCATTTCTTCACAGTGCCCCTGCTATCTTCTTGGTGTTTTGTTTTGTTTTGAGACTGGGTCTCATTATATAGCATAGATCACCCTGAAACTCACCATGTAATCCAGGCTGTTCTCAAACTTGCAAGCTTCCTGCTCTGTTTCCCAAGTGTTGTAATAACAAACACATGCTGCTACTCCCAGCTCGGACCATAGGAAATTTAAATAATTTTTATTGTTTTGTGAATATTATATTTATTGTATAGTTACATATTCATTTATCAAAACTCACTGTCTGAGTCAGGGTTTCTATTCCTGCACAAACATCATGACTAAGAAACAAGCTGGGGAGGAAAGGGTTTATTCAGCTTACACTTTCCACATTGCTGCTGTTCATCACCAAAGGAAGTCAGGACTGGAACTCAAGCAGGTCAGGAAACAGGAGCTGATGCAGAGGCCTTGGAGGGATGTTATTCACTGGCTTGCTTCCCCTGGCTTGCTCAGCTTGCTTTCTTACAGAACCCAGGACTACCAGCCCAGGGGTGGCACCACCCACAATGAGCCCTCCCTATTTGATCACTAACTGAGAAAATGCCTTACAGCTGGATCTCATGGAGGCATTTCCCCAACTGAAGCTCCTTTCTCTGTGATAACTCAGGCCTGTGTCAAATTAACACACAAAACCAGCCAATACACTCACACAATTTATTTTTTAAATATATTTTTCTTTGACAGTGTTATATACATGTTTATAATGCATTTTGATTATAATCACATAGCCTGATTCCCTCCTCTTACCCTGCTCCAACTGCCTCAGGAACCCTTCTTCTCTCCAATACATTCCCTCCTACTTTCAGCTTATTTTGGAGTAACCCACTGAGTGAGTTAGATTGCTTGCATGTATGTAAGTATGGGGTTATTTACTGGATCATGAGGAACTTGCCAGTGGCTACATCCCTGGAGAAAAAAAATGACTTCCATTCCAATCGAAGCTAGTAACTACCTCTAGCTAGTCCCTCAGCTTTGGATAAGCCCTCACGTTTGTCCCTTTCCCATCTGTTCTGGTTTGTGGAAGGGCTCCAACTTGGGTGGGGCCTTCTGCAGGTAACCATGGCTACTCCAAGTTCATGAGAAAATGTGCAATCTTCCTTATCTCTCAAGAAAACTTTTCATGTCTTCTATTATAACATAAGTACTTTCCAAAATATATTTAGAGACTGGTTACTCATTCTTTTTCTTCTTCTTTTTTTTTAAATTTATTTACATTTCAAGTGTTATCCCCTACCTGGTCCCCCCCCCCCCAGAAATCTCTGCTCTCCCCCTGCTTCTATGAGGGTGTTCCTTCACCCACCCACCCACTCCTGCCTCCCTGCTCTCTACTCCCCTATACCGGGGCATCTATTGAGCTTTCATAGGACCCAGGACTTCTCCTCCCATTGATGCCTGACAAGGATATCCTCTGTTACATATGCAGCTGGACCCATGTGTACTCCTTGTTGGTTGGTGGCTTAGTCCCTGGGAGTTCTAGGGAGACTGGTTGGTTGGTATTGTTGTTCTTCCTATGGGGTTACAAATCCCTTCAGCTCCTTCAGTCCTTTCTCTAGCTCCTCTATTGGGGACACTGCACTCAGTGCAATGGCTGGCTGTGAACATCCAACTCTGTATTTGTAAGGCTTTGGCAGGGCCTCTCAGGAGACAATTATCAGGCTCCTTTCAGCAAGCATTTCTTAGCATCACAATAGTGTCGGAGTTTGGTGACTGTATCTGGGATGAAACCCCAGGTGGGACAGTCTCTGGATGGCCTTTCCTTCAATTTCTGCTCTGCACTTTGTCTCTATTGGTTACTTGTTCTTAACCTTTGACCCAGCTGTTATTTACCTTGTGAATTTTATGAGACAGGCAGGACAGAAAGTTGGTCAAATTGTGGGGATATGAGGAAAGAAGCCACTCAGCCTAGTGTCTGACTAAAGCCTCTTGCTAGCTGACAAGCAAGAATTCCAGAACAATCTATAGCATTTGTGTGTATATATATATATATATATATATATATATATATGTATATATATGTATGTGTGTATATATATGTATGTATATATATAATGTATATAAATTTAACCTTCCTTTTAGATACAGATATTGTGTGTTAAAATAACAATGACATAGGCCTAATTGTATTAACATGTGACCTTGGGTAGAGGCCTTATTCTTCTTCCCAGATGTGCCTGAGAATCTCAAACAAAATAGCTTTGTGTACAGCAAGGACACCCTAACTTCCTGAATCCTTGCTTCTCAGACTTTTATCTCATTGGTAATCCTGTCAGGTACCCTTTGGGAGCCACCCAGAGATAAGACAGCAGCTGCAAACCCCACCAAAATCCTGTGTAGGACTACTGGAAAAACACTAAGGAGTCCAAACCCTCTCTTGGGTTGGTCTTACTTTGTGAGCTCTGTCTCGAAGAAGGCCATGCCCATGCTCTACTGAGACGTTTTTTTCTCCTAACCCTTCTCCATAAGCCTACATTAAAACATCTTTAGTAAGATCTGTGACTGTGTCCTGCAAGCAGTTTAGTCCTCAGTTTCATCTTAGCACTAAAGCCACGAATCATGGTTTGATCAGCTTGGAGGTCTCTAATCTCTAGGATATTTCCCAGGAGGCAGTGGGAGAACATCACACATTCTTTAAAACAGCGGTTCTCAACCTTCCTAATGCTGAGACCCTTTAATATAGTTCCTCATTCTGTGATGACCCCCAACCATAAAATTATTTTTGTTGCTTCTTTATAACCATAACTTTGCTACTTTTATGAATGGTAGGAAAAATATGCATTTTCCAATGGTCTTAGGCAACCCCGGTGAAGGGATATTTTGACCCCCACTGGGGTCATGACCCACAGGTTGAGAACCACTGCTTTTAGGAGGGCCTAGAATAATTGCATCATCCTACTTCCCACAAACTAGGTGTCTTTGCCACCTGCTTTCTATCCATTCTGTTCTGTAAATCAGTCACACCTCTGTTCTCAGTAAACAAGCCCCTGGGGCCAGAAAACAGAAGCGTTTGAACCCTATCCCTGTCACAGCCCAGACCATAAGTCATTGTGGAAATTCATCTGTTAGAGTCTTTGACTTTTTCATATGGAGAAATGAACACTTCTTGAAAGTCAACCTGGCACACCTCAGAGAGCCGTGGTAAATGATGGTGGTAGAGTGAAGAACATCCTAAACAAATCAGTGGAGTTCATTTTACACACAAGCAAGGAAACCCACGATTTATTTATATTGTTAGAGTTCACAGAGCAGTCAGACATTACATTTCAAAGGGAAAGAAAAGGGGGCCCTGGAAGTAAATTTTATTAAGCATAAGCTATACAGAAAATGTGTTTTTAAACTAATTTTTAGTTGGCATAGAAAATAACGGTTACAGTATAAATTTTTCATATAGAAATTCCATTGTAATGCTTATAATTACCCCTCACCATGCACCATCTCTCCTCCTACCTCTCTCTTGTTCCTTCTTCCTCCCAAATCGTCCCCCAAGCAGGTAATATCATATGACTCTGAAACATGCAAAGAAATTAGGTAACAATAAGCTACACCATATTATTTACTTGTAAGGGATCACATTTTAGGTGACAAGACAAAACCTTCCCAAGAGAAAGACAAGGAAGAATGTGTCTGCGGCACGTGACATGGACATAGGAGAGGTGCTACAGGGACACAGATCAACGGAGTATGAGAATTTGGTGGAAGGGACCATTTTGATCATAACAGTATAGAAGAAATTGATGCTAGTACAGAATGGTATACTATTCTATGTAGGACAGTATAGAATAGCTGTGGTAAAAATTTGACCGACAGCAGGTTTGGTTGTTTGGAAAAGACTCATGTAAGGCATATGTAAGGCATAGTGAATTATATCCTAGTAAGTTCTGGTGGAGCTGGTAGTGAATTCACCACTAAGCACTTTGCTTTGGTCTGATTAGGGGTCAGGAATAAGAAGTATAGTAGGGGTTCATGAAAATTTGGTTCATGGAAACTTAAAATGAGATCCAAAAGTATTAATTACTTAATTGTTTTTGAAGCGATGCTAATCCATTACCCACATTAAATTGTACACATGTGGGATTCTCACAATTCCATTCAAATGGGGTAGTGAATTGTACTATATGTCATGCTGTTTCCACAGAGCATCTCCACTTCAGTTGGTCAACAGGGACACCCACTGCTGTCACATTCCTTAGCCAATTCACAGCAACATTAATGCTGGAATCCCTGCTGAACTCTGACCCTCTTTTCAGAGCTTTCCTGCCATTATCTTCCCGCGGTGGTAGTTCTTGTAACCCATTCTTCTCAAAACTCCTTGTCCTCTCTCCCTCCTCCTGACTAGGCAATGTCACTTTTCCAGGTCATCCTTTTATATGCTCAACAGTTATAGGGTCAATGACAGGCATAATAGTTGGGACTAACTACCATCCTCCAGGGCCATTACCTTCACCAAGGAACAGAGGGCACATTACAAGTGCCTAAGGGAGCCCACAGGAGGAAGATGGAGTGGTGTACATGCCCAGGTATTCTAGGCCCTGTCACAGGGAGAGCTCTTTGAAAGGAGAGGAGCCTGGTCATCTTTGTCCTGATGCTCTGCCTCCTGCAGCAGCTTGTAGACGGTTCCTGAAGAGCTCTCCTTCAGCTTGTACAGCGCTTCCTCGGACTCCATCAGCCTCAAGCTGGGACTGTAACAACGGTGCCAAAAGGAAGAGATGCCATAGATTCCCAACATGCACAAGGCGTTGATCATCACATGCCAGCAGAAGAAGGTGGTGACAAACATGATGTCGCTGATGTCATCATCCTTCCACGGGAAGCCAGAGACCGGTCTAAATAGAATGAAGGCTGTGTGCATCAGCCACGAGCCCATTATCAGGAACAGGAAGGTCTCTATCATCCAGAGGTGAAACGTCTCAGGAGCCCACAGCTCTGCCGTCAACACCAGCATCAGCAGGAACACCACCAAGATGAGGAGGGAGTGAACCCGCAGCTCCACCTTTGACGAGATCTGAACGTGAGACACCAGCAGCAGCAGAAGCACGGAGATGCCCAGCACCGTGGCACCTCTTTCTAGGAGCACCAACCTCTGCCTCAGCACGTTCTTGCTCATGACGTCTACACAGCCATCAAGGGTGAGGAGGATGAACATGGTGAGGTGCTGCCACTCTTGAGGGTACATAAATCTTGGAGGCATCTCTTTGTTAATCAATACCATCCCATCATCAAGACAGAAAACCACATAAAATGTTAAGAGGGAGCCAGTCACTATCTTCAGCCAGCCTCCATAAGATACATTCAGCTTGGAACATCTCTTTTTATTCTGAGGAAGGTAGGAAATATACACCGGAGAGTCACTGACTATCATGGCCTTGGAGACGAAGGTTGCCTGATACAGTCCGTAAAAGAAAATGTATAAGCCTGGGTAGAAATGGCCACCAAACTTTCCATTCCCCATGAAATTATAGATCTATTTGTATAAAAAGTAAAGAACGAAACTCAAGATTTCTTGGCCTTCCTCTCACGGGTCCATCAAGTTTTGGTTGTGTGCACAGAGATAATGTCTACCTATTTTTATCATCTCCTTCTGCCCACTTCTGTCTCCCACAGAACGGGAAGTTCTAGACAGAAGCCCTACACCTTGAGTGAGGGGTGTCTCATCATCTCGTTCCCTTCTAGTCCATGGTGAGTTGACCGATTACTGCCAAAGGAGGGGGCGTGAATGTTTCTGAGAGTGTACCTGTGGGATCCTGTGCTCTCAGTAACTCTGCTGGAGCCTCTGCTCAACTCTGACTCTCATGGCTTGATTTCTCCTGAGCCTGGTTAGTTCTTGAGCCAGATAGAGGTGCCTGAGCATGGAGAGCATCTGGGAAAGGACTGGCTAACTCAATCTGTGTGCATCCCTAAACACTCTTCATTTATTAGCCCATATACTGAAGGCAAATATTTATAGTTCTTGTTTGACATAGGCCTTGCTGTGTAGCCCAGACTAGCCTTTAACTCATGGTTTCCCTGTCTTAGTCTCTCCACTATACACCACCACAGCCAGAAAATAGCTGGGTCTGTGGTCACATGCGTAAAGCGCCTCCTACTTGGCCTCTTCATTCTTTTGCAACAGGAAGCTTAAGGGCCAGCAGGAAAGCTTCTCACCTGCCCTTTAGTGTTGCTCAGCTAGATACTAGATGAACTTACAAAGGCATATTCTGAGATGAGTTTTGGAGCCTGTGACAGAATGTAAAATGCAGATGCAGAGATCTTGAGACATGCACATCTGGTCAGCTCAGCTGCTTCATTCTAATGTGAATTAGCACCTCAACTTTATTCTCTCTTTAGTTACAATTGTTATGCATCTAATACACACAGCCCTTGGCACTAGATGTCAGCCAGATGCATACATGAGATTTCAGTCAAGCC
This sequence comes from Tokudaia tokunoshimensis, assembly GCA_036184795.1. Taxonomy (NCBI): domain Eukaryota; kingdom Metazoa; phylum Chordata; class Mammalia; order Rodentia; family Muridae; genus Tokudaia; species Tokudaia tokunoshimensis. Next base: position 40,931,422 of record BTHU01000013.1, read on the forward strand.
AAGAGTCTTCATACTTTTTGTTTTGTTCTTGAGATAGTCTCAGGCTGGACTCAAACTCCTGATCCCACTGCCTCTGCCTCCTAAGTGTTAAGGAGCAGGTATGTACCACCATGCATATGTGTGTGTGTGCACGCACACACACACACACACACTCACACACACACACTATAACCATGCCATAAAGTAAATCATATATATATATATATATATATATATATATATGTTACTGTAGTCAAAATAATTAACCTGTTCACCATTTCACATAGCCACATTTGTTTGAACATCTATGTTCAGCAAATTCCAAATGCATGATATAATATTATGTATGCACTGTGCTGTCCATTAGAGCTCTAAAACTTACCCATCCACCATTATTGAAAGTCTGCTGCTTGCCCAGCATCTTCCTGTTTCTGAACCCTTCCCACTGTCCCTGGTAACTGTCATTTGTTCTCTGCATCAACTGTCAACATTTTAACAGACTCTCCCTGTAAGTGAGATAATGCAGTATCTGCCTTTGCTCACCTATTTGACTTAACATAGGGCATTCTGACTTCATCTACGTTGTTAAAGATGACAGACTTTCCTTTTTTAGGGCTGAATAAGATATCATTCCATACAGCAATTCTATAAATGAAGCCTTAGCTGCGTAAGGTTTGACTCTATCCTCTCAGATCCAGGAGCACTAGAGCAGACCCCCATAGGGAAGGCAAAACTATAACATGAGGGAAATACGGGCTCTCAATGCCCAGAAGATCAGGTCATCTTTTTCACGAGTAAAAGTACATTTGAGTGTGATAACACCATAGAAGAGTTTTGAGATTGCTCTACAGAGGAACTTGCCTCCCTTATTCCACTGTATCCTTGAGTTTCGTTTCTTTCTTTTCTCACTCAAGCGTGGTGTAGACTGGCAAGTTACAAGATTTCTTTTCTCTCTTAAAAAATGCATTTTTATTGTTTTAAATTATATGTAAGTATGTGTGTCTTCTGAATGTGAGTATGTGCATGTGAGTAGGGGTGTCCACAGAACACAGAGACATTGGACCCCCTGGAGCTGGAGTTACAGATGATTGTGAGTCACCTGACATGGATGCTGGGAACCATGCTTGGGTCCTATAGAAGGGATTGAGAGCCATCTCTCCAGCCCCTTAGTTAAATATGTTGCGTTGGGAGCTGTTCCCACATGCTATGATGCATCTGTGAGACTCAGAGGCTAACTTGCAATCTCCTTCCACCACATCGGTCCCAGAGACTGAGCTCAGATAGGGTTGGCGGCAAAGTGCCTTCAGCTAGAGCAGTGGTTCACAACCAGGGGCTCTTGATGCCTTTGGCAAACCTCCATCTCCAAAAATAGTGACATTGCGGTTTCTAACAGTACCAAAATTACAGTTGGAAGTAGTGACAAAAATAAGTTTATGGATGGGGTCACCACAGCATGTATTAAAGGATCACAGCATTGGGAAGGTTGAGAGCCACTGAATTGTAGAAGATCATCTTACAGACCCCCAGGGTTTCTTTTCCTTCGCATACCTATTGACTACATCCCTTCCTTGCAGTTACAAGTATCCTCTCAACTGAGTTCCTGCCAATAGAACGTGATCTGTATCACTGTCTGGTCTCACCCATGAAGTCCTCCCTCACATTTCATGACACTTTCCCTTTTTTTTTTTTTTTTTGGTTTTTTGAGACAGGGTTTCTCTGTATAGCCCTGGAACTCACTGTGTAGACCAGGCTGGCCTCGAACTCAGAAATCCTCCTGCCTCTGCCTCCCAAGTGCTGGGATTAAAGGCGTGTGCCACCACCGCCCGAAACATTTATTTATTATATGTAAGTACACTGTAGCTGTCTTCAGACACCCCAGAAGAGGGTATCAGATCTCATTAAGGATGGTTGTGAGCCATCATGTGGTTGCTGGGATTTGAACTCAGGACCTTCAGAAGAGCAGTCAGTGCTCTTAACCGCTGAGCCATCTCTCCAGCCCCTTCATGACACTTTCTTTCTGCTTTATACAGAGTTTCTCATCTTACTTAAGAGTTAAATGTTGAGCTCAGTATACTGGTGCACACCCTTACTCCCAGCATCTGGGAGGCATAAGCAGTGGATCTCTGTGAGTTCAAGGCTAATCTGGTGAACAAAGTAAATTCAAGCCAAACCAGGACTACGTAGTCAGAACCTGTCTATAATACTAATACTAATACTATTAATAGTAACAATAATAATAACAGCAACAACATTAATAGACTTCTGTGCTTTTGAGGATGGGAACATCCTCAGTGGGAACATTTTGGGCTATCTGTGACATCATGGTTAATCTTGATTGTCAATTAAATTGAACTGAGAGATGCCTAGGAAACTGGTGAAGTATATCTGTGGGTTTGTGTGTGGTAAGATTTCTAGTTTGTGTGTCCATGTATGGATACATGAGTGTCATGACATACACGTGAAGGTCAGAGGACACACCTGACAGGAGTCAGTTCTCTCCTCCCACCATATGGAACCTAAGGATTAAACTCAGGTTGTCGTGCTTAGTACACATACCCTTACCTGCTGAGCTATCTCACCACACATGTGATGACATTTCCAGTGACAATTAAGTCATGAGCACTCTGACCTAATCAACGATTTAGAATCACTGGTGGATTTTAAATATAGATAGACTGTAGGTGTGAGACAGAACTGGGTAGGGTGGGGCCAAGTTGAAGGAAGCAGGTCCCCAGGGCCGATCCTTCAGCGGCTGTCTGATCTCTGGTCCCTTACTGTTGTTCCCATTTCTTTCTTGAAGTATGAAGTGAGCAACTTTTTTCTACCACCATTGCCATGGAAACGTACTCTGCCTCACCTCTGTCAAGCCAAACTTAGGTGGAAACCTCGGAAAATGTGATACACAAGAAATATTTTCTCCTTTAAATGGTTTGTCCCTGTGTTTGTCATAGCAGTGGAGCGTCTGGCAGACACATGGGAATGACAGTGTTTGATGGCTTCGCTGCGCAATGGAAATTATCACTTTGCTAGGGCAGCGAGCACACCGAGGCTAGTGCAAAATAGATACATAATCTTCTAGAAAAATCAGACAAGTGCACAAGCAAAAAGGTGATGGGAAAAAGCAGCTACAGTCTTCTTTGTTGTGGTTGTGGTTGTGGTTGAAGGACTCCAGCTTTAGGGAGATGGAGCTATGAAATAAAAAATAAACAAATGACTAGAAATTGAAAGACTGGGTTCCGGTTCCAATTCTCCTAAATAGCAGATTGCATCTTTTTTCTTATCCATGTAAAGATTCTGGTTTTTTTTAAACCATAGAAGGGTAAGAGTTTTGATACCTGTGTTCTCTAATGAGGAAGAGTGATTTTGTTTTGTTTTATAACAGGATCTCACTGTTCCAGCTTGCCTAGAATTCAGTGGGTAGACCAGGCTGCCTCCACCTTCCAACTCACACACATTTATCTGCCTTTTCTTCTGAGTTCTGGAGTTAAAGGTGTATACCACATGCCTAGCTAAGTAAGTAAGTATTAAGTATTCTTGAGAAAAACAATATGGGAGTGGGGTGGGGACATCCTCTTGGAGACAGGGGAGAGGAGGAATGGGATGAGGAACTGTGGGAGGGCGGACCAGGAGTGGGGTAATAACTGAACTGTAAAAAAATAAAAGTAATTAAAAAAAAGAGAGAGAGAATAAAATGGAGAATGTATCACTCCTTGCAATTTTTTTAAGCCAATGAAAAGGTGGTAAGAAAACCTCATGATTGTAATAGCCAAAAAGGGGGAGGGGGGCAAACAAAACCTCCAGAAAGTGCATCCAGACAGAAGTACAAAGGAGTATGATGTCAGAGGACCGGAGAGGAGAGTTCCCTGGTAATCTCTTTGGTTATTGTCTTTGCTCTGGGAAATCCTGAGCTGCCCTGGGTAAAAGTGGCCATGTCTGTGGCTCCACTATTTTCCATGAGCAGACACCAGTGCATGCTTCGGAGCACCCCAGTTCTACCTGGTTCCCACTATAACATGAGGAGTGGTAGTGTTTTACCATTAGCAATGATGCTTCTTGTGCCTCAGGGCTGCAGGTCTAGGGACACGGTACATGTGAGGGTCCATGTAGATATCATCCATCTCTTGACCACCACTTTTACCTCCCAACTTCCTGGATGCTGGGATGGGGGTGTTAGCAGTTGGAAGAGAACAGAACACTCAGCAAAGCACCAGAAGCTCAAGGTTGAAAGCAGCACGTATGCAGAACCAGTAACCCCACAGAACGTTGCCTTTGTGAAATTTAGGTCTGCACATCAAGTCTGTGTGCTGTTCATTCAGACATGAGCATCCTGGTCTTAGGACTTTGAAGATAGGAATCACTCATTCCAAACCAGACACTACCCACGGGACCCGAGCAGGAAGCCAGACATGGTGAATGATTAGCAGACTGGCCAGACACCACAGAAGTCCATGGAGGTTCTCCACTCCTGTCAGACCTGCCTCTCTCATCTGAGAGTCCCCAGTATATCTGAATACCCCAGGCATAGCCAGTACTATTTGTCTGATTCCATTAGGTGATAAAATGGGGAAGGGGGCCCTCAGATTTATTTCAAATGAGTTTATTAACTGTGATGACACACTCCTGTCCTCCCAGAGCCTAAGGAGGATTTCACTGGCCTGAGTTATTAATGGGAGAAGACACAGGTTAGGGTAGTTGCCAGAAGCAGTTGTCCTATGGTGACACATGCCTTTAATCACAGCACTCAGAAGATAGAGGCAGGCAGATCTGAGAGTTTGAGGCCAGCCCGGAACACAGTAAACTCAGGGACAGCCAGGGCTACATAGAGAAACTCTATCTAATAAAGAAAGGAAAGAAGGAAGGAAGGAAAGAAGGAAGGAAGGAAGGAAGGAAGGTTGGTTGCCAGAAGAAGATTGTAGTACTGCGATGTTATTTCAGAACCATCTTTTAGTCTGGCTGTCTCTGGTGGCTTGGGTTCCCATCATTAGCACCACCATTTTCATCAGTGTTTGGAAGTCATTTTGTTTCACTGGGAAATTGTTGCAATGAGAAGAAAATTGGCGTGTGACCAAGGCTTACTTAGGGACCCACAGGTGGCGGGCGGTTATCTTGCTTGCTATTCTAGAACCCTCTCCATCCTGTCTACTTCTATACCTCAAGAGTCCATGTTTATGGACAGCAGTGACAGCCTTCACTCTGCGCTTCTGTTTGGGTTTGCTAATGAGGGGAACAGGCAGAACTTCGATGAAATGCAGTCTTTCCTTGGAGCCTCTCCCTACTGGTTCATGGTAGGCTGTCTGGATCATGTACAGAAGGACATAGCCCTAGCAGGAGGCCAGCTCCCATAGTTTGGGCTACCCATTTCCCTGGTTATCAGGTAGATGTGGTTAATAGCTCTTCTACTATTGACCACAATGGTTACCATCATCACCATTGCTAACCCTTGAGTGCTTTTAACATCTAGACCAGCATGCCTTAAGTGGTTCTCTAGTTAGCATATTTAATACTGTTGCCCTACCGGATCATGGAATTCTTGACCAGTGGATGATACAGTAGTACACATCAAGGGTAGCTTCAGGAGCAACCCTCAAGATGAAATTCTAGAACGAAGTCCCTTGTCTTAGTCAGAGTTACTATTGCTGTGATGAAACACCATGACCAAAGCAACTCTGGGAGGAAAGAGTTTATTCAGCTTATGATTCCTCATCTCATCTTTATGCTCATGTTTCCTCATCTGTGTAAAACTTTATGTCACTCAAGACTGTATGACACATCATATAGGTAGAGATTAGCTTTTCAGAACACCCATAATTTATGTGACAGTCTCTATTATTTTGTTCCTCAAATAACTGCAGTTTTTGGGGACTTCAGAAATGGTTCAGCAGACATAAGCACTTGATATGCAAATGTGAGTTCAAACCCCCAGCAGCCTTGTGATAAAGCAAGGACATCTGGAATTAGGGGAAGGATTTCTGAGGTTTGCTGGCTACTAGCCTAGCTCCAGACTCAATGTGAGACCCTATCTCAAGGAATAAGAGGGTTATAGAGAAGGACACCCAATATCATCCTCCTCCTCCTCCTCCTCTTCCTCCTTTTCTTTCTTCTTCCTCCTCCCCCACCCACACATAATTTTAAAAAGATTTTAAACAATGAAATTAAATAAAAACTTATGCCTCACTGTCACCTAAACTGGAGCAAGAGCACAAAATACAGCCATTACTAGTTAGTGTCTTTTCTGTCACTAAGAAAGACTAAATATTTTTAGACACCCTAAGAAGCAATGGGGTGAGATAGTGAATTATGTGTACTCTGAGAGCCTATCTACCCATTTGCTGGAATCCCACTTTTATCGCAGAAACTCTGTAAAAACAAACAAATAACAAACAGCAAAACCCTTGGCAGACAGCAAGAGCTTCAGAAGAGGTGGCTAACGACAGCCTGAGGCATGTTAGCCCAAGTCAAGGATTCGAGACATGACCATTTCAAACAAACTTCACAAGAAGGACAGCTGCGAAGCTCCTTGAAAACTGATAGTGTCTCTGTGGAGACACAAGTACATCCTTCTGTGTCCTTAGCATCCCCAAGTCCATTGAAGAGCATCTGTGAAGGGCCGGGCGGGGGGGGGGGGGCTGAGATTTAACCAGGTGCTAAACTGACTGGCCTGTGCTTGCACACATTGTTTTTTTTTTTAGTTTAGTTTTTACTTACTCACTTTACATCCCAGTCACTCCCTCCCACAATTCTTCCCCCATCCCCCTGTCCCCTTCCCTGAGGAGCTTGCCCCCTCCCCCCATCCTGGGACTCCAAGTCTCTGCTAGGCTACATGGTGCTTTCTCTCCCACTGAGTCCAGACAAGGCGGTCCCGCTAGAAGAACATATCCCACATACAGGCATCAGCTTTGGGGAGAGCCCCCTCTCCAGTTGTTCAGGACCCACATGAAGACCAAGCTGCACATCTGCTACGTGTGTGGGGAGGCCTACGTCCAGCCGGTGTATGCTGCTTGCAACTTTTGCCCTATTTTTACCTGTTTTGTCTGAGGTTGCTGAATTAGGAAGACCTGGCCTTAATGAAATATTCATTCTCAAATCCTTTCATGTCCCAAATTAACTTTAATGAGCAAACAAAGAAAGATCAAGAGGACTGCGGCTGGGACTTGGGGGAACTTTGAAGCAGAAGCCAGGCTGGGGTAGATGCCCTCTGGCAATCGGCCAGCGTTTGCTTTTGATGACAGCAAACCCTCAGATCTCATCCATCTGAGCTGCAAACAAGGGGCTGTGGTACCAGAATACTAGGATCTCATCTTTTGCAATGCCTCTGTGTGCCGCACTCAGCAAACAAGGGTCAGACATCTGCTGCGAGCAAGAAACTTGATCAAACGCACCCCCTACCAAATGCTGCAGGTAGCACCCAATGAGGAAGACACTGTATCAGCTCTCAAGAACCACATGTTCAGGAAAGACAACAGAAATTACACAAATAGAACATAGTCCCTCAGGAGGAGGGGCTGTGGCATGTCCTAAAGGAGGTTCAAGCCTCCTCCAGGTAGAGAAAAGCCACACCCATTTTAGGGGGACTTGGGTAGTTCTCTGCAGGATATCAGATGGGCACCACCTTTTAGGAAAACAAAATCTAAGCTAATGTGTCAGGTGAAGGATGTGTTATAAGCACTGCCTCAGAAATCCAGAGAATGTTCTGTGAACAATGGGTGGTACCTTCTCTGATTTCTTCTCTTTGCTTTTCAGTATTTAGGTGTGTGTGTGTGTGTGTGTGTGTGTGTGTATGTGTGTGTGTGCGCGTGTGTGTGTTTGAGCCTAGGCCTGGGCCTTGTTTCTTGGTTCAGGTTGGCCACAAGCTCCTTATCTTCCTCCTTCCAAGTGCTGAGAGTATGAGTGTATACCACCATACCTGGCTTTATGAGTAGTTTTAAAATATTTTTGGTGTAGACATGAATATAGTATATGTATGTGCATATGTACACATGCTCAGAGATATCTTCTCTCCTAATCTACTATTTCCTTTCATTCCTTTTAGATAAGGTCTCTCCCTGGAGTTGATTGACAGGTAGCAAGCCCCAGCTGCTCATGGTGGTACATACCATGTACTCAGAAAGTACTCCCAGTACCCAGAGACAGGAGGATCTCTGAGTTTGAGGCCTGCCTGGTCTAAAGAGAGAGTTCCAGGATAGTGGGGCCTACATAGAAAAACCCTGTCTTGAAGACAGACAGAAAGACAGACAGATAGCTGATAGATAGAGTAAAATAAAAATAATGTTTCTGAATAGCAAAGGAGATAATCACCTAATGAAAAGACTGCATGCTATCTGTGAGAGGAGAGAACCCACTCTCTCAAGTTGTCCTCTGACCTCCACATGTACGTAACCCTCCCACACACAAAACAAATAAATAAAATGTGATAGCAAGAAAAGCAAAATGATAACATTTGTAGGAAAGATGGATAGAACTGAAAATTATTATATTAAGTAAAATAAGCCAGACATAGGATGACAAACATTCTTTGACAGGTGAAACTTATATTTGCAATTATATATAAATGTAATTTTATTTCAAAATAATTATATAAATTTAATTATTAATACAATAACCTATTATTATATAATATGTGTTAAAAATGAAATTAACAGGCTCCACAGGGAATTGCCTCTCACCATTTTGATGGCAGCATTCTCCTTGGGAACTTTTTGAAAGCTGTAAGGTACATTTTCAGTTTCATAATGATTGGAAATGCTACCACTGTTATAGAAAAATGGACTAGAGATATTGGAGATCCGATAATGCACAAGATGGTATCAGGCAATAGGAATGTTTCATGTCTCACACAAGGTTCGAATGCTCTGTCAGGCACTTGTTCAAATGCAAAGCAGAGAAAGATACGTTGCTAAATAGCAATGGCAGTCATTTGACTCAGACATTTGTAGCCATCATACTATACTAATCCACACGCACAAAATATACAAGTTACAAGTGGCGGTGAGCTGCCCAGCTTGAGAGCTGGGAGTTGAACTCAGGTCCTCTGCAAGAGCAGCAAGCACTCTTAGTCACAGAGCCATCTCTATACGTACTGCCCAGTCCTGTTCACTTTAAACTTCATGCCCCTGTTCACAGTGCACACTGGAGTCAGTGCAGCTGGAGTAGATCCTTCTGAAGGAACACAGCCAACAAAGGCACACAACATCTTGATAGAGCCTTTGTAAGCATCTTTGCCTTCAGTTTTCATGATGCCCTAGTGACTAAGAAGAATTAGCATTCATTTTAAATAGATGGTGGGGACAGTTAAGGGCACTGACTGCTCTTCCAGAGGACCTGAGTTCAATTCCTAGCACCACATGGTGGCTCATAACCATCTGTAATGGGATCTGATGACCTCTTCTGGTGTGTTTGAAGACTGCTACAGTGTACTCATATATATATATGTATATATATATACAATAAATAAATATGATGGCCACTATCACATTCAGATCACCTGTGCTGCTTTCCAGGTTTACATAGTGAGAAACAATTGGGAATTGAACCTTGCAGTCCACCCATGTGGTCAGCATGATAGAGAAGGCACAGGGCAGCGTTAGATGAAAGATGGAGTACACATAGAAAGAAAGAATGAAAAAGTACCCTAAATTTGTACTTGCACATTTGGAATTAGATATTAAATAGTAAGATATTTTAGAGAAAAAAAATCTAGTTATATGTAACTGTATTCTGATAGGTCATTCATAGGAAAGTATCCAGAATATAGAGAATGTCCACAAAGAATAGAAGTCACCCTTAAAAACTTCAGTGTTCTTACGTTGTCAGTATGAAACTCTGTACCGATGACCACATAACTTACAACTGGTCCAGTCCTTCTTTAGACACAGTGTTAACCAGTTTACTCAATTCACTCATTTATAAGACTATGGAAGATTTTAAGATGCGTGTAATTGAAGAATAAAATTGAAATCGTCTGCAGCAAGAGTTAAACAGTGTACTAACAAAAGAGTAAACTGACTTAAGCAGCACAAAATCTAAATGATCCTAAGATTGGGATCTTGTGTAGATAATCATAGAAACCTCACACCTTCCCATTGTGCTTCCCTTCCTGCTGGTTTCCAGTGTCCATTCCATATAATAGGACAAGTGGGACAGAAGAAGCAAATTAAACTAGATCCAACGTGCCTCATGAAAGATGCCAGAGAAGGACTACAGCACTTGCCAGGCATGCAGGAAGCATTGGCAAAAAATTACTAGCACAGGGACTGGAGAAATGGCTTAGCAGTAAGAGAACTTGCTGCTCTTTGAGAGGACCCAGGGTTGGGTCCCAGCACCCACATCAGATGCCACACAATTGCCTGTAATTCCAGGCCCAGGGAAGCCGGTGCCCTCTTCTGGCCTTCATGGGAGAGCACCTACCTGCATGGACATGTTGCACAGACATACCTTTAAAGCACAAACATGTAAAATAAAACAAATCCTTTAAAAATACTGGCAAAGATTTCCAAAAATACTTTTAGCAATACTCACCTTGAAGCTGAATTAAAAATTGAAGAAAAAGACCTTTATCCTTTATTCTGTCTCTGTTGTAGTCTTCTGAGCAATCTGGTGGCGGTTAAGTTGGTTTTATGATCACCAAGAAGCATGTACCTGTACATTTTTATTCTCAGAGGACTGGCAGAAAGGTCAACTCTCAAAGTCACAGTACATCATTTTCTATGTTGATAAAAGTGGAGAGCACTCAAGACTTTGAAGTAACAGGAGTGCGCGCGCACACACACACCTTTCCCTTTTGTGAGAAATCATGTTAGCAGATTAGTTCCTGGCCAAAGTGATGTTAACAAGAAAGAAGAGGTCACCAACAGAGTACAGAGTTCAACTGATATAGATAGGCTGCCTCTAACAGTGGTTCACGTAGCTCGGACATGCTGTTCTTGGTTTCCTTTGTCTCTCCTCGCAAGGGAGGAGGTGCAGAACTCCCTTTTAGGTGACCTGGGACTCAGTTGCTTTGATTCTCTGTGACTCCCTGAGTACTGAAGGCCAATGATGGAAATGTGGGAGGAACTTCAGCCCCCAGAAGCAGCTCTTTCCAGACTTTGAATCACCCACAGACCCTGCCCTGAGAAGGAAGAAGAGGCCCATATAAATGTGAAGCCAAACACCTCCGTTCTCCCTAGAAAACAAGAACCTCCTTAAGTCCCATTCCAAGGCCTATGCTGATCAATCTAACCTGCACCTCCCACTGCCTTCAGGAAAAGACACGCTGGACCAGATTTGAATTTTAGTTAAAATCAAAAGACAACCCCAATTTTAATATTTTACAATATTAAATACTACAGATAACTAGATGTTAATCTTCTGGGTTGATTCTGGGGCAAACCAGGTGGGAATGGACCCACAGGTGGACATTTAATGCTGGTGGGTAGGAAGTCCAGTCTTAGTGAATGGGAACATGATTCCTATATAAAAGCTGGATTTGGAAGCTTGGAAGTATGGGCTTGTCAGCATGAGAAAGACTGAACAAACCCACGTGTTCACAAAAGACAAGGAAGCTGCTCTCTGCTAGTTCAAGGTAGGAGATGAAACAAGGGGCTTTGGATGTAGCTCAGTTAGTGTTTTGCTTACCCAGCATGCACAAAGCCCTGGGTTCCATCCTCAGCACCAAAAAAATCCAGCACAGTGGTGCACACCTATAATTTCAGAAGTGCAGAGGTGGAGGCAGGAGGATCAGAAGTTCAGCGTCATCCTTGGAGACACAGCAAGATCAAAGAGGGGGAACCAAGGAACAAACAAAGCAGGCTTCTGGGAGAATCTGGAGCTTCTCCAAATTCATGTTTAGGCAGTGCACAAACCCTACCAAGATATTGATGAAAAGTCTGACACCAAATTGGTGACATTTGCGGGATGCTTACAGAAACAGAGGAGTCTCCCAGAGGACAGTGCATCCTCAGATGCAGTGGGTTCCTGATCGACCACATAGCTCTGACCTCCTGAGTTTGCTACAGCTGCAGTAATAAGGTTCAAAAGACTGAGAGACTTAAACACCAGGAAGTTACTGTTAGTTCCAAAGACAAAGATTAAGAGAGCAGGGTACCAGCACAGATGTCGGAAGGCCACAGAAACATCACCCGGATTGTTTGTGTGCTGGTCCGTGTGTTCTGGATGTATGTCCAAATCTTCTCCTTTAATAAGGACACTGGTTATATCAGATCACAGCCCCATCCTACCCTAATAGGGCATCAACTTAGACAACCACATGTGCAGCAATCTCTTTCTTCCAAATAAGGTTATCTTCTATGGTACTGGAGACTTCAGTCTATGACTATACAATTACATAATTATTATATATGTTATTCACCCCCTAACAGAGATAATCCACATGGAGGGTCACTGGTATACACTCATGATAGGAAAGACACTCCCCAATCATGGAATAGAGCAATCTGAACAAGGGAAGCCTCTGGCCCTCGGGCTCAGACTCAGTTTCTTCAGCTGTTTTGGAAAGGCAACATCCTCCACATAACACAGTTGTTACAAAGATCACACTTGACAGCATCCATGCGAGCTCCTTGCAAACTGTCATATACTATGCAAGATTCTAATTTTAAATCTAGTTCATTCAAAATAGTAATTTCCATCTATCCAGCATTATGATAACCTCACATATTGTGTCAGGGAAGGGCCTTACCTGGTGAGTCATGTGATTTCCCTTGGTGGTGTAAAACTAGAGACTCTGTCAGAGAACTTGCAGGGTTAGTTTGCTAAAGGGCTTCTGTGTGAGGCTTTTCCCTATCCTAGATATCATATCATATCATCCTCAGGAATGTGAAGAAAAGTGCATCTATGTAAAGACAGCTACACATAAGTAAAATAAAATTGTAAGAGTGTGGTTTGGGGGCTCGAGAGATGGCTCAGAGGTTAAGAGCATTGGCTGCTCTTCCAGAGGTCCTGAGTTCAGTTCCAGGCAACCACATGGTGGCTCACAACCAACTATAATGGGATCCGATGCCCTCTTCTGGTGTGTCTGAAGACAGCTACTGTGTACTTATATACATAAAATAAATAAAATCTTATTTTTTAAAAGTGTAGTTTTGAGAAGTGTGGCGGGCATCTTGAAACTCTGATGCTTGCTAATCTGAGGACAAAGGTCAGTAAGACTAGCTGAGAGAAAAACTAGAAATAATCTGGCTCTTAATCACTACTTCCTCCAGATCAGCCAGCTCATAGGATGTGTTTTCTTTAGAATTTTTGTTAAATTAGTAAATGTTTGCTTTGAAAAACATTGTCCAAGGGCGGTGATGGCACATGTCTTTAGTCCCAGCACTCAGATTGCAGAGGCAGGTGGATCTATTCATCTGAGGCAGCCTGGTCTACAGAGTAAGTTCCAGGTCAGCCAGGGCTACACATAGAAACCCTGTCTTGAAACACAAAATAAATAAATAAATAAATAAATAAATGAGAACAAACAACAACAAAAAATTTCCAAGCCAGTGAAAATTTTGTAGCCCAAAACATCCAAAATGCATTAACTCATAGATTTGTGTGAAACAAATGAGATATGTTCTACAGAGTGTTTAACTGTGAAATGTTAAAATTGTTAATCATACACTTTGTTGTGGAACTTTCCATTGTTTCTTTACTAATAAATATCAGACTCTCCCCAAAACACACATCAAACACTTGGCCAGAACATACTGTTTCCAAACAAGTACTATTGTAGTTTTATTTCTAATATTCATGAAGAAAAGTGATATATTTGCTCACTATATGGCTAATGACCAACAACATATCATTAGCCAATAGACAACAACATATCATTAGCCAAGAGACTTTCCCCCAGAGGCACCGGTATGGACTCTGTACATACTCAGTACAAACACTGTGGTGTGATCCAGGTGGAGACCATGTCCCTGAGAAGAATATCTTAATTTTGACACTCGTAAGTGAATTAGAGAATTCAGAGGGAATGAAAGCACTTTGAAAAAGAGAAAAATGGAAGAACTTCCCAAAATTGTGATGCCAATCTAAGTGATGCCAGAACTCTAGGCTGTCTGTGTTGGAAGGGGCACATGAGCCCACGCAGGCCTTCCTTTTCATATCTTCTAACGACTTTTCTACTTTCTCTAGAGCCAGCTTCCCTTACGATCTGCATGAAAGAGAACCTTCTTCCCATAGGCTGTTTGGACTGCCTGGAACCCACGTGGATCCTGAACCCACATCTTACCACATCTTCAGAGTTGCTGCCAGGGACCAGATGGCCTGGCATGAGATCTGAGACTCGGTACCCTTTGCTGATGGCAAACATTAGCCCCTTATCCCTGAGGGGTCACTGAGGACGAGGAGATGGGAGGCTTCTCCTCGTCCATGCACTAATCAGCAACTAGTGAGGAAGTCATGTGACAAGGGCCCAGAGGGACTTATCGTACAGGTCAGTGCAAAGGATATATGGGACCTACCTATTTGGTCATCTATGCCAGAGGGAAATTTGGGAACTTCTGAAAAACATTCGTCCTATTCTGCCAATGTGATCTCTTACCCCTACACCCTCCCTCAACACCCTCCTTCTACCAGAAATCTCCTATACTTCCTTACTTCCTTACCAGATGCCCATCTATTCAACTCTAATTTCAGAGAAAATGTCAACTGCTTTGTAAGGATTATCCTGACTCCTCCCATCATAATCATGCCTGTATGTTCTAACTACACCACCACCATAAAATTTAAATCAAGGCTTTTCAAATTTATTATGCACCTGAGTCAACCAGAGAACTTGGTCAAATGCAAGTATGGATTCAGTAGGTCTGTGATTCTACCTACCCTTCTTCCCCTGGGGTAGGGTCCCTGCCCCCAGTTCATTTTGATTGGTAAATAAAGTTGCTGGCAGCCAAAGGCTGGGCGAGGAGGCAGAGGCAGGATTTTTAGGATTCCCAGGCAAGGAACGAAGGAAGGAGAGGTGGAGACCGAACCACTATGACGAGAAATGGGTAAGGATCTGACCTGACCACACCAATCATGTAAGAGCCGGGGAAGAGCAGCCCCAGGTGGCCCCTGATTGGGTCTAGGGCAGCAAGGATGAAATATAAATTTCAGTAAGTAATAACTCAGGAATATTGGAGGAGAGATGTTAGCCAAGTGAAGCTTAAGAAGTGACCCAGCCATTGAGCTGTTTAAGGCATATTAGAATGTAAAGCTGTGTGTGTGTGTGTGCCTTTCATTTAGGAACCCAGAACATCGGGGTGGGTATCAGGGAATTCGCGTCACCAACAACGCCTCCATGCCACCGCCGGGTCAATTTGATTAATTGGGAACTGTAACAGTAGGGAAAACTGAAATAGCCCCACACTGCCTTGGAACAGAGATAAGTGGATGACCCCATGGAAGAACTACAGAAGATGAAGGAACAGCTTGACACATTGTCTCTTCTGCAAAAAGAGCTCACTTCTGTGGAACAGAATTTTTCTCCCGAATAAGCATTTGAGCTAGGGGAAGCCAGGCCGAGTCTCGATTTTTAAGTCTCTGTGTTTCAGGACTGCTGTTAGCAAGCCTCCCCACCACAGTTAGATTTGCATGTATCTGTTCTGTCTTTACAACTTCATTATGAGGTGTTTTATGACACCTGGTAATTTACTTATTCAAGCTGGGCAGTGGTGGCACACGCCTTTAATCCCAGCACTTGGGAGACAGAGGCAGGCGGATTTCTGAGTTCGAGGCCAGCCTGGTCTACAGAGTGAGTTCCAGGACAGCCAGGGCTACACAGAGAAACCCTGTGTTGAAAAACCAAAAAAAAAAAAAAAAAAAAATTACTTAGTCATCATTCATGACCTCCAGACGAGCCCAAGAGGATAAACACATACTAAAGATTTCCCAGTAAATAACCAGGTATGAAACGGTGAGACAAAGGCAATGATATAAACATCTACGATTTGCAGAGACAAATGTCCTGTCCAGCTCGGGGGGAGCAGAGCTTAAGCAGAGCCTCGAAGGACAGTCGAGGAAGCAGAGGGTCCCACGTGCAGAACGAGTCCAGGACAGAAATAAACACACCAGCCTAGAACTTCAGACACGCATGGAAAGCAACTGAAACGAGACCAGGCCAAATCACCAGGTGCCTTGACCGCTATTCAAGTGTGGATCTTGCCTGTGAAGCCACAGCTAAGTTCAAAAGGTCACTGAAGAGTTCGAATCAGGCGCTGGCATAATTAGCTTTCCTTCCTCAAAGCTCACCCCACTGCAGAAGAGGTGGGAATAAAGGGGAATTAGAACTGAGAGGTGTTTTAATAATATAGAGTTGTTGATGCCCAAACAAAGGAAGTAAGGGAGGATAAAGTAGAGGAACTAACTAGAGAGTTCCTGTTGATTAATATGCGGTGAGGAGCTGGGTAAGGTGGCACGTGCCACTAAATGAAGCACATAGGTACCTAAGACAGGTACGTCAAGAGTTCGAGGCTAGCCTGTGCTGAGCAGCAAGACTGAAATGGGAAAAGAAAACATCTATTTAAAAAGAAAATGACTAGTGAGCTGCCAACACATTCCTCAAATCAATATTGGCTAACTTGATCCCATTCGAGCAGTGGAAGGCGTTGAGTTCTTGGGCTGGGGATGTAGCCCAGGGGCAGAGCACTTGGTTAGCATATGGTGAGCTGCGTGGTTAGGGTGGGTAGAAGGAAAATTCTATTTACCACAGTTCTTCCTCCAATATATTATATATGGATGAACGAGAGGGGAGGGGCCTATTGCAAATGACATAGTAACAGCTGACGCCTTAGAACAAAACTCATTTTGATATTTTGAGGGAGACCTCACTATTGCTCTAACATAGTTTTATCAGATATTAACTATTGCTTATATGTATAGCATTACTTAGTGTTTTCTTTTTAAAAAATATTAAGTAGATATAGAATAATACTTCTAGAAAGTATATAAACTATACAGTGTGACCCACTCCATACCCTCACATACCCTACTAACTCTAAGAACAGAAAAATATTATCATATTTTCAATGTCTTTTGTGTCCCTCCCAAATCTCTCCTTCCCCTGTTGGAGGTGACCATGTTCTTGAGTTTTGATTCCAAATGTTTCTCATGTTATTTATCTTTCTGTGGTTTTTGAACTTTACATATGGAATTACACAAGATACAAAAGGGGAGACAAAAGTATCTCTAAAAGAAGATACATTTTATTCTTTGAAGATGATGTGATTATAATCATTGAAAATTAGAACAGTGGAAATCCAACAAGAGAATCAACATGAAGGTCAATTCAAAATTATAGTTTTATCATATCAACGATTACCAAATAAAATAGATCATTCTGTCTGTCTGTCTCTATCTGTTTCTGTCTCTCTGTCTCTGTCTATGTCTATCTCTCTGTCTGTCTGTCTGTCTGTCTGTCTCTCTCTCTCTCTCTCTCTCTGTGTGTGTGTGTGTGTGTGTGTGTGTGTGTGTGTGTCTCCAGGGTTTCTGTGTAGCCCTGGCCATCCTGGAATTTGCTCTGTAGATTATGCTAGCCTCAAACTCAGAGATCCTCCTGCCTCTGTCTCCTGAGTGTTAGAATTAAAGGTGTGCACCACCACTGTCTGGCTAAAATAAAATATTCTTTACAGCAACAAAACATTGTTTATCAACAGATAAACCAAAAGGGAAATCTACCTGATGTTTGTGAAACAGAACTTGAGACATCCCCTGTATTTGGTAGGCTGTCATGAAGGATAACATGACCACCAAGTTCTAAATAAATGTTTGCTTTGTGAGAGAAAATATTTTCACAGCAAACTCACATTAAGTTATTACCTTTAAGGGTTTCATGCAAGCTAGGGAAGCACTGTGTCCACTGAGCAACAGCCCCAGCCCTCAACAAGGAATCTCAAAGAACATATACTGTTTTGTACACGTTTTCTGAGTTCTTTACATTCTATGAGTTTAGAGATGCGATCAGAAGTTTGTATCTCTTAAAATTCATGTGTTGCAATGTGAGCCTGTCAACTACCTGTCACAGAAGAGAGAGGACTCATGAGGTCCCACCCTTCCCTGAGAATTTATGTGGGGTTACAGGTTGATGGTAGAGGAAGAGACCTTCTCTTCAATATTATAGTCACTGTTAGGTGCCCATGCTTCTGTGGAGAAATTCTCATATGCTTATAAACAATCCTAATGTAACTCATTGGATCATATACACAAAAACACATGAAAGGAGAAATGAGGCTTGCTGGGAAGAGAGAGATTAACTCAAGTGAGAGGAGGCCAGAAGACAGTAATGGGATTAACATGATTAAAATCGTATGTGCATGCATGAAGATGTTATAATGAAACTTGTTACTATTTACAATTAAGCGGTGCTAATAAAACTTTTTAAAAAAAATTACATGCATTATTACAAGATGATGGTATTAGAACACAAGGTGATTTAAAGATGATATTTTTGATTATATTGATTATATTAAATCATTGAAAATTAGAAAACAGACCTTTCTCCCCCCACCCCCCCCACACAAACACACACATACACACACACACACAAACATGCACATACACACACGAGTTTCTCTCTGTGTAGCCCTGGAACTCATTCTATAAACCATACTGGCCTCTGGGGAGGTAATTAGGTCATAAGAGCAAAACCTTTATAAATGGTATAGGCACCCCAGTTAAAGAGGTCCCAGAGAGCAGTCTTGCTGCTTAGATGATGTGTGAACACAGTGAAAAAGTGCAGTTTGAGGAAAGCATGCCTCACCAGATACTGAATCTTTTAACATCTCCACTTTGAACATCCAACCTCTAGAAATTAAATATTTTCTGTTTATAAGCCACATGGTCTAATGATTGGTATTATTCATAGTAGTTTGCATCCTGAATAGACCAAGACAGGAAGAAAGTAAGGAAGGTAGCAAAAGGACCAAGAACAGATGGGCAGAGAGACCGGGGCCCAAGTTATGGGATGTGAGAAGAGCTGATAGCCAAGCATTGCGTTGGAGACAGGCTGATTTCATTGTTTGCCAATGGGTAGCTAGTTATCAATGAACCAAAGCAGAAGACCAGAACGGAAACCATGACACCCACCCCGCCCTATGTTTGGGTTCCCTCCAAAACCATTTCCCTTCTGCAAGTGGAGGCAGTGGGATGGGTAGGAGTTATAAGCAAGCTTTGGGTGGCTCCCGCCATGCTCGAGAGCCCTGGATGAATGGCGTTTGCTTTGGCTTCTGCCTTTGATCACATCTACCTTGGGAACCATGGGAGGGTTTGAGGGTCATCTGTTTCCTGGCCTGTCCTTATTCCTCTATGGACTTTATCATGCAGCACTTCTCTCCAGGGCTGTGATATGCAACTCTCCTGTCCAGTATCCACCGCACCGTCCTTGGAGCAAAGGAAGATGGGCAAGATTACGGCAAATGTATTATATCGGCTTTCTGAAGATATTGAGTTCTTGCATTTTAGTAGCCCAGGAGTTGAATAGCATTCATTGGCAGTTGGTACTCATCACCAAGAAGTACCACCTGAGAAACTTCATGTACCGCAAACAGTGGCAGCATCTCACTCTCTACATGTCCTTCTTTCTGAGTGGGTGTGTAGACGTGGTCAGTCAGAACCTGCTGCCCAAGAGGTGTGTGGTTCTGGAGCAAGGTGCCCAAGCGTTGAGCATGTATCTGTTTTTGCCCCTGATGGTGTCGCATATGCAGGACACAGAAGGAGTGGAGCTGCAGACTCACATGCTGCTCATCCAGGCCATGTTCCTGCTGACCCTAGTGGGGACTGTGGAGCTGTGGGCTCCCAATGTGCTGCTGATCTGGGTGCTGAAGGCCTTTCTGTACCTTGTCACTGGCTCCTGGCTCATGCAGATAGGCTTCATGCTATACAAACCAATCTCTGGCTATAAATGGCTGGACAATGACAAGAACGACCTAGCGTTCGCCACCACTTTCTTCTGCTGGCATGTGGCCTTCGGTGCCTTCCTGATGATCTCTACCTATGGTTTCTCCATTTTGTGGTATCGTTACCTCAGTGCTGGTGCTGATGCCTGAACCTGGACATGCCCAAATGGTTTCCTATTGCCTGCACGCTCCAAGGACATCTGGATGCCAAGTCATAAGAGGGGAGCTGTCAGGAGGATCAGACGTCCTTCAGAGGTGCTCCATCTTGAGACAGCAGACTGTGGTGGGATGGGTTTGCCTTCTCTCCTCTCTGACTTCTTCTCATCTAATTTGCTGAAGGGTGCAGAAGAAAGATGAATGAAATGAGATCACACAGCTATGACCTTCCCTCTCTTGGCCCCCCACAAACCTCTCCAATCCCCACCTCCAACCGAAACACCTGCTTTGGCCTGGACCTCTTTTCACCCTACACTTCCCTCCCATGGGAACATAGTGAATCTAGTAGATCCTACCTCTGGAACTTTTGATAGCTACCTTTTACTTTATTGTATAGAAATTAGCCAAAAATCACATTAGCACATTGTAACTCAGCCATCATAACCAGTCCCTCATCCTTTCTTGATCTTGGCTTCTGTGATGCTCATTCCAAATCCGAGCTGTTTTCTTGGCTATGCGAAGTTCAGGACCATTCCTGGTTCTCTCCTCTGACCACTTTGTGATTTGTCTGACTGAAAGTCAGACCCTTGTGAACTGCACCTTCCTCTACAGGGTCTGGTAGAATGCAGAGAGCCAATGGGAGATGGCCACAGGGGCCTCCCCAGGTACGGTCATGTTCTCCTTCTCAGCCTCTCAGTCCATTGTCTGAACTCATCTCAGTAAGTTCCCAAATAGTAGACTTGCCCAGCTCCGGCCCTCTCTGGTTCCCATGGATAATAAAGTCTAATGGCTTGCTTATTCTGCCTCACAAGGATTCTGTTGGGAAATATTGCTCAAAGGGCCAAAGCAACTAAATGTTACATCCCATAATGCTATAGCTGGATGCCAGGGGAGTGAAATTCCAGTTGAGCTAAAGCACAGGGGAGCCTTGGTGGGAAGAACAATTCTCACTTCAGATGGAGAGTTAAATATCCAGTTAGGACAAAGTGGGCTTGGAGCAAGCTTCCAAAGAGTCATTATATTTATTATTGATGAGTGAGTGAGTGAGTGAGTTTCTAGGAGAACTAGATATGTCCTCTGCTTCTCTGACCTATCTTGCTAATTGTCTTGTTCAGAAGGCAAGGTGCTTCAGGAGTAAGTTATTATCTGGTGGTCAGGAACCCTCACCCTCTGGTTTGGAGGAGGGGTAGCTTGTGAGAAGTCTGAGTCATGGCTGAGAGGAGAGGTGATTTCCATAGCCACTTAGACGCATTCAACCACATCTTTGCACTCGTTCAGGCATCTAGCTGTGGCCAGTAATCCATAGTGGCTTGTCCTGCATCAGTAGGATTGTTAAGCCAAAATGTCCCTCTGGAATGGAGGGAGGGGCCTTGATATGGAAGGAAGGGATGTGTCTGGCTCCTTTACACTCAGTTTCCATGCTTCCAACTAGTCCTGGGTCCCCCAGGCACTAGGGTCTCCCAAGAGGGCTCCTTTTCCTAACTCACAATCCCAGACCCTTGTTCCTCTTCCACGCCCTGAACGTCTTTTCAGGTACTTTCGAGGGTGTCTTGAGGTTGGGGTACTGGGTTCAGAGCCCACTTTTTTCCACACATTTTCCTGTTGGTGTAGTACAACTCTTATTTTTACCCCACTCAGACATCACCCCCCCTTTTATGAAGAGCGTATTTTGGAGCCAGACATGGAAGTACATCTGTGTAGTTACAGCACTTGGGAAGCAGAGGCAAGATGATTCCATGATCAAGGGCAGCCTGGACCACACAGCGTGGTGGGCCACACCTGTAATCCTTGAACTTGAGAACGTGAGCCCAAGAGACTCAGGAGATCGAGAGCAACCCAGGCTACATGAAACCTAGGCCCAAAGCAGCAACATCACAAACAACAGTTTGAGCTGAACAGGGAGCTATTTAAAGAGGGAGGGGAGTGCTGACGGTGTAGCTCAGTGGTAGAGCACTTGCCCAGCATATACAAGGCCCGGGTTCAAACTCTAGCACTACACAAAAACATTGGATTTTTTTATTTTATAATTAACCCTTTTCACTGTAATTTTAATTCTAGCTCATCATCATCACACACATAGGAACACATATAACATACTACACACACACACACTTAAAAATAATAAAAAATAAAATTTAAAAGAAAGGAAGAAAGATCCCTGTTATTCAAATAGCACGCCTATCTATTTATCTCACTACTCTTTCAGGTTCCAACTGAAATTCTTTGTGACTTCGACATGTATGACATTACTTAAAAGTTATGTGTTAAGAGACACAGCAGAATCTGGAAGCAGTAATGTGCTATAAGAGATGGGTTCATCCGTATCTGAACTTCAAAGTGCTCAATGTTGGACAAATCTAACCATGAGCTGGTTTTGATGTCTCCCCTGTTTAAAGTATCATCTTAGAACAGCTCTGAGACATGAGAAAGCACATGAGATATTGGAGAGGGTGTGTGTGTGTGTGTGTGTGTGTGTGTGTGTGTGTGTGTGTGTGAGTGCAGGAGCCTGAAGAGACAGACCATAGGCATCAGAGTCCCTGGAGTTGTGAGCTAACTGATGAAGGTGCTGGGGACCGAACTTGGGTCCTTTGGAAGAACACTAAGTGTTCTTAGCCATTGAGCCATCACTCTGGTCCTGACAAGGTTCTTTCTGCACTCATTTCTTCACAGTCCTAAGAGCACTACAAAACTAAATTATAAGTTTCAAGAGAATGGCGTAATGTTTTTCATTTTCCACAAGAGGGCACCATCTTCACGAGAGCTGGAAAGCTATACGCTCCCTTGTTGGTTAAAAAAAAAAAAAAAAACGGAAGAGACCGGAGGAAGCGAGGAAAAACGTAAGCCAATGTGAAAACATCCAGAAATGTGATGTCGATCTGTTTCATGATAGATGTGTGAACACAAGCACAGAATCCAACTATTGAACACTTAGCGGGGCGCATGCGTGAGTGCCTATGCGCATGCGTGTGCCTGCACGTTGGTGTAACTTCTTGGTCATTTAGTCTTTGATAATCCCTTATAACTTGTGTGAAAACTGAGTTTTTAAAAGAAAAGAAAAATCCATCATGCTATCGATGCCGGAGTTCATTTCCTCTCTTAGCCCACGCACGTAATGAGGGTTTGGTCAAAGACGTTTGTACTAGACCAGAAATCACGGGCACAACTTAGAGCATTTCAAGTTAGAGAAGAGACACCATGGTTGATGCCAGTAGCAATTACTCAAAGGTAGTGCGCTAGCAGTAGGGGCACAGTCGTGGGGCATGCTGGGAGAGTATGCGATGGTTGAAATTTGGCTCTGATTTCCATGGAAACACAGAGCTAACTGCCAAAGACAAAATCAAGTAATTAGAGTAAGAAGCAGTTATGCACTGTAGGAACAAAAAGGATCCAACACAAGTATTATTTTAGTGGTGACTGAGCATGCATGGAGTTTCTGGGGGGTGGGGGAGAATGGCATAAAATTATTGTGGAAACTATAGCTCTATGATGGGAGGTATTTGTGACTGTTCTTTTGGGGGGGGCATTCAAAACAGGTTGGAAAGTTTCTGTAAGATGGAGTGCTCAGAAAATATATGTTGAATGGATAGACGGACAAGCAAAAAGCTAACCTGAGCCATCCTAGAAGAGGGCCAGAATCAGGAGCCTCGTCCAGTCTGCAGCCTTGACTCAGCCTTTAAATAAAAATAAATTTTCTCTTCTGCAAAAGGCTTTCGACATCTTTTCAAACATTTGTTATGAATTCTCTTCCTAATACTTACTTATGACTTACTGTCATTTCCAGGATAAGTGTGCACTGGGGTAAAGGAGATGCCCAGAATTGGGGGAAATTATTGCATGTTGGACTTGATACAAATCACGCCTGGGAAATATCAGAGCTGAGATACAAACTCAGCTTTTTAGCTTATAAACCAATATTTCCTATATCTTCCTGATGACAGTAATTACCCAGGGTACTTATAATAATATAGATTCCTGGGTCTCACCTTTATAATCAAAATTACCAGAGCAAAGTCCTGGCAATGATGAATGAGAACAGAGAGTGTAGACTAGTCAGGTGGGTCAGGGACCCTGAAGCAATAGTTATAGGACGGTCCTTGCTGGAAGCCAAGACTGCCAGAAGAGGGCTCTGGTTCCACATTTCTTGAGATCTTTTCTCTTAAGTAAGCATTTCTGCTGAGAGCTAATTGTGGGGTGGGGATGGGGTAGGATTGAGTCCCAGTCTAGACAGTAGTCCCTTTGTTGACTTTAGAGTCAGATCTTCATGGAGAAAATGGATTATATCCCTCCCCTAATTTCAACCCATCTTGTAAATGATTTCTAGGGTTTTCTCCTCAGAAGGGAGACTATTCCAATAGCCCTGATCTAGGGCTCTCTCGAGACCATTAAAGCAAAGCTACTGACACCTGGTCAAGAGGAATCAAGTTCTAACTATCTTTGGCCCCAGGGAGAGTCCTAACATCCCAAGCTAAAGCAAACACTAGAGTTAGCAAAGCTGCTGTTGTCAGGCGCCCCGCAGAGACAACCTCCAGGAAGGGTGATTCTTTTCCCACATGTTTCCTTCCCAGAGAGCCAGTGGTGTGTGTGTGTGTGTGTGTGTGTGTGTGTGTGTGTGTGTAGTATATATACTAGGCAGAATGTGTATATATACATATATATTCATATATATTCTTGTACATATATACATATTTCTCCTCCTCCTCCTCCTCCTCCTCCTCTTCCTTCTTGTTGTTCTTTCCTGTCCCTTTGCTTTGGGACATGCTGACCCTTTGGGGTTTTTTTATTCTCACTCTGGAGGTACCTCCCATTTGATGTGTGACTGTTTGCTGAACTTCTATACCTAAATCAAAAAGCTGTGACTTTCTCAGCTCCCCTTGTCTACCCACCTCCTCCTGGCAGATGGTAAGATTTCTCGCTGGCCTGAACTGTGATTTTTTTAAAAAAAAAAAAAAACACTAACAAAACTGTCACTGATTTTCCTTCTGTGTCTGTTCTTAAATTCTTTTACTAATGAGACTAAGAACCCTGAGAGGGGATCCCAGCTTCCTTGGTAACATCTGGTATCCCAAGGAAATCCCCCAAATTTCTGAAAACAGTAATTTATATTTTCAATTTAAAAAAAAATGTTGTATATATCTTCCTGTGTCCCCGGGGATATATGGAAGCCGGATGTCCCTCCTCTGGAGTTTAGACAGGGTCTTACTATGTAGCCTCAACTGTCCTGGAGCTGTAGACCAGGCTGCCCTTCTAACCCCCAACAACGCTAGATCCTTCACATTCTTGAAATTCCTCTTAGGTGTGATACTGTGCTGTTCTCAGGAGTTTGGGAGACGTTTTTGGTTAAGTTATCGATGTGTAAAGGCCTTATGATCTTTCATCTTAATCCCTATCTGAATAAGCCAGTGTTAGAAAAAGTAATTTTAAAGGACAGAGAAACAAAGAATTGATAACAAAAACTAACTACCTGATGAGCTTTCAGAGATGAGAATTCAAGACATCAGAAACTTGATGGTTTAAGTGAGAGGTTCTCAGTCTGTGGGTCGTAACTCCTTTGGGGAGTCAAATAACCCTTTCATAAGGGTTGCACATCAGATATCCTGCATATGGGATGTTTACATTATGATTCATAACAGTAGCAAATTTACAGTTATGGACTAGCAACAGAAATAATTTTATGGCTGGGGATCACCCCAAGCTGAGGAATTGTACTAAAGGGTCACAGCACCGGGAAGGTTGAGAACCACTGCTCTGTGGACTGAATAGCCAGGAGATACATTTTATGAAGGGTGCAGACCAAGTTCAGTGATGTGACTCCCCAGCTGACCATAGGAGATCTTAGACAGACTTGGGAAGAATGTTTCCAATGCTAAAGAGAGTATGGACCAGGTATAGGATGGGTCTGGTTTGTTCACGGGGGTCTCAGAGATGGAGTAAGAGAGACTTACTTACCTTCCTCCACATTCAAGTCTGCACCTGAGATGAGTCGGCTGGAACGGAATCTGGATGGAACACTGCAGAGGCCTCACTGTGTGTTCACATTCTGTTCCTAAGCAATCCATGTCAGGAAAATCATGGCAACATGAGCAACGCGGGTGAGTCTCTGACAGTGTGTAAAGCCAAGGCCTTGATGTAGCAGATACAGCCAACTGCCCACCCTCTTCCTTCACAGCAGCTGAGACACTGTTTAGGGACAGCGCCTGTGACTTTGATGTCATGCCTGGAGAGAGAAGACAAGCCATATTTGATTGGGTTTCTATTTCTGTCATTCAAAGACAAACATCGCCTGGTATCAGTCATGAGGGAGAATGTCAGAGGCCAATACTCATTGTGCTTTTGTTTGTTTGTTTTTTTTAAGACAGGGTTTCTCTAGATAGCTCTAGGTGTCCTGAAACTCACTCTGTAGCCCAGGCTGGTCTCAGGCTTAGAGATCTTCCTGTCTCTGTCTCCAGAGTGCTGGGATTAAAGGCGTGTTCCACCATGCCTAGCTATTCATTTTGTAGTATTTATTTTTATTTATTTGTTTATGGAGAGAAGATCTTGTGTAGTCTTGGCTGACCTCCAACTTGCTGTGTAGATGAAGGTGGCCTTGAACTTCTGCTTCTCCTGCCTCCACTACCTAGGAGTTGGGATTACAGGCATACACCATCATGCCTGATTTATGCAGAGCTGGGGATTGAACCCAAGGCTTCGTGAATAACAGGCAAGACTGTCGCAGACGGGCTACATCTTAGGCTCTCAAGTTTCCTTATGTTTCCAAAAGTGCACTTCAGTGACATTAATTTTCCTCATCAGATGCTTAACTATACTGAGTCAAGGGCCTAGTCTGGGTTATTTAGATTGTTCTTTGGCTCTCTTTCATTATAAACCTTGGGCTATTGATGAGATGATTAGTTCACTATTGATGAAACCTTGACATCTAAAGAGCATAGATGAATCCTGGCATGGTGTTCATATCCCTAATCTGAGCACTTGAGAAACTGAGGCAAGAGAATTATTGTGAGTTTTATTTTTTGTTGCTATTATTATTATTATTAGTTTTGTTTGTTTTTGAGCCAAGGTTTCTCTGTGTAGCACTGGCTGTCCTGCAACTCACTCTGTGGACCAGACTGGCCTCAAACTCAGAGATTTACCAGCCTCTGCCTCCCAAATGCTGTGATTAAAGGCATAAACAACACTACTGACTGGTTGGTTATTATTATTTAGGTTACATGGTAAATTCTAGGCCAGCCTAAGCTCGATCACAAGACCTTCCTTCAAAAGTCAACCAATCATCAACCAATCAATCAATAGCTTAGACAGTGAACAGGAACAACCTTAAAGGGGGTCATCTAGCCTCATGCTAGGCTTTATGACATTTAACATGTATTTTGTTATTTTACAAGTTTCATTTACTCTGTGTGTGGCACACATGTGTTGGTCAGAGGACAACTTGTAGGAGTGAGTTCTCTCCTTCCACTGACTCAGGTGACCGGGCTTGGTGGCAAGGGCCGTTACCCACTGAGCCATCTCACCAGCCCACATTTAGCAGTCATATCTTATGATCCATTTGAACAAAACAATCATACTTGAACCGAGGAACAAATGACTCACAGGCCCAAGTCAGTATCCAAGAAAGCTGAAATTCTGGGATCAGACTAGCCAAGTGAAATTCTATTGGAATATGCATAAATTCCTTCCCTTGTTTAATAGTGTCGTGTGAGACACCCTGGCCAGGACGACCCTGACTCAGGGTACACTGTTACATGCTTGCAACATAGGCAGCTGTTCTCCCACGCACCACCCTGGGAAGCCTTTCTGGTGCTTTGGTTAATGGTGCAGTTCTAGTCAGAGAGAAAGTGGGTAGCAAAGAGGCCAGCAAGAGAGATGGAGGTGAGCAGAAGGCTGGGGGTGGGGAGGGGGTTCTGAAAAGCTAAAGTCCTGTCTGGTCTAAGGGAATTTAGATGAATCCTGTTAACAGTGCAAGGGCAGAATGCCCACAACAGAAGATAAAGGCAGTGCACATTAAAACAAATCAAACAAAAACAAAAACAACAATACAAAAATCCCCCTTGGTTTCTGCCTCTTAATAAATAGAATAGCCTATTGTATAAGGTAGTGAGCTCCCCACAGCTAGGAGTACGTAAGAAAGACACAATGAAAAGAGGACCCTGGAGGAGGGACACAGGTCAGATCTAAAGGCCACTGTGCTGAGACTCAGGATGTCACGTCTGTCTATCAGCTTCGTTTTCTCCACCAGATACAACCCCATGATGGGCTGTTTTGTTTTCTTTTCTCCATATGCAGAAATCATCTGTTCTACAAACCTTATAATTCTTTTAGAGGATGAAACATTTGCTGATTTTTTCAACACATTTCTTTCTCTCCCGGTAAGCATTCTCAACCTGAATCCAAATGTCCCATTAGCATGCCTAAGTGTCTGTTCATTCCTTTTCAAATTGAGAATGTCTTCTATCTTTAAATTTATGACATTTATTTTGTGTGTGGGAGGGGCATAGTGTGTATGTGGGAGGGGCATAGTGTTTAGTGGAGGTCAAAATAAAACTTGTAAGACTCAATTCTCTCCGTCCACTCTATAAGACCCAAGAACCAAATTCAGGTCATGAGGTTGGTGGAAAGCAACTTCACCAACAGCCACTTTAACTGCCCTGAAATTTGATTTGAGCAAATAAACAGGAACCAGAACCAACTCTCAAGTCTCCAGGAACTTCCCAATCAAATCATAAATGCGAAACCAGCATTTCCTGTCCAGAACCCTACTGTGCCTATGCCTCTGTCTTGGGTCTCAGAAACTACTTTAAGACATGCTAATTATCCAATTCACTAATACAATTGATGCAGTTCACAGTAAATTCTAGAAACAGTGGAATGAAAAGGAGGCTTTCCAGCCAGGGGTACAGGTAGATATAAAAGCTATTTCTAATTAGAAACAGGTTTAGATCATTGCTTTCTCTCTCCTAAGTCCACGAGAAGGCAAATATTGCAATGCATTAGTAAATGCATTCTACTGTCAAGGGCCTTAGTGTTTACACATAAGCAAGATGGCGGTCTACACAGGGTGTATCCAAATGAAAAGTATATCATGAGCTTAAATCATCTTGATGTTCTTGTTCAGGGCAAGCTGTTAAAGTGGAAAGTATCACTTGAAATTGTAAAGTCAGGGTGCTTCTCTTTCCCCATGACAGCAGAATAATCTTGCTATATGCAGGAAGGCTTCTTCTGCTTTCTGGATTAGTTGCTTTTCTATTGATGTGATAAAAAACCATGAGCAAGGCAACTTGAAAAAGAAAAGGTTTATTTTGGCTTACGGTTCCAAAGGATACGAGTTCATGAGGATGGAGCAGAGGCAGCAGAGCAGAGACAGAGACAGAGACAGAGACAGAGGGAGAGGATGGAGGACCACAAACAGAACAGAGAGGGGCAAGGGAGGAATGGAGGAAGGAAGGAGAGAGAGAGAGAGAGAGAGAGAGAGAGAGAGAGAGAGAGAGAGAGAGAGAGAGAGAGGTGGGATGAGTACAAGGGAGAGAGATGGCTTTGAAACCTTAAAGCCCACATCCAGTTACATACTTCCTTCAACAAGGCCACCCCATCTAAACCTACCCAAACAGTGTCACCAACTGGAGATCAAGTATTCAAACACCTGAGTCTATGGAGGCTAACACTTCTATTTTTTGAGATTGAATTTTAATTACATTTCTCCCTTCCCTTTCCCCCCTTCAAACTCTTCCATATACCTCTGCCCCCCCTCCTTCAAATTCATGACTTTTGCTTTTACTAACTGCTATGGCAAATGTATATTCGTATATCACATATATTCCTAATATAGCCTGTTCGGGGTGTATAATGTCCTTTGCCTGTTTATTTTCAGGGCTCACCATTTGGCACTGGACAGCCATGGTGTGCTCTCCCCGAGGAATGACTGCCTCTCTCACACCCAGGGTGCCTCGGGTGCCCACAGTTCTCTGTGAGGGTTGAAGCCTCGTGGACTTTTCCCTGTCCAGTGTGGCAGGTCCATTGTTGTCTTCCTTTATTCAGCCCACATGTAGGCAGTCACGTCAGTGAGATTTTATAAATCTGATTTCTGTTGTTACAAGTAGACATGTTCTCCCAGAAACTGATTCTCTGACTCTTACAGTCTTTCCGACCCCTCTTCCACAGTGTCCCCTGAGCCTTACACGTGGGAGTGTTTAGTAGATGTATCAATTGGGATGGGATTTGTGGAGGATATTCTTATCCAGATTACCACATTTTTCTTTACAGGTCTTTGGTCAAACACCATTTTATAATGTTGAGAAATCACAATGGAGCTTGTGGCCAGAAATACCTTATGACTTGGTAAGATTCTTAAACGTCAAAGGGCTCAGAGCAGAGGAAAAGGTGAGGGGGATTTATCTGAAGAATTTAGAGATGGAGAGGAAGAAGATGACTAGAGGGTAGTCATGGAAGAAGGTGTAGTGGGTGAGCAGAAGAGGTAGTGTTAAGGCAGGGAGACAGTCCATAGTCTGACCTACCCTGGACAAGCTATTGCTGCTGAATTCTTCCTTTATAGTCCAGTGAGCAGTTAGGAAACCTCTCAGGTCTATTACAGTTGTTGGGTAGTAGATGTTTGGACTGCTCTGCTGTAAAGTCTAAGATCACACACCTAAGCAAGAAAGAATCTAAGACTTAGCAACAATATGAGGTGGGAAGCTGGGGCCATAGCTAAGATCAGTTCTGCACTACAGATTACAGGTACAGACTGAGGCCAGATGCCTCTCTTCTCAAAGCATGACTTTCTCTTACCTTTGACACCTTATTTCTTTTCCTTTTCCTTATAAATTATTCTTTTCTTTGTTCCTTTTCCAATACGTAGACATTAGATCCACCAGTGGCTTTCTGTGCTATGTTAGTGGTGTGTGTTACTGAAGAGATCACGCTGAGCCTTATTCACAGCAAGACTCTGTTTCTGAGTTTTAAACACCTAAGAGAAGCCATCTTCTTGAAATAATTAATTAAATAAGTCTTGACAGAGGGCAGATTTCACTATCTGCCTTAATGGCTTACATCCTCAAATGAAAGACACACACATATACCCGCCCCAAGATTTATATATGAAAAAACATTACTACACCATCTTATTTCAATTATTATATTTGGTTTCTCTACTATAGCTCAAAACTTTTTTCCTTTCTCTGGAGGATTATCTCTCAGGATCCCTCCTTCCTCTAAATGGCAGTATGTGTACGGTTTTTTCTATATGTATTTGTTGTAATTAAAAGAGGAACTTGCTACGTAGCTCAGGCTAGGCTAGAACTCACAATTCTCCTGCTAGGAGCTGACGTTAGCAGTGTGCAGCAGTACACTCAGCTCCTTTGTGCGGTTTTTACCTGTACAACTGACAGGGTGGGGGCCTTATGAGAAATTATTTTGAAAGGTAGAGTTGGACCTGATATCACCAAGCAAGAATTTTGCTCCTGCTGCCACCGCCTCTTCTTCCCCCTCCTCTTCTTTCTTTTCTTCTTCTCTTCTTCTTTGTTCCTTCTCCTCTTCTTCTTGGTAAAAGAAATAAAACAGCTGTTTTCTTAAACAAATTCACTTAAGAGTAAGGAAAACTTTCTGAGGACACATTGGTTATTTAGTTTAGTTGTGTGTGTAGTGTGTGTGTGTGTGTGTGTGTGTGTGTGTGTGTGTGTGTGCGTGCGTGTGAGCGTTTTATTTCAAACTGAACAACTTTCATCTTTGAGAACCTCGACTCAAGTCTCCTCTTCCCGTAGGCACAACTTTTAATCAGCACACTTCCCCATCCACCTAACTATGCAAATAGAGTATGATTTGATGCCCCTTCCTGTGCTGCATTTCCTAAAGGTTCAGTTCCATTTATCTTTCTGTTATTTTGTGTGAACTCTAGATTGCCAAATACAAAGGATTATTGACCTGGTTGGAAAAATACCGGTTACCATTCTTCTGCAAAACAAACTTGTGTTTCTATTACATCCTGTGTCAGGAGCTCATCAGCTTCGTTAAGTCCCCAGAAGGAGGTGAGCACAGATGTGAGAGTATTTGGAGAACTATGGGAAGCCATACTGTGTAATGAAATGACGCAATGCTACTGGTTTTATGGTACCATACAGATACAGCCCATGCCTGTTGCATTAAGAGGTGTCATCACTGGCCTCCAGAGGCATCTGCCTTCACATGCATATACCCATACACAGATATATGCATACACATAGTCGAAAATGATAAAAATTTATCTTTTAAAAAAGGTAATTCTTTTAGGAAAGAAAGTAAAAACTGGAGGATAGAGGGACAAGTTGGGAAATGTTACCTTCAGGTATGGCACAATTTTAGACTCAGCAGCCTTGGCTACCTGCACAATACCTACCCTGTCAATAATCAATTATGGATGGAAGAAGGGCTCATGAGGCCTTACTCCTTACTACTAAACTATTAAATGTTGAAAGGTTATGGGAACGGGGGAGATTGTCTTTCTTTGTGTGCCCACTGATGAGTTCACCAGGCTTCAATGGATAGCTCTAAATTTGTGGCTACAGAGATGGCTCTGGTTTGACTCAGGGCCTTACCAGACAGAACAAGTAAAATCTCAAGAAAAGATCTACAGGGAAGGGAGGAGCACGCAGGGGTGAGAGAGAAGTAAACGCAGATGGAGGTGAGAGTAATCAGTGTGCAGTCTATACATGTATGAAGTTGTCTAAATGTAACTTTCATTGATAATAATAATAATCCTTTCAGATGCACATGATTGAAAGGTACACATGATTGAAAGTAAATAGATGGAGCCTTTCTAGTGCCGCCATGCTTATGACATGGTCCTGAATACTGAGAGAGGCTCCAGGAAGGTAGCTTTTTATTGTTTCTTGGATACTGATCTCAGGAGCAGTTGTGAGGACAACTCTGGACCTGGAAGCAGAAATGGCATCTGTGACCTTCAAAATGCGATTATGAATGTTACCCTGGAGGAATGAACTTTCTTGGAGCATTCCCAAAAGGAGTCCCCACTGGAAGTCTTTAGGATCCTGGATGTTACTGGGAAAAAAATATCAAAAAGACCAGAATACCAAAGATGATTGCAATAATTCAAGAGAAATTAAGACATCAAATGGAGAAGAGATTATGTGAATAGAATAGAGATGTCAGTGGGGAGAAAAATTCAGGTGTGCTCTAGACCCTCTTATGAACATAAAAGAGAAAAATCTCTTATGGAATGAAACTGTGTTAAAGGAAGGGACTCGAGGGGTGCTCAGAGTGCAGCTGTTCCTAAGGGGTCACATCCCAGTTGAAAATGGACACGAACCAAATGAGTGTCCTGAACGTGAAGAGGAACTAGAAATGTAAGGAATGTGGAAATGTCCTCAGTTCTACCCAGAAATTCCTGAAGCATGTGAAGACTCACACTGGGGAAAAAAACTATAAATGCAAACAGTGTGAAAACCCCTTCAGGATACGAAGAAATCATGCTTCTGTGCATGAACCATGTAACACACAACAGAGTAGAGCACACACAAATATGTGTATATATGTCTTTGCCTTGCAGGATCACTTTATCTTTTCAGTCCTATAAGAAGTTGCAGTGAAAAAAAAAAAACCTTTTATATGTGTAAGAAATGTGAGAAAGCCTTCACTCATCCTTTTCTCCTTCTGTACCTTGAAAAGAATCATTGGAGAGAAACCCTGTGAATGCGAGCAATGTAGGGAAGCAGTCCACTTGTTCCGTTTCCTTCTGACACCAAGAAAAAGGCCATACTGAAGAGAAAACCTATGAACGAAAGCAACAAAGGACAAAGTGGCAAAGCCTTCCCTGATTCCTGTTTACCTCACTGCTGTCAAAGGATCCACAACAGAGGAAGCCCCTGCATTTGTAAGCAACATGGCAAAGCTTTTGGCAAGCACACATAATCTTCCATCCATATGTGTGGTGGTTTGAATGGGATTAGCCTCCATAGGCTTAAGTATTCCCAGTAGAACTGCTTGGAAGGATTAGGAGGTGTGGAGTGGGTGTGGCCTTGTTGGAGCTCACTGAGTGTAAGCCCACACCAGGCTCTTGACTACTGCTTTGTCCCACCAATGCTCCCCTTCGTGATGATAATGGATGATGAAACTGTAAGCAAGCTCCCAATTAAATGCTTTCTTTTGTAAGAGTTATCTTGGTCATGATGTCTCTTCACAGCAATAGAGCGGTGACTAGGACAGTACCATAGCAGGATTCACACAGAATTCAAACACCCCATGTGTGTAAGCATTATGCTAAAGCTTTTAACAAATAGCAGTTCCTTTTGATACCATAAAAAGATTCACAGAGGAGTGAGATGTTGTGTAGTGAATCATTGTGGGAAAGCCTTCATTTATCACAGTTCCCTTAGATGTCACAAAAAGATTCACAATGGTGAAAATCCTTATATATAAACAATGTAGGAAAGCATTCATCGTTTCCAATTTCCTTCAGTGTGATAGTGATTCGGTGTTGGGAAACTGAGTGTTAAGTAATGTGGGAAAGCCTTCACTATCACTTCAAGTCCATGAAAGGTTTCATAGCGGAGAAAAACCTTGGGGGGAAGACGTGGGAAAGCCTCTGTCCTTTGGGTGAATTGTGAACACATGGTTATAGTGTTCATACACTATACAGAGAACAAAACAGAGTGTATCTGAGATAAACCATGTGGATGCAAGCAGTATGGGAAAGTCTTTTCTTCTGGTTCCCTTTGAAAGTATGCAAAAAGTCACAACTGAGGGAATCCTCTAAATAGACAATGTAAGTTGGCCCCATTATCACAACATATTTATAGCAAACATGATAATACATAATGAAGAAAACTCATTAACATAGAAAATTTAGTCAACTCAGTTCTAGTACAAATATAAAAGAGGAGACTAAGAAATCGAGATGTAGGGACTAGAGAGATGGATCAGCAGTTAAGAGCACTGACTGCTCTTCCAGAGGTCCTGAGTTCAATTCCCAGCAACCACATGATGGCTCACAACCATCTGTAATGGAATCCTATGCCCTCTTCTGGTGTGTCTGAAAACAACGACAGTGTGCTCACATACATGAAATAAATAAATAAATCTTTACAAAAAAAAGATTTTAAAAAACCACAGAGATTTAAAAAAGAAAAAAAAAAACGAGATGTAGCTGTCTCAAATATATGATACAGAGTCAAAACTGTGTAAATGTGAGAAGGAAACATGTCCATGTTTCTAACTTCATAGATTTGAAGAAAATCTTTCTGTAGTGAAATAGCATCAGCATCAATATTAGCAATACAGAGAACATTATGCAAAATAATATGTATAGAATCTAAAAGTAACACAATTTGCAGTAAACGTAACAACTTTTAGTATGTTAGTCATTTAGTATATTTTTAAGGTACATCTATGGACTATGCAGTCTGATTTCATTCTTGAAAATAAATATTGAGATCAGGCAATCCCATAAATGGAATTAAAATGTCAAACACACTGAAAGACTTCATTTTATGTAGTTTTTAAGTACTTGTGATTACAGAGTAGTAGGTTGGCTGCTTGTGATAGGCATATACATACATATATATATACATATATATATATAAAACGTGTGTGTGTATATATATATATACATATACTTTGTCTCTATAAATCAAATGATATTATAGTTAGCTTTAGCATTTGCTACTATTGGATTATAGTCTCTTCATAAAATAGTCATACACACACACATATATATAACTGTACTGGCTGGTTTTGTGTGTCAACTTGACATAAGCTGGAGTTATCACAGAGAAAGGAGCTTCAGTTGGGGAAGTGCCTCCATGAGATCCAGCTGTGGGGCATTTTCTCAATTAGTGATCAAGCAGGGAGGGCCGCTTGTGGGTGGTGCCATCCCTGGGCTGGTAGTCTTGGGTTCTATAAGAGAGCAGGCTGAGCAAGCCAGGGGAAGCAAGCCAGTAAGGAACATCCCTCCATGGCCTCTGCATCAGCTCCTGCTTCCTGACCTGCTTGAGTTCCAGTCCTGACTTCCTTTGGTGATGAACAGCAATGTGGAAGGGTAAGCTCAATAAACCCTTTCCTCTCCAACTTACTTCTTGGTCATGATGTTTATGCAGGAATAGAAACCCTAAGACAATAATCATACTTAAGATTTTGCTGTTTCATATACTGCGTGAATTCACATATTCTCTTAGTTGGGGTTTCTATTGCTGCAATGAAACACCATGATCAAAAAGCAAGTTGGGAAGGAAAGGGTTTATTATTCACCTTACACTTTCTTTTTTTTTTTTTTTTTGGTTTTTCGAGACAGGGTTTCTCTGTATAGCCTTGGCTGTCCTGGAACTCACTCTGTAGACCAGGCTGGCCTCGAACTCAGAAATCCACCTGCCTCTGCCTCCCAAGTGCTGGGATTAAAGTGCGCCACCACTGCCCCCACCTTACACTTTCATACTGCTGTTCATCATCAAAGGAAGTCAGGACAGAAACTCACACAGAGCAGGAACCTGGAGGCAGGAGCTGATGCAGAGGCCTTGGAGGGGTGCTGTTTACTGGCTTATTCCCCATATTGATGCAAAAATTCACAATAAAATATTAGCCACCTGAATTTAGCAGCATAGTAGAAAGATTATGCAGAGTGAGCAGAGAGAACTCATTCATAGAAGGCCAGGATGGTTTAACATGGAGAAATTAATCACGTTAGCATACCACGATAGCAACGTGAAATAAGATTCCCATCCCTATCCTTCCTTTTCAGCATAGTAGTAGAAGTCTTTACCAGAGCAATTAAGAAAATACAAAATAGAAAAAAAAATTTTTTTGTAGTAGTTTGAAAGAAAACAGCCCCCCATAGGCTCACAGGGAGTGGCACGATTAGAAGGTGCAGCCTTGTCAGAGTAGGTGAGGCCTTGTTGGAGGAAGTGCCTTTCATTCATTTCCTGCTGCATGCCTATCTGATGTAGAACGCTCCAGTACCATGTCTGCACCCACCGTGATGATGATGGACTGAACCTCTGAACCTGTAAGCCACCCCCAATTAAATGTTTGCCTTTCTTAAGAGTCTCTGTGGTTCATGGTGTCTCTTCACAGCCATAAAACCCTAACTAAGACAATTTTGTTTTTAGCAAAATAGAAGATAGTAGAAAGCAAAATAAAATTATCACTATTCGCATGATATGATGTTTTATGTAAAACAAAAACACCCTAATGTTTACACAAAATTCCCTGTTAGAACTAAGAAATGAATTCTGTAAAGTACTAGAATGTAAAGTCACACAAAATCAGTTGCATTTATATATACTCACCATAAAAAATTGAAAAAAGTGACAAAAGCAATCCAATTTATAAGAATATTAAAAATAATAAATATTAAACATTTAGGAATTAACTTAGCCAAAGAGGTGGAATACTTGCACAATTAGAATTAGAAAACATTTTACAAACAAAACATAAATAAGTAGAAACGCCTCCCGTGTTCATAGTTTGGAAAACAGTATTGCTAAGACATCAGTACTCCTTAAAACCACAGATTCCTGAAATCTCAATTACAGATATAGGGGAGTCGGTCCTAAAATTCGTATGGCATCTCAAAGGATCCTCATGGAGAAAACATGCAGGTCTCATATATCCTAATTTTAAAACTTAGTACAATTCTATAGCAATCAAAGCAGTATAGTACTGGCATAATGACAGATCTTAAGACTTTTGAAAAATGATATAAGTCCAGAGATAAACTCCAAGTACACAGCAAAATGACTTTTGGGAAGAGTGCCACAATTATTTGGTGTGGTAAAAGAACGATCTCCCAGTAGACAATGCTGAGTTCTGGGGGGAATGGCTTAGTTGGTAAGATACTTGCTTGCCTTACAAGTGGGAGGACCTGAGTTTAATCACAGAAAACAGCTGGGCACAGTGACACATACTTGCAATCCTAGCAGACTGGGAAGTGGAGGCAGGCAGATCTCTAGGGAACTCTGCTCAGTCATCCTTTCCTACAAGGCAAATTCCAGGCCATAAAGTTCCTGTCTCAAAAAGGAAAGGTAGATGGCACCTGATGAACTGCATTGAAGGTTGTCCTCTGGCCCACGTACACACACACACACACACACACACACACACACACACAGGACAGGGGGATTGTCTTAGGGTTTTACTGCTGTGAAGAGACACCATGACAAAAGCAACTCTTATAAAGGACAACATTTAACTGGGGCTGGTTTACACAGTCCAGTATCATCATAGGAAGCATGGCAGCATCCAGTCAGGCATGGTGCTGGAGGAGTAGAGAGTTCTGTCTTCACCCAAAGGAAGCCAGGAGCAGACTGTTTCCTGGCAGCTAGCAGGACATTCTCAAAGCCCACCCCCACAATGACTCACTTCCTCCAACAAGGTCACACAAGGACAAGGTCACAAGTCCTAGTAGTGCCACTCCCTGGGGCAAGCATATTCAAACCACCACAGGAAGCAAGTAAGCCACTGGAACAAATGAAAGTCTTCATGCATAAGAAGGAACCTGGAGGGGAGGGGGGAAACTGGGATAGATTTTACCATTTGAAATGTAAATGAAGATTATATTCAATAAAAAAAAAGAAAAGAGATTAAACATCTCTGGAAAAAAAGATAAAAAGATAAAAAATTAAAAAAAAAAAAGGAGGAAGCTGGACCTCTATACAGCACGATAGATAAGAACTAACAAAAATCAAAAACCTGAATACAATATCTAAAACTATTAAACCAGTAGAAAGCACAGGCCCAGGGTTTCACACCATTGGAGGTGTCAGTGATTTCTTGGCTATGGCATCAGTGGCAGAGTTAACAGAAAATTGGACTTCATTAAAAAAAATCTTGAGGATCAGAGGTGAGGAGGACACGACATCTATCCCAACACCAGGAGTAACTGGGATTAGCGGGACCCAGGCACGCAGGAATTCTGCCAGACCAGTGGCATGGGTTCCTTCTGGTCTGTCTGGGCTGGTGCCCTGAGCAGACCTTGGGTGCAAAGCAGCCAGTTCCACACACCCAGAGGAAGCTCCACTTCCAGGCGCTCTAACACACCCAGGATCACAGGATCACAGGAGCTTGGTTGCACCAGGATCTCAGGGTCCCAAAGGCAACTTGACTTCAAGGAGCTCAGACACACCCAAGACCTCAGGATCCCAGGATCCCAGGATCCCAGAGACAGCTTGACTCTGAGGAGTTCTGACACAACCAGGATCACAGGAAGGACAGGCTCCAGTCAGATATATGGAGGACAGGTAGCACTAGAGATAACCAGATGGTTGGAGGCAAGCGTAAGAACATAAGCAACAGAAGCCAAGGTTACTTGGCATCATCAGAACCCAATTCTCCAACCATAGCAAGTCCTGGATATACCATCACACAGGAAAAGCAAGATTTGAATCTAAAATCACTTCTCATGATGATGATAGAGGACTTTAAGAGGGACATAAATAACTCCCTTAAAGAAATATGGGAAAATGCAGGTAAACAGGTAGAATGCCTTAGAGAGGAAACACAAAAATCCCTTAAAGAATTACAGGAAAACACAATCAAACAGGCAAAGGAAATTAACAAAACTATTCAATATTTAAAAGTGGAAATAGAAACAATAAAGAAATCACAAAGGGAGACAACCCTCGAGTTAGAAAACCTAGGAAAGAGATTAGAAGTCATACATGCAAGCATCACCAAAAGAATACGAGAGATAAAAGAGAGACTTTCAGGTGCAGAAGATACCTGAAAGTACCATAGAAAGCATTGACACAACAGTCAAAGAAAATGCAAAAAGCTCCTAACCCAAAATATCCAGGAAATCCAGTCACAATGAGAAGAACAAACCTAAGGTTTATAGGTATAGAAGAGAGTAAAGATTCTCAACTTAACAAAATTATAGAAGAAAATTTCCCTAACCTAAAGAAAGAGATGCCCATGAACATACAAGAAGCCTACAAAACTCCAAACAGACTGGACCAGAAAAGAAATTCCTCCTATCACATAATAATCAAAACACCAAATGCACTAAACAAAGAAAGAATTTTAAAAGCAGTAAGGGAAAAAGGTCAAGTAACCTATAAAGGCAGGCCTATCAGAATTACACCAGACTTCTCACCTGAGATGATGAAAGCTAGAAGATCCGGGCAGATGTCATACAGACCCTAAGAGAACACAAATGCCAGTCCAGGCTAGTTTACCCAGCAAAACTCTCAATTACCATAGACAGAGAAAACAAGGTATGCCATGACAAAACCAAACTTACACAATACTTTCTACAAATCCAACCCTACAAAGGATAATAAATGGAAAACACCAACACTAGAAAAGGCAAAAAAATAATCTTTCAACAAACCCACACAAACATAATTCTACCTGTAACAACAAAAATAACAGGAAGTAACAATCACTTTCCCTTAATATATCTTAATATGAAATTAATATTACCAATATATCCTAATCGATTGAAATTAAAAAATATGAGGAATAAGAAATTTGTTGGCTGTTACCCAGTGGTCCCTCTAATTTGTTAATTGGAGAAATAGGTCCAATATTGTACAATCATATACACTTTCTACTTTTTTGTACAAGACAGTGTCTTGCTGTGTACCACATAATGGTCTTGAAATCATGCTTCTCCTATCTCAGCCTTTCTATAAGTAGGATTGTTTATTTGGTATTTTTACACTATATTATGGTTTTCAGAACAGCTTACATATTTCAAAATTATTTATACAGCCAAAAGAAAAGTAGAAAATTAATTTGGGATGTGGCTTATAAGAGAACAACAAAAAGTGAGACTGAATGTTTTGCTTGATAGTTTTAATTATTGTATCAATTTTGAAGAAGAGGACCTTATAAGTTACTCTTTTTCTGAGATGAAGCTTTTCAAAATCATCACAGTCAATAAACCAGAATCTCACCCTCACCTAATGTCTGTGCCACCCTCCAAGCAGAACCACTGTTCATTGAAACTGTTGAATGACTTCATGGATAGACCATCTTAATTCACACACCATTTCTTAAATGAATGTAACCTGTCCCCTGTGGTCTGAGAATGATGACAATCACTCAAGTCAAATAGCTTTGACCATAGCAGGAAATTTGTATCCAAATAATTGTGCCTCCAATTCATTCCTTGGCGCAGCAGAACTGTGAACTCTTAGCTTCACTACTATGGAGGTAAAATCCTTTGGTGATGTGAAGGACATTGAAGTACAGCCTTATCACAGTGAACTCCAATGTCTAAAAATTGTTCTTATTTTGGGGTTGTACCACAGCAAGAGCCAAGATTTTAAGCTCTACTAGAAACAAAACAAACAAGCAAACAAAAAGACTTTATCTATTTATATTTATTTAATAACATGTCCATCAATTTTATGATTGGTATAAAAATATATATTGTATATAATAAAAAAGTTTAGCCAATTTACCATGCCTGTAGGTAATGACCTATACTAATTTTAGTAGTTGCATGGAAGTCTATTATGTTGAAATATAATAATTTATTTTTGGCGAGCTATTAGCAAGTTTTTGCTGTTATAAAAGCAAATAGTAATACAACTATTATATGTGAACACATATGTTATAAATTCATCAAGTACACAAAAGATATAATTATAATAAATATATGTTAGTTATAAGATTGTAAAAAAGATATGTTCTTATGTATAATAGATATACACATATATTACTGAACATATTGAATGATATCAACTATATCTAATGGTATTGATCTTTTAAAGCAAAGGAAATTTAATTTGTGGGCCTCTATTCATAGAATTCATTTCCTGAGTTTGGTTTTGGCACATCAGTTGATAGTATTGACTCATAACTTACTGTAATGTGTCTTGTATGTAACTGGGTATAGAAATTTGTGTATACTTCCCATGTCTAGTATATCTAGTACTTACATTTGTTCATCTTTCAGCTCATATTATTGGATGAATATCATTGTGCTTACTTATTTTGAGGAATTATTAAAACTATGGGTTCCCAATTTGAAAAAAATAAAAAATAAAAATAAAATTAGGAAAAAAATCTTAACATTTACACTTCAAAAGACATTATCAATAGAGGAAAAAATGGAACAACATAGACCAGAAGAAAATATTCCAAAGCTGTATTATTTGATAGAGGACTGGTGATCCATAATATACAATATATATGCTACCACATATAGAAGAGACCATGCTATGTGAAATGAGTAATTAGAAAAGAAAAAATACTAGATGCTCCATTTATACGAAGTGTCAAGAGTCGAAAATCACAAAAACAGAAGTGCATTAGTAACTGGCAGGAGCTGTAGTGACCAAGAAATAAGGAGTTATTATTTAATGGTTATAGTTTTGATTTTTACAAGAAGAAAAACATTTAAGATGAGCGGTGGTTTTAGTCATACATTACAAATGTATTTAATGTGATGGAATATACTCTTAAATAGTTAAAATAGTAATTTTTGTTACATGTATTTTAATATAACAAAAATGGGGAGATGTAATTCAGAACAGGCACACATCTGCTTAATGCCTCTCTCCCCCCAATACACACAATATCTCACCCCACACACCAGTAGTTCCTGTCTCTGTGCGAACCCAGAACCCCTGGGCCCTTAGGGGCTTATGGACCAGTCTCTCTTTTCATCTTGGACCTCACCTCTCCTCCCAGTCCTTGGTCACTCGATTCCAGCCTCACAGACTGGCAGTAGTTCCTCAAGCGTGCTGGATACCTTCCCATGCACTGTCCTACATTAGTTGTTCCTTAGCCTGGAGTGCTCACCCCAAGATAGCCACAGGTCTCCCCCTCACCTTCTCAAAAGCTCATGAAAATCTCATCTCCAAAGAAGGCTATTCTAACGGTTCCCTGGAATCCTGTCCATCCTACTCACTTAGAATTC
Organism: Tokudaia tokunoshimensis; assembly: GCA_036184795.1. Taxonomy (NCBI): domain Eukaryota; kingdom Metazoa; phylum Chordata; class Mammalia; order Rodentia; family Muridae; genus Tokudaia; species Tokudaia tokunoshimensis. The sequence goes on from BTHU01000013.1 coordinate 40,974,247, forward strand.
CCAGCATGCTTTGATACGCTCTTCCATATTTTAGCAGTTCTTACTACCTTTGGTCTTACTAAATAATGTACTCATCATATAGATTTATGGTACATCCCTTTCATGGGAATATAAACTCCTCCAGGGCAAGGACTTTTGTTTGATATCCCAAGCATCTGGAATAGGGCCTGGCATTTAGTAGCCATGTAATCAATATTTGTTGAATGAAAGAACAAAATTTTTATTTAGGGTTGAATTGGAAACTTTTGACTCACTAGCAAAGAAAGCTACATTCAGAGGCATCTGTGGAGCCAAATACTGTACCAAGCACCCTGCTATACTCAGCTACCGCTTCAATTACATTTTACACACACACACACACACACACACACACACACACACACACACACACACCCCACGGGGGTTGGTGAGTGGGGATAGAAATAGGAAAGAGGTTCAAATGGATATTAAGGACAATGTCATTGTCAGGTGGGGACTACAGTAGGGGAGAGGGTGTTTTGAGCTGTGAATTATATGCATACATGTAGTCCCTGCATATGCCTCTGACATTAGTTACCAGATGGTCCAGTGACTAGTTTGAAAAACATCACGGTCAGGACTCCCATTTATCTAACTGACTCGCCTTGAATGAATGGGGCTCTGCTTGTGTGCAAAGCTAAGAGAAGGGCAAGAGGAAGCACTTACACTCCCTTTCTTATGGACTTTTCCTGGCAGCCAAGATGATGAGATGGAAAGTGGCAGACCAGTGGCTTCTGGGAAAATGTATCGCTGGGGTCAGAGGGATGTGGCGGTTCTGCTCCTACCTCAAGGGCAGTGCAGGTGAGTTCCTGAAATTGTTCCTGAAATCTGAAAGCTCTCAATATTTTAAGGGTGTCTGAATCCCAGATGTCAGCTATGTGTGTGTCTATGGAAAATCTAGGCTATATTTAGTGGTACAGTTTAGGTGAAAGCTTTGGGAAACTAGGATCCATGAGATCAGTTACAGTAAAAGCAATCCAAATCCCATTCATTCATTTATGTGACAGCACTTGCTAAGCATCTCTACATGTCAGCCACTGTGCTAGTCAGATGGAATGCAAAGATGCACCATCATCAGCTCCTGATTCTTAAGGCTTCCTTTATGGTAGGAGGCAGACATAGACTCTATGGTGAGAGTGGAACGCACTACTTCCTTTTGTATTGGTTCCGGTAGTGTCAGGGTGCTGGGAGGCTAGCAGTTGGCCCAGGATGACATTCCAGCCCAGCACATTAGGTTTTGTCCAGACACAGGTCCTAGTTTTAAGGATGAAGCCCAGGGCCTCTTGAGGAGCAGTAAAGAAGATTTAGACAGACTACATCTTTCAGTTTACTATTTGGGTTGCCAGAGTTATTAAATAGGAAGCATGGTCTTTGGCATCTTTGGGCTGTCGCCTATCTGCAGGCTGGTCAGAACTCATGACCTAGGAAATATTTTTTCTCCAAGGTCTTTCTCCCCCCCCAACCCTTCTTTTTTTTTTTTTTTTTGACAACACACAATATCCCATGATTTGTACTGTTGTAATTTTCCCTAAAGAGACTTTTTTTTTCTTTAAAAGCAAAAGCAAAGAAAGACATAAAGGACACTTTCCCATTAAGTCCCCACTCCCTGTGCTTCCCATCCTCACACACTGGGGACTTTCTGGAGTCTTAACTGGAAGTTGGCTAGCAATGATGTTTGGTGCAGCAGAGCATTGCCTTGGGAGGAGCAGCTGCACCAAGATGTCATCCACCAAAGGTGTGAGATGAGCGTGCAGCTCTCGATCTCTCCTGTCTGACCTGTAGGTGAAGAGTTGCTGGATTTCTGGATCCTTGCTGAGAAGATTCTGAGCATAGATGAGACAGAAGAGTATTTGAAAGATTACTACCTCTCCCTTCTGCTCGTGCTCAAGGCCACCCACCTGCAGGAAGGCTCCAGAGTAGTGACTCTCTGCAACATAGACATCAGTAAGAACTGTAGACCATGTGTGAGATGGAATCCTTGTGGGACGTAACCCACAAGTCCATCCAGTAGCTGGTAACGCCCACCTTTTGCTTTCCATGTTGTTACCTTCTCCATCAGCAAGCACACTGTCAGGGATGTGAGTGGAAATCATAACCTATAAAACAGAGAAAGGTTGAAGGACACAATCCATGTTTAGGATGGTGCTTATGTTTTCCCAAGATACGGTTGGCCAGTGCAGGTTGACTGGAAGGAGAGAATAAGAAATGGGACAAGATAGCCGGGGAATTACTGTATCTTCTGAGTCTCCATAGCTTTATGTTTTTATGTAAATGAGATTCTCTAGAGCAAACAGCCGTACTTGTGACCTTTGCAAACAAAGAATGTTTTTAATTTTGAAAGAGTTCAACAGAAATTATTGGTGGTTCCACAGAGCTTAAAATAGTTACTGTTTGGTCTACTATCTGAGACAGTGTCTAAATTCTTTCTCTACACTATCAGGTTCATTCTTGTAGTGTGATTGAAAAGTGAAGAGGCACTTTGAACCCAACACCACTGTGTTCCAGACAATAAGCTGTTTTTAGCTTTTCTTCTCATTCCTAACAATAATTAGGAATTGATGATATTATCTGGGTGTGGGTGCATGTGCCTGTTATCTTAGCAATTGGGAGGTAGAGCCACAAGGTTCAGGGATTTAAGGGCATATTGGCTACATAGTAAGAGTAGCCTAGGTTATATGAGACCCTTTAAAAAATTGATGAGATTAAATCCAGGGCTAGCAATGATTGGCTATTATTTGAAGATTTGACTCCTTGGAATTATCCATTACAAATGCTTCGGATATTATTTAGAATCATGAGTACCATTCACTTGTATATAACCTCGTTTTTATCACATTTGCTTGTATCTTTTGCTTTTGTTTACAATACATTCTAAAATGTGTTCAAGAAATCCCACAAAATGTCTTGTCTCTACGGGGAAGAAAGCAGTAATGAAAGAAAAGCAGCCTCGGTGTACTAAGTAGACATCAAAGACCTGGCACTGTGTTCTACCTGCTCCTAGCCCCAGGATTTCACCCACAAGTAGCAATGTGCTATACACAAAGGAAACCTCCCAATCCCCTCTTGCCATCATGGCCTTCACTACTATCTTCTCACCCTTTATCTCTCTCTATTCTTTCAGAATCCCTCCTGAACCTCTCCATCTGGCATCCCAACCAGTCTACTACCAGAAGGGAGATCTTAAGCCACATGCAGAAAGTGGCTCTGTTCAAAATTCAAAGCTACTGGCTCCCCAACTTTTACACCCATGCCAAGATGGCAATGGCCAACGAGGAAGCGTGCCATGGTCTGATGCAGGAATATGAGACTCGCCTGTACAGTGTCTGCTGCACGCATATAGGAGGGCTCCCTCTAAATATGAGCATCAAGAAATCCCACCACTCCCAAAAGAAGTACTCAAGCAAGAAGGCCAAGAAAAAGATGTGGCATTTGAATGATCCTATTTTATGGCCTCTGGAAATAGACTCTAAACCAGAAATTTCCCCTAAGGCCCAAGAAGAATTAAGTCTTGCAGAAAGGGTAGTTTTACAAAAACCTTCCCTGGAAGAAGATTCTTCAAAGGAGACAATAATCCATTTCCTGTGCAAGGATTTGCAGAACGCCAAGAAACCCATTGTTAAGAAGAAATCCAAAATCCAACTCCATATGGAGGGCCTCCTTGAGACAACGTTCTCTAACCACTTGAGATCTTCCACTCCCATTATTAACCATGCTGCCCCGCTGGTAGTTAAGAAGTCTCTCAAGCGAAGCATCCCCTTTGGGTACACTCACTGGGCCCTGTGTGCTGATGCCTGTGCAGGGAGTCCCTTCCGGTTTTACCTGAAGAAGATGAATTTGAAGGTGGAGGTCCAACTCCTGGACCTTTGGCAGGACCTGCAGCATTTCATCAGTGTTCTGATGAGTAATAGACAGAACGGGAATGCACTCTTTCGTCACGTGCTCGGTAATAGGATCTGTGAACTCTACCTGGATGAGCAGATCGGGCCGCCCTTACCACTCAAACCTCAGATCCTTCAGGGCCTGAAGAAGCTTCTGCCATCTGGGGATGTGAACCCCTGGATCACCAAAGCCCAGAGGGAGATCTGCAAGGTAGGCTGTGTCTTAAAGACATGAGTTACCATCTGGTAGATTAGATCAAGACCAATCCAAAATGGCATCTTATCAGCTGTACTCACTTTGTTAAAGGTAGAATTATCCACACAAACCTTCATACACTGAGGACCTGGTTAGTCTTCTCAGGTAAAACCCTTTGTGATTTCTCAAAACAATCAACCTCCAAGGTTGAATGAGTAGATGTGTAGTCAATATCCACCTCCCATTTCCTATTGCTCCTTCCTCATGTGCATGCTGTCCAAACCACAAAACTCAGGGTATCTTACTGAAAGAAGTCTTAAGAACTCTGCACTAGACATTGGACAGCAGAGTCCTCTCCTTCTAAGTTCATTTCTTGTTTGAGTTAGGGTTTTACTGCTGTGAACAGACACCATGATCAAGGCAACATTATAAGGACAATATTTAATTGGGGCTGGCTTACAGGTTCAGAGGTTCAGTCCTTTATCATCAAGGTGGGAACATGGCAGCATCCAAGCAGGCATGGTACAGGAGGAGCTGAGAGTTCTACATTCTTGTCTGAAGGCTGCTAGTGGAAGACTGGCTTCTAGGCAGCTAGAATGAGGGTGTTAAAGCCCACATCCACAGTGAAACACCTACCCCAACAAGGCCACACCTCCAAATAGTGCAATTCCCTGGCCCAAGCATATTCAAACTATGACATTTCTGTTGCTGTAATAAAATATCTAGACAGAAGGCAGCATAGTTTGGCTTACAGTTTTAGGTTGCAGTTTATTATTTCAGGAAAGTCAAAGCAGGGACTTAAAGCCTATCCACAGTCAAGAGCTAGAGAGAATGAATGTACCATGCTGCCGGCTTGCTTTCAGGAGCTTTATTCACTTACAGTTAGCCCAGAGGATCCTATCACAGAACATATTCTTTGACCAGACCCAAAGCTCATAGACAGAACTATTCTTGATAGTCAGCTCCTGCTTCATTGTGCCCCATCTCCATATTCCAAGGCTGAAATTACAGGCCGCCTGCCACACATTCCTGGCATTTGTGTGGGCCTTTGAGATCTAGACGATGGTCCTCTTGATTGCAGCAGCAAGCTCTGTAACCACTGAACCATTTCCCTATCCTCCTTGTCTTAGTTACTCAAGCAAGAAGGCCAAGAAAAAGATGTGGCATTTGAATGATCCTATTTTATGGCCTCTGGAAGTAGACCCCAAACAAGAAGTTTCCCCTAAGGCCCAAGAAGAAATAAGTCTTGCAGAAAGGGTAGTTTTACAAAAACCTTCCCTGGAAGAAGATTCTTTAAAGGAGACAATAATCCATTTCCATTAATTAGGGTTTCAATTGCTGTGAAGAGACACCATGACCAAGGCAACTCTTATAAAGGACAACATTTAATCGGAGATGGCTTATAGGTTCAGAGATTCAGTTCATTATCATCATGTCAGGAAGTATGGCAGCATCCAGGCAGGCATGATGCTGGAGGAACTGAGAGTTCTACAGCTTGATCTGACTGCAGATCTGACTGACAGCCAGGAGAAAACTAGCTATCAGGCAGCTAGGAGAGAGGTGTTTCAAAATCCACCCCTACAGTGACACACTTTCTCCAACAAGGCTGTGCCTCCTAATAGTGCCACTCCCTGGGCCAAGGGTATTCAAACCACCACACTCCTTTACAGAGTTCATCAGACCATTTTTCAAAAACACCATTGGCACCTCATTGAAAAATAATGCCCATATCACTGAGCCTCTCCCCTCCCGTCCCCTCTCCCCTCCTCTCCCCTCCCCTCCTCTCCTCTCCTCTCCCCCTCACCTCTCTCCTCTTCTCTCCTCTCCCCTCCTCTCCTCTCCCCTCCCTCCTCTCCCCTTTCTTTCCTCTCTCTCTCTCTCTGTCTTTCTTTCTCTACTACCCTCTCCTCTCCTCTCCTCTCCTCTCTTCTCCTCTCCTCTCTTCTCCTCTCCTCTCCTCTCCCTCCTCTCCCCTTTCTTTCCTCTCTCTCTCTCTCTCTCTCTCTCTCTCTCTCTCTCTCTGTCTTTCTTTCTCTACTACCTTCTCAACTCCCCTCCTCATGCCCTGAATACTGAATAAACTCTATTCTATACTGAAAAAAAAAAGAAAAAGAAAATGTAAACTCAAGTTTGCACCTTCCATGATCAGTAGGAGTTTGCCAGAGGAAAGTCAAGAAGGCATTCCAGGCAGTAGGAGGTGCTTAGGCAAAGGCATGGAGGGGAGAAAGGAGTTGCTGGAGAATGATTGGTAATCTCTGAAATATTTCTCTTCTAAAGAAGACCCAGGGAGTTGGGGAACATGGCAAGAGATGAGAGAGAGAGAGTGAGAGAGAGAGAGAGAGAGAGAGAGAGAGAGAGAGAGAAAAGAAAGGGGAGAGGAGGGAGAGGAGAGGAGAAGAGAGGAGAGGAGAAGAGAGGAGAGGAGAGGAGAGGGTAGTAGAGAAAGACAGAGAGAGAGAGAGAGAGAGAGAGAGGAAAGAAAGGGGAGAGGAGGGAGAGGAGAAGAGAGGAGAGGAGAAGAGAGGAGAGGAGAGAGGTGAGGGGGAGAGGAGAGGAGAGGAGAGGAGGGGAGGGGAGAGGAGGGGAGAGGGGACGGGAGGGGAGAGGGGAAGGGAGGGGAGCGGAGAAGAGAGGGGAAGGGAGGGGAGGGGAGAAGAGAAAAGAGAAGAGAAGAGAGGAGAGGAGGGGAGGGGAGGGGAGGGGAGGGGGGAGAGGGGAGGGGAGGGGAGGGGGGGAGGGGAGGGGAGAGGAGAGGAGAGGGGAGAGGGGAGAGAGAGGAGAGAGAGAGGAGAGAGAGAGGAGAGAGAGAGGGGAGAGAGAGAGGAGAGAGAGAGGGGAGAGAGAGGGGAGAGAGAGAGGGGAGAGAGAGAGGGGAGAGAGAGAGGGGAGAGAGAGGGGAGAGAGAGGGGAGAGAGAGAGAGGGGAGAGAGAGGGGAGAGAGAGAGAGGGGAGAGAGAAGGGAGAGAGAGGAGAGAGGAGAGAGAAGAGGAGAAGAGAAGAAGTGAGGCTGGCCATGAGCACATGAAGAGAGAGGGGGTAAGGGACTGGGGAAAGAGGGGGAAGAGAAGAGAGGACAGAGCGAGGGCAAGAAAGCAAGAGAGCTACATCTTCTTGTCTTTAGAAATTCCTCTTGGGTTTTCCTGACTTGAGCAGATACAACAGTTTTCTTCTCTCTCTTCCTGGTTTCCTTCTCTTCTGTCTCCATGTCTACTGCACATATACCACATGTAGCAACTGCTGCTCGCCCCTACTGGGAGCTGAGCTCCTTGGAACAACTGGGGCCAGCAATTTATACAATGCCTGGCACAGGGGAGGCACATAGAAAATATTTGTCAAGTAAAGAAGGAATGTGGGTAAATGAATTCAGCTTAGGATTGGCTTGCCCTAATGTGTGAAGCAGCAGGAGAGGCCTCCAATGCAAGGTGTGAGAGCAGAGTTGCTTGGATTTTAAAGCCATTTTGAGAATCAAAGACACAGCTTTGGGAAGACACAAGTGCTCTGAGTTACTTTGCCCTTTCAACGCATATGTATTACCATTTTCTGATGTTTACAGAGAGACCATGAAAGCTGCTATATTTTACAAAAATGAAGGACCGCCTACTGGATGTTGTGGTTGATGTTTGCCACCTGACGACATCTCCCACTGTGAGAAGCTTCTGCAGCCTGCCCTACTGTGTGGGGTGGCCACAAGCCGAAAGGAAGCAGCCAGCTGAGGGCCCCATCTCATAATGTTCCCTCTGTGCTTGGATTTCAGGTGCTCAGCCCCTGGTATGATGAATTCCTGACAGAAGAGGATTACTGGTTTCTTGTTTTCACAGTAGGAGGGACTTTGGGTTGTGGAGGATTCGGGAGGGAAGGGGAAATACTTCTGCTTTAGAGGCTTAGAATAAATGAAATTAAGACTTCTTCTTGGAGACAACTGGAGCTGGACATGATCCCTGGTGCTCTCAAAAATATAAACCTAAAGGATTGGAGGATTGGTTCAGAGGTTTAGACTGCTTGCTGTACTTCCAGAGGGCTCAAGTTCCCCAAACTCAAGTTTGGATGGCCCATAACTGTGTAACTCCAGCTTCAAAGTTTCCAATGCCTTCTTCTAGCCTCACCCCACACTCGCACACACACACACACATACACACAGAGGTGGGAGGGAGAGAAATATAATATCTTTTAAAAATTATATGAAGCTCTCAAGGAAAAAGACTCAATACATATCTAACTCTAAGGAAGTTATATTCATGTAGAATTCTGAGAGAAAATGAGTTGGATGGGGGGGAGGGAGCATGACATATAAAGGAACGAGAGCTCTAAAGACTATCAGGCAAGGCCTATGTGACCAGAAGACGTGGAAGATTGAGTTGCCACAAATCTCTTGCATCCAGCTGATTCCTGCAACTGTTAAGTGTCTCTCCTTCTACTCCCAACTCCTCCCAGACTCAAACACGGTTCATCAGATCCCGGTGGCATAAAAGAGAAGTTATAAGCAAAGAAGAGCACATTCTTCTTTATAAAAGGCTTCAGGAATCTCTGGTGCTAAGCCAGGCCTTGGCTAACATGCAAGAAATAGATTCTATGCAGTGGCAAAAAGTGGCTACGGAGAACCTGCGGCAGGGCGGGTCTCTCCAAGTAGAACTGACGACTCCAGTGTTCCTACAAGGTAAGGGCAGTGACTTATTTTTCTTTAAATCGTGACATTTAGGGAACTAGAAAATATAAACCTTATTTTGGCAGCAGTGATTTCTTTTGAATCAGTACTGTACACTGCAAAGATGGCCTTACTTGTTCTTCAAAATAACACATCAAAAAAGCTCCAAATAACTGATCATCAAGGCTCAGATGATGTCACCCTCCAAGGTCAAGTTTGAGGACCCCGCCCCTGTGATCCGCATCTGCCTGCCACTGGGCATGGCCCTTTGGGGAGACGCAGGGAGTTTGACGTCACCGGGGAGCGGTGCTGTGCTGTAGGGGAGCATATAGACACCGCCGGGTTGGGAAAGTACAGTCTGAGATGTGGGAACACCAGAGCTGGTTCAGGGGTCCGGGCCAGCAATGAGGCCAGGGCCTTGGGGTTCTCTGACTCTTGGACATAAAGGCACTGCTGAGAGTCTCAGAAGAGCAGAGAACAGAGTCCAGGTCCCACAGGCTGGAGACAACATCTAGCCTGGGGCGGGCGGGAGGTGGGGTGGGGGTGTCAGGTGGTTGGGTGGAGGAGGGGAGCTTCTGCTTATCCTGTCAGTGATTGTCCTTAGCTTGGCAGAGGTAGGCTGGGAGTTCAGAGAGGCCTTCTACAGGAGATTTAGCTGCAGCTCTGTAAGCAAATGCCTTCCGCACGATCCCCATGGAGGTGGTAGATGAATGAGACAGTCCATAGTTCTAAACTGTTTATTGACTGTTCATGGCGAAAAATGGATGCATACCTAACTGTACCCACTTCTCAGGGTGAACATGAGATTAAATACCTTTTGCAGGGAGGGAGGTCTGGGAAGTGAAGCTTATTGGCTGAGCCCTCAGGGCTTCTAGGTACCTCATTAGCATGGAGAACTCTGTTGTGCACCAACATGACCACAGATCACCACGTTTCCTTATGTGAAGAGTGTGGCACGTGTTCCAGGCCAGGAATCTGGCAGGGAGCAGGGAGTCACCTAAGTCTCAGGTGTGTGCCCACCAAGTCTCCTGGTCTTAACCTGCTCTACCTTACCAAGCTTCCTGGTATGGTTTTACCATCCAACACTCCTCCACGCTTGAGGACCCTCTTTCACTCTTACAAGTTCCACTCACTTGTTTTCAGTGATTTATTTTCTTTTATTAATCTTTAATAATGCCTTATTCTAGACAGGTGGTAGTGATACACACCTTCAATCCCAGCACTCAGGAGGCAGAGCAGGCCTCCTCAAACTCCTCTGTGAGTTTGAGGTCAACCTGGGCTATGGAGCAAATTCCAGAACAGCCAGAGATACACAGAGAAACCCATTTCAAAAAGCCTTACTCTTCTTTTCCCCTCCTCCTCCTCCTCCTTCTCCTCCTCCTCCTCCTCCTTCTCCTCCTCCTCCTCCTCCTCTTCCTCCTCCTCCTGCATCTTTAGTGTTCATTGGCATGAAGCAATAAGCCATTAAATCGGGCTGATCTTGGATATCTGTCCAGTACCAAGCATCTTTGGTACTTGGATCATACAAAACTGGACCATTTAGTGTCATCCAACATCATCCTGCTCTACGAGCTGCCAGTTCTGAAACTAATTCACACAAAGTCAAAGCCCAAAACAAAGAAGATCCTAATATTATTTGCCATGTATGTAAAAAAAAATTAAAGCAATAGCAGACTATTTTATATTCACTCGTGCCTCCTGCTTTCAAGAGACAATTGTTTCAAAGGGATCAAAAACCATTCGAATGAGTAAGTTACTTCTTATATTGAATTAACAATAGTTCTTCATCATCATATCTCTGTACTAGTAGAGAAAGGGAAACCTTACCCAGTCTAGAGTGGAGGGGAGTCTACATTTCCTTAGTTCTTATTTAACTTAGAAAATGTGTTCTTTAAACATTTTTGTCTGGTTCAAATAATATTTCAAAGGCAATGTCTTCAAAGAAAGTCCTGGATATTTGACCTTGGTATGGACAGCTCAACTCTGTCTCTGTTTTTCCTTCCCAGATACAAGTAAAATGTCCTTTAAGGATCTCTCCTTTAAGAATCCAAAGTTGGCCATAGAAAAAATGAGTGAAGACTACAAAATATACTGTGAAAAGGTACCTCCAACAGGCAAGTATTTAAGGTTAGAGGAAAAGCAAGTATGTTTTCTAAATCTAAGAATTTCCAGACTCCAAAGGCCTAAGCCAAAAGAGGAACCCTGCCTTGTTTGCAAGGAGACAATATTGATGCAAATAAAAGCCAATTCTAAATCATTGAAGATGACAATTAAGATAATTCATTTCTTCTTTATTATCAAATAGACATTTTAAACAATGTGACTTCATCTTCTACCAAGTTTCCTGGAGTCAAAGATTTTTGTTGTTTCCTTTTGGAGTCAGGGATTTGTGGAAGATTGTTAGGATGGATTCTTGGAATGAGGAAAGCATCCAGGCTTTCTCAGAGCTCTCCAGACACCAGGGGAAACTCAGAAGTTATAACGGCCTTTTAGATTTGTCCCTCTAAAGGGAAGGTACCTGGACTTTTGTAATGTCATCTTGAACCAGATGAAATGTGTTTGCCTCTGGGGCAGGGGGTGCAGATACAACTTTCTCTTGGATCATTCAGTTTCCCTTGGTTCAGGTACCAGAAGGAGCAGAGAGCTATCAGTAGTCCATACTACTGGGACAATAAGTGCTTTGGTCTTAAAGGAAAGATCCAAGCAGCCCCCACCATGCCCACTGGCTTCTTATAGAGAGTCCATCTTGTCTTGCAGCCGCATCTCCAGAGATCAGGTTGACATCTTGGAGAACTTATTCTAGGAAGGAAATCGCACCCCTGCAATGCATATGGAGAGGAAGGCTTCTTTCCTCCCTCTGCTCTCCATGCTGGGATTCCCTCCCACTCAGCTGGCACCTCTGCCGGTTTTGGGGAGTATACCAGACAGGGCAGAATGACCTCTACTCTCGTCCCTGGTGTATATGAGATCCACATTGTCATGAGTTCTCTGTTTATTACTGCTTCCTTCGCTTGACAATGTATCCTAACATTGAGTTGAGGTTACCAAAGAGTGGCAAGAGCATTGTTCCTTTACCCTAATAACCCCGAGTGTTGGGCAAGTTCTAGTTTTCTTCTTTTCCAGATTTATTCTTCCCTTCTCTGATAATGAAAAACCTCATTCCTATTGTCTTAAATTCAACTTTTTTATAACCCTGTCATGAGAGTAATCTGCCTTCACCACCATTCCTTTGTCTCACACAGACCTTTCCTCCCTCTCCTGGTCTTCAGCACTTGGCACCAGTACCTCCATGCATGAGCAGTCCCTTTTGCTAGAACTCCATGGCCACATTCAGGCTCACCCTTTAAGAGAAAATATTCCTCATCCTGCTCTCTTAAGTTGACCTGAATCAGCAGGAATAAGGGACCTGAACCACAAGGTACTGAGTGGGAGGACAGGGATGAGAAATAAAAAAGATGAGAAATAAAGACAAAAGCAATAGCTGGGACCCCAAGGCCTTGCATAAACTGATAACTTATACCAATCAAATTTATTTGCAGAGGTAAAAACATCTGACAATATTGGCAAAGTGACTACCATATACCTCATACACAACTGCCTGAGGACTGATAATTACAATCCATGGGGAAGAATTGAGTCCCCAGAAACCACAGCCTTGGCTCCCATAAGGCACTGCCTCCAGCCTAGGACCAGTTGTTGTCTTGCATGAGGGACTCTGAGAAAGTCTGAGTCTGTCTGGCTCTCCACATCTGATAATTTATGTTAAGCTATCACTACATGTAGTCACTCTTCCTGCCACCGAGGCACTGGCAACCACCCTCAACCTGGCTATCACTTCATGGGGATATGTTCCTCATCCTTGTTAGGGGCCTTGTCTATTCCTTGTATGGGTTCTCTCCTCATCTTGCTTGGTCTTTCTTATACCACATGTGATGTCTCCCTAACATGTATGTGATGGCTTGTATATGCTTGACCCAGGGAGTGGCATTATTTGGAGATGTTGCCTTGTTGGATTAGCTGTGTCACTGTGGGCATGGGCTTTAAGACTCTATTCCTAGCTAACTGGAAGTTAGTATTCTGTTAGTAGTGTTCAGATGAAGATATAGAATTCTTAGCTCCTCTTACACCATGCCTGCCTGGAAGCTGCCATGTTCCTGCCTTGATGATAAAAGAATGAACCTCTGAACCTGTAAGTCAGCCCTTATAATGTTGTAAATGTTATAAGAGTTGCTTTGGTCATGGCGTTCACAGCAGTAAAACCCTAAGACAATGGATATCCTCAGACATCCCATCCAGGCCCACATCTAGGGGGATTATCACTTCCATTCTACCTATGCCTCTTGGTTTAAGTAGATTGTTGGTCCATGTCAGCTTGCTTTCCTTCCTTTAATATGGACATTCCTTCTCAGCCCACTTGAACTCTTACACTGGGCCATCCTTTTATGATGTCGTTCTCTTTCTGTTTTGGTTCTGAATTCTCCAGCTAAGTGGCCCTTCTCCCTATAGATCCTCTGTTCACCATGGTTGGGCTTCTGAGCTCAATGCAAGAAAGTCTCCTATAGGGAATTTATTCTTACTCTGCCCAGGATCTAGTACTCTGGATCGCTGTGACTCATTCCTCCTTTTGGTACTAGCATTTATCTACCTTGTTCTTGATTTTACTCCTAATGATTTTTATAATTTAACTGTTAAGAATATGAAGCCAGGGCTAGAGAGATGACTGAGGGGTTAAGAGCACTTGCTGCTCTTGCAGAGGAGCTAGACTCCATTCCCAGCACCCCTACGGCCTCTCACAACTGTAACTCTAGTTCTAGTGGATCTGACGCCCTCTTCTGGCTCCCATGGGCACTGCACACACCTGGTGCACATATATCCATTCAGGTAAAACAATCATATGCATAAATAAAAATCAATAAATCATTTTTTTAAACCCAACCACAAAAGAACACACATGGTATGCAGTCACTGATAAGGGGATATTAACCCAGCATCTCGGAATACCCTAGACACAATTCGCATATCAATAGATTTCCAAGAAGATGGAAGGAGAGACCCCTGGTCCTAGAAAGACTGGATGTAGGGGAATACCAGGACAGAGAAATGAAAGGGGGTTGAATGGGGAAAAGAGGGAGGGAAGGGGGCTTATGGGACTTTCGGGGAGGGAGGAGACGGGAAAGGGGAAATCATTTGGAATGTAAATTAAAAAAACTTAGAAAATAAAAAAAAAGTAATACAAAGCCATAATTTAAGTTTTTACAGTTTTTTAAAGAATTTCACTGGCATCTGTGATTATTTTAGAATATAGTATTTGTTCTGATTTTATCTATGTAATTCCAACTGGCTGTTCATACTCTCAGAGCACTCCTTAGACCAAAGAAGTAATAGGGTTAGCGTGTTGATTTCCAAACAATCCCATTACAAGTAAACATTTTAGGGGCTGGAGAAATGACTCTTGTATAGATCTGTGTGTCCATTAGACCCACTGAACTGGACCTCATCCAGGACCCCATCAAAATCCTACTTCTGATAAGCACACTCTTTAATGAGGGTCTGTGATGACATTCTAAGTATCCAGCAACAGTGCTGACTGGATCTCACCTTTCTACACATGGAAAGTTTCCTTTCCAGCTGTCATGATTAAATGCCTTACAGAAGCTACTCATACAGGAAAGGGGTTTATTTGGCTTTTAGTCCAGGCAGAACCAAAGTAGGAAATTAAGGAACCAGTCACGTTCACAGCCAAATAGTAAAGAATCTTCCTCTTTGTTTTACTTATTGAAGGAATGTCCAGTTTCTTAAGCATCTCTCATTTACAAAAAATTGCCAGTTATTTTAAGAAAAATATAGTGTGGGAAGTTTTTCTATTTTTCAAGTCCTGAACTTTTCTTTATGCTTGCTGTGGCTTAAACACTGAAAATTATTTCAACATGCTCTTCCCATGTTTAACATCTTTTTCTTATCTCTATGTTTTAACTGAATTCTTACAGGTTTATTTGTGACTTTGAAACGTGTTTTGTTTTAATCAACATTGTTTAAGTGTTTAGCCTTAGAAAAGATCATTACTTATACAGCTTGGTGGGTTTTCTTTCTCTTTTATATCAAGTCTTCTACAGTTTGAATCTCATTTTTCAATCAATTTGATTGTATTTATTTAGAACCAATGTACATATCTATTGTTTTTAATAATTTTTGTATGTCACCTATCACAGAAATATTTTTAAATCACACAAAAATACCCTGCATGTGCACATTCTATTCCTATGCATCTTAAGCCACTGACTGTATAGCTAGATCATGTTCTGTTTTTGAACAGTGAGATGACTCTATGTCTGTCCTTGATGATCTTATAGTCAGTGGTTTTCTCCTATAAAATTAGAGAGTTTTAGGTAGCCAAGGTTAGCCTCAAACTCACTTTATAACCAACAATGACATTGAACTTTAGATCTCCTGCTTCCATTTTGGAAATGCTAGAATTACAGGCAAGGGCATCATATTGTACAAGAGATTGAACCCAGGGTTTCATGAAAGCCAGGTAAGCACTCTGTCAACTAAACAACATCCCAAACCCTCAAAGAGTTTTGATGATGGTGAGATCCATGGAATCTATTATTTTTCAAAAACATTTAAGTACATTTCTTTGAATAATTGGTCTAAAGTACATCACAGAGCAAGGCACCTATTCTGGGTTGTGTATGGATTACCAGAATATCATTGCAATGGAAACCACATCCTTAGAAAATGGTTTTAGCTAAAACAAGAAGTCAAGTGGAGCCACTTTAAGATGAGGTCATTAATCTTAAGTTCAATGACTACAAAGTAAAACCTTCAAGTGGCAAGTAGAAGTGCTTCCAAGGAAACAACCAAAGCATCAACAAAGACAGTACACCATATGCATTGTGGCTGGATGAAAGAATTAGATTGGAAGGCAGGTAGCATCTCATCTTCAGTAAGGTATAGTGATTGTGCCTTACTGTATCTTACTGTACTTCAGTAAAAAGTACAGTTGACTTGTTCTCAGCAGTCTCTCAGGAAGATGAGCTCTAGGCTTAATGGCCAGCATCTTCAAGGAAGGTGGCCTCTGACCTGATGTTCAGTGTCTCTAAGGAAGGTGAGCTCTAGGCCTGATGGCCAGTGTACATAGTTAATACACCTTGACCTGATGTCAGTGTCCAGGTGTCCAAAGGCCTGACACAGTAGTTGTAATGCCTGATAAATGTCCCCTCTCATTATCTCTTTATAAAATATTGTTACCTAACTTTGTGGTCTTTCTCAGATTTTACAGTGGAAATTGTCAAGGAACCAAAATTCTCATACTCACAAAGGAAAATATCCTTTGCCAAAAGATCTGCCATAAGGAAGCCTTCCGTGAGACCAAGGTAAGATGGCAGGTCTGGCTACAGCAGTGTCTCTAGGCATAGACTTCATTTCTGTGTGGAGGTTCCCAGATCTTTTTCTATAGATCATATGCATATGAACAAGACATTCTACAAGTTAAGTTGTCTATTTTATAAAGTACTGTATAACATTTATTACAAAATAATTTCTCCAAACTGAAACTTATAACAGACAACTTTTAAAATTTGTATGTATTTCTATACACACACACACACATCAATCCATCCGTGATAGCATATTGATGGGCCAGTCTTTTGTAGGTCTTCTGTAGGTCACTATTGATGTCTTGGGTGCACAGGTGCAACAGCCATGTTGTCTTAGGATTTTACTGCTGTGAACAGACACCATGACCAAGGCAAGTCTTATAAATGACAACATTTGATTGGGGCTGGCTTACAGGTTCAGAGGTTCTGTCCAGTGTCATCAAGGCAGAAGCATAGCAGCATCCAGGCAGGCATGGTGCAGGAGGAACTGAGAGTTCTACATCTTCATCTGAAGGAAGCCAAGAACAGACTGGGCATCCTCAGGCAGCTAGGAGGAAGACCTCCAAGCCCACCCCACAGTGACACACTTCCTCCAACAAGACCACACCTTCAAATAGTGCCACTCCCTGGAATGAACATATGCAAACCATCACATTCCACTCCCTGGCCCCCATAGGCTTGTACAAACATGAGTCTATGGGGGGGGGTTCCATACCTAAACATAGCATAATGTAAAATACATTTAGTCCAACTTCAAAAGTCCCTGTAGTCTATAGCAGTCTCAACAGTATTAAAAGTCCAAAGTTCAAGGTCTCTTCTGAAATTCATCCAATCACTTCACTATAATCCCCAAAGCAAGATAGGAAACTAGCTGGGCAAACTCCAAACTCTGCATCTCCATGTCTAATGGCAAAGCAGTCTTTAGATCTTCAACTCCTTTTTCATCTTTGTTGACTGCAACAAACTTCTTTCTCCTCGGCTGGTTCTACTCCCTGTTAGCAGCTTTCTTTGGCAGGCATCCTGTGGCTCTGGCATCTTTAACATTTTGGGGTCCCCAAGTCAACTTCAGCTTCACAGCTTCTTATTTCAATGTCTGGGATCCTCACATGATTTTTTTTTTCTTCTCCAAAGGGCTGGTGTCACTTCTCCAGCTCTGTTCTCTGTAGCACTCTAAGCTCAGGGTGATCCACTCCACTGCCGCTGCTGTTCTTGGTGTTCATCCCATGGTTCTGGCATCTCCAATACCCTGGGGTCTTCCTCTGCAACTAGATCTCACCAATAGCCTCTCAGAAGTTCTCTTCATGGTGCCAAGCCTCAACTCCTTCACATGACCCCTTTAGTCCTGGGCTCTCAACTACAACTGAGGCTGTACTTTTACCAGTGGCCTCCCATGGCCTCTCACAATGCCAGGCCTCAGTCAGCTGTTCTTCTTGATGCCTTCATGCCTTTAAAACCAGTACCACATGGGTGATTCTTACACATTACCAAGTACAGCTGCAGCATGAGGTACAACCTTGGTTATCTCTGGAACACGGCTTCTTTGTGCTCTCAGAAAACACTTCCCAGAAGATTTCACCTCAGTGATGCTGGTCTCTTCTTAATCACCACTAATTTCTTAGCTCCAACTAATCAGCATCAATTGTCCCAGTAGTCCCTTCTATTTTTCACTCTAAAGCCAGAGCCACATGGCCAAAGCTGCCATGTTCTGCTGCTTGCTGGGGCTGGAACATGGGCCCCCCTTATTCTATTACCAGCTTTCTGTTTTCCAAATTCCTCTTTGCCTAAGCTTGGCTTTCCTGGAACTTGCTTTGTAGATTAACCTTGAACTCAGAGATCTGCATGCCTGTCTCCTAAACACTGGGATTAAAGGTGTGGTCCACCAAGCCTGGAGCCGACCCAAAAGGGGAAGCTGTGCGGTGCACGGGTCTGGAGAGGGATGCCCCAGGACCTGACACTGAAAATGGACCTCACCAAGTACATCGGGTTGCCTCACTGCTCAGGTGCCCACACCTCTAGCTCTTTACTACTGTAATGTCTCCTTTCTTTGTCCCATGACCCCAAACAGCAATAACGTGACATTATTTTTTAAAGCTAGTTGGGTTAGAAGTCATAAAGGAAGAAGAAAATAGGTTACTACAAACCTTTGGTCACACACTTAGCTTGCCTCGGACCAGTGGTCAGTCCTTCCAACATCTGTAGTGTCCCTCATATCTGAGAATGTTGGGGAGACACAAGTACCTTGATCTCAGACCTATCTCCTCCCCTGACTCCCCTGTCATGGGGTGTAGGGAAAAGAGGGAAAGGAAAGACTTCTTCCTTCTGTTATGTGGCTAGAAACCCCACAAGAGTACTCCAGCCCTCTACTCAGCCTGGTTTATACCTATGGTTCCTACCACCTCTTCATTCCATGACACCCCAATGTCACCCTACAACAGGGCTGCGAAGCCATGAGGCTGGTCCTAAAAGAGTTGTTCATTCATTTCTCCTCAAATTAAAGCTTTCATCTCTTCCCTGTTCCCCAGGCTCCTCCTATTGCTAGAATTGGCTTCACCCTAAGCATCAGAGGGCGTTCAGAGGACAGTGAGCTCCCACTCCTCTTTCTTGACCAGAACCAGCTCCTACAGTTGTCCATCAAGGCCCCTGCCTAGTTTGCAAGATGTTCACGCTTTACTGAGTTTTATCTACTTCCTAAAGTGGAGCTGTAGTACCCAACTCCCCCCAGACTCTGAAATAAAGATACAAACAACAACAACAAAATTTTCTTCATCTAGAATTTGCTCTGTTCAAGGCTGGCCTTGAAGTCAGAGATCTGCTTATCTTTGTCTCCTGGGATTAAAAGCTTGTAATACCCTGCCTGGACCTAAATTTAGCTGGGTGAAATCTTGCCTCAAGGTCACTACTCCCTTAATTCAATTTAATATCCTGTATAAAAAGACAGTCAAAAATCCAGAAATATACTTTGTATATTAAAAAAAATTGCCCAGAGGAGTGTTTCTGTTACTGTAGCATTCACCAGAGGTTGTGAATCTTCTGTCTGTTCTAAACACTGAATAAATCTTCCTCCCCTTGGATAATGGAAACCATATGCAATCAGCTATTCCTCTTTAGGTTCTAGTATGTCCTAGCCACTGTTCTCTACTCAGACTACAGAAATACTTTCAACCTAGTTGAACTTGAATAATAAAAAATCTTATCTAAATTGTGTAAGTCATGCAGCCCATGACTTAAGATCACAGCTAAGGTCAGAGATACAACACATGCAGTTCTTCTAAGTATGTCTCTAGTTCTCATTCAGTGTAGTTATTATTGATCACATGCTATGTCTTAGCCATCTAATGATGTTGATGATAATGGTATAATACAATATGCATCATAGTAACAAGACAGTTCTTGTCTTTTTCTGTTTGTTGTTTGCTTTTGTTTTGTCTTTAAGATAGGGTCTCATTATGTAGCCCTGGCTATCCTGCCTCTGCCTCTCAAGTACGGGGATTAAAGGCTTGCACCACCATAACCAACAGTTCTTGCCCTTAATCTAAGACATAAACTCAGGACAATACAAAGCTGACTTTTAAGTCAAAAGATTTGACTTAAAATCTTTTTAAGTTTTTAAGATTTGTCTGATTCCTATGGGCGTATAGTAGGAAGAGATAAAAATTTGAGTGTGAATTAAGGAAAATTAGACTCCAGGAAGAGTCCTAAACCGCATGTAGGGGCTCCATCCACTTCATAGATAAGAGACCATGGGTGGAAGATTCCATGGGTGGAATCCCAGATAGAACAAGGATGGACCCAGTTAGCCATTTTTCAAAGAATAGGGCCTTGAGAGATGGCTCAGTAGTTAAGAGAAGTCGTTGCTTTTCAGAGGACCTGAGTTCAGTTCCTAGCACCTGTATAATGCTCAAAACCTCCAGGTTCAGGGCTCCAACACTTTATTCTGGCCTTTGCATGACCAGACATACATGTATTACGCAGACAAGCAGACAAAGCACTCATACATATAAAACACAATGCATACATCTTTTAAAATACTTTATTTATTTATTTATTTATTTTGCGGATAAGTGCATAAAATATATTCAATAGGAAAAGTATGGGATGCACTAGGAAGCCACATGGCTTCTGTTCTGAATTTCTATTTGTGTAGAAGTTCATTGTGTTATATAGTCTTTGGGTCTGGTTTATTTTAATATGAGATTTTTTTAATTTGTCTCCTTTTTATTATAAACTTTAAAAGAATAAGAATAAGAATTTAAGAGAATAAAAACCATTTAAGTAAAAGCAGAGGGGGTACCATGTGAACACACTGTGAGGAGCAATCCTCTTTAGAATCACCCCCAGTGAGTCCGTCAAAGAAAAACAAAAGCAAATAAAATCATCAATAGCAACAGCTTGTGGAGAGTGAAGCACGCTGGGTAGACTCCACTCCAGCTCTGCTGTGACAGTCACACAAAACAAAACTGGACAAGCACTGGCTGCATAAGGGACAGGCAGCAGAGAAAAGCCGGCTGTGAGGTGATTCCTATTGTGACTTATCAAAAACACCTAAAACTCTACTCAGCAAATAAAGGAAATTACGTTTAAAGGATTGAAGGAATCTGTGATAGCAATCGTTAGTCAACTAGAGAAAATCAACTATGAGACAAATGATACAAAAAAAATTTTCAGATCTGGGATAGAAAAGCATAACAACCAGATGAAAGAAAGCACGCTAGACAATCATCAGGCTTAACCTGAAAGAAGAGCCAGGGAGCTAGAAGATGGCTCAGTAGACATTGTCTACTCTAGAGGACTAGGACCCACTCAGTAGGAGGAGTCAACTCCCAAAAGCTATCCTTTAAGCTCCATATGTATAACATGAAACACACAACATGAAACAAAAGAAAAAAGACACACAAGCATACAAACATGCGAACATAAATAAGTTCCACTTAAAGTTTGTTTAAAAATCAGGATTGAAAAAAAAGTAACTGCACAGACATTGAGATTGTTAGGAAATACAAGGATCAAATTCAACAACTTAATGTAATAATCTTCTAGAAATGTCCAGATTTCTAAAAGCTGATTCGAAGACAACCTGAAAGTGTTGGTAAATCTATAGAAACAACAATAAAATTGAAAAAAATAATAATGATAAAAACTGGGTTTCCTTCAAGTAGCATCTAAAAGTAGTGTTTTCCAGGTATAATGGTGCACATCTTTAATCCCAGCATTTGGAGGCAGAGTCAGGCAGATCTCTGCGAGTTCATAAAGTAATTTCCAGTACAGCCAGAGCTACACATTTAGAACTAGTCTCAAACAAAAAAGTGGTAGATCTTTAATAATTTAATTTTTTCATATACCATATCATGGGTAGAATCACTGGAGAATTCTGGGAGATATTTAAAGGAAAGATAGTACCAACATTATAATGGTTCTTTGAGGAAACAGAAGAAACTTTTACTTATCCTATGAGGCCAATATCATCTTGATTCCCAAAACAGAGGCATCATAAAAACCATAAACTACTACTTCCCTTTGAATCTAGACAGTCAAAACTCTAACAAATAGCAAACTAAATCCAGTAACAACAACAGCAAAAATGTCATATAGCATCAACAGCTGAAATTTATCTAAGGAATTCGAGATTCAGTTAACATTCAAAAGTTAAAATAATATCCTATATTAGTTGGACTTCCCTAGAATAACAGAGTCGATAGAATGAGTACATATTAAAAGGAGATTTTTGAGATTGCCTTATACGCTATAATTGGTGTTGTCCATCAATGGCCATCTCACACTGGAGGGGTTGGGAACCTAGTAGTTGCTCAGTTCATGAGGCTGTGTATCTCAGGAGTTGCAGTCTGGTGTTGAAGAGTTGGAGGACTCCTGGAGAATCACTCACAGGTCCTCAGTTGTAAACCTAAAGAAGCTAATTCTAATATCGATGAAGACGTGCAGCAGGAACTGCATAGATGAATTTGCCAATGAGAGTGAATGCAAGTAGGCAAATACAAAATTTTTCTTTCATTTCCCTTTTACTTGGGCTGACACTGAAAAGAACAACTTATATTTAGGATGGGCCTTTCCATTTCAAATAATTTGATCAAGAAAAGTGACATACCTTTTAGTTAATTTCAGTTCCAATCAACTCAGCGGCCAAGATTAACCACCACATATGCCATATTAAATAAATGAGGTAGAAAACTTACATGATTATCTCATTTGAGATCTCTTATACCATGATTTTAAACATCATGATTTAAGAAAAAAAACCTCTCAAAATGAGAATAGAAAAAAAGCTACGACATTCTGATAAAGGATGTCTATCAAAAACCTATGGCTATTATTCAACATCAAGGCATACGTCCGTAAAGGAGATGGGTAAATTGGTCAAAAGATGGTTACATTCAGGTAGCTTTGAATAACTGCTGTGACTACGACATAAGACGAGGTTACGTGAGCAGTTAAAATTGGAAAGGGGAGTAACTAGAGATACAGTCGCACCCTGCCAATGAAGATGAAACCCCAGAGGGAGCACAGCTTACCCAAGAAAGACTGAGAGAAAAGGAAAGGGGATCGTGGGTGAAATGTTAGCTTTAACTCCATTCAAGGAGCAGCCAGGTGAGCTGTGGTCCCTACCTTTAATCCAAGCACCCCGGAGGCAGAGGCAGCTGGGTCTCCCAGGCCCAGAAGCTACACTGACTCACCTTCATTTCATTCCCTGCTCAGAACTGTCTCCAAGGTCACTATCCTTTCCCTCTATCAGCAATACAATGGTCTCTTTTCCAGGAACTTAACAGAAATCCTCTTAAATAATGCACACCTGGAGTACTTCAAAGAGTTCCTCAAGGACCGGAAGTCTGAAAGCCCGTTGCAGTTCCTGATAGCCGTACAGAAGATCATGATGGAGACCAATGAAAAGACTTATAAGACAACTATGGAAAATATAATCAAGACTTACCTCCACAGCAAGGTCCCTGCCGGTGTGCCTCTCTTTCTCTTGATTCTCCCTTCGGTTTCTTGGGAGGAAAAGTGTGGGAAGTAGCCTGACTCCGTCAAAACCGCTAGAGAACGCCGAAGAGGGCAATAGCCACATGGGGGCAATGTTGAGACACCGAGGATGAATTTTAAACCCAAAGCTATAACATTGGTGAAAGGAGCCACAAATGAGATACATTCATATACATGCTCATTAATTTCCTTTATTGTTGGGAATCTAACCTTAATTCCAGTAAGGTAGGAATAAGTAGCTGCATTTTCTAAACAAAAAAAGTACAACACATTGAAGTTAGCTAACTTATTCCATTTAATGCAAATTCCAATTACTTAATCATCAAAATGACTAGCCTGGGGCTAGCTATAAGCAAACAGGTGGTATTCTCCATCTCCAGAAGAAGAGTTGCGCTGGGGAATGGTCTGTCTGACAACCATTCATAAATGTTGTCTTGTTTTCCTGTCTAAGGTGGTGGTAAACTTGGCCTGTGGAAATATATCTTAGCTGGAGATTGCAAGTAAAGTTTAGCTGGTAACTCTAGCCAAAGGAGGTGAGAGTACAATGCCCTTCTGAAGCTGTAGAGCTGAGCTTCCTGTCTGTCGCCGGGGAACAGGCAACGTTTATGTAGGCAGAAAGGGGCTCATTTGTTTGGTGTTTTTTACTTGTTTGTTTGCTTGGTTTTGTTTTGTTTATCCAAGGCAAGCATATAAATACAAAAAAAATAGAAAAAGTTCAAAAGTAGTAAGTCTCTCTAGTTCATTTGTTTGGAAACAAGATCTTGCCACATATTGCAGACTGACCTGAAACTCAACTATGTAGCCCAGACTGGCTTTAAACTCTCAAACTTCCTGCATCTGCCCTCCATGTGCTGCTTGGATGTACAGAAATGCCCCAGCTCAGCATGTCAGTTTGTAGGTGCAATTCAAATGCATTAATAATAAAGTCAGAATCACCAATATTGCATTGATATCACAGTAATGCAATTATAGGAAGTTATAAAGCACTTCCCCTTGGTGTGCCTTAAACAAGAGGGAGCCCAGATTTGAATTTCTACGTTTCCTGTGTCTTCTACCAGGAGCTAAGTCCCACAGCTAGCTCCACAGGTTCATTGACAGTCTAAACTATAATTCTTATGTCTAAGTTAACATTGAACTTTCATATAGATAAACCCAGTCAATATTTTATCTTCTGTCCCTGCAACTACAATAAATCATTCTTTCCTTTTACAATCTTTAGTTAATGGTTTAATGACCTAAAGGAATGTATTCCTAAATTGTAAATCTGTATGTTTCCATCTAGTGCAATTAACTCCTCCTGACATGTGAAGACTGGCAGAGTTCTAATTGCAGTTTTCATATCAGAGAGGACTTTAATTACAGCCCTTACTATAAAGGGCTCAATAATTATTTCATAAATTTAGGAATTCTTATAGAATCATTAGGAATTAAGGAATCATCTATTTGTCTATATAGCATCAATACAAGACAGTGAATCTTTGCTAATCTGCAGAAAATCTGCCAAGTAGGGTGGGCTAATACCCAGGAAATGTTATATTAATTTAATAATGACAGGAAGGCCATATCAATAGCAAGAATCAATCCTGAGATTAGTTTCTTAGGGTCTTGCCTCCCAGAGCTTATCCACCACCATCTATGCAAAATGGTGGACATTTCAGGAAAGTCATCTGCTAGTCTTAGCCTCTCCTAGATGGCTCCTGACAGTCTTCCATCATCTTCTGTCTTGGTATGAGTCTGAACCTGCATCTGCCTAAATGCTGTCTTGTGAATCTGTCCCTGTGTCTGTGTGTTCCTGTGTATGTCCATGGCAAAGGGTTCTGCTCGCTCTTATTGAACAGCACAGAAAGCATGTTATGAAGAAGGAATTGGGTACTTTACACACATCTTTAACAGAGTCTTATAAGGGATGAAGTCACTGATTCCAACTGGCCCAGATAACAAACAAACCAATACTATCAATTGATATCCATACATTGCTCCAAGATTTTTTGTGAACATTCATTTTATAAAACTGGTGGTCCTATTTTCTGTCCTCAGCAAATGATTATCATAACATTACACATACATTCATCTTGGGACAGGGCATGGAAGAATACATAATTTAAGATTTGCATCAGTTATAAAGATTAATTACATGAGAAATCTAAGACAAGGAAGGTCAGTTGTTACATTGTTCTCTTAAAGGGAGGTTAAACTGCCTAAGTATACTGCAGTAGTAGTCCTAAGTCTTAAGTGACCTCAGGATACATTGTTAACTCTGACGTGAGGCCCACCCAAAGTTCCTGTCTTTTAGAATGTAAGAGATATTTTTATCATTATGCATCAGCATATATAAGAAACACTTGTTTGCTGAGCTTCAGGATGAGTTCTATACATCATTCTGGAAGGTCTCAGAGACAAAGGAATGCCCAGATGCTCCTCAATGCTTCTCAAGTCTCATTAGCAAGCCCACCGTCTCTGAACGCATGGAGCATTGTGGTGCACTCCACTGTGATTTCCATATCTCAGGCTCTCCTTCTGTACCTAAAGAGTTTGTTTTGCTCCTTTCCTCCTAAACCCCACTCTAAACTGAAAAACTTCATCCCAGCTACAGAAATGAATTTAAATTTTATTATAACATTTTATTTTCTTTCAAGCTTTCATCTTTGAAATGAGACTAAGAAAGATAATGTTTTGTCTACAAAAAAAATTAGTTTCCCATAACATATGAAAAATTCTTTGGAGATTTGCAAATTCTAGAATGCTTGGCTCATAATAAGGCCAGAATAAGAACAGAGGGTAAATAGAAAAAATAAAAATAAAAATAAAATTAAAAAAAAAGAACAGAGGGTCATGAACCTCTCTCATGAAACCACCAAACAACAGACAGAAATGACTCTTCCCTCCCTCCCTTCTCCCTCCCTCCCTCCCTCCCAACTCACTCCTTCCTTCCCTCCCTCCCTTTCTCTCATTCTTTAGAAGAGATGCTGCAGTGTGATGCTCCTTTTATCAAAGAAATTATTAACATGCATCATATCACCACCACCACATTGCTGATGCTCCAGGGCTGCGTCATGAAATCTATGGAAGAAAAGTGGTGAGCATGCTCAAAGGAGGTGGGGCTCCATCTGGAGTTGCTTCCTAGCTTTGAAAAGCCACATTATGCACAGGTCTCCTAGACCTCACAGTGTACTGCCAGAGCAGTCCTCCAAAAGAAACACCAAACTTACTTAGACATCTCCTGTCTGCTTGTGTTTGCAACACACACACACACACTCACATATACATGTACATATACAAACACATATACACACACTCAAACACACACATATAAAATATACACAGGCACATATACATACACACTTATACACAACAGAGAAAGAGAGAGAGAGAGAGAGAGAAAGAATACAGCATTGAGAAGGACAGATAGGCTGACTTTATATAAGAATTGAGATAGTAAGAGGAGAGCTTTTGAGTCTCCCACCATTCTCACTGTAACTCCTGTGGAAGCTGATGTGGAACAGGACTTGTTATGTTTCATGTACCATGGTTTTTATCTTCTTTAATATTCTCTATCTCCTTTCTGGTAGGTTTAAGGAATACCAAGATTTGTTCCCACCACGTCCTATGGAGATGGATCTCCCTGAAACACAGGCTGTCCCTAGGAAGCCTTCAAAGACAACAACACACCTACATGACTCTCAGGTCAGTGAGAAGGAAGAGAGGAGGACATTATAGGCAGGAAAGCCATTGTCCAGGCACTGTCAGCTGTACAAAAGATTGTCCCTGTTAGACCACTTGATATATCACTGAAACGAAGAATTATTTTTGGTTGTGTGAGTTGTGTTTTAAGCCCCATTTTACAGAAGTATAATCTGAGGTTCAGAAAAATCTGTCCTGGGAAGTCGCTTTCTGATCTGCCTCTCTCTAGCAACAACTAAGTGAGAGGCACAAGACCTCCAGAGATGACACTTCCAGTGTTATCTGGAAATCAGCTTGTGTTTATTTTAAGGATGTGGACTGGCCATCAGGACAAATGATTTTGCTAATCTTTCTGCACAAAGATTAGTTTGATTAGCCGGGACTACACATCCATTCACTTGTAACATAAGCCTCACCTTGCAGTATGACAAAGGGTGGTCCTGGAACATGTGTCCCCCTGACCAGAAAATCCCAGAAAAACAATGCCAACAGCTGGCAGTGAGTGTGCCCATTTCTCCTCCCAAACCCAATCACCCCTCTTATCCTTTTTCCTGTAAAAAGAGAGAGAAATGGAGAAGAGACAGGAATGATGCTCAGGGAAGTCTTTTCATGTGGTTTGAAAAAGCAAACATATTCCTTTAAGGAACCTCATATTAGGTATGAGTCATTTAGGTAGAAAAGATTGAGCCCAATCCTATCAGATTCCAAAGATCAGGTTAAAATATATCTGAAAATAAGATTTAAGCCCAGTACTGTAGACATGAAAGTGTGCTGGTTTTCCCCTCTCCACTCTCTCTGGTTATGAGTCAAGGCTGCACAGCTGGATGCCTGAAAGAATGTGTTTGTTGAATCGACAAGCTTTGTTATAATTCCAGCTTTTCTGGGTCAGATAAAAGGAAACCAGAACAATGTTATTGCCTGCTGTGGGTTACACACTATGTTACACACATCCTAAGGCTCACCACAACCCTGAAGGTTGTTGTTTTTGTCTTACACAGAGACACAAGTAAATTGACCCAAATTACACATCTGTGGAGAAGGTAGAGTCTACCCAGAAAAGTTTCTAGCTCCCCAAATCCACTGCATTTAGTACTTCACCTCTATCTCTCTAAAGCCTTGTTGGCACTTAGCTCTTCCCTCTCCAAGGACTGGTATAAAGGCCTGAGCCATCTCAGCAAAAAGATATTTTTTTGCTCTACTTATCAAATTTTCTGGAATGAGCCCAGTTCCTATTAAAGGAATGCAGAAACAGAATGTGTTTGCTTGTACAAAGGAGGAGGCCTGCGTGGGGAAATCAGTACCTTGAAGTTTTCTTCATGGTTAGAAATGGGTTCACACCTTTCTCTATTTCTTCAACACTTTAAGATCTGCCGACCCATCATTTCCTCCTTGTGAGCAGTAACTTGTCCTCTGTTCCTTCCCTCTTTTGAATGCTGATCTTCCCTGCTCCTGGAAGGGTGTGTGGTAGAAGGAGTTTGAGCACAGGCTCCATGGTTGGAGCCAGACTCCTCTATTTGTCAACTACTTAGTCTGAGGCAGACTGACTTGGATCCCCTCACCCTTAAAATGGGAGCTCAAAAGCACCTCTTTATAGAGGTGAGGATTTCCAATGTAACAAATATCAAGTCTGTGGCATGCACACAGAAGGTCCTTTGTGACCGGTCGCCATGCTAAGGGATGCCCCTCCTCCTTCCGCAGAAAAAGGGATGGGTAAAAATGATCAGCTTCATCAAGAGTTTCTGCAACTACCGCAGATTCATAACCAATGCCAACAACCGCCAAGAGTTAGCAGATTTCATCTACCTGGAAATGTTCAACAACAAAGAGAGTGAGTTACCTCCCTGACATGGTGGGCAGCCCGCATGAGAACTCTAGCTACTTGCTTTGTGCCAGGCCCGCATCAGTCACAGCGAGCCTGGGTGACCAGGCCTTCCGAGGCCTGCCTGGATAGAGGTGCTTCTCAAAGAGCCAGCAAGTGTGGGAAATAGCAAGGGCACTCCGATGCCTCACATTTTAAATATATGATATTTTTATTAATTCTTTGAAAATTGTATACATGCGTATAATGTATTTTGATCGTTAGCTTCTTGCTAATTTCTCTCAGATATACTCTCTGCCTCTCTACCCCATTCCAACTTCATGTGTTTGCTTTGTGTTTTTACAGCTCATCATGTCCAATTCTGATGCTCATATATTTATGGCTGTGAGGCCATCCACTAAGGCATGGACGTCTTACCAAAGATGACTCACTTTTTGTGAAATGGTTTCTTTATATTGTTTACTGTGGTCTCTAAAAATATCTTTAATTTTTCCTATTATATAATCAGTATATGCTATTAATAAAGAGCCAACAAAGCTACAAGAACATGTAGGACACAAATGAAAATCTTTGGAACACCGCCAATGCCTTGAAGCCTGCGTTCTGATTATATATGCATATACACATATCTATGTCTATACAGATCTATATGCAATCTCCATATCTTCCATTTATAACTTACAATTTTCCTTACTATTTTAGATTGAATATCATTTTCTGTCAGTACACATCTGTCTGCCAAGTTTTCAAATGGCATAAAGTGTCCACTGTATAGATTTATTCAACTGCTTCATTAATTCATTCACGACCATTGCCCAGAATCCTTTAGGGTATACACTTCACCAGGTGCTGAGACTTCAGTGGTTAAAAAAAAAAAAATCCTCTCCCCTTATGATCTACAGAAACTGTAAGCCACAGATAATAGATCGTGTCTACCACTTTTACTTGAATGAAAGACTCGTGCCTCCATTTCTTCATTCATAGAATGGAAATACTAATTATTCTTACCTCACTGAGTTGTTGTGAAGCTAAGAGAGGTGACAGCTTGAGCATGTTTGAACTATGCTTAGCAATACTTCTCAACAGAATAGTTTTAACTAGTCTATTGTTAGTACTATGTATGTGTGATGAGTGCTTGCAGACAGACCCTAGTTAGTACTGGCAGTGGTCAGGGAAGAACTCTTCCCCCAGAATGGCATGAAGTTGAGTTTTCAGGAGTGAGCAAATTAAGCAGGTATGGTGGGAGAGAAAAGAATGTGCACGGAACTCTAAACCAAGAAAGTGGGTGGGGCAATCTAGGAACTTCAAACAGGATGCTTGGACTAGAGACGAGACGGGTGACGAGGAAGAAATGGGCAGTGACAGATCATGTCTCTCTGGATTTGTGAGTTATTCTAACATTTACTCAAACATTCTAAGTTTCTATGGAAAAAAGGCTTCAAGTTGTTATTGTTGCTCAATTTGAATTCTACAGAAAAATTGCACTAATTTACACTTCTACTGAGGCTATAAATCAGGGTCTGATTCTTCATACTCTCACCAATATAGACTACAAGGTATTTTAAAAAACTCTAACCCTAACTATCTTTAAAGTTCCCTACCACATGCTATTAGCCTGTGGCATCATGGCCTGGGGCTACTCAGAGTTCCCACCATGCCGTTGGTATGAACAACCCTCCAATATGTCTAACCCCCATCCATCCATCTCAGTGCCCCCTCCTGAGAACTTTTGAGAACTTCCATTCTCTATGTTAGCTTTCTATTCTCCTTCCCTTTAGTTTTAAGGTTTGTTTTTCAAATTTCCTCCTAGATGATAAACCTTGATTCCTCCCTGATAAACCTTGAGTGACTGTTGATCAGCACCACATTCCTATCTGAAAAGCTGAGTCTTTGTGGGCAGTGTTCACGGTCTCTTCAGGAAGCCGTATAGATTAGCATGGCCCCAGTTGTGATTGTTTCTGTTTGGCAGGTGCCATGAGAACATCCTTCAACATTCAATCACTCTTGTAATTAATTAGTTGGTGAACTATCTCTTGATATGAGTGTTGTCACACATCTGAGCAGAGGCCATCTTCGGCAGTTATGTACATCTGAGTAAGAGGCTGTGGTAGATATAGGGTGTGGCACTTTCACTAGGTGCAAAATGTGAGTCCACAGTGGTGAAGCCCAAGGTGAAAGTTTAGAACCTGAGAGAAACTTGATCAAACCAGACTGTAATTCCTTGTTGTTGTTTCTCTGTTAGATTTCTCTACATCACCCACCACATCAGCACGTCATACCCCAATATACCCTAGTGCCCGGAACGTGGAACAGGAAAATGGAGACATGGTCCTTGTAAAACGCCGGATATATGGCCACAGAATTATCATTATCAACTTTGCCATTAATGATATGTATTTCTTTTCTGAAATGGAGAAGTAAGTTCTCATCTTTCTTTCCTCTTGTGGGACTGGGGAGATACCTCCCAAGCATGAGGACCTAAAATCCTCAGGGGATGGTGTGGGAGGAAATTGATCATCTAGAATTCCAGCACCAAGAAGACAGAGACCAGAGGATTCCTGGGGCTTGCTAGCTAAGCACCCTGGCCCAAGGGGAGCTCCAGGCTCAGTGAGACATTGCATCAAAAACTAAGGCAGAAGCTGACTGAGGAAGTCACTACACATTGATCTCTGACCTCTACACACACACACACACACACACACACACACACACACACACACCCCTCCTAGCAAAAGTTGACTTGATATATCAGAGCCACAGTGATTGACATGTGAGAAGCGCAGTGATTTAGCTCTCCCAGAGAAGATGATCCTGAAAATCTCCTGGACAGTGGTCACCCTATGAGTTTCTACCCTTCTTTGGGTCCTAAGGCTCTCTTCAATGCCCTGGAGATCCCCAGGCTATTGTCAGTAAATGGATTTTTTTTCTCTATTTACAAATATGAAAGAAGTTGTCTCATGGACTAACAGCTCTTCACTTAAAACCAGACTGTCATAAGAGGTGTGTGTGAGAGGGGGTGTGTGTGTATGTGTTTAGATTAAGAATTTTTAAGTCATTTGGGCTAATAATATATATTCATTTACCTGCCAAACCTCAAATGTAAAGTCAACATAGCAATAGAAAGTTTATACATTTTTCTTGTATAAACTTTAAATTATGCACAGGAAGCTGGGCGGTGGTGACGCATGCCTTTAATCCCGCGCTTGGGAGGCAGAGGCAGGCGGATTTCTGAGTTCAAGGCTAGCCTGGTCTACAGAGTGAGTTCCAGGATAGCCAGGGCTACACAGAGAAACCCTGCCTTGAAAAACAAAAACAAAAACAAAAAAACAAAAAAAAATTATGCACTAAATACTGTCAACCATCTCTAATTTCAATTATTTTAAAAGAGAAACAAGGACTAGAGAGATGACTTGGTCTTTAAAGGCTAGGCTTACAACCAAAAACTGTAAAACTCACTCCAAAGCAACTTAAGATTTCTGGATTTTATTTGTTTGTTTGCTCATGCATGTATTTTATAGGGGCAGTTATGTATTTTGTAGGAATGGGATCCCACCCAGGGCCACACCCATGCTAAGCCATAGCTAAAGAAATGAGTTATGTTCCTAGCCAAATCCTGTCTTCCATATTCACGCTTTCAATGATTTAAATTTCCTTTATGTACCTAATTGAGCAGGTTTTATCTTGTTTTGTTTTTGTTTTCAAACTATAGTACTCGTCATTGTTATAACATTTCAAAGAGTCTCCTCTCTCTCTCTCTCTCTCTCTCTCTCTCTCTCTCTCTCTCTCTCTCTCTCTCTCCCCTCCCCTCCCCTCCCCACCCATCTCTTAGGCAGGTTTGACTATGCAATCTAGACTGAGCTCAAGATTCTCCAGCTCCTTCAGCCCCAGACTGTAATTGCAGGTGTATACCACAATGCCCTGCTTTAGTTTATTTACATAGAAACACTAAGTAGTTCTCTTTTTAGATTTCCGATTCTGCTCCATTGTATGAAAGAGTTAAAACTTAGAGTAACAAATATTTGGAAAAAGAATTAGTAACTCCTGGAAAACATCTCCACTAGCAAAAGTGTCAGAGTGAATAAAGATAGGTCACAAGTCTGTGTTCACCATGCCAGGGACACTAGTTAATGTCATTTTCAGAAATGCAGAATGTCCAGGATGCAGAATGTCAGGAGAGTTTGACCCATTGCACTCCATGGAGGGACTTAGCTCAGTCCTCAACATGTTCACTGATCACCTTGTAGTGCCAAGAAGTGTTAGTGATCCCCAAAAATACAGACAGGAGCTGATCTAATGCAACTCACAGCAGGGTCTTTATTCTATTCAAGTTAGCTCGGGCCCCACCAATGCACCACCATCAAGCAGGATGGTTTTGGTGTGGGGGGGAGCCCCGAATATCTATCAGAGCAAAGCTTTATAATAAGCAGCAAGCTGGGGTAAGTATGCAAACATCTAATTGGAAAGATATTGTGGCCTTTAACATAATTGGCTGGTGCTGGAAGTCATATCATAAACTTAATTTCTGCTCCCCTCTGCATTGGTGGTCGTTAGGCAGGGGTGGGCTTGGAAACTGTGGTTGCAGGTTTGTTGGGGGAATAACCTGGAGATGATGGTCTTGTTGAGGGTGTAACATGGAGATACTGGTCTTATGGGGGATTAGCCTAGAGACTGGGTTTTGTTGGGGGGCAACTTGGTAACTAATCCTACTACCAGCCTTTAGTTTACCTGAGTTCAAGCTTAGGTCAGGTTCTCTAAGATGGAGTCTGAATTTAAGATTTGGCCTCTCATCCTCTTTATTGAGCGTAGCCTCTGTCTTTATAAGCATGTATCTGTATCAGTCCCAGATTAAGAATGCAGACAAGACACACATTTATTCACTTGTTGTTGAGACTAGTCTGCTCCTGAAAGCTTTCCCTGTCTTGGATTCAAAGAAGAAATTAAGCATCTATGAGTTACTCCAGTTGTGGTGAGACAGCCACTAGGCAAGAATTGCCTCATTTCATCTACATACATAATACTGCCCAAAGAAAGGGCACAATTACAGGTTTAGGACAACTTGATTCTGCCAAGACAGAGTAGGCTAGTCCTTAATATTCCTGTTTCTCTAGGTCTGTCAGTTGACCCTGGCCAGAGAGCTGAAGACCGATGCTCGAATGTTTTGATGTGAGAGACTGTCCAGGTGATCAGCAGTCTCTATCAATTGGCTAAGTTTTGGAAGCTATGTTAGGCTTCCTCTATATTTTCAGATAATAAAAGTTGTTCTTGGATTTCTGACAGAGTTGAAGACTTATAGTTTAATAGCCAACCCAGGCTATTTACTTTGAGAGGAACCGATTTGAGAGGATGGTTTTCAGATGGCATTCAATCTGAAGCCAAGAAATAGCCATGTGCAGAACTATAATCTTTTAAGTTAGGATAGAGGACAGTGGTCAATTTTATTGGCAAAAATGTTGGACTGGGTGTTAGATGTATCTTATACCATATAATTTACAAAATGGTAATAGTTGTGCTCAAATTTTATTTTGAGAGAAAGGTTTTGTTTTTTTTTTTAATTGAACAGAAAGGGTGATATGTTGCAGGATTTTCCCTGACCAATTACATTAGTACAGAGGAGGCCTGTGATGGGACAGGAAAAAGGGAGATGGAACTAAGAATTGCAGGGAGAAGGGAAGAGCTTCTCAGAAGAGGGACAAGCACCATGGCTGCAGACATGTACACCTGTGGCATTTTCCAGCCACAAGTAGCTATGATTTCACAAGGTTAGAAATATTGGGATAAAACTTTATCATTATCAATTGTCTCTGAAATTACTGTATTGGCATCTTGTAAATTGTGATTTTATTGATAGATAAATCTGATTGGTTAATTAAGCTTTAAGAGTCTTGATTCTACTGCATAATTAGGTGTTGAGTTGACTGATCATGGGGTGTGTGGGGTGTTGCACGGAAGCAAGAGGAACTTGGGGCGCCCGCCAGAGAGATGACCTGGTGGGAGCCCTGTGATCTGTCACCACAGAGAGTTGGTGGGCTCGACTTTTTAATATTTCCTTCAACAGGGAAGTCTCTTGTGATGACAGGTACTAGGTAAAATTGGGCACCAGAAATACAATTAAGCATTTGTGAGTCCTCAAGCATGGTATCTTGTCCTGGAGCTGATCTGGACCAGCCATGTCAGAGTTCTTAACAGGGTCTTGAGGGGGAGTGCCAGGGATGAAGAAGAAATAAAGATATAATGAGAGGAAAGACCAAAAGCTGGGCTCAGGAGGACTGAAAAGACTGACCCAAGCCAGCAATTCTATAAATGTCACAGCTCTTTTTATACCCCTCAAATTCAGAAGCACAAAACAATTCAGCAAAGATCATCAGACAACAGAGCTAGCAAGGGATGTCTCATTTCCCTTTAACACAGGGGAAATGGCTACATGCAGGGATGGCTAATAAACCATTTCACATATCAGGGTCTGGAACATTTGACTACATACATAAGTGGAAATGTCAAGTGCCAGTTCCTGGACTATGGCCTTCCATACCTGAAGCCCTGGTGCCAGTCCATAGCCAGCTTTGTCTGGCAGAACTCTGGTTTCCTAAAGGGTAAAAAGTCTACATCTCATTATCAGGCTGTCCTCAGTCTCCAGTCCAACCTAGTTCCCAACTTGGAGCCAAGAGCCTGACCTTTGAAGGATGAGTGGGGTTAATGAGATAAGATTGCTCCCGGAAGTCATGGGAAGTGGGAGAGGAGAGGAGAGGAGAGAGAGAGAGAGAGAGAGAGAGAGAGAGAGAGAGAGAGAGAGCGCACAGCCAGCTCATAGCTCCACCTCCTGCGGTGCCCACCATCTCCCCCATCCTCTCTGCTTTTTTGCTTTCCTCCTTCAAACTATTCTTTGTAGAGCAGTAGTTCTTAACCAGTGGGTCAAAGCCTTCACAGGGGTCATATGTCAGATATCCAGTATATCAGATACTTACATTATATTACATTACAGAAGCAAAATTACAGACATGAAATAGCAATAAAATGATTTTATGGCTAGGGGTCACCCACAACATGAGGAACTGTACTAAAGGGGCACAGAATTAGGAAGGCTAAGAACCATTGTTGTAGAGCAACAACCAGAGACAGCAATAAAAAGCATGAAACCGATTGTTACACTCCTTCTGAGAATGCTCAGGTGGGTCCCCATCACCACTGAGGTTCAGTCTAAGCCATTGGTGCTCCACATAAGGGGAGTCTACCTGCATCTCAGGGCTGGCCTCTAGCCAGTGCGGAAGGGCAAATAGCAGGAGAGCCCTGAAGTTCTTGAATTAGTCATAGGTGAGACCCTTTGCAGGACTAGGAGACCATGGAATGGAGGGGTGGAGGTGGTGTTTGTGGTGAAGAAGTGCACTAGACAGAGAACCTAGAGTAGGACCTGATGCGTGCTCTGTGCTCAGTTGTTGCTAATGGAAGAGTTGAGACTGAGTGAATGAAGTCACAATCTGGCTCAGACCTGGCCCTGCCCTTTTCTTGCTAGAAATGAGTTTGAGTTGGTCACTGTATCCAGTACCCACTTCTATTTTCTCTTGTTGATTTCTTCCATATGCCTCTTTTGTAGATTTAATGACCTAGTGAGTTCAGCTCACATGTTACAGATCAACAGAGCATACAATGAGAATGACATCATCCTGATGCGGTCTAAACTTAACATTATTCTGAAGCTTTACCTGGTTTCTGATCTTCCTCCAAAGCTGAGGGTAAGGGGTGATCCTTTCCCCCACAAAACCCTATAATTGAATCACTGGGCATCTCATAAGTTCCAGGTCACAAAGTGAGCTTTGCTTAGCAAAACCACAGCAAACTCTGCCTTCTGGAGAGGTAGTATTTTAGGGGATGCTAGGGGTCAGTAGAAGTCATTTTCCTTTCCTGTAGCCTCCAACAGTGACATGCTTCCACCCTATGGGTAGGTGAACATCTCCGAGTCTCAGAAGGACATCATCTTCTCTGCCATTACAGAAGGCCACCTAGACCGGACGATCTTCCATGGGGCTATCATGTCCATCTTCCCTGTCATTATGTACTTCTGGAAAAGGTACTTACATCCTCTTACCCACTGACTATCAAGCCAGTTTTCTGCCTTCATGTGTCCCATCACTTCCAGTTCTGTGAGGAACTAAAATGGCTGCTCTTACCCTACCCGCTCAACTCCACCATCATGCACTGAGTTAAAAGGAGGACAGAAGAGTGAGACCAACCAAAACCAGGTCGCTGGCTCCACACCTCTTCTCCTCTTGTACTTCCTGGGATCCGGAGCATGAGGTTGTACCTACCTAAGCCCAAACTTCCCCACTAAGCATGAGGTAGACTGCACTCCTGAGGGACAAAGTCTGTCAAGGCAGAAACTGTCTATATTAAAGAACCTCATGGAGACAGCAGGCCAGAGTAGTTTCCCATTCTATACAATCTAAGTGCCACTGGGGCAGTTACTTGGAGAGAAGTCAGGTGCCAGCTTTATGTCACCTCTCTCCCAAAAGTCAAGTGACAGATGTAGCAACTAACTTAAAATGAAAACATGGCAGGAAGCCAATGAGGGACAAAATTCAAAACCCAAATTACCAAATTACCTGCTGACCAAACACATCCGTGCTAGGAGCCATCTAGGAGAAGCAGGTGATCTTCCTGAGATGGTTCCACACATTGACTGTCAAAGTTAATGACAGTTCTGCTTCTCTAGGAAAGGCTGAGGAGATTACATTTAAGGAAAGATTCCTGCTATTAATATGCTTTTCCTGTTATTATTAAATATATAACAATCACGAAGTATTGACCCACCCTTTTGAGCAGATTTCCGCAGATCCATGAAGATGTACTATCTTGTAATGATGCTATAAAGACAAATAGATAATGATTCTATAGAATTCCTGATTTGATTCAAATAATTTTAGGAAGAAAGATTTTAGACATGGTCTTAGTTGCTTTGCCAGAAAGATATAATAAAGTTAGAATCAAGAATAGTGAGTAAAGTCTCCATAATAAGAAATACCATGAACTTTCATAATTTTACTAAAAAGGGAAATAGACTTGGGATAAATTGGTATTCAATGAAAACCATTTAGGTTCAAGGATAAAGCCACAGATATGCAATGTGATAAGGCAAGGCCATGTAAAATTGTTGCTTTGAACTTATAATGAGCATGTTATAATGAAACACTGCTTTGAACTTAATATCAACATCCTCCTGTAACTCCCATTCTATGTAACATTTTACCTCTGAGGTAATTTTCTTAAGAACTTTTTGTGCAGCCGGGCGGTGGCGGCGCACGCCTTTAATCCCAGCACTTGGGAGGCAGAGGCAGGAGGATTTCTGAGTTCGAGGCCAGCCTGGTCTACAAAGTGAGTTCCAGGACAGCCAGGGCTACACAGAGAAACCCTGTCTCAAAAAATAAAAAAAATAAAAAAAAAAAAAAGAACTTTTTGTGCAGGAAGGTATAAAAAGACCAGAGGAAAGAAAGTTGTTGGTTGAATGACTGGCTTGGGGAACTTTGCCCTATCCATCATCCATCCATCCATATCCATCCATCTATCTATATTCATATATACATACATACATACATACATAATCCATCCATCTGTCCATCCAACCAACCATATCCATCCATCCATATCCATACACACATATCCATCCATCCATCCATCCATCTATCCATTCATCCAAATGTGTATATGTTTGTCTATATGTTTGTGTATAGGTATATGTATATATGTAAGCATGCACAAATACTCATGGAGTTGATTATCACAGATGGTCTGGCCTGGCCAGAGTGTGGGTGTATGAATGTTTGAATGTATATGTGTCTGTACATATTTTCTTGTGTAAGTTTCTTAATTCTTTTCCTTTCCTTCCTCTCTGGTTCACAAAAAGTTAACCAACTTAACCAGAGAGGCTCCTGGATTACTCACCAGAGACAGGAGCACTACCACCTTCTTACTTAATTCCCTGCTGCTAAGCAGTATGTGTTAATCAGCAAATATTAGCGCTTATTAAAGCACAAGTAGTAAGAAGTTAAGTTTCACCAATGCTTAATGAAGCACAGAACAGTAAGAAAGAGTTGTTTCCCTGGCATTTATTTAAGCATAAAGAGTTAAATAAAGCACAGAGAATTATAATGTTTAATAAAGCACAGAGTTAAAGAGAAAAGGAGCCAGCAGTTTTTAACCATAGAATAAGCAAGAAAGTTTTTAGGATTTTCTAGAAGTTATCAGCAAGCATTCAGTATAGTTAGAAAGCTAGAAGGCCAGAGACCATCAGTCTTTAAAACTACATCTGGAGACCATGAATCTAAAGCTACACTGGACACTGTGTCCCACTTCAACCCATTCTAGGCTGACTCCCAGCACAACTAGGGTCTCTGGCTCATAACCTGTCCTGCTGAGAATTGTGCTCACAGTCTTGCCTGAGATGTTTCAGCTGGTTGTCAAGCCTGGAGTGCTACAAGAGCCTTCTTCTGGGGTTCCCTTATAGTGTGCATCCTCAATGACAACCTAGTTGGCCAAAAAAAAAGAAAAAAAAAACTCCAGAAAAGTATAATGGGAATGCTTATATCATATTGTAACTCTGGCTACTAGGTTTCCCCTTTTCTTTAAAAAAAAAAAAAATGGCCTGTGGGATAGAAAGATGGCTCAGTTGAGAAGAGCATTTGTAGAAGACCTGAAATCAATTCCACATTAGGCAGTGTACAACCAACCACCTACCACCTATAACTCTAGCTACAGGGGATGTGACTCCTTCTGCTCCCTTTGTGAGCATTGTATGTGTATGGTGCACATACAGGCAAACAGGCGCCCGCACACGCACTCACATACACACACACACATAAATGTCTCTTACACCCATAAACAATGCATCTTGGCACATTGTAGCAAAGCAATTGTAATAGAATAGTCTGGCCCTTGGGGATCGGGGAGATGGGAGCAGGCAAGAACCATACCCTTTGATTGCCTCAAGCTGAGGGACACCCCACAGTCTGGATGGCTGGTCCCACCCAAGCTGCCCTTATGTTTGTCATTCCAACCCTTCTGTGTGACTGGAAGCCATTTTTCCCACAGGTTTTGTAACTGGAAGGCAACACGCTCTTATGTAGAGTACCTTGGGAAGAAGTTTAATGATGGAAGAAATCCCCCCAAGTCTGTATACAAGTACCCACCATGGAGTGGAGGTAAGTCCACTCTGGGTCCACAGCCCCATTTGTCCAGCCAGAGATATGTAAAGAGAGAACAGAGGTCTGAATAGCTAACTCTAAGACTTAATGGGCACAAGGAGGATGGTGGCTATTGTAATGGTCATCACCTTAACTTGGCCCTCAGAGAAATGAGAGTGCTAGTGCTAAGGTGTGTGATATTAGCACCGAGGAGTGCTATTCAGAGCAAACCCAGCAGGGGCTTCTGGGATCCCGCTGGACATGCTGAGCACCTGGCAGTGGTAACCTCTTTGGCTGCTGTTCAAGAGGCTCCCATCCAACTATCATCACTCTGGAAAAGAGGTACATATTTTATTAAGTGAGAAAATAACTGAACACTACATACACATGATAAATGTACAAATTTTCATGTATACATGAAAATGTAAGGGAAATGTAGAAATTAAGATGAAAAGTATTGTATATCTTGGTGCTATGATTATTAATGAGATATAGTTATTATTCTATATTTATAGAACATAAATAGTTATAAAACGTGTGTGTGTGTGTGTGTGTGTGTGTGTGTGTGTGTGTGTGTGTGTGTAGTGGTGGTGGTGGTGGTGGTGGTTTGAATGAGACTCACCCCCATAAGCTCATATTTTTGAGTGCTTGGTAGAATTGTTGGTTTGGGAAGAATAAGCAAGTGTGACTATGTTGTGGAAGGTATGTCACTAGGGAGTAGGTTTTGAGGCCTCAAAAGACTTGCAATGTTCCCAGTGTGCCCTCTCTCTCATGGTAGTGGGTTAAGATGTGAGCCCTCAGCTATTCCTTCACCCTGCTATCATAGACCCTAACCTTCTGAACCTCTGAACCCATAATCCCAATTAAACACTTTTGTAAGTTGCCTTGGTCATGGTGTTTTATCACAGCAATTGAAAAGTAAAACACACACACACACACACACACACACACACACACACACACACACATTCTACCTCATTAGCTCTCTCATCCACAGGTAGTGTGTTCTTGGCACAAGGTCATCATGCTGATTATATTTTTTTTTCCAACTTGACACAAGTAAGAGTCATCAGGGAAGAAAAAAACCTCAGTTAAGAAAATGATCTATTGAATTGCCTATAGTCAAGTCTGTAGGGCATTTTCTTGATTAATGATTGATTTCAAAGTGCTCACTACACCTGGCACTCCTAAGCAGGTGGCCCTGGGTATATAAGGAAGCAGGCTAAGCAAGCCATGAGAAGCAAGCCAGGCAGCACCAGCCCTCTGTAGCCTCCGCTTCAATTTTTGCCTCCAGGTTCCTGCCCTGAATTCCTTTTAGGACCAATTGTAAGCTATAAAATGAAATAGACCCTTTTCTTCCCAAGTTGCCTTTGGTCATGAAAATTTTGACACCCAGAAATTTAATGTTGGAGCTAAGCAATTTTGTGCTGGAAGAGAAAAGAAAAGCAAGGGGAGGCCTGGTCTGCACTGAGATAAAGAGGGGAGTGCCCTCATAGCCAAAACCCACCCAACTAAGCCGGCAACTCATGAAAGGAAAAGGGCCAATGAGTTTTCTGCCCCTAAAAAGCCCTAACAAGGGAAAGCTTTTACAAATGTCATTTGAGGGAGCAGCAGAATGTGGAGGCCCAGTTCATTAGACTTTGGCAGAAAGGAGTAAGGACTCCATCAGGAACTGGACTAGAGCCATTTGCATGATACTTTGACTAAGAGTACAGCTTCATTCTACCCTTGTCTTGGGAATTTGAGTGAAGATGGATTTAAAGACAGTGGACTGGTTTGTCTGGCAGAGGAGGTTCCAAGATGGGAGAACATTTAGTGTAGTAGGAATTAAAACCCAGCTAGTCCGTATAAAAGGCACACACTCCAGGTATTTTACTTACAAGCTGTAAGCCTAGATTGGGCAGATATAGAGCTATTCTAACTTATATCCCAGCCAGATATCCCCTGTTATTTGTTGTTCCTGGCCATGTGCTCATGGCTCATCTCCTCTTATGGTGGCTCCTTCTCTCTCCACATCTTCTCTTCTTCCCTTTGGTCTTTCCTGAGACCTCCTACTCAATCCTCGAGCCCCACCTTTGATTAGTTAAATTGGGGAGCAAGGTTCACATAGCATCACGTGGGGGTAGAGTGTGGCTCTGCTCCTCCAGGGTGACTAGATCTTAGGAGCCAGTATCCAGCATTTCAATACAAGCAGCACCAGACCAGCCCCCCTACAGTTCAGACTGGTGCTTAGAAAGCAGCCACAATCGTTTAAAGAGACCGGAGGGACCAAAGGAGAGCTTCACTGAGACAGTAGGAAAGGTATCCTGAGGACAGAACCTCACACAGCAAAAGCTCTAACGTGTGAGGGTGCAGGTTTGTTTGAAAGGAGAGCAGAAGCCAATGCAACCATGGTCTAAGGGGCCCAGACAGTGTCATCCAAATAGCAATGCTTTTGGAGGCATGGAAGACACAATATTGAGAGGAGCATGTAGTCTTATTCCTCTGTTTCAGCAAACAGCTAAGGCCAGTTTCACAGTCAGAGTTCCTACAAAGAGGCATTGAAAGACTACCCTGTGGAAATGAAGGTGGAACTTAATTTGCCGTAGAGACTCTAGGATACAGGATGCTGGAACTTTGGGATGTCCAGGAGAGCTATAGGAGAGTACAGCTGGCCGAAGAGGGAGATTATGTCCCCTGCAGATGCAGAGCGGAAGTGGTGGACCTACCTAAGCCCTTTGGAGCCCAGTCGAGTTTATCACAAGCTCTAGATGCCAAATATAGAATTGCAGGATTTGGTGTTTTCCCTGCAGGATTCTGGACTGATTTTGTTCTTATCACTCCTTGCTATGCCCCAGTTCTTCAGCTTTGCTTGGTTTTGTTTTTGCTTTTGTTTTACAAGGCAGGGTTTCTGTCTGTAGCCCTGGTCCTGGCTATCCTGCAACTCACTATGTAGGCCAAGCTAGCCTTGAACTCAGAGATCCTCCTGCCTCCCTAAAGGTGTGGCCACCATGCCCAGCTCTGGTTCTTCAGTTTTGAAGAAGAAATATTTACTATGTTATTATACTTTGAAAGTAGGTACTTTGTCTTTTTAACTTTAGAGGAATTTTTAAACTTTATTTACTTTATGCAAATGAATGTTTTGCCTAAGGAGGAGAGAACAGGGTGTCAGAGTCTCAGGAACTTGAGTTACAAATGAATGTGAGCCATCATGTGGGTGCTAGGAACTGAACCAGGTCCTCTGCAAACGTTAAGAGTGCTCTGAACTGGGAAACCATATCTCTGGTCCCTGTTTTTTGTTTGTTTGTTTGTTTGTTTTTGTTTTTTGTTATTGTCATTTGTTTGTTTGTTTGTATTTTTTATAGACGTTCAACAATTAAAACTTTGGACTTTTGAAGTTTGGAAATTTTAATGACTGTGAGGACTTCTGATGTTGAGTCGAATGCATTTATACTACAAGACGGTCATGGGCCAATGTCAGCGAGGGATGGGTTATGGCTTAAGAGTGATGT
The DNA here is from genome assembly GCA_036184795.1 of Tokudaia tokunoshimensis. Classification (NCBI taxonomy): domain Eukaryota; kingdom Metazoa; phylum Chordata; class Mammalia; order Rodentia; family Muridae; genus Tokudaia; species Tokudaia tokunoshimensis. Next base: position 41,017,509 of record BTHU01000013.1, read on the forward strand.
TATTGGGGCCAATGGGATGGTTCAGTTGGTAAATATGTTTGATGTCCTGAGTTTGATCCCTAGAATTCACATAGCAGAAGGAGAGAATTGACTTCAGCAAGTTGTTCTTTGACCTCTACAAGTGTGCTGTGGCATATACACACATAGATACACACATACACTTGCATGCACACACATGCACATTAACAAATAAAAATTTAATTTAAAAAAATGGTATGGTTGAATGTCGATTTGACAATGGGTGGAAGGTGATTATTAGTATAAATTGTCAACTTGGCAGAATCTTGTATCACCCGAGAGACAGGCCTCTCAGCCTGTGTGTGGAGGATTGTCTTGATTATATTAATTGAAGGGGAATGCCCACGCTCTGAGGTGGCACCATTTCCTGACTGAGATCCTAGACTGTATAAATGGAGACGTGGAGCTGGGCAACAGCATTCACCTCACACTGTTTTCTGACCAGCTGCTTCCAGTTGCTGCCACCTTAACTTCCCTGCCAAGATAGCCTCCTACTCTGTTTGTCTAAGCCCCTTCCCCCTTGAGTTGAGTTTGTCTACGTATTCTTTCAGAGCAAATGGAAAAGCCACTAAGACATCTGAGACTAAATATCTGGCAATGAGCAACTTAAAAGAAGGGTTTGTTTTCACTTACATTTCAAGAAGATACAACCCTTCTTGGAGAGGAATGTCAGCAGAAGTGCAGGAACCTAGTTACATTGTGTGCTCAACAGGAAACAGAGGGAGATGAACGCTAACTTTCAACTCATTTCCTCATTTTTATTCAACCCAGGACCCTAGCCCGTGGGTCTCGTGGACTAAGCATCTCTGGAAACACCTTCACAGAAATAGCCAATCAAATTGACAATAAAGATTAACTATGGGAGACAGTGGAGACTGAGGCAGGAAATGAAAAAAAAAAAAAAGAAGAAGAAGTGACAGGCAGGGCAGGCAAAGAATTCTCCTCCTGACAGCACACGAGAGTGGCGGTCAAAGAGCTCCCCACCTTTGCTGGTTTTCCTAGATCAGGATTCCATAGAAATAAACCCCAAAGTCTTATTTGGTAGCAACATAAAGAAGAGAGGAGTCAGAGATTCTGAATTATGGGGTCAGGGCCCCAAGCCTGAAGAATCACATGGGCTGAGGAGTCCTGAGCTCTACTTCCCATTGTCAACCCCAGACCCCTGATCGCAGACACAAAGGTTAGGCTATCAATAATGTTCCGTCACTGACATCCTATAACCCTCGGATGTTAAACAGCAGCTTTCACCCTTACTTGAGAAAAATGTTTTGTGTTGCTTTTTGGGTGATGTTAGAGAATTGTAATGTGCTTTCTTCTTCCTTCCCAGGTGAGCATAGTGTCCTAAGGTTCAGCTTGCTGAGAGGTGTCGAGTGGTTTCGACCTCAGCACCCCCGGGATGTAGTGACAAGTTCACTCCAAAACTGTGAGTTGGAGATTCACTGATTGCAAAAGTTCCCTGGCCAACTAGAGAGTGGTTCTGAGCCCACGTTAGCCCATTCTCTTATTAATTATAAAGAGATTAAGCTCCTCCAGTGGAAATGAGTTGCTCAAGGCTGTACAGCTTGTGAGGAGTAGAGATGCGTAAGACATTCTCCAGGTTCCCCTCCAGGTTCTATGCACAGCTCTCGCCTGAATAATCATGTCTTGTTGAGTCCTTTGTAACCTTTTGAAGAAGATGCATCATCAGCCCCTCTGTCTCTGCTCATTTCAAGCATCATGCAAAATCTTTTCTAAGAGGTACAAAATGCCTTCTCCTTTCACAGAATCCACCTGCTGATTTGAACAGCATCTCCCTCCTGTGCTTCTTGCTTTCTGGAGGTTCCCACCACCAAGCTCCTCATTTCTGACGGCAACAAGTCCTCTGGTCCTTACCTCCCTTAGTGAGAGCACAGGATATGCTTTTTCTTCCCCATCTTCCACCTCAAAGACTCAACTTCACGCCCAAGCATCCAACCTGCCTTTGTTTCCACACAGCGTCTCCCATAGGCCTTCCATGCTTTCCCAGTTCTTAGCTTCTATTTGGGGAAGAAGTTGGGCTGCTGCTCTTCTGTTTCTCTAAGGCATGAAATGCCAGGATGGTTGAGATTCTAGTGTTCCTGTTGTAGGATCTTGACTTCCATGGCTCTGTATGACTAACATTGTATACAGCCTCTGTATGAAGTGAAAGCTCTTCTAAGAAAAAGAAATATGAATCACACAAATCAGGTCTTCTGGGCACCTTACAGCATCAGAGTTCACCTGCACTTGCTCAGCACTTCCTTCCCTGGAGTGTGAAAGCAGGCAACTTGGCAGCTGAAATTTTCTTACTGCAAAAGTAGAAGCTAATGCAATGCACCCTTTCTATACTAATAGTAAATTTCAAACCCAACAGAAACCGATTTAAACCATGTATGTGGCCATTAACTATTTTATGGAAAATATGTATTTATACAGAATGAAGATACGTTTAAATTTAGTTCCTTATAGCTATAAAATAAGAAATATCACTGGACTAGAGAGATGGCGAGTGGTTAAGAGCCTGTACTGCTCTTGCAGAGGACCCTAGTTCAATTCCTAGCATCCACATCAGGTAACTCACACCTGCTCTGACTCCAGCTGCAGAGGATCTGACACCTCTCATCTCTGAAGGCACCTATTCTCACATGGCACACGCACACAGACATGCACAGTTAAGAATAGTAAAATAGGATTAGGCATGACAGTGCATGTATTTAATCCTAGCATTCAGGAAGCAGAGGCAGTCAGATCTCTGTGAGTTCAAAGCTAGCCTGGTGTACATAGTGAGTTCCAGACCATCCAGGGCTACATAGAGAGATCCTATCTCAAAAAGAAGAGGAAGAAAAGAAGGAGAAGAATCTTTAAAATTTTAGATAAAAATATTTCTAATTTCACTCATTTATAAACTTTTTTTTCACTTTTAAGAATATCAGTATATTTTTTAAGCAGCTAAAAAGTCAGTATAGGAACCTATTTTCATGTTACAATGCTACTACAACAAGGTTCCAGTTGGTGTTCAGAAAAGCAAAGTACATCTAAGCCACATTCCATAATGTGGTTATTTGAATAAAAATGGCCTCCATGGGCTCATATATTTGCATGCTTAATCACCAGGGAGTGGAATTTTTTTTTAATTATTTTACATATTTACACTCCAAATGTTGCTCCCCTTCCCTGTCCCCTCTCCCAGAGTTCTTCAGCCCATCCCCCTTCCCTTTACCTCTGTGAGGTTGCTCCCAGCACATCCACCTCCCTCACCCCCCACCCCCAGCCCATCCCCCTCCCCTTTACCTCTGGGAGGTTGCTCCCAGCACATCCACCTCCCTCACCCCCCACCCCCAGCCCATCCCCCTCCCCTTTACCTCTGGGAGGTTGCTCCCAGCACATTCACCTCCCTCACCCCCGACCCCCAGCCCATCCCCCTCCCCTTTACCTCTGGGAGGTTGCTCCCAACACATCCACCTCCCTCACCCCCCACCCCCAGCTCATCCCCCCTCCAAGCATCAAACTCTATCATTCTTGTGCTTTTGGTTTTTCTCTATGACACAACTCAAAAATGTAATATATAATCCGTTAAATAAAAATTTTTCTCAAATGACAAAAAAATAATCTAGCCTAGAAATAAATGTGTCTAAGAAGACAAAAACTGATCTCTTCAGCAGCTGATCCCTGGAAGAGTGCAGGAGGAACAGAGGGTAGGGGTCTTTGTTTTGCCAGGATGTGGAGGAGTGTGCTGTGCATTCTGACTCCTTTGTCTCTATCTTAGCTTCATCTAGTAACCTTACCTAGGCAAGTCGACTTGCCACCTCTCCGTGTGTTTGGGGGTCGTCTACCCTGAAAGAGGCGCGAGCTAGAAATTCTTGGCCAAGAGATATTCTGTCTACCTACATGATAGCTGACTGGATGGTATTCTTAGAGTCGAGCTCTATGTTCTGACACTGCCCTGCTTGTAGCACCATGTGAAGCTCAGTCCACCTGAAGACCCAGCAGTCAGGGGGGATATCTCTGCTGGGGGTCTTTGCTCCCCTCCATTTAGGAGAGGCATTTCAAAGTGTTTTCATTTCTGGTCCTTCTCACTTCTAGAGAAAATGACAACATGCCAGCATTTTATGTAATTTTAGTTATTTTATGTAATGACACCTCTCTGTGTGTTTATCTCTGTCTCTCTCTGATGTATGCACATGTGCACAGGTGTACATGCACATTTGTGGGTGTGCATGTGGAGACCAGAGGTCACTGGGTGGCTTCCTCAGTCACTTTCTACCTTACATTATTTATTATATGTAAGTATACTGTAGCTGTCTTCAGACGCACTGGAAGAGGGCATCAGATCTTATTACGGATGGTTGTGAGTCACCACGTGGTTGCTGGGATTTGAACTCAGGACCTTCAGAAGAGCAATCAGTGCTCTTAATCACTGAGCCATCTCTCCAGTCCATCTGCCTTACCTTTTTAAAGCAACTTCTTTCATTGAACTCAGAAATGATCAGTCCCGCTAAGCCAGCGAGTCAGTGAGTCTTCAGGATTATCCTGTCTCTGCCTCCCAGTGCTGGAATTTCCAGCACTCACTGTCACTCCTGGCTCTTGACATGGGTGCTCAGAACCCACACTCCGGTCTTCACGCTTGTGCAGCCAGCACGTTGCTAACTAAACCATCTCCCCAGCCTCATCCTGTTCCCCTTGCATCTCTTCTTTTAGACCAAAAATGTCCTACAACAAAAAAGAGAAGTAACCAAGCCAAGATCAGAACAGAGGTGGATGATTCCTTATCAGCCTCCCAGAACTGACAGAACCCTTTTGGTCAGAGACGAAATGTCCTCATACCGTGTGGGAAGATCAAGAAGGAGAATGGGGCAGCCCAGACAGAGCAAGACCAGACCGCAACAGGTAAGATGTGGACAGAGTGCGAGAGACAGCCCCCACTCCCCGTGCCCTCCATGAGACTGGGAGCCTACGAGTTTGTGGATTAGGTCACCTGACCTAGGCTTAAGATATTACTCTACAGTTCCATAGCCTTGTACAAATCCTGGCTCTGGGTTGTTGAGAAATATCATGATGGATGGATGGATGGATGGATGGATGGATGGATGGATGGATGGATGGTTGGATTGATGGTTGGGTGGATTGATGGTTGGGTGGATGGATGGTTGGATGGATGGATGGTTGGATGGATGGTTGGTTGGATGGATAGATGGTTAGTTGGATAGATGGATGGATGGATGGATGGATGGATGGATGGATAGATGGATGGATGGTTAGTTGGATAGATGGATGGATGGATAGATGGATGGATGGATGGATGGATGGATGGATGGTTAGTTGGATAGATGGATGGATGGATAGATGGATGGATGGATGGATGGATGGATGGATGGATGGATGGATGGTTGGATTGATGGTTGGGTGGATAGATGGTTGGATGGATGGATGGTTAGTTGGATAGATGGATGGATGGATGGATGGATGGATGGATGGATGGATGGATGGATGGATGGATGGTTGGATGGATGGATGGTTGGATGGATGGATGGTTGGATGGATGGATGGTTAGTTGGATAGATGGATGGATGGATGGATGGATGGATGGATGGATGGATGTGTCACTGAGTACCATAGGAAGTGAGGTGCTATTACTCTCAGCTCCATTTGCACAGGGACTCACTTCCATCCACTATCTGAGTAAATCTTAACCGTGAGGCCAGTGAAGGAGCTGTTGGGCTGAGTCGGCAAGTGACTTTCCCATGTAGCACTTCCTGTTCTTTGTCACATTCTCATCCTATGGTTAGCATCCCTGCAACTTTCTATGAATCGAAACAGTTGCTCTCCTCTGAGTTTGGAAAAAAAACTTGACAACTGATAGATTCCATAGCATTTTTTAACTGAAACACCTAAGCAACGGCCTTCAGCTTACTAGACTCATTTTACTTAACGAGATTCATTTTATGTCTATTGAAAAAAGTCAGGAGTAAAATGACAGGGTTTTATGAACAGTCCCTCAACTGGAAGGAACTGAACAGCTCATTAATGTATCTTTGGATTACAGAATACAGAACTACAAAGCACACTAGGGAATCCTCCCAAGTGGGCACAAATGTGTCCTGTATTAATAGCTTTTATCCTAGACTTTTCCAAAGGATGAAATATGTTATGATGTTACAACAGGGCCTATGACCGCCTGCCCCCCTTCCCCCCATTACCCCCTGCCTCCCAGGACTGAAGAAGTCTGGTGAGGCTAGAGTTGCAGTAGGTAGTGAAAGACAGTAGGCACACTTATCTCAGAGGATGTCAGAGGTAGGCAAGACCCAGGGAGAGTGCTCTAAGACACCCCCCCCCCCAGGAGGGCCCATCTAAGGCAGGAATTCAGCACATGGAAGACTCAGGAGAAAGAAGTGATGCTTCCCTCACCTCACAGGACGGAAGCTTAAGAACAAGACTTCAATTCATAGCAAGAATACTGGCAATGAAACAGAATTATAATTCTTAAAAACCAGAGAGGAATAAAGAAGAGCCCGGTCACTAGGATTGAGGTCTTTGGAAAGAACAAGAGCGCTTGAGACCAGAGAGGATACAAGGAGACCCACAAGGCTACTGATAAGAATGTGGTGAAATGCCCACTTTGGGGCCACACACTAAATGCTCTCTAGGTATATCAAGACATAGCTGAACCTAGTGGCAGCCAATGAGTCCCACTTAAGGAAAGAAAAGATGGTTTCATTCATTTGAGAGAGAGAGAGAGAGAGAGAGAGAGAGAGAGAGAGAGATCATTGATCATTAACAGAGGGATAAACTCCTACAGCTTTGCCCCTTACAGGCATGTGCTGTATAATTTATTGGGCAAAGGCTCCATTTTTTCTTTACTCCCAGTATTCGACCCAATGACACCTTTATAGTCTCCCCATAAACACACACCCAATACCTGAGTAAATGAATTGGCCACACCACTGGGAATGTAATAGAGAAAATAAACCATGAAATTATGCTTTTGATTGTCCTGGCCTTAGAATTCCTGACCTAGGACCAGAAAATGAAATCAATTGTCAATTACAGTCACGATGACCACAGCAAACAGGGAATTGCAATGACTGCCTCTTTTGTGAATATCTTTTATGTTCCAAACATTCCTGGTGCTTTGAGAACTTTTTAATGTTTTATTTTTAGGGAGTTCATACAGCACATTTAGATTAAGGAGTCACCAAAAGGGACAGAAGGAGAAAGGCAAGAAAGACAGAAGAATCCACCTTCAGAGAAGCCTTTGCAGGCGCACGCATCAGAGTGACATGAGAAGTATGAGGACATCTGTCTCTCATGTCCACTGCCTCCTCATGTCCACTGCCGCTGGATCCAGATGTTTCCTCAAGGAGAGGGATTGGCTTATGTGTACAGGACCTTGGGGTTCCAGACTTTACCTCTATACAATAATCAGGGCTACAAGTCATTAGCCAGAATAAAGGGTATGCCCTATATAGCATCTTACATTCTCACTCATATGCTGGAGCTAAGGTAGTTGAGCTCACAGAAATAAGGGATAAGATAGAGATTACCAAAAGCTGAGAGACAGGGCGGCTCGAGATGCTTAGCAGAAGGGACAGGCATGCAGTGGGATGGAAAGAAGTTCGAAATCCTATAACACAGTATAGTGACTATGGTTGATAGCAGTACACCGCTAAATAGTAGAAAGGATTTTGGATGTTCTCAGCAAAGAAGTAATAAATATCTAAGGTCACAGACATGACAATGACCTAATACAGATGGGAGATATTATATATGTGAGTTGAAATGTCATACTGTGCAACACAAATACATATAATTATAAGCAATTTAGGGGGGAAACAGAGCTAAATATGTAGTTTGGTGGCAGAGTACTTGCTTAGCATACACAAGTCTCTAGTAACTCTTCTCATTTTTAAAAAGCACAGAATACCTAGAGTGGTGTTTTGTGGATTCTACAACCCCTGGGTGGGGTCTAGTAGATACAGTGGTAGGTCCTGGGGGACCTAGTGAGGGAGGCTTCCATGCTGCCCTAATAGTGCCCTAAGAGTACCCATGTCTGCTGGCATGCTGCAGGACACAAAATAGAGGATCTTAGCAAACTAGTGGAATCTTAGAATGGGCCCGGAACAGGCCGGTGGCTGCTTGCATCTCTATAGGCATCCTCTCGGGTGCTGGCAGCCTGGCACCAACCTGTCATGGATTGCTGTTTGTCTTTTCTGCTCCCTCAAGAGGGGTTCCCGTACTCAGGTGAGGTCAGGTGGCATCTTAATTGGTCAGATAAGGCTAGAGCCAGTGATTGGGCAGTGGAAGGGAAAGGCAGAGCTGAAAGTTTTAGAGAGGGAAAAGAGGAGGAAGAAAGAGAGAGATGGAGGATGGAAGATGGAAGGAGGAGAAGAAGATGGAGCTGACCACATGCGGTCTGGAGAAGCTGCAAGTAGCTAGGGATTACATAGATGAGCATTAGAATAATGCAGGGTACGTTTGCCCAATCTAGGTGTCCAGCTTGTGTTTATAGCAATTGAATTTTGTGTTCTTTGAGCATCTATTTTGAGGTTGGAGATTTACCATTATAAATCTGGCTAGTATATTACAAGTCTCTAGTGTTATCTTTTTACGGAGGTAGGGGGATCTGAGCGAGCGGTAGCTGGCTTTCTGGGAAGTGTGGGTGGCTTGGCAGCAAGCTGGCCATGGGGGTTGGCAAGACCACCATTGCCGGTGTCTAGCTAGATTCGGCATGGATTGTTTTTTAAAACTACATGTTATACCTCCCCATACTGACAATAAGATAGTTGGCTACTCCGGAGCTCCTGTCAATTCCCCATTGGTTCAAAGGCTTTATAAAAATGCTTGCTGCTGAGTTACGCAGTAGATCAATGCTGGTCTGCAGTCTGTTTCCGGGGGTTGGTGACCCTGCCTCCACTACCCCTTCCTGGATCCTAGTTCTCAAGTTGGTTAATCCTTTCTACCTGATTGGTTTCAGAGCAATGTTAGAGAGTACTACATCATCTAATTTGGTATCTGTGTGACGGCTTTCCCAGCCACCAGGAGATCCTGAGGGTTCCGACCTAATGAGCGGGTCAATCCACTGATGGCGTAACTTGGATTACATTACTGGGAGGTGGTGAAAGACAGGCCTAGGTGGGGGAATAGGTCATCTGGAGGTATATCTTTCCCTGGTCCCATCTTCTGCTCCACCTTGCAGCTTCCTTCTGACTGATTTGAAGATGCTTCTCCCACCACACATTGCCACCATCATGAAGCCCAGCCCAAGCTGGACCTAGTGTGAACTGAACTAGAAGCCTGTGAGCCAGGATAAAAAAGTACCCTTTAATGTGTATGTGTAAATGTTCTTGGATATTCTTTTTACCACTGTAACAAAACATAGAAACCTAGATAAATATGAATTTCAGTTAAGCAATGAATATTGTTTGCATAAGCATGTCCAAACACTGTATGAAAAAAAATTAGCCATACTAAAATAATTACTTGGGTTTTATTTGATATTCAGACTAAATTTAGTGGCCTATAATAGATCTCTCAGCCTTCCAAAAATAGCATGGGCCTGAGAGCTTGGATCCCTAACACTGGAGCTGAAGCTGGGGTAGGGTGCTCAACAAGACAGGCTCTGCCTCCGTGGTAGAAATTTCCCTTCTCCAAGCCTGTCCCCTGAGGCACCACCCTTCTGGATTTCCCAAGAGAGAGTTACAAGTGCAGAATGCCTGCAGGTAAAGAGAGGCTACAAGGAAAGAGAGAAGGAATCATCCGTGCTCAAGGAAGTTCTGTAGAGAGGAGTGGTATGTGTAAAACTAGGTAGCAGCATTGGGTGTTGGTCTAAATGGGCATTTGATGACCTCATTTGTCAATTCCAAGTCCACTGTGATTCTGCCTATAGCTGTCCATATGCCGTCATATGCTGAAGACTAAAAAACGTATATGGGGTCAGAGGAAGGACAGAGGCCACAAGGAAGCATCAAAGGAGAGAGATGATGTTCTCAGTTTAAGATGACCCCAGGCTGCTGAAGAAAGGCCCATTTACAAAGGCCCAAGAAAGAGCTCCAATACTAATGGTGTTTGTACTGTCTCAAAACTTTAACATTTCACAATTTTGAATCTGGCTATCCATGAACATGGGATAATTTGCTATTTTGATTGCATAGTTTCCCCCATATACTTCTTATTCATGTACTTTAATATTTATAACTAATCCATTTATTTGGGAAGATGTCAACATAATATAGCCAGATTGTTATAGAACATGTGGGGAATCATCCAGCAAACCAAGCAGATGAGGACAGAGAAAAAGAGGGCATTCTGGGAAATATGGGGCTTGCCATCTGGTTCTGTGTTTGCAGGAGCATGTTATATGTTAAATGCTTTGTGCCTTGCCACATGGCTATGGGATACCCTATAATTGCCACTGGGTTGATGGCAGCCATCTTGCTGAGGACCATTTAGCTAACATGGAAAGTAAGGGTAGCTTTATGCCACTGCGCAGGGTGGCCATTACTGTGGGCCAGGCAAGTGCACATCTATGCCCAATGGCTGCTGGAAAGAGCATTAGTCACAACTTGGCTACTGGAAAGAGAACAAAGAAATCAGTTACAACTTGCAAAAGATAGGCATCTGTCTCCTTCTCTCATACTTTCTAATCTGCCTGAGGAAGCTTAGTCTATCATTTTGTGTGACTGCAGGAAAGAAGTGGAAGGGAAAACAGACAAAACCAATCGTTTCACAATCAGTAACATGCAAAGGGACGCGTCCAGTCCCTGGAGGAGTGAGAGACTACCTGCTGTTCAAGTGGCTGGCAATAGAAACTCTCCTGCCTAGGAGTAAAAGGTTCACGGTATTCCTAAACAGGAGCTGTCCATCTCTCTGAGACTGAGATTGAGACTGGGACTTTGCCACTGCTGAGCCATTAATCTGTCTACGTGGTGAGACTCTTGGACGTGATAGGGGGTGCCATTCCTCTGATAGAAAATGAACCTAAGAGAATTAGTAATAGTACAGTTACTAGAGCAGTGATTCTCAGCCTGTGGGTCGTGATCCCTTTGGAAGGCTAACAACCCTTTCACATCCTACATAGCTGACATTTATATTATAATTCATAAAAGTAGCAAGATTGCAGCTATGAAGTAGCAACAAAATAATTTTTATGCTTGAGGAGTCACCAGAACATGAGGAACTACATTTAAAGGTCACAGCATTAGAAAGATTGAGAACCACTACACTAGGGCATTAGACGATACCTACACAATTCCTTCCAGATCCAAGGAAATATCCCTTTATAGACTGAATTAGCTTAAGCATGAGAAAGGCCTGGCCCAATCAAGAGGGCTTAGCAGGAAACACAGTCTGCTGAACAGAACTGAGGAAGCCCACAGCGTTGCTTGGAAACTAGATATGCAGTGAGCCATTCATAATCAGGACTTTCAAGGACGCAATATAACTCACTTTTACAACTGGAATTTTAAAAACTAAATATAAGATGACACTCCCTCGTGAATGATCTGTCCTCTCCAGGGGTGTAACCACACCCATACAATGCAAGCAACTCTACCTAAACTCACTGGGTTATTAAAAATATATACATGAGAGTAGGAGAGACATATTGGGAAGAAAGATGGCAGAAATGGACTAAAGGGGGGATGGGAAATGGATATGATTAAAATATATTATGTACATGTATACAAATGTTAAAGAGTAAATTAGACTTTTTTTTTAAGAGAATAGTATGTCCCTTTTCTCTGCCTCCTTGGCTGCCCTGTTGTTGAATAAGATCTTTAAGATATAGGCAGGGCTATTCACTGGACTGAGGGTGGGAAAATGTGCTCAGGACAAAGGGCATGGTGTCAGAAAGTCTGATAAGGAAAAACAGATGAGCAAATAAAACTGAGAAAGAAAAGAAATGAGTCAATTAGGACATCGAGAAAGCAGGGTAGTGAATGTATCATTTGTTTCATGCCAACACCATCCAAGAAAGGACAGGAAAACCTAACATCTTGGTAGTTTCACGAAGGAAACTTAAATCTCAACGACTTTTTTCTCTCTTCCCTCTGGCACTCACTGCTGGCTATGAGGACACATCCCCTCATCCTCTGTGACTGGAGATGGAACAGGCAGGAGTCACTACAAAATAAGTGCTGTAGGGATGAGCAGAGGTCAGTATCTTTGGTCACTGGCTCCTTAAAAACACAGGGAAGGTCATCAGAATAATGCAAGCATTGTTGCACTTACAAGAATTCCCACTCCGCATTTGGTGCCAATCTTGTCCTGGAAAACTCTCTGGGGATGGCTTGTCTCTTGAAAGAGATGTTGAAGAACTCTGGGGTCAGGAAGGGGAGGGAAATAAGGTGGGGTTGGACTCAAAATCCAAGTAGTAAAGGCAACAGCTCTACAGCTTCTAAGAAAGTAATAAATATCAGGTTCTGCAAGCTGCCAGGTAGAGATTGGAGAGACAGTAAAAGAACTGAAGAAGGTTGAGATTTTATGGCATGCCTGGTACCTTCAATATCTCTGGGTGGACTGCGTACAACTTTTGAAACCCAACAAAAATTTGAAGATTAAATGCAGACGTGCAAAAACTAGCTCATGTTTACCTGGGAGGGAAGACAGTGGACATTCCTATGCTACAGCTCAGCTACTTGCCATATTAACTCTTCACCTGCCCTGCCTACCCAAATCCTCTCTACTCTGATTAAATTTTCTTCCCATACAATATTCCCACCTAGTAAACCGTATCTTTACCAGAACATCTCTATACTGTGTCTTTATTACCACCTCCATCCCTGCCCCACACCTAGCCAGGTTTTTGTGAGGTCAGGGGGCAGAACCTAATTGGCCCCTGTGGTATATCTAGTATTTGAACACCAAGGGTAGAATAGCCCTGTTCTGTACATGACTCATGATGTCTACTTTCCGGGCTGCCCAGCCACTGAGGCCCAAACATACCAGAAGCAAACCTTCCAGCGGGGTGAGTCATTATTACTGAGTCTCTGTGTAAATGGGTAAACAAAACACCGATTGCCTCAATGTTATAAAATATACACCGGCAGGGAGGGGAGCACACACTTGAAACTCAAAGAGAGAGCTTTTCCAGGAAATGGAAAGTGAAAAATCTCTACATTTCTTGTAGGTTGGTGCGCTTCCTACTGTAGCTTTCAAATCCCCTTGGGACTTGTGGCTTCAATGATAAAAGCCAGTATGATGGCTAACACAGCTATGGTGTTATTTCTGATGCCTTAAGGATAGAAAGAAACATTGTTTGCATATTGTTGCCAATGGTTTTCTAGAGTCATAGAACAACCCAGTTCCTTCTTTCTTCTTCTGCCCTCCTGTCAGATCATCTCATATTCTTAGTCTGAGCATACAGACCATAAGGTAACAGAAACTGCAAGTCCAGTTTGTAGAGATGAGACGTTGCACCATTTTTTTTTCCGTAACACTTATTTCCTGTGAGAGAAAAGAGGAAGTTCATAAACATGCAGAGTGGCTGTGCTGTGTGCCAAGTGTTTGACTTTGTTACTTTGGTAAAAAGGTTAAAAGGTACATATCAGTTCAGGCTGCCGTAATAAAACACCTTAGTCAGGGTGGCTGAAACAGACTACAGTCCTCTCAGTTTTAGAGGTTGAAAGTCTATGATGAGCTTGCTGGTCGTTTCATTCTCCTTGTGGTATACAAGTAGTTGTCTTCATTCTATATGTCTTTCTGGCAAGGAGAGGTAAAAGACAGTCTTTGATATGAATTAGGTCTCTTCCATTGTATGAATTAGGTCACAAAATCCCATCATAAAGGAGGCCACCCTGAGACCTCTTCCAACCCTAATTGCTTTCCAAATGCCAAACACCAGATCTCCAAACACCATCTGATTTAGGGACTTCATACTCATTCAGTCCATATCAGTGATTCAGAATAGCAATAACTAGGCTGAAGAAATGGCCTGGTATGTAGAGCCCTTGCACATAAGTGTGAGGACCTAAGTTCAAATCCCTAGACCTTATGTAAAGCCAAATGTAGTAGCACATGTCTATGATTCCAGCACGTCTGTGGCAAGATGGGACAGAGAAAGGAGAATTCCCACAAGCTTAGGGGCCAGCTAGACTTGGGTGCACAGAAGTGAACAAAACACCCTGTCAAACAACATAGAAGGTAAGGACCAACCTCCTAGGCTGTCCTCTGACCTATATACACACACACTGTGACATACAGATACCAACACTCATATGAGTGTGTGCACACCACACACTAAGAAAGGCAGTGGTATCCTTACACCCAAGTTGCTGTTGTCCGGCTATTTCCTCTGAATTAAGAGGAAAAACACTTTAAAAATTCAGAAAGTTAGGGAATTTAGGAGCCTTCTCCTATGGTCATGTATCTGGAGTATATTTGTTCCTGTCTCTCCAGGAAAAGCCACCAAACTGAGGAGAGGAACTGAGCAAAGTCTTCACACATCTGAACAATGACCCGTGACCAGTTCCACATTTACACATGTGCCATTCCAGAAAGACTGTCTAAGACCTCACCAGCTTGGATGTCCATCCTGACATTTCTGTTTACTGTGTGTAAAAAGGATAGCATCCTAGCAACCCTTTGAGAACATCAGTTGTCTCTTCTATATAACGGGGATGACAGCATCTTCTGGCACAGTTATGGGCATCTTTGTATATCACGCACAAAAGCTCTGGCCATTAGAAAACACAAGGTTAGAGAGCTTTATTACTTTCACCCTCATCCACACTGTCTGTCCTGTGTGTTCCTAACATGTACTGACACCTCTACATGGCAAGCCCGACCACTCCTTGCTTAACACGGTCTCTAATGTGTTACATGTCCAACAAAATATCTGTAATGGTGATAAATGAATAGAAAATGTCTATCATATGGAATGGAATGGAAATAAAGAATGGAATGGTGTGGTGTGATGTGAATGTGTATGTGTGTGTGTATGTGTGTGTGTGTGTGTGTGTGTGTATGTAAATGCAGGCGGGTATGTGACATGGTATGGGTGTGGAGTTGGAGGACAACTTCAAATGTCAGTCCTCACCTCCCATTTCATTTCAGACAAGGGTTTTGTTTTACTTTTAGCTTTGAATACAAAATCTGTTGTCCCACAAGCCTCTGGGCCTTCTCCTGTCTCCATCTCCCATCTCCTTGTAAGGGTGTGGGGATCACAGACATTTGCCCTACATTTCTGACTTATGAGCTCTGAGAACTGAACTTAAATCCTCACGCATGCACAACTGTTGAGGATAGCCCTGCTGCTTTGGTTTTGGTTTTGGTTTGGGGGTTTGTTTTGGTTTGGTTTTGGTTTTTAGACAGGATTTCTCTATAAAGCCCTGGCTGTCCTGGAACTCACTCTGTAGACCAGGCTGACCTGGAACTGAGAAATCCACCTGCCTCTGACTCCCAAGTGCTGGCTTTTGTTTTTTTGATCCCAATTCCACTTCCCCAAGAGGTGAGGAGTGAATCACATATTCAGGTCACTTCAGATGAACCTTCCTCTAATGAATAAAGATTGCAAAGAACCAAGCACTGGGTGAGTAGACGGGACTTCCGGGTCAGAGAAAGGGGCCGCAGAGTAGGAGGGGAGACTTGGCTAGGGGACAGGAAGGGTTTGGAGAGCAAAATATAGCTAGCAAGAGGCCTCTGGTTTAGATGGTGGATCCGGTCCGCCACCGGAGGAGCTATATTTAGAATAGCTTACAACATTAGGATGCTAGTTGCTGCGCCCAGAGATTGTGTGGTCATTTGATTCTAAACTAAGGTTGTGTGGTATTTTCCTTCATGCAAGTGACTCAACTGAGTTCCAGAGAAAGGTACAGTGGCGAGGCACCCCAGTCAGTCACAGGAATTTGGAAGTGTGGGGCTGGCATGGCAACAGCCGGTCCTGGGAACCTTGTGAGTCAGGTGGAGAGATTTCGGAGCTCTAAGACAGGGTCTGCCGTGCCTTGTCGTCCATAGCATGGGTGCTTTTTTAATATTTCACACTACACACAACAAACACTTTGACCCACTGAATCATCTTCCCAGCCTGTGGAAACTCTCCTGTCCCTATTCTCTCCTTGCCATAGAAATGCTGAGATTACAGACACATGCTACTAACCACATCCTTCCTTAAACTGTACACTGGATTTGTTTATCATTTCTGGACATTTTCTGCCAGTCTTTGGCATTTCTTATGTGTAATATTGCATCACCTGCAAACGGGGACAACCTGACTCCTATCTGCATCCCTTGATTTTCTCCACTTGCCTTACTGTTCCAGCTGGTGCCTTGAGCACAGTACTGAGTAGGGATGAAGAGAGTAAGCAGTCCTGACTCATACCTACCTCAGTGGGACTGCTTTAAGCTTGGCTCCATTTAGGACGATTTTGGATGTGGGTTTCTCTAGATATCTTTTATTATGTTGAGATGCGTGGTAGCTACACATAGTTCCCTATATTCTCTGGGACTTTTATCATGCAGGCATGTTAGATTTTGTCAAAGACTTTCTCTGCATCTGTTGAGATGACCAGGTGATTTTTTTTTGTCTTTAAGTGAGTCCATTTATGCAGTTTATTACTTTTATTAACATATATGTTGAACCATCTCTGCATTATGGGGATAAATCCAAGACGGTCACGGTGGAAATCTTTCAGATGTGTTTCCATTTGTAAGTATTTCACTGAGTATGTTTGAGTTTACATTCACGGGAGATATTTTCGTCATTTTCTTTTTTTGTTGTTGTTGTTGTTTCTTTTACCTGGTTTTGGTATTAGAGTGATATCAGCTTAATGGAATGGTTTTTGGAGTGCCTCTTCTGTCACCAACATGACCACAACCTGAGCATGAGCTGAACAAGAAGGCTGATGGCATGCTAGCTAAAAGGGGAAAACTCTCCAGGTCTCAGCCTTACACAAAGAGCTACATGTAACTTCAAGTACCTGTGTAACTACAAGTAACTAAGGAATGGCGAGAGGCAGAAATGGTCTTCCCCAGGGAAGAGCCCACCAGTTGGTTATCTACAACCAAATGGTCAGCCCTGAAAACATACACATGAAAGTAGCATTCTACAGACTGAGCAGGGTGTGTCTGTGTGTTCAGGAATATTATATTACTATGCATATTGCCATATATACTCATGACCTCTTTTTCATCTATTCTATTACAAGTCACTGACAGAAAATCCAACTTAATGAAATGATTCAAATTTTATTAAGTATTCTTCACGCATAGACATTTTGATTGACAACAAAACTCAATTCTAAAACCTATTTAAGTTTTAAATTTTTTAAAGCCGTCACTTTGTTTCTTCCAGCGTACCTTAACTCCTTGTAGTGACAGCCACCTATCTGCTTCCAGATGCCTCCTTTTTGGAAGGAATCTAAGATAGCATTTAATTCTCATTCCAAAAGCTCCGTCTTAGCCACTACAATGATAGGTAAAAAGAACAACAGATGTCACACCAGAAAGTCTGTCCAAATCAAGACAGTAGCACCTCCATGCCACATGCCTACAGTAAATAGAAATATCTCTAGCCTTATTTCCCTCATTGCCAAAATAAAGATCTCAGTGCTTACCTTACAGTACTGTTTTCAAGACAAAATTAAATTTAAAAATATGTAGATATAATGTGTAAATTCCAAAGTACCATACAATTTATATCATCATCATCATCCATGTACAAATATGGTCTATTGATTATTCAGTGAAGATTTATTATTTTTACTAAGCAGTAAAGGTTCAAAGACCCTAAGGACAGGGCTTTGATTGGAGGAGGACTGGAGCAAAAAAGGACAAAGTAGAATGAAGCGTGCACTGAGGTG
Organism: Tokudaia tokunoshimensis; assembly: GCA_036184795.1. Lineage (NCBI taxonomy): Eukaryota > Metazoa > Chordata > Mammalia > Rodentia > Muridae > Tokudaia > Tokudaia tokunoshimensis. The sequence continues at coordinate 41,035,316 of BTHU01000013.1, forward strand.
AGTCTGTGTCATGGAGTTAGAGAGTACACCAAATAGAGCATTGCACCACGGAGCATGGGAAGTGAGGGAAGATGAGGGCTCCCGGGTGGACACCAGAAGGAGCTGCTTCATCTCAGACCCAGCATCAAAAAGACACACCCACATCATTCTTCTGGGGGTGTTCAATGCACTCCACAGTCCTGGGTCCAGGGCCAGCTCAGAAGTGTTCCAATCCTTTCAGACAGTCTTTCTCCACCTCAGCACTACCGATATGCCGTCTGCCTAGTGTGGCGTTGTGGGTAGCTGCTCCATGCATCCCTGGAACGTTTGCTGGTACCACTGGTTCCTTATGCGGTGCTAGTAGTGCCATCCCCCTCCCCCAGCCGTGACACTGATAAACGACTTCAAGTGAGAGCTACTACCTTGAAGTCATGAGATGGCGGCACAGATGCTTCCAGAAGGAATGGAACTCGTTTAACTAGTACCTATGCTTATACCAAAGCGTCTCTGGAGCCCTTTTGGCATGTATAAGCCTATTCTGGAATTTCATCCAGAAGCGATGCTAGATGAAGCTCCCATGTGAGAGGCAACAATAACATCCCTCCTTTCTTTCGTTCTTTCTTTCTTTCTTTCTTTCTTTTTTTCTTTAACAGTGCTTTGCACAGACTGTGTGATCCTGGGCAAGTCACTCAGATTCTCTGAGCCTCAGTTCTTTAATGGAGACAATAAATTCTGTCCTGTAAGCTCACTGGAAGGATTAAATGAGATAAATCTAAAACATACAGCCACGGGAGTCTTGCCACTCATCTCTTTGAGGCAATTAAAAACGGGAATCATGACTCAGTGGGTAGAGATGCTTGCCACACAAGCCTCACAGCATGAATTCCATCCCTGGAACCCATACACAGGTAGAAAGAGAAAAACAGCTCCACAGTTCTGTCCCCTACGTCTCCCATCTCTCTCTCTCTCTCTCTCTCTCTCTCTCTCTCTCTCTCTCTCTCTCTCTCTCTCTCTGTCTCTAACACACACACACACACTAATGTTTTTTATAAACAAAATCTTAACAGAAGGCTCTCCCAATTCCATCCACTAAAATGGAGCAGCAGTATAGTTTTGTAGTGTACTGCGTTTGTGATCATGCAAATGTGTAGAACTTACTGTATCAGAAACTGACACACTGGCTATCTAACTCATTGCTCAAAGCAGCCAGGCTGCTTAAGAGACCAGAAATGTACAACTTGCCAAGAACTAATACTGACTGAAAAAAAAATGGTCCTCTGAACTTGCAAGACTCAGCTCTGTGTGCCCCCTGGTCCCGCTGCCTCTGGCATGCTGAGGCTTGGTGGAGCCTGAGGAAAGTGTTTTCTGTATTCCGTTTCCTTTAGTTTCTTGTAGATATAGATTACAAGATCTGGAAATGTCTCCTGAAAATAACGAGAAGGCTCTCCAAGTATCTTCTTCATTCTGAAACCAAACACAAATAGGTCAGCCTAATGTCCCAGAATCTCTTCCTCCTTCTTAGAGTAAGCCCGCCCTGGCAGCTTGCTGGACTAGAGTCTAGCAGGGATAATAAGGACTTTGGAATCTGATGATAAGATGCTTCCCGACTCTTTAATAGGTATGCAACTTAATCTTTCTGAACTTGTTTGATCATTCATAAAAATGGTAACAACACAGGGAGCAGGGAGGACCTTCACAAGGCCCCACCCCTAGATGAGGACACGGGAAGAGTTGGAAGGGAGAGGGAAGAATGGAAATTATGTAAATACAGTAGCTAGGTATGAAATTCTAAAAAAAATATATATGAATTAAAACGGTAATAATGGTAAAGTAATACTACAATCCCTTATATACAATCTCTAATAATAAAAAAGAAAACATTCTAAACTGCAAAGTGATGTGCATGTATGTGTGTGTGTGTGTGTATAAGAGTGTGTATGAGTGTGTATGTGTGTGTGTATGTGTGTGTATAGAGGGATAGGGGTGTGAGTGTGTATATGAGTGTGTATACGTGTGTGTATTTGCAGATAATGTTTTTTGACAGCAAAAGATGATTTAACTAATGTGGGGCTATACTCAACTTTTGTAAGCCTACATTTGCTTTACACAGTGACCCTATCTTCTGTGCTTATTAACAGGGAAAGCTTCTTCTGTTCAATAGAACTCAGCAAAGCTAAAAAGGGAACATGTCTGTAATTGACGATTAGACCAACAGAGTCTTACTGTGCATTTCTGGCTAGCCTGTAACTTACTCTGTAGACCAGGCTGACCTCTCAGAGATCTACCTCCCTCTGCTTCCTGATTTGCAGAATTAAAGGCCCCAACTTGCATTTCTTTATCAAAGTAAGTTTTCTTCTTTCCATATTGACAGACTTAGAAGTGGATTTTCTAACTGTTCTCCATCCACATATGACTCACATAGAGGAAAGCAGCACTTACTCCCTATTTTTTTCTTCATTGATGTGTTGTCCTATATTCCGAATAAACTTCAGTAGATCACCTACAGTATCCTGATAATATTTTTTTTTCTTTTTATAGAAATCATTCATTTCATCCATAACATATTTGTTGATCTAAAAAACAAAACATTCGTCCAAGATATGATGACAACATAAAACAAATCCTGATATGTTAATATCAGCCAAATACAAATTTGAGCAAATGCCCTCAACCAAGAAACAAAGCAAACAGACAGAAACAAATGAAAGTACACTATACACAGAGCATGCTACACAACCCTGTGCGGTTGTACTGCATTTGAATGTGTGATTGTAAGTTATTAATTTCACTTTTGTCTGTACTTACCAAGTTCCCAAGAAATTGTGCCTATTAAAAACTTTTGTGGGAGTGTTAACTAGTCTAACCACTATGAAAATCGGTATTGAGGTTCTTCAAAAATCTAAAACTACACCTACCATAAGATTCTCCTACAATTCTGCTGAGTATTTATTTACCCAAAGGACTCTCAGTAAACATAGCACATAGACATTGAAGAACTGCTCAGAGTAGACAGGAGTTGGAGCCAACCTAGATGTCTCTCAATAGCAAAATGGTTAAAGAAAATGTGGTTTGTGCACATGATGGAATCTTTTCAACCATAAAAAGAACAAAGTTATGTCATTTGCATGAGAATTGACAAAAATGAAGGTAGTTATAACAAGCGAATTAAGTCACTCTCAGATAAATAACGAGATTTTGCTTAGATACATAAAACCATGTATGTATATTTGACATGAAAATCGAAGTAAAACTGTCTCTAGACAACAGGGACTAAGGAGGGGGGCTGTGAGGGAGGGTAGAAGGTCATGGGACAATATGTTCAAGGTATATCACCTATGTGGTGGTTTTTATAAATATGGCCTCATAGACTCATGTGTTTGAATGCTTAGCCTATAAGGAGTAGCACTGTTAGGAGATGTGGCCTTATTGGAGGAGGTGTGGCCTTGTTAGAGAAAGTTTGTCACTGTGGAGGTAGGGCTCTGAGGTCTTAAATGCTCAAGCTATGCACAGTGTGGAATAAATCCAGTCCCCTTCTACATGCAGGCGGTTGGGGCTGTTGAGCAGTGACTAAATGTAACTGAGCAACTAAAGTTGAGGGCAGGTGGAGAGGTGCAGAGCTAAGAGTAGTGATGAGGGCACACTTCTCCAGGCAGAAGGTAAGTAGTGGCCAGCAATTGTGCCAAAAAGGCAAGTTGAACAACTGTGTATGTGTCTGTGTTTTTCATCTGCGGATCCAATATTCTCTGGGTCGGGGCTGGTAGCTCAGTCCGTTATTGGAGTTAAGGTGGGGCAGCAAAAGCTACACACAACAAATCTCATGCACATGCATTCGCCAAAGAGTCAAACCACATATACTTCATACCAAGAGCTAACAAGACAGTGGCTGTCTCTGGCCCCCAACAGAACTCGCAGACTAACCGTAAAAATATATATTAAGCCAGCGATTACAAGTGGAGACAGGTGAAGCAGAGGCCTAAGACAGAGAAGCTCTGGTCCCAGGATGCTTTAACTGTGTTTGTGGGGCACCCGCCATACACCACACTGCATCATCTCTGCAGATGTCTCAGCCCCACAGGGAACATGAGTATTCTGTTTTAGGGTACCCAGATCCTGATGCTGGCTTAAACCATAATTAAATATGAGCAATGTTTGTAAATTTACAAACAATAATGAAAGTTTTATAATAAAGACTAGATTGAGATGATAATTTGTTTTATAGAGCTCCCCTAAATTCAAATTTGGAAGGATTTGTCTTGAAGAGGAAATACTTGAAAGGTCATCTTCTCTTCATAACATGTTGTCACAACACAATGTGAGTTCCTGGAGCTGGGGCTGCTCACAGACTGCAGAGGTGTCCAGTCTGTCTTAGGCTATGGCCTCATGGTGGAGAACCTCCTAGGCTTAGTCAGTTGTTCTGATCACAATAGGACTTCTGACCAGACTTCTGAGAATGGGGGATGGGCTGGGTCAAGGCCTTCCTAAGGCAGAACTTGAATGGCAGTGTCTTCAGGGCCCTGAACTCTGAAGGAAGGAGCAGAGACCCAAAAAGAGTCAAGATGACTCATTTGGAGAAAAGAAAATTACCCCATTCACTCCCTGGTAGCAACAGGCTGGTGTATAAAATAAGTTAGAAATGGCAGCATATACTGTTACACACTCCTTTTCCTAGACCACAGAAGATAAGTGTTCCTACCTTAGATGTCCACCGATCAAAGCTTCTGGAAGGCTCGAGAGTCTGAGGCTGCAGTAGTCTGAGAAGCTCACTTTCACTCTTTCGTAGTTTGATGTCAGATTCATTTCCCACTTTCTGAAGTGTTTCAAAGCGGCTGAGGATGATAGAATTATCATGGTCATTCTATGTTTTCCAAAAAGGAGAAAAGTGATATGCTTTTATTTTTAATAAAATTTCTACATACTGGAAGAGGCCTCCCTATTGCTTTCCACTTATTCTTCAGTAGTTAAGACCAGAAACCCAGGGGCTGGAGCAATGGCTCAGCAGTTAAGAGCATCGACTGCTCTTCCAGAGGTCCTGAGTTCAATTCCCAGCAACCACATGGTGTCTCACAACCATCTGTAATGGGATCCGATGCCCACTTCTAGTGTGTCTGAAGACAGTGAGAATGTATTCATATAAAATAAAGAGAGAGAGAGAGAGAGAGAGAGAGAGAGAGAGAGAGAGAGAGAGAGAAATCCATAGGTTGTCACTCCTCCCAAGGACACAACTTCAACATTGCTGAGGTGAGAGAAAAGCCTGGGCCTGCAGATTCCCAGCCCTGACAGTAGTCCATATCACTTCTCCTTCTCCATAGAAAAGCCTGCCGCACAGTGGTTCTTAACCTGTGGTCTGTGACCCCTCTGGAGTCAAAAGACCCTTTCACAGGGATCACATATCAGCTACCCTGCCTATCAGATATTTACATTGCAATTCATAACAGTAGTGAATGTACAGTTATGAAGTAGTGAGGAAATAATTTTATGGCTGGGGATCATCACACCATGAGGAGCTACATTAAAGAGTCACAGCGTCAGGAAGGGTTGAGAACCACTGCTGTAACACACATCCAAGCTCTACTTACGTCTCCCAAGTCCAAAAGAAAGGATGATCAAGCAGGTCCACCAGACAGTTCTTTACATTTTCTCCAGGAGAAAACAGGCAGTGAATGAGGTCCTTAGTCTCCTCATCTGGAGATATTGTAAGCAACTCTTCGTCATTCTGAGCCTTTAGTGTCTCAAAGGGGATCTCACCTTTCTTTACCACATAGAGAACCAGCCGTCCAAGATCCTGCACAGAAGCCAAAAATCGAGCCAGTGTGTAACCTCTCTATTTGGGTAACCTTGAATGATTTGAGAGTTAATATCGTGATTGTCAACTTCATCGGACAGAGATCTGCTCTATCAAGCCCTCGCTTCCAGCCTGAGCTGAAACCTCTGAGTCCATCCATAATCTAAGCAAACCCTTCCTCATTTAACTTCTTCTCAGAGCGATGCAAAAGTAGTCAGTACAGGCAGTGTGGAAGTGGAAGACAGGGGAACCTGTAGGCTATATTCCTGTTGTCCCATGGTGTCATGGTTAACACGCTGAACTCCAAATCTGCAGGATTCTGGGGGAGAAAGGCTAAGCTCTGTGCACAAAGAGCTCTTTAAGGCAACAGGTAGCCCACACAGCTTAGGCTCCTGAAAGATAATCCTGGTCCAGAGTGGATGGGATAGTCTTGTTGGCAGCAGAAGATTCTACCTGGGTCTTGAATGTTCTGACAGAATACAGGTAAGTCAAGAAAGGGAGGATGAGTTAAACAAAGGGGCAGCCTTGGGACAAGCTGGAGACAGCCTTGGGACAAGCTAGGAACTGGATCCAGCACTATGTGAGGCAGCAGATAACAGAGTCATTCCCAGTCAGGTGGAACCCAGCTCTAGCTGAGGGAACTAGGCTTCCGTAGGGCAGAGAAACAGGCAGTGATCAGCACAAGAGACAGTTACACGACATACCAAGGGGAAAGAAGTGAAGTTAGAAGCCACCAAACTCAGAACCAAATCTATTGCCCCTTGGTTACTATCCAGGATAGAATTGTCCAACTGTTCCTGAACAGCCTGGAAGCTTCCATACACAGGACCAAACTCTGTGTCCTCTCAGGCTCCTTTAAGATCTTTACACTTCTGCTGAGCTCTGTCTCCTTCGAGCCTGAAGGCTGACCTCACCTCTCCCAGGAACTGTCTGGAGCCTCTGGATTTTCTTTGGTGCTCAGCGGGTGAGTTTGAATAGAGTTGGAAGGGAATCTCATTTGCTTTATCCTTAGACAGAAAACTGTTTGCAGAAGGAACCTTTGAGGTGTTCAGATTGCCTCCTGGAAGTCTTGGAAGAGGCATCCTGTTTAGTTACCTATCTAGCTAGCGGAGGGAGAAGGGAAAAGGTAGAGATAAGGAAAGGGGCCACAGTGAGAGGTGACTCCACGACAGCCCAGTTATTATACCTACTCCTCTGCCCCATGAAAGTTCTCCTGTAGGAGAGACACATAGAAATGCCACTGTATGCAAGGGAGAGAGGACAGCAGACGAGGTGGAGGAAGCACTGGGAAGTCTTTTCTTCTGGGTTAAAATAAGTTCTCTGCCTGGCCATGGGAAGTGAGGTAATGGACAAACAAGGAAGCAGAGAACAGAAAAGGTTAACTAGAGCACAGAGATTACCTCCAAGTCTCTCTTGACCATCCGTGACTCTCCCATCCATCGGATGCTCTGATCAAAATCTGCCAGTCGAACAGCTTTCTTAGAATCTAAGGGACGGTTTCAGAGGTGCATTAAAAAAAAAAACATGGAGGTGCATTAAAAAAATAGTCAAATCACTTAAATAAATATGTAACATGTTATACAATCTATCCTCTCTGAAGCAATAATAATGCTATTTGCTCATATCCAGCCTCATTTGATCTATTAGGCATCTGTCAAGAGCAGGACACATATTTTGTTTGTTATAGGAGAGACATTAAGAAAAGCTGAGGGTAAAGTTAGCCAGCTCTCCACTCCCACAGCTCCTGGGGCACTGTCAAGGGGCTGATGGGCATAGTTCAGGTTATATCCTATGGCTAACTTAGCAGCCAACCAACTAGGTTCTGAGTTTAAGGATGTCTTGGCCTTGACTTCTGTTCAGTTAAGCCCACAAGCCCCAAACTACTCTGATACTTTCGGCCACCATCATGGGTCAGAGATGTGCTGGTTCTGAGCCACTCTTTAGCCCCTTTGAGGACCTTCTTCCCTCTTAAAGAAGCTACTGAGTCCCCAAAAAGAGGAATGAGAGCTAAAGGTGCCAAGTCAGGAATTTAGCCTATGACAGGTGACCCCTGCTAATCTCCATGGCTACCAGAAATAAATCTGCACTCATTACAAATCTCTTAGTCTGTGATGTTCTGTCACAGTCCCACATACAAGACTGTCACAGGGCCTCACCTATTAAAATGTTTTGTGGTTGCAGGTCCTGATGGGAATATCCATGCAAGTGTAGTTTTCGAACACCCTCAAATATAGACAATAGGACACTGTGGGCAAACTTATCTTCCCCGTTCTCCAGAGGTTCCTCTCTGGGCACCTTCAGGAACTCTTCCAGTGTCTGCTCACACAGGGACATACACACATATAAACAGCCCTTGTAGTCCTCGCTTCCATAGAAAGTCACTAAGTTACTGTTGTCACGGCAGTCCCGCAGACAAGAGACTTCCTTACGTCCACGTGTGTTATTCTCCCAGAAGACCTTCACAGCCACCTCTCGATTGTCATAGATCCCTAAGTAGACGGCCCCTTCGGAAGTGTCGGCAATTTTATAGTCATTGTTCTTGAAGATCTTGAGTTTGCCAATCATGGGTCGAGGTGTACTGTGGAGTTTTTTCAAGGCGTCCCCCCAACGTGAACTGTGAGGCAACCAGTCTCCAGCAGGAGGGTTGGTGTCATGATTAGCTTCATAACGAGGAAGAAGCTTTATAAGGCAATGGTCATAATTCCTCATGGCTATCCCAACAAGATCGCCACACTTGGTATCGGCTCCCTTTTCAAGAAGCAACTGGACGATTTCCTTCAGTTTGAGTTCAACAGCAGTTAGCAGAGCTGTCTTGCCATCGTTATCCCTGTCATCCATGTTTATGCCCTTCTGACTAAGGAGCATCTGCACCAATCCTGTGTGCTTCCTCTCCACTGCTGAGATCAGGGGTGTCTTCCCTCCTTCTCCTCTCACGTTAACATCGGCCCCGTGTTGAATCAGAATGGAAGCAATCTCCTCCACATCTTTACAATCGCGGTTCAGCAGAGCACGGATCAAGGCATTTCTGCCCATGTTGTCCCGAGCATCGACTTCTGCCTTCATGTCCTTGAGGAGAATTTTCAGGACTTCCAGGTTCCCAGTCTCCGCAGCACTCATGAGAGCTGTGGCGCCTCCTAGCTTCGATCGCACTTTGTCCTCCGTTGTCTGCCGTCTCAAATTCACGTCGGCTCCCTTAGCAAAAAGGAATCTTAAGGCTTCAATGTTACCATACTCTGCAGCTTCCATGAAAGCCGTGAATCCGTTCGAGTCACACTCATTGATGTCTGCACCTTGAGAGAGGAGAATCTCGAGCACACTCACATCTCCATTAATCCCAGCGACGATGAAGGGGGTGGCCCCGTTTTCCTTCCTCTGATGAGGGTTAGCACCATGACGAAGCAGGAGATTCACAATGTCTACCCTGCCAATCTGCGCTGCATTGTGCAAAGGTGTCCAGCCCCCAGATTTTTCACAGACATTGGCGTCAGCCCCTTGTTCTAACAATTGCTGGACCCGGTCAACATCTCCCTTGTTAACAGCTTCAATCAACAAAAGATTGTCTTCGCCAATGGTTCTCTGACCACCTGCCGATGCAGATCCACCCTGGGGTGTGTTAGGATCTGTGGTCTCCATGATAGTCAATGCCTTTTCCTTGAGAGATGAACACGTGTGTTTCTTTGGGATTCGAAAAGAGTCTTGGAGTAGGAATTGGGCTGATATGTTCTGTCTTCTGACATCTCATCTGTACACGAATAAAGAGGGGAGCTTTGTCATTTCAAACAGGAAAAAAAAGCCACCTGGCTCAGAACTCAGCTTTACCTGTACGGAGTCTTTCTAAACACATTTACTTGCTTAATTAATAATTTCTTAGATGTATGCACAAAATGCAGACTCTTATGAATTGAGGCAAATTTAAAATGAGGAAATTATTACTCCACAGACCCACAGCCCCAAAGCGACTGCTACACGTTTGGTATATGTGTATCCCAACGAGATCACACACTTGGTACCGGCTCCCTCTTCACACAGCAACTGGGCGGTTTCCTTCAGTTTGAGTTCAGCAGCAGTTAGCAGAGCTGTCTTGCCCTAGCCATCTCTGCCACCCACATTATACCGTGTTATACTTACTACACGTGTACACAGATCTTCCCAGGCTGGGCTCAGGCTAAGTGACACACTTACGTGCTTACTTCAATTTTCTAATCTTAAATATTGTAATGTTTGAAATGATATTTTAAGAATTGAAACAACTCTGAATGACGCTGTGGGAAATTTAGCTCATTTTAATCTAGTTTTTCCTATTACAGATTTCTTATATTAGACGTCCTAAAATTTCATGACTAGTCATGAAAACTAACTCCTTTTTTCTCCAATATTCTATAATCGTACTTACCTAGTAATTGGCAGCTTCTGGCGGTAGTGGGGAGTGCAAGCTCCTTTAAGAAGAAGAGTGGATTTCTTTATCTTGGTCCATCTGACTTTCCTTATCCCAGGTGTGGCTGGTCACCCCACACTGATCTTTCTGCTCGTTCTCTCCGTACCCCTGCCTGTTTTTATTGAAGCAGTTCAGTTTTCAAATGTGAAGTATGAACTCAGCTTTGAGTTTTCTGAGTATGCAACTTTTGACTGTCACTTCCTGGTTGCACATTCTTAAATGGCTGAGTCACACTTTTGTTTCCTCATCAGAGGACAACAGCAAACAGGGCCATTGCAGACAGTGTCTTAGGGAGTGTAGCGAATACTCTCCCCACACCCATTCACCCTTGTACCCTACAGGGAGTGTCATTTAGCCCAGGGGCTTCGCTGGTCACCAGGCATCCCTTGTTAACCTGAACATCTAATTAACTGTATCTGCTACCAAATGTACAAAACCTCCTTCTTTGAGATCCACATCTGCAGTGTATTCTGAATACCAAACACCGAAGTTGTTGTCCAGAAGTGTTTGCGTGATGGGCCCTAACTGCCACTGACTGTGAGGTGGGTTGGTGTAATATAAAGAGCAGAGGAGGAAAGACATTCAGGGGATGCTGGGAGGGAAAAGCCCAGTGCAGAATGGAGCCCTGCAGCAAACTCGCCTGCGTTCACTTTCATTTTCTCCCTCCTCGCTCCAGAGCTGCCCCAGAAGCACAGGACCGTGACAGCACCTTAGGGGGAAGCACTCGTGACCACAGGGTTGCTGCCCAGTCGCCATCAGTCCCAGCTCCATGATCTTCCAGACCTCTTCATCCCCTCCCCCACCCGGCCCGAGAGCTTAGGCAAGGAAGGACCCCTAAGCCAGCTCTCCTCCAGCCTACCTTACCCTCCTCTTCCCAGCAGCAGTAACCCCTAGAGGAAACACTTCCTGTGACTGTTGAACCATCAGGGTGGAGCCAAGAAAGGGGTGAGAAAATGGAAGAGCAGAAGGCACAGTCCGGGCACCGCCTGAGCGATCTTCGCCCCCTGGAGGAAGACAAGGACTGTCCCCTGACCTCGGAGGACAGATTTGATAGGCATCACTACTCACCTTACAGGTTATAGGAACCAACTTCACCCTGAATCACTTTGTCTTCTCTGTTATCACAAGTCCCCTGTGCTCTTGGAAGGAAACAAGGAAATGAGCACATAATCCACTATGTAGTCGTCTTGTCTTAGTTAGGGTTTTACTGCTGTGAACAGACACCATGACCAAGGCAAGTCTTATAAGGACAGCAAAATGGGGCTGGCTTACAAGTTTAGAGGTTCAGTCCATTATCATCAAGGTGGGGGGATGGCAGCATCCAGGCAGGCACGGCCCTGGAAGAGCTGAGAGGTTTACATCTTCATCTGAAGGCTGCTAGGAAAAGACTAGCTCCCAGGCGGCTGGGATGAGAGTCTTAAAGCCCATACTTACAGTGACACAGCCACTACAACAAAGCTACACCTACTTCAACAAGGTCTCACCTAATAGTGCCACTCCCTGGGCCAAGCATATTCAAATCATCACACAGCTAATAGATGTCAGGCATAGAGTCTGTTGCCAGTAATGACTGTAAGTGCTTGGGACACAGCGGCTCACTATACATACCTGAAACGGAGCTTGCTACTCTCTCTCTCTCTCTCTCTCTCTCTCTCTCTCTCTCTCTCTCTCTGTGTGTGTGTGTGTGTGTGTGTGTGTGTGTGTGTGTGTGTGTACATGCTGTGTTTGGGCAGGCTGATGGAGGTCAGAAGACAACTTTAGGTGTCAGTTCTCTGCTTACGCCTGTACATACTTCCAGAGCTCAAACTCAGGTCACCAGGCTTGTCTGGCAAACACCTTTACCCGCCTTTATTCTATTTAGCTCCATAAGTACATTTAAAAGGAAAAGTGTATGATAAGATTTCCAGGTATGAAGTAGTCCCTGGCAGTCCCTATTCCTGAGGGCCTCATAGGTGCTGTCTTCTAGTGCCTCGATACATCCTGCTGTTTCCGATTTGTCTTAGTGTGTGCTGGCTGTTTTGCTACCTCAACAGATAACAGTGACAAGGATTATGGTGGTAGTGGCTGGGGCAATTTTGCTACTGCTGCCGAGCTACAGTTGGTTTCAGGCGACTGGCCTGTCAGGCCAAGCTGATGTCGGCAATTCCCCGGTTAAGGTTCTCTCTTCCAGGTGACTTCCAGTTAGTTGACAAAGACTAACCAGCTGTCTGACCACAGCTCTGAGCTGGCGCTCTAAAACTGTTCTGGTTTTGACTGTCACCTGAGGCACAAATCACTTAGGAGTCAGCTGAGGCTTGCTAAAAGGAGTGCCTAAAGTGTTTCCTTTAACGGAGGCTGGTAGAATTAGGCAGCCAATGTCAGCCCAGAGCAGGTGATGTTAGTTTGTCCTGAGCAGACGAAGCTGACAACGACTCCCAGAGAATCCTGGCTCTCCGCCCCACCCAGAGCAGCTTGTGAGGAAGCCCAGGAAGCTTGCCTGTCGTAAGAAACAGTGCGGGAAGTTGCTACAAATAGGAAGAACTCCGCCCAGAAGTCACTGAGTAGCTTAGAGAAAATCCGAGCCTCGATTACATACATGATCCTGACAGGCGTGGGCTGTTCGGATGATCTGAGGGGCAAGGAAACGAAGATCCGTGCGCAACTGGATTCTGTTTGGAAGCAAGAGAAATTCCATGATGGCCACTTTCACTATTGTTTTCTAGGAACCAGACAGAACAAAGGGGAGTTAGACGGTCGCAGAAAGCAGCCGTCACTCAGGTTAGCCAGCAGAGGGCGACGTTGAGCTACTTTTGGTCGTCATTCAGTTCTCTTGTTTGTGGCTTGTCTGCTCCTCCCCCACCACCCGCGGTCATGGGATGGCTACTCTAATTGCTGCTGACATCTATGGGACTGTTTGTGTCTGGGAGAAATAATTCATACAGCCACTGAGCAGCGGAGAGCTGCCAGGGTCGTTTTGCTCACCTGTATGTGTGTTCTCTCATATTTGGAGTTGAGCCACAGTTGATACGTTGGAGAATAAGTTCCGTTTACAAAAGAAGCCAGATCGTCTGAATGGGTCATTTTGAAAAGCTAAGTATCATTTCCCGTATCCTGGAACCTTCTCTCCAGAGAAGAGCTTTAAAAAACCCAGACCAGACCCTGGAGCAGTTGCAGATCTAATTGATTTGTAAGAGAGGTAAGGTTGGCACACTGATTTGTTACTTTTTTTTTTATGATTTCCAAACCCCAATTCTAAAAAAAAAAAAAAACGATTTGAGGCCACTTGGACCATCTTGAACAAAAAGACGTAGTTCAAGAGAAAGCTCTCATCCGACAAGAGAAGAAATCAGGCCATTGACAGTTCCCAGCCACCACCCCCGGGGCGGGGGGGAGGTTTAACTCTGAAGAAAGAATAATTTACCAAGGGTAGACAGCAGGCCCAGGAGTGAGTGGGAAACCTGTACTGGATACATGAGAGGAAACTTACGGCCAATACAAATGTAAGGACTTTTCCCCTCGTCCTCCTGAACCACTTCCCACTCTTGGGACGCTAGAACTACAGTATCCTCAATCCTTTTGACCAAAAAGAACACCAGGTTGCAGGGTTTGACTTCGAGCTCACTTCCAGACATGCACTTAGCTTACCAAAAACCTTCTGGGATCTCGGGTAGAAGCCAGCAGTACCATTGAATCAATAGACTGTTGACCCTCCTCCTATATGCACTGTCGACTGGTCTGGGCTGGCTTGCTATGCAGAAGCAGCTGACTGCCCTCTTCACATCTGAGTGATTCACTTAAACTTTCTGGCGTCCATGTCCTTAATGTTCTAGGAATCTTACAAGGATTACAAGAATTCACATAAGTAGAATATTTACAGCAGTGTCTGCCACAGACATGTATTTACTGTTTCTGAGCATGTCACCAAGATGTCTGATACACATTTTTCACACACGTTTTCTGTCATCACAAAAGCTCTCTGAAGCCAATGCTATTTATAGTCACACTTTATAATACAAAGTAAGAGTCTGAGAAATTGTGTGGCTCTAAACATTGCCCCATGCTTTCTGTGAGCTGCCCCGTGGATGGCTAAAAGGAGAACTCTCCCTTAAATGGGCGCTTGATGTAAAAGAAAAAAAAATTTAAAAAGATCCACACATTCTTGTTTTACTCAAAGTCTAAGTCAGTGTCTGTGACAGTTAGTCTCAGCTGTCACCTGATTAGATAGGATATTAACAAAGAGAAAAGCCTCTAAATGGGTCTCTGCGAGTGTTTCCTGGGAGGTTTAACTGAAGGGTGAAGCCCCTCCCCTTGAGGCTGCTGCCAGTATGTGAGGGGAAAGACTGCACACTTTGCCTGCCTGCCTTTGGTCCCTGCAGGTGAGAGCATCTACTCTGTGACATAGCACCTAAGCCCCTTGTGTCTCTCACCCTTAGGATCAACTACTTAACTTAGGATCAGATACTTAACTTCAGGCTTCTCTTTCTTCTCCTGGACCAATTTCAAGCACTCCACCCACCTTGAATCTACACCTCATAGACCCTGGACCCCCGGTCTCTTTACCTAAGACCTTCCAGATTGGAAGGTAAGTTTTAGCCCTAAAAGAACTAAGGAAATCTTGCCTTAACTCCTATAGACACTGACTGTGTTAGGAACTGTGTTAATAATTCCAATTTCATCGAAATTTTGTACGTTCGCCAAAATGAATTAATTTAAAAAAAAAAAAACAAATTCTAGCCGTTATATAGAATTCCAACGGGGGGCAGGGGACAAAGCTTTAGAAACCAACGGAAGTACGGACTAGAGAAGGCAGCTCCACTGTTGAGAATACATCTGTTCTAGAGGACCCAAGTTCGGTTCCCAGAACACACAGTGAGAAGCTCACGGCCACCTTCACCTACACACATAATTAAACGTCTATAGAAGTCAGACAAGCCTAAAACAATACATAGTTATGGCCACCAGAGGGCAGCAGAGCATAAGGGATCGACTGGTCTTCCTCGGCCCTGGAAAGTACTGTTCTGGCTTAGGTTTGTTTGAAGGCTGTTGTGTTCTCCATGACATACTGACTTCCTGATGTCCCCACCCCACCCCCGACCCCCCATCTCTCATGTTCTCATCTGGGGTTCTGGAATTCTCCAAGCAGCAGATAAAATATATAGAAAACCTGGGACAAACGCATGTGCAAAGCAGGAGTCTTTAAACTGTCTGGCAAAAGGAGGCCTTGTCACATTAAGGAATCGCCATACTTTTATGTGTGCAAACATCTACAGCAGTGGGAAAATAGGGACACAGGGCCTCGTGGCTAGCAAGATGGCTCAGCAGGTAAAGGTGCTTGCTGCCAAGGCTGACCACCTGAGGTCAACCCCAGGACCCAAAAGGTAGAAGCCGAGAACCAACTCCTGTAAATTGTCCTTTGACCTCCACATGCTTGTCGTGGGATGCAGGCGTGCAGAGCAAACACACACATCACAATGTTTCATTGTACCTGGGCACTCCTGTCTCCCTTCCCTCCCTGGTCATGGTCCTGTCTACCCATCTCACACAAAGGCCCCACAGTGTCAGAACCTCTCCTGCTATCACCTGAGAACCCTGGATCTAGGTGAAGGGTGCAATTCTAAGGGGTCTCTACAACCGAGTACTTGAACTCTGATCACACTGAGGACTTGGGGGAGAACTGAAACCCAACAGCATGTCAGACTTGAGTGTCAGCCTGTCAGATCTGTGTATAATTAGGTATCTATAACACCACATAAAAATTTTTTTCATTTGAATCAAGATCTCACTATGTAATCTAGGTCATTCTCAAATTCACAATTCTCCTGCCTCGATCTCCTAAAAGCTAGGACTGCAGGCATTCACTACTGTGTGCTGGGGCCAAGGTTCTTTCCAGGTAGTGAAATCTCAAAGAGCAGGATTTCAGGTCTGAGGTGTCCCAGAAGGCAATGGGTTGAGACACACTGCTCCTTGTGGACTACTCTGAAAGCCTTTCAAAGCCAGCTCACCCCTCACAGGCCTTCAGCCACCCACCCCCATCCCATACCACAGGCTCTCCACACTCCCCTGAACCCTCATATCAACCATATGGTCCTTGGAAATGGGATATTATTTTTGGGTTTTATTTTCATTTTTTTTTACAAGAATATAACATGCTCAACCAGAAAAAAAAAACAAAAACCACAAGGATCCCATACACCGCTGATAAAGGAACCCAGCTCCCTTTGTTAACAATAAATAAATATTAACACAGTGGGGAACCCCCCTCCCCCGCCCCGACAGCCCTCAGTGGCTCCCAAGGTTTGCAGAGGTAGAGTCTGGTAGGGAGGGGCGCAATCAGGCAGCAGCTCCTGCTGACTTTCTTCAGTACAGGCAAACAAATCACAATAAATAACAACAATAGCAGCTGAGACAGTCAGCACAACACAACAGAACAATATATTATACTTAAAAGGATTTTCTCCCGGAGAAGCCTCAAGTGCAGAGAGAACATTGTTGGCAACCTGGATCTCCACAACCATTGTGGTCTCTGGTGCTAGAAGTCCCAACTTGGAATGTTTGTTCCGTAAGACTCAGGGGTGACAGGCAGGTTGGTTTCCCCCAGCCCCATCTTTCCAGGCACCACACACACACACACACACACACACACACACACACACACACATCTGCCATACTCCCTTGGCTGCGCTTTCTAACTTCTGTTTCAGAGCTTCTTGGTCCCTGACTGACTTCTCCCCTAACTGCAGTGGACATCTCATGTCAACAGGAAAGAAGCACAAGGCCCTCCTTCCACCAGGGGTGGGGGTAGAGGGCAACTTTTCCCCATTTTCATACCCACAAAGAGAACTGATTTGATTTCAGCTAGTCTTTTGGGCTCCCCCTACAGATGGATTTTTCGATGACTTCTCACTGGATATGAGTGGTGGCCCCGGGGCCTGAAGCCTCCTTCCTCCCACCTTCCTCCTTAGACCCCATCTTCCAAAGCACGCAGGGCCCAGTAA
Source organism: Tokudaia tokunoshimensis (assembly GCA_036184795.1). Taxonomy (NCBI): domain Eukaryota; kingdom Metazoa; phylum Chordata; class Mammalia; order Rodentia; family Muridae; genus Tokudaia; species Tokudaia tokunoshimensis. The sequence goes on from BTHU01000013.1 coordinate 41,052,486, forward strand.
GACCTCTCAGTTAGCCCTGTTCACAAGCAGACCCTGCTGCACATGTGAGGTCAGGGGGCCACCTACAGAAGGCCACCGAGAGCACCCAGCCTAGGGTCACATGAGCAAAATGGCTTCTTTTGCAGGGCTCATTACTGACCCGGAAAGGGACTCACAGGCCAGTCTTTGAGGTATAGAAATCTCATCTGGGGCAAGAATCATACTGACTCACTGACCTCCGTGAGACTGCAAGATTGAGCACGGGAATGGTAAGGAGCCTAAGTTAGGGGGCCCAAATGTCCCTGGGAAGGTGAGGGCAGGAGACAAAGGTTCCACACACACAGCCTTTTCTAGGCCCAGACCAGGAGCGAGGAAGTCAAGACAGGACCAAAGCCAACTGTCTGGCACGGAAATAGCTGCTCTCTGGCTCTGTTCTCAAGGTGGCCGACCACCTCAGCATCCTCTGTGTGTGCCCTGGTAGAACGAACCTAAGTTCTCGGCCACCCTTCCCCAGAGCACCCCACACAACCTTGTTGTCAGCCCTCAGGCACGGTCCTGGAAATGGGGAGTCTCTCCTACACTGGGCCCACCACAGTATCCGGAGAAGAGGGAGTTCTTCGCACTCAAGCTGCAGGGATGTCTGTCTGTCCCTTCCGTCTGTCCCCTCACTATCCTCTCGCACTTGCTGCGCAGGAGCTGCGTTGGTGCAGGGCAGCTGCTTCAGGGATGGGCGACTCCACCTCTCTTCCTGCCGGCTTCTTGGTTGCTGCGGAGGCTCAAGTGTGTGAAGGCTCAGCTGGGCTGCTGCCGGATGCAGAAGAGGTGGGGGTGGCCGAGGCTTGGGCAGCCAGGTCGCGGTAAGCAGGTGACTTAAGGAAGCGTGGGTAGGAGTCCTTCTCCATCAACGTGCGGGTCTTTCCCTGAGCCATGTCGAAGCAACTGGTAGTGGCGGCCTGTAGGTTTGTCTTGGTCAGTTCTCGGGTCTCGTGATCGATGTTCACCTGTGGGAAGAAGGGCAACCACAACGGTGAGTGGGGTGGAGTGGGGTGGAGTGGGGTGGCCGGGCGGGGTGGGAGTTTGGTGAGCAAGTGAGTCATTGAAAGAGTACCAGACACTAAATAAAGGAATCTCCCTTCATATATATACATATGTGTGTGTGTGTATATATATGCATACACACATATACGTATATATAATTTGTATGTATATGGGCCTGCATAAGTATGTGCACTGTGTGTGTATAGGCGCCTCTATAGGCCTGAAGAAGGTGTTGGATCCCCCAGAACTGGAGCTAAAGGAGGTTGTGAGCTGTCACGCTGGTGACGAAATACAGGAGTTCTGGACGTATAGTGTGGGGTGGCCTATGTCCTCTATAAGAGCAGCAAGTGCTCTCAACCACTGAGCCATCTCCAGCCCCACTCACCAGCTTTTCAGCTCTGGGACAGTTCCCGCATCAGGCCCAGGGGTTGTTATCAGACCCATGAGGCTTATTATGCAAAGCTGAGAGCATAGTACTCCTCTGCTAGTTCCAGTCACCACCTCTGCGCTGGATCTGTGCAGTAATTCAGCCCCTGCCTCCCCTCACTCCCACCGTCTGTCTGTCTGTCTGTCTGTCTGTCTGTCTGTCTGTCTGTCTGTCCTCACAGCTGCTACACCGAGCTCACTCGGTCTGGAAACTCCTTAGTTTCCTCTCCATGTCATTTTTCAAAAGATAAGCTAGAATGACCGCATCTGGCCACCAGCCATGTGTATGACCTCATCTGTCCGTCTGTCCCCTGTGGCAGGATGTCCTTCCCTCTCTCGATCCTTACACCTCTCGGCCCTGTGTGTTCTTTCGCCTGCTCCCTAACTCCCTGTGTCCTTTGTTCACATCCCTGGCTTATCCTGAATTGGTTCCTGACATCTTCTCCCGTTAGAATATATAGTTCCATTAGAGATTTTTCGCTGCTACATCCTCTAAGATAATAAAACTTCCTTGTAAGTTAAGTGATACTTATTAAATCGTTGTAGAGTAATGTGAAACAAACAGAAGCAGCCAGAAAACAAAACACAAGTGCACAGCATTGCGCAGGTGTGTCCACCAGGGGGCGCCACTGCTACTGTGCATATCCTTGTAGAAGGGAAGGCTGAATTGCAAAAAAAATAAAAAATAAAAAGTTCCCAAAGGGTGGCTACAGGTCAGAATCAGGTGCCCAAATTCTTTTGTTTCTCCAGTTCATGTGCTGAGGTTTTAAAAAACATAACTAATTTACGAATGTGGGTATAGAGAGAAGACAGACCAAAAAAAAAAATCTTGCTGCCTTGTGCTGTGCCACCTTGTGTGGCCAAGTTTAGTGTCCGGACACTGACTCCCTACCCTTCTCTAATCATGAAGACGGCTGCACTGCAAACCCAACCCTTCCCTAACTGACCCTGGGTCTCAGTTGGGAAGAGGCAGACGGTCTGGAGGAGTCAGGGCCGCGTGCCGGGACACTGACCTCTTTAGGAGCTTCACTGCGAATGTACTCATCAAAGATGTGGTGAGCCCTGGAGGCCAGTTTGGTGGCTGATCGGATCTTCTTGAACTCCTCGCAGGCCAGCCAGAACTCCAGGTTCTCCTCACTGAACTCCGTCTTCAGGAAGGCGTGGAAGGCAGCCACCCCATCTGTGGTAAGGGGAGAAAGGAGACAGGTCAGACTAGCGGACAGATGGGAAGAAACGAGAAAAAGACAGCAGTTGGCGTTAATGGCTCTATTTTTAGGATGCAATTTTCCTGAACAAGGCTCTGCCTTTGTGTCCTGAACAGAGGCTGGCACACTGGGGGACCGGGGTTATTATTACTACTACTATTATTTCGCCCCGTGTTTTCTCAGCCTCGCTGGGACAAGCTCCAAGCACATGAACATACACGTGCCTTTCACAGACAGACAACAGGGTCCTACTTACTTTTACTGTTCAGCAGCAAATCGAAAGACTCTCTCCATCCCAATACATCTTCTGAGAAGCTTCTGTCAGGGAGGGGAGGGAGGGGGAAGCAGAGATTTTTAAATTAATTTTTTTTAAATCAACAAACAAAAACATAGTACACATCCTAGGCTGAAGTCGATGATTGTCAAAGCTAACCCCTCAAACTCCTGTGAAGCCGGCAGCGAGTTACATAAGGGGCACCTGGGCATCCAGCAACGTTGCCACGAACCCTTTAGTCCTCAGCCAGAATGCCCGACACCCCCTCTTCTGTAACCAAATTGATTCTATTCCCAAGATTCTCAACTTTGGTTTGCATGCCTCTCCGAAACAGGAGGCTGGGAGAGTCTATCTATTTACCTAAGACCCCAAAACCTAGCATCGCACCTGGTGTTCGATAAAAAGAGGCTTCTAGGCAAGGTGCCCACTAGACAGATGCAGACCCTGTCCTAGCCCTGTATTCGAGTATTACCACATCCTCAGATAAACGGGAGTGCATGTCCTGCGCGCGGGCATCTGCTGGAGTTGGCAAACCTGGACTCTACCACCTCCACATTGGAGCTCCGCAGCTACAGCACAGCAGTAAAGTCTCACTCAAATCTCCAGATAGAGAGGCTTAGGGCCACCTAGCTTGTCTGCTCCTATTTTCCCTCTCAAGCCCCCTCCCCTCTAGAGCCCCTGAGCCGGACAGACAATGGGGCTTACCTCTCTTTGCTATGTTTACTGGTCCACTCGAACTTGCTAATACCCCCAGTATCAGAGCTCAGCTCTGATTTATGAAGAAAGATCCCCAGCCGTGTCTTGAACTCTTTGGCTCTGAAAGAAAAACCATCAGCGTGTAAGGATTCTGTTTGCTCTGCCAGCACTGAGAAGTTGGGGGAGAAGGGCGTCCCACAAGAACTAACTCTACCACCCAAAGTTCAGTCCCACGAACCCTGGGGACGTTTGACCATTCCCAAGGCCCTAAACGCTTCTCTCATTGGCGTCTTCAAGTTCTAGGCCACAAAAGCAGCACTTGGGCTATGCCCTGATAGCTCATAACACTTTCGGGTCTTTATGGCACTGCAGTCCCGCCCCGCTGTCCCTGTTTCCCCGCGTTCCCGAGGATTCGGGACTTTGTCGTCCGAACTGCTAAAAAAAATTCTCTTACCTCTCCAGGCAGGTGTTGGGGAAGGTGGCCAGGGTACGGCACATGGTTGCGGGCGCGGGACAGCACGTCGTGGGCAGGATGGTGGCGGACTGGAGGGCGAAGAGGGAAAAGCCTGGCCGTAGCAAGTACCGGACCGCGCAGATGGGGACGGGAGAGCGACACGCGCCGGACCCGTGGCCACTAAGCTTTTATCCCCGTGGGGCGGGGCGGGGCCGAGCGTCGCCGACCAATAAGAGAGTGGGGCTGAGCGGCGCGAGGGAGGAGGCGGGGCGGGGAGCCAGATGGGGTGGGGCGCGACTGGCAGCCCCCAGGGCCTCCTCTCGAGAGCACGGGGCTGTCCCTACCCCAGAGGTCGGAGACTTGGGGTGCCAGGAAAGCAGGAAGGCTTGAAGACCAGACATACGCCCACAGCTTGCCAGGAAAAAAAACAAAACAAAAAACCGTCGACCTCTAGTAAAAGCAGGAAAACAATTCAAACGTGACAGGAGAGGTTTTGTAGGGGTGGAGAGTTCGTGAAGGACAGGCGCACGGAGTGCATTCCAAGAAAAAGTACATCACCATTATATTGCACTCTCTCTCAGGTCAGAACAGGTACCATTCCATGGGCTCCGAAGGTGATAGGAGCAAAGTGAGCTATTCACTCCCCACGGTCATTACCTCCACTTTGAGATGAAGGATCCGAAGATCAGAAAACTAGCGATTTGGCTAAGATCCGCAGGGATGGGAGGAAACATTTAACACAATTATAGCAGAAATCTTTGCAACGATGCTTAAAAAGCTTAATTGCTCTATGCTCTACAGTTAGAGGGTACGTTTTGGTGCCTCGATTCAGCTTTGACTTTTCCCTGTTGCTCCCACTGGAAAGCAACAGAAACTGCTCTGTAACGGGTAAGGGATTCGGAGGCTAAGCAACTGGAGTTCAGCTCCTCACCCTGCCTTAAAGGCGCCATTGTCAGTAGGCTCCCTTTGAGATTGCTACTAAGAAGCAGCAGGTGAGGTCATGTTTCTGCTGTACAATTAAGAGAGACATTAGAGACTCCATCTTCCCAAACGCTTCCATTTTTTTTGTATCTAAAGTTTAGACAGCACTGTATTTATTTCATAAGGTGTGGTGGGACTAAAGAAATTTTCAGATAGTTGGGCTTGCCCAGGGAACATTCTGTGGGGGATAGCATGCTTGTTAGCCTGCTAGGGAGAGTTCTCAGAAGTGAAATGGGAAAAAAGAAAAGCAGTTATGCTGATCACTGAGAGGAGTGGTCTCACCATTTCAGGAGAGACCCCGCCCTACCCCCAGAGGATTTTCAAGGATGTTTTAGAGTCGCGTTGGACCTTCACAAATGTCTACTTCTGAAGCCAAGCAGGCCTTAGCATTAACCATTTGTTGGACTCTGCTGTGCTGAGATGCCTGGCCTGGCTCCAGGTGATGGCTCTGTCAAGAACAACTCCCAGAGCCTATAAAAGAGAGCATACCACTGATGGTGGCCAGGAAAGGGGATCCGGGTGGCATGCCAAAACACCCGCATCTGTATACACGGTGCTTGGAACAAGACTTGGCACGCAGTCTGCACTCGGTACTGCTTTTCAGCTTTATTTAACAAGCAGACTGGAATTCTATGCAATAAGGAAAGCGATGTTTCGTGCCTTTTAGAGTACAGAGTTCCATCTCATAGGGGCCTGTCCAGCAGTAAGGCCTGCTCTGTGCTCTGTGAAGTAAAAGGTCAGGAAAGGAAGGAAGGAAGGAAGAAGGGAGGGAGGGAAGGAGGGAAGGGAGGGAGGGAGGGAGGGAAGGAGGGAGTGAGAGGGAAGGGGAGGGAAGAGGGAGGAGAGGAAGGACGCTGGAGATGCAGTTCAGTGGTGGAACGCTTGTCTAGAGAAAGGGCACTTGAGAATGTGCATGCACAGAGAGAGGAGGAGGAAGAAGAAGGAGGAGGAAGAGGAGAAGGAGGAAGAAGAAGAACAAGAAGAAGAAGAAGAAGAAGGAAGAGGAGGAAGAAGAAGAAGAAGAAGAAACCAAAATGCCTGGATTATATAGGGATTGGAGGAAGAGCAGCCCAGCCCCCGGTCTGGAAAGTTCAGGGTTGGGGGAAGGGAATGCCAGGTAGAGACTGAGGGGTGCAGGGAGAACCTCGAGGCCAGTTCTGCTTTGATATGTAAAATTTGCACCTCAGTCCCTTGTACTTGTCCAGTCCAGTCCAAAACCAAACATCTGGGACAATTATTCAGGCAGACTCCCCTCACTGAGCCAGGCCCTGTGAAAGGTGACCCAGTTAGTCAACCTGATACACTCTAAAGAACCATTTGAAACCAGTCCCAAACTCCCACGTTCTCAGTGCAGAAACAAGGCAGAGAGGACACAGCACATCCCGGGCACACTTCTACCTCAGATACAGTGAACACCATGCCCGTCTTGCCAAGCTCAGCTCTTGAGGGCTTCCTGCCTCACAGCCTGTGGGCTAGACTGGGGTTGGGCAGTGGTGTGTGGGCAGTCGGTGGGCGGACGCCTTGTTGAGCAGCTGTGTGTCTCAAATCTCCATGTACACGGAGAAGTCAGCCCGCCAGGAGTACCTTCTGGATCTGAGGGAGAGGTGCTCAGCTGAGCTGAAGGTTTTGCTTTGCCTGGTGCTCCTCATACCCACAGACACACATGTCTGTCACACAGCTGCCAGGCATAGATGTGGGTGCTACCCATGGCACGGCCATTCTCCAGGTGACACGGATGGATCAACCTCTAGTCTCACTGGTGCTCATATTGGCATCCACCCAGACATAGCCACGTGACAATACTGATTTCTATAGAGGATCCTCTCAAACCTCCCTCCCTGCCCATTCTGCGTCCTTGTGAGGTCTTTAAGGAGGTTTTAAATTTCCATTTTGCAGGCAACAAAATAGCAGTGCCCAAGGTGTTCTTCATTAAATGCATCCAGGCTGAAGCCAGAGCTGTCTCCAGATTCCTGGGCTGGTATGTCCTATTTGACAAAGCACGCGGAGACAAAGGAATTGATACGCAACCGCACAGACAGGCAGATCTGAGAGCACACAGCTCCCTGCTGAGGATGAAGAGCCCTCCTCTGAGTTCAACTTGCCTCCCAGTTGCCATGGTTACCTCTCCAGGTTTCCAGACAGAAACTTTTTGAAGTTCACAATGTGTCCCGAATTCTCATCCCAGCAGGTCAGTTCCTATCTGTGATTTCAGAAATGTGATTGACTCCACAGTTGCTGTGAATCTAGCTCGTTGAATATGCGGGTGAATTGCCCTGGCTCTGACAAAAACTGACCTCATTTTTGCCCAGCACGCCCAGCACAGCTGCCATCTCTTTAATGGACGGTGTGGGGACAACAGCTTTGTGGCCTGGGTCATCTGGGATCAGCAATCTGGGCAAAACTGGGGTCAGGATTAAATATCCCATAATGTCAGCCTTGTCTTTCGTCTTCTTCAGCCCCAGGGTCCATCACATCATCCTTTCTGTGGAAGCAGAAGCCCAGAAAGGAGGTTTGTCTAATGCAAATGGTTTGGTGTTGAATGCCTATAATCCATTAAAACACCGCCCCCCCACATATGCACTCACACATGCGCGCGCACACACACACACACACACTTACACTCACACACAGACTCACACACACACTATCACACAGACTCACACGCACTCACACATGCACACTCACACACACACTCACACACACACACAGACTCACACTCTCACACATGCACACACACACTCACACTCTCACACAGACTCACACACGCACACACACAGACTTACACACACTCACACACTCACACACATGCACAAACACACACACTCACACTCATTCACACTCACACACACATTCACACTTGCACACACACAAATACAAATCCTGTGCTCTGGATCTTCCAAATTCGATCATCAGTCTCCCCATAAACATTTATTTAAAATGTATTGTGTTCCCAAGTCCGTGGGAAAACACTTGTTAGACTCCCCCTACCATCGGGGACCTTATAATTTAGGAGCTAAGGAGATGGGTTGGTGGGTAAAGTGCCTGCTATACAAATATGAGGACCTGAGTTTGTATCCTCAATGCCTACCTAAAAAGTCAGGTGGTGGCCACATGTCTATAATCCCAAGGTTGGCAAGGGAGAGGTGTGGGGGATGCACTGGGGTGGGATTGACAGAGTGGGGGTGGGGGGATCCCTGCAGCTTGCTGGTCAATCTAGCTAAAAAACAAACAAACAAACCACAGGTCCAATAAAACACCCTATCTCAAAAACTAGGTTGGGGAGTGTCTAAAAACTAAGGTGGAGACTGTATAGACAGTCACAGGCAGACAGACAGTCAGACCACACACACACACACACACACACACACACACACACACACACACAAGAAGAAAGACTTTATAATCAAACCCTGGGGTTTGAGCTCTGAGCTAACTCCAGGGCCCACATTTCTGAGCATTCGCCGCCACGTCGGCTTCTGTGTGTTCTCCGGCTCACACTTGGCTCATGATGAGAAACCCGAGGTCCATCCCTGGAGGACATAGCAGGATGCCGCACTCATCCTTCCGTTACAGAGTCACAGAGTTCTGTCTCCTGTATCCTCTCTCTCCCCACCCCCCTCATTTGCTCGCGCCATTCCTTTCTCCCCACTCACATTTTCCACTTTCCAGTCCTTGTAGCACAGAGGAGATGCAGGACAGATGAGGAGGGAGCACCGTTCAAACCTCAAATTCAGGATGGCAGGACTCAAAGATGCTCACAGAGGAACATCCCCTGTGTATGTCCCAGCCCAGAGCAAATTGGACCATCATCCCTGGTTTGAAGGACACGCAGGATCTCTTTTTGGTTGGAAGCGGCCTTTGAGATCCAGGCGCTTACTTAGGCAGGATTAAGACGACCATGAGGATTCTTCAACCCCCAAATCTTAAGGCCTTGCACAATATCCAACACAATACACATTTCACTGAATATCAAACCTATGAATAAACAAAGGGACAAGTCCAACAAACGCAAAGAACATTAACACCCTTGGGGAATCTCTGTCAACCCTGCCTCCCAAGGATCTTTGAGTTGCAAGCCCTTCTCTGCTGAATTCATTCCAGGCAATTTTCTGGAAATGGGTCCCAGAAGGGTTAGAGCATGCAGGGAAACTCGGTGCTATGCATGCCTCTAACATGGACAGTCACTGTAGCTTTTGGAGTTTCAGGAAGCCCAGTAAAAGGAGACAAGTCTGGAGAAGGAAGAGATAGCAGGGTTGGAGCTAAAGTCAAGACAAGAAGCACACCTGGGGCTTGCACGAATTCTCCTTGTCCCTGTAGTATAAACTCCCAGAACATCTCACCTCATTGTGTCCCCGGTGTGTGTGTGGGGGGGGGGGGGGGCGGGGAGGGGGGCGGGGGGAAATTTCTAAGATGTCTGTATCAGGATCCCAGCCAACTTGCTAGGAAGATTTCCGTGGCACTACCCTCTCTCAGTACTCCAGACTCTGTCTTGGCATAAGGAAAACTACTGTTTTTTAGGGACCTCCATTACCCGCAACTTTAACTCCACGTTTTAGAGAAACCCTGATAAAGATGCAAAGATAGATATTAAGAGACCTACCTATAGTGTCACACTCAGGCTACAGGGGTGCCAAAACCGAGCCCCAGAGGTATCCAAAAAGATCCAAGCCCAGAACTACTCAATGCTGACCTCAGAGCAGCTTCGGGCTAGGCTCTGGTTAGACCTGATGGTGTGGTGCTGTCTCCACAACATCCTAAAGTACTACTGGGCCACGGCTGGGGCAGGAAAAAAGCAAGCGCTAGCGTATGAATATCAATGGCAGGGAGGGCCCTGCCATGCCCGGAGAGTTAGGGACCCTTGTAAAACACCCCCACCCCACCCCACCCCCCGTCCATTTTTGAGCCACCATCGGAGGGCCGGCACACAGTGGCACAGGTTTCATAGAAAACCAGAGGCTCCACAGAGCCCCCGCACTAGCCACGATGCTGGGACCAGTTGTAAGCAAACGTGCCTCTCTCGATGCGCCCACGACACCTGAGCAGAGGGAGAAAAAAGCAAAAACAAAAACGTGGATTGATGTGTGAGCAGCTGGGAGGCGGGGCCTGGCAGCCCGGGAGGGGGAGGGCCGGACTGAGCGACCGGAACTGGTGGGCCTTTCACCAGCTCCCAGGCCATCGTCCCTGACACAGCAGCTGTCCCAGAAACAGGCCCAGGTGGACAGAGGGAGGAGCACGGCAGGGGACCCGTGATGTTCTGCAGAGAAAGAAATGAGCTTTCCATAATGGGCCCCACTCATCTGAGCAGGGGCGACACGGGGCGACACGCGGGGAGCTGTGTGACTAAGCCTCTCCTCCCCACCCACCAGCAAGCAGCTGGTTCAGCTGCTCCAAGGCCACCAGGGAACCTTCTGGATCCAAATCCCCAGACATCTTGAGCTGCCTGGCTGCAGTTTTAACAATGATGACCGTGAGCATTGAGGGAGTGCTGTGTCTGAGCTCTCCGTGCCTGCTTCTCATGGTCCCACCGAATCCTCCCCCAGCCTCTGAAGAAGGTACAAGTGTTAGGATTCTGTCGGGACTCCACCCCCACAGTTGCCTGGCACCAGCCAGGTATGCGCCTCCCCACAATTGCCAAGTGGGCCTGGCCCACTGTAGAGGCTGCTAGCCCTCTCTCTCTCTCTCTCTCTCTCTCTCTCTCTCTCTCTCTCTCTCTCTCTCTCTCTCTCTCTCTCTCTCTCTGTCTCTCTCTCTCGTCCTCTTTCTTATTCTCTCTGACCCTCTTGGGCTCTTCTCTCTACCCCTTCCCTTCCCCCCCTCTCTCCACGTGGCTGGTCTCTACTTCTCTACTCTCTCCTTCTCTCTGCCTTTCTCTGCCTCTACTACTCTCTAACTCCCCTCCCAATGCCCTGAATAAACTATTCTATGCTATAGAATAGCATAGAAATGTGTGTGGTCCCTCAGGGGGAAGGGATGCCTCCTCATGGGCCCCCTGAGGCACCCCCTTCCCCCACACCTCACAGAACATATCTTAATAGCTCCAACATTGTGGTTTTCAGATCAGGGAAGCTGAGGCGTAGAGAGGTTAATTGAGGAACAGACAGAAGGACCAAGCTATGGTTGATCCTGGGTCATCTAATTCCAGTATCATCTCAGTCAGCCATCCACTCTACAGACTGCCCAGCCCCCATATCTTACTGTTCCAGAAAGTTATTTCTTTTTCTTTCTTTCTTTTCTTTTCTTTTGTTTTTTGTTTTTGTTTTTTGTTGTTGTTTGGTTTTGTTTTGTTTTGTTTCCGAGACAGGGTTTCTCTGTGTAGCCCTGGCTGTCCTGGGCTCTGTAGACCAGGCTGGCCTTGAACTCAGAAATGGAACTCAGGCTTGCCTCTGCCTCCCAAGTACTGGGATTAAAGGCGTGTGCCACCACTGCCCACCTCAGAAAGTTAATTCTTATTCTGAGCTCCAGGAGGATTCCTGCAGTAGATGTTTTCTTTCACATGTACTTATAGTTGGTCTTTCTCAGAAGGGATCAGAGAGAGCTAAAGAAAAGAACTTTCAGTTTCCTAGGTGTAGTATACAGAGGGCCAACACTGTCACTCCGGGGAGCTTTGGGCCTTGGGGTGGCCCTGTTCATCCTTTAGAACATCTATCCACTCTAAACATACTTCACTTATCCAAGTGCTTTAAAACCCTCACGTGAGAGTCTGGAATTTCACAAGCAAGGCCTCATCTAATACTCGTTAGGACCTGCGCACTGGGACTGGTCCTCTAACCTCATCTTCGTCCTTTATGGATACAGCCCAGGACTGTGACCTGAGCACTCATCTCTGCTCTTTCTCTGGCCTGAACCAGAGTCCATGGCTGTTGTTCCAAGCATAGCCCATACGCTGATGAATCCCACACCTATGCTGAGAGTTCAGTACGTCCACCTGAAATGCAGATGTCTTCATATATAATGTATCCAAAGTCAGTGCGGTGTCGTGTATATATCTTCCCACATCTGACTTCACTGCTCCGGTGGCATTAATCAAGACATCAGTGCTTTTGAAAAAAAGCACTTTGAAAACCATCTGGCTTTTCATAAGCCATGCTTGTGAGCCCAGTGCTCTGAAGATGGGGACAGGAGAAGCTTGAGGTCATTCTTGGCTATATAGTGAGTTCAGGGACAGCCTGAGCTACAGGAAACATGAGACCCTATCTCAAAATAATGAAAGAAAAGAACAGGGAGAAGAAAGAGGAAAGAGGAGAAGAAGAAAGGGAGGAAAACAGGAAGGGAAGGAAGGGACGAGTCTTATTTACAGTTCCTCGCCCACCCCACCTGCTCCTCCCCACCCCACGTCCACCATTTCCCACCCCACCTGCTCCTCCCCACCCCACGTCCACCATTTCCCACCCCACCTACCCCTCCCCCTCCACTTCCACCATCTCCCACCCCACCTGCCCCTCCCCCTCCACTTCCACCATCTCCCACCCCACCTGCCCCTCCCCCTCCACCACCACCATCTCCCACCCCACCTGCCCCTCCCCCTCCACTTCCACCATCTCCCACCCCACCTGCCCCTCCCCCTCCACCACCACCATCTCCCCATCCAGCTTACTCTATCACCCACATGTTGACCTGTGTTTCAAGGTCTCCAATCTCTCCCACCCTCTCCATAGTCACACTGAAACTCCATTATCAGAACAAGCAACTCCTTTCCAATCTGGCCCATCAGTCACTCCCACCTCGTTTCCCAGTGGCCTTCCCACCCCGTGCCCATTGAGGTAGTTCACCTATTTGCTCTTGCACAAAGCCATGTCCTACCTGGAGTGACCCTCCCTTTTCCAATAAACTCCCATTCATCTGACCAGATCCTACCTCAAATTTCACCACTTTGAATGTTTTCATTCTTAGAAGATTTTGTGTGTGTGTGTGTGTGTGTGTGTGTGTGTGTATGTGTGTGCGTTTTCTTGCGAGTATGTGTGCGCACGCGTACCGTGGTGCATGTATAGAGGTCAGAGGACAACCTCAGATGTTGCTTCTTGTTTGAGACAGTGTCTTTTTGTTGTTTGCCCTGTGTCTACCAGGCTAGCTACCCCTACAAGCTCGCAGGGGTCTCCCGTCTTGGCTTTCAATCTCTTTGTAGGAACAAAGGGACTGCAGATATGCACTACCATGCCTGGTTTTGACTTGAGTCCTGAGGATTTGAACATGAGTCTTCAGCTTGTATAATAAGCATTTTATCAGCTGATCTATCTCCCAAGCCCAGAGGTGAATTTTATATCCTACTTCTTTCAAGTGTTTCAGCTCTATGTCTACATATATGTATATGGAATAAGTCTATATCTGCTCTTCTATAGTTCAAAAAAAAGGGGACCAATATGCAAATGCTGGGGAAGGGGCATTGTTGAGTCTAAGTAATAGGCGTTTATAATTATTTCTCTACTCTGCATGCTTGAAATTCTCTCTAATAGAAAGGCTTCCTTCCGAATTGCCCCCTGGCAATGCAATTTACCTTTCTCTCCTTCCCTAATAGTATATTAATTAAGCGCTTAGAAACCTTCTACAGATCATTTCCTCTCATGAGGCTGCACTTGAGGAGAAACAAGTCAGAGGATGGGACTCCACCAGGGTTACCCATCAGCCCTTCTTCCTTGCTTCATTCATGGGTACAAGGAAGGCATCTTGGCAAGATAATAAATCACTCATTACTGAATGAGTTGTGAATGAGGTAACGTGATATAAAACACAGGAGATCTGTACTCTGGGACTGCTCTGTGATTAACTGGCTGTGTGGCCTTGAGCAATCACTAACCTCTCTGTGCCTCCGCTGTCTTCTCATTAGCAAGCAAGACTTAATAATAGCTGTTTCCATCAACAAATGGGGGAAAGTGGTCGAAAGCACTCTGAGAAATGAATCTGTGTGTTCACCTTGTATTTGTTATCAAAATAAGAAAGACGTTGTCCAATGAGAGATTCTGAGTCCTGGGTGAGTGTGTTGGGGATGTGGGGGAGGGCGCTGCTTTCCTTCCGTGAAGAATGGGAATTTCCACTCAGCTGGAAGTAGCACACGCCTGTGGCTCTGGGCCTCATTGTCTCTCACCCCCTGCCTCCACCCCGCCTTTCCTTTTCTCTAACCAACTGACAAGTGCTGGGAAACACTGGGAATCTTAAAATAGAGCAACAGATCTCTCCTGCTGGCAGCCAAAGCCTCAGGCTCGGCTGGCCCTTGGTCTTGTGCAGGACTCAACAATTGGCTCGCATGGCCCTGTGCTCCGGAAGAGTCAGGGCATGGAAAAAGCAACCGCACGCCTTCCAGAAAAGGTCCATCATCCAGGATGCCCATCTGAGGCCCTGCTGGCTGAGATGCTTTGGCCCTGAGAGTCTTGCGCCTCTGGGGACCCAGCTTACAGAAGGACCAGCTCTTCCTGGAAATGGTAGCAGTCTCACTGGCCCTCGAAAAATGGGGTTACAACAAGAGGCCCTAGAGCAGGGTTGGGGTGAAGGACCCAAAACCCCCTTGTTTGAAAGGTACTTGACTTTAGGCTGAGGATCAGATAAGAGACGCTTATGTAACTAAACATGGATGGCTACACTGCGGGCAAATGGAGAGCCACCTTGAGGAGTGGACCCAATGGGTCCTGAGTAACCAACTGGCAAACTTTCAACCCGACTCTTTGAAGAAAAGTCACTGCCTCAGTGTCTGTCTGTGTGTGTGTGTGTGTGTGTGTGTGTGTGTTAATCCCTCCCCTAGGTCCCCAGAAACCCACTGTTCTGTCACCTGGGTGTCAGCTAACCTGGTAAGGCAAGAGCATGGTGACAAGCACTCCCTGGGTACATCCGTGCCTTTGATCCTCACAACCACAGGGCACAGGAAACACTCTTAACCTGCTTTACTGATAGAGGAGCTGACACACACAGCCCCACCGGCTTCCCAGGACAGAGCCAGGATCCAAAGTCAGCTGCTGCCTAGAGCTCCCGTGGGTCCCACACACAGCTCTGCCAAGCAACTGGCAGGCCCCGACAGAATAGACCCCTACACTTACCCACACTCTCACAGTGAGGTTGGGACTGAGCGGTCCTGAGGAGATATCACATATCACTAATAGTGATTAATGCCGTAAAGAAGGTAGAGGCGCTCTGAGAAGAGAACCGATGGGAGTCTCTGAGGGTAAAGAAAGACAGGCCTTCTACCAACTCAAAGAGAAATATGTATGAGTTTGGAATAGCTCACGGAATTTTCAGTGTGGTTCAGAAAACAGACAAGAACAAAGTGAGACAGTTGAAAACCCCCTTCCGCAAAACCACTTTGAGGAGGCACAGCAGGTGGTAGACCTTTGGGCTAGACACCTAAGCCTCCTCCACAGCCAAGCAGACCTCCCCAAGCACCCCACAGACTCAGCTGCCCCTAGAAACCGGATGCGGTAGCTACCGCTGTCCGCAAAGTGGACACTCTACCATCCCTCCTCTCTGAACCACCAAGTCCTGACTCAAAGGCCCAGAGGGGCGTGCCTTATCACCACCCATGCCGCGATGAAATCCGTGTTGGACAGACACACAGCTGCAGGAGTTTCCAGTCCACTTGTGTGCAGACCAGAGCCAGGGAAGGGTGGCAGGGCATAGAGAATAAAGGATACTGAAAACTACACACTCTTTTCATTCATTCATTCATTCATTCATTCATCTCTCTCTCTCTCTGTGTGTGTGTGTGTGTGTGTGTGTGTGTGTGTGTGTGTGTGCGTGCTTGTGGAAGTCAGAGGACAACCTTGGAGGTTAATCTTATTTTGTTTGAGGCAAGATCCCTTTCTTCATCACTGCATAGACTAGTTAGCTGGCCTGTGAGCTTCCAGTGAGTCTTCCGTCTCCACCTCCCGCTTGCTATGTAATAGACATGAGCATGAGCGCCACAGTTTTGGGTGGGTTCTGGGATTCGAACTCAGGTCCTCATGTTTGCACAGCAGGCTCTCTGCCCACTGAACCATCTCCCAGCCCTCCTTACTTTCTGAGTTGGGGTCTTCCTACAAAGCTCGGATTGGAGACCCCACTCTCCTGATCCTCCAGCTTCAGCCTTCCAAATACTGAGATTATGACCATGGGTCAACCCACATGGCTTGCCCACTCTACACTAAACTACACTCATCCTCAACATACTTATGGGCACGCCCTATTTTATCTAATGTAGCCTTTTCCCTTACCTGGGTTGAATTACAGCCTCTTATCCAATAAAAATAGCAGCTACTGATATTGAATGCTTATTTGACACAAATCCTTCGAGATACCATGCAGTCTCTGTGTTCTCCATTTCTAGATGCAGAATCCAGGGCTTTTGGAGACAAAGGAGCTTGCCCAGTCTCTATGAGCCAACAGGCAGAGATTCAAAATTGACTGCACTAGACAGTTTTATGGTCAACTTCATAAGCTAAAGTCATCAAAGAGGAGGGAACCTCAGTTAAGGAAATCCCTTCATAAGATTGGGTTGTACACAAGCCTGCAGGGCATTTTAATTGGTGATTGATATTGGAGGGCCTAGCCGTTGTGGGTGGTGCCATGCCTGGGCTGGTAATCTTCAGTGCTATAAGAAAGCAGGCGGAACAAGTCAGTAAACAATACACACACACACACACACACACACACACACACACACACACCCTCGGTACCAGCTTCTGCCTCCAGAATCCTGCCCTGTCTGAGCTCCTGTCCTGACTTCCCTTGACGGTGAACAGTGATGTGGAAGTGTGAGCCAATAAAGCCCTTCTTCCTTAAGTTGCTTTTGGTTGTGGTGTTTCATCACAGCTGTAGTAACCCTAACTCGGACACCAACCCTGGTTTGTAATGCTCTTAGCATATGCTCCTCCCAAAGAGCTGATAGGAAAAACAGAATATCAGCAGCACAGACGTGATCTCACCTCCTCCCCATCCAGACATCTGACCATGGCACACAGGGAGAAGGGAGAAGAGTTCGTTCCTTTGGACTTAGGGCACAGACTCTACAGCCTTCCAGCCAAAGTTAAGCACCTACTACCTCAGACTCCCAGACAGTTGAACTCTGAGTGTCCAGCATCCACCTCTACCCTCTGAACCTAGCCCTCTGGTGTGTATCGCTGGGTGGGACTTCTCTCTCTTCTATACACAGAGAGAATATGACTCCCAGCTACTCAAGGGTCTGTTAACTTACCAGTTTTCACAGTCATCACTGATCTCCAGCGACTCTTCAGCCATCATTGACCCCTGGGGACCCAGATTGAGGCTGTATTCTCCACCCCTTCCCTTCTTAGGAAGCAGAGATATATGTGCCAATACTTAAGAGGGCCACGGAAGTGCAGTACCAATGGATTCCTAGGAGAATCATCTTATAAAGTGAGAAAAATGCCAATTGGTAGGAAAGATTATTCTCTAAAACATTTCTATCATGGATCGGATTTTTTTTTTTGCCTTTTATTAATAATGTATAGTCACTTAGCAATAACCAGTGCTTTAAAACAAGTAATTTGGTCAGAGACTGGGAAGAGGAAAAACACAGAGAGAATGGATGCTAGCTTCTAGATCTTTCTATTATTCGGGTAAGCAGCCCATTTCGTATGACTCAGTTTCTCTCTTTGCAGTATAGCATAGTCATTTGTATTTTTGTGAGGCAGTGGTGAGATTTAAATTAAGCTGTCTGTTTGAGGCTCCATGGGAGCTGGGCAGGTATTAAAAGGCAACCTGTAGGCACCTGTAAAGAGAGCCTATTGTCCCTGGGTTATTTTGCAGAGGTTGCCACCATCACCTGCCAAGCGCCTTCCTTAGGGCTAGGAGTCTATCTCCATGAAAGTGCCAGGGCTGAGTCACTCCTAGCAAAGAGGGCTGGGGCAGCAGCACTCACGGTTTCTCTAAGGTCAGAGCAGCAAAACAGGCAGATGGTTCCAAAGCTGAAGACGGTGTCCCCGGCTGCTACTGAGAATCAACACACAAATGTTTCCCCTGGCAGCAGACAGCAGCTGTGTTAGGTGTGAATCAAACGTGTAAACCTCTGGAGACTTCTCTCTCGCTTCTAGGAGACACAATTTAGCAGAGCTGCTGAAAATATGGTGACACATTGCCTCAGTGCGGAGGCTCTGAGGGGGATGGAGGCGGGGAGCATGAGCTGTCTCCCAGCAGGGCTCAAAGTGTCCAGTCCTGTCAGTGCCCTCCTGTGGGCCTCCCTGTCGCTATGCCATCTCTGTTACACCCAGACACTTAGCCAGGACTCTGACTGAATCTCCAGACATACTAAGTCTCCACCTCGAGACCTCCAGGTAGACTGAAAGTGAACCTACTTCTCACATCTCTCAAAGGTTTCTCTCTCAGGAGGCAGAGTTTGAGGCCATCCTGGTCTACAATATCAAGCACCAGACCAACCATGGCCACATAGTGAAACTATGTCTTGGGGAGGGAACAACTCCTAAATAACTGCACCTGGGGTACAAACACACACACACACACACACACACACACACACACACACACACACACACACACTCACACGCACATGCACACACATCTTGAGTTAGAAATCTGTTCTATTTGTGCACATGGGTACCCCTACATGTAATTCCCAACCTGAACTCACTGAAATCCTCTCCATAAGTTCTGCAGTTTTTGCAACTTTTACCCCCTTTCAGTTGTAGGATCTATGTGTGACTTCATTGAATAGAAACATTGTACAGAACCCTCCAGTAATGGACACAGGCTAGACCAAGAATGTAGAAGCTGTGGGCAGCTAGGGAGCTCACTGCTAATAGCCTATCAAGAGCCCCCTCCCGCCTCTTCAGGCCTGGGAATTTCTTTTACACCGTTGCTATTTCATACACTCGGTGTTATTTATATGTAAATTTACATATACCGGTTATCAATCTTAGCACATGAATATGTTTTATTTCTCAAAGCTCATCTTAATTTCTCAGTCAGAACGCTCACCCTTCAGACCGATAGTTCAAAATGAGAAATCTAACATTCTTCCTCTGATGCTTCCCTGTAAATGACACCGGGGATCGTAATTCCAAGACATCAATTGTGGGCATGCATGGCCCTATGGGGTCTTTGATCTTTCCTTCCCTCTGTGTTCCACTGAGGTTCTGTCTGTAAACATTTTAGCCCAGTGTCCTTCACTGCTCATAACTTCAGTAGGTCTCTTGGTCAAAGGAGCCTGTACCTTCTTTTGCCCTCCCAACCATTCCTTCCTAGGATATTGTTAATCTCTTGGGAGCACTGCCCAGACACAGGTCCTACTTACCCTTGCATTGGTAGCTGATTATTCCTTCCTGCCCCAGCCCCAGGACAATCTCTTTCCAGGGAGGCAAACCACTCCAGAGAAGGTACTTATAGGGGCTGAAGTTTAGGGTTGCTGGTGGGAAAACAAGCCAATGGTCTGAAAGTCACACCCTGTGCGCAGAGTTCCAGTCACACCCTTGGTGTGTTGCTCTTAACTATTGCAGACCAACCAAGGGTCACCAGGCCTTAGAGCAGAGCCTCAAATTTAAAGAAAAAAGTTAAAGGAAACCAAGGTTAGGACAAGAACTCAGCGTGGGGGTGGGGGGAGCATGGGTTCTAGTGGACTGAAAAAAGACTCAGAGACAGGAGTTGGGGTACAGGAGAAAGGAGGAGGAGGGGGCAAAGAAAAAAAAATACAGGGAACAGAGTAAAAAACAAACTAGAAGGAAACAAAACTCCTCTTTAGTACCCACAAAAAAAAGGAGAAAATGAATTCATAAAAAGAGTACAGTATTTTGTTTTCTAAGGAAGCAGGAGAAAAAATATGAGTCTTATTTTGGTTGATTTCAGTTTATTAATAAAATAGAGTTGTACAGTTGTCTTAAGCTAAATTTTATTTTATATTTATTAAAAAGTAATTGTATGTAGATATTTAGCAAACAACACATTAAGGAACATATATATGTGTACATATACATACACAGAGTGGGTTAGTCTGCAGGAAAGGAGTTTTCATGATTCAGAGAGGAAGACCTCTGGTTTGTTTTCCTATGGGTTCTAAGTCACGATATGTGAACCTGAGTTATGTTCATTTGTTGTCGATAGTTGCTTCATTCACTAAAATCATTGCTCAGATATGCTCTTTACTTGTGGAAGACCCATCTTTTATCTTTGGTTTCAGTGATAATAGCCCAGCTTAGGCCTTTTTTGAATATGAGGTCTATTTTCCCATCATCTTCAGGGTCCACCTGGAAAGTTTTTGTACCACTATGCTTCTTCTATCTTTTGGTTTTTGAGTTTAGAAATATAAACTTCTTCAAAATTAAGCTCATCAAAAATATATTATGAACTATTTTGATTGGAGAATATAAATGGAATCCAATTGAAGTCTGAAATCTGAAGTCCTCAAACAGAATATATCATTACACCGTTCTAAATCCAATCTTTTTTGACACTTGGGTTTTCAGATAAAACTGCTTGAAGACATTTTTGGAAAGGACTATCACCAGTCCAATCAAAACACAGGCACAAGAAGCTTCATCGGTGACTATATGGATAGCAGGCAGTATCAGGACTGCAGACAAGGTCTTTGCGATAATAAAAACCAGCTCCATGTTTTGGTTCACAAATGCATGAGACAGTCTCATCCCAGGAGAGGCAAAAGTGCAGCCACTAAGCTCCAAGGACCCATATTGCGATCACGTCCCACCCCACCCCACCCCCCTCACAGCATCCCTTAGCATCTGACCAGAAACCCATTGATTGATTCCATCCGTGGACCAGATTACTAATTCTTAAAAACAAAAAGTATCACACACCCACCTCCACACTCACCGGGAGTATTCAAGGGTAATACTAGGGAAATCCCACAGAAGTTGCAGGAAGATACAGATAGATCTCAGATGCTGTGACTATAGAGGGGAGCTTAGCCTCTTTGTCATCTCTCTCCACCGCAGACAGGCTCCTCACTGTGACCTTTAGAATGCAGATGCCACCTGGTTGGAAAGGACACCAGGATGCCCTCTCACCACCGCCCACATCCCCAGTCAGCCTGGCTTGTGACCTTACACCCTGTCTAGGAGCCTCACTTTGCTCCTAGGACAGAGCAGTCCCATAGCATAGTCACCTCATAGCAGGGTCTTAGCCACTAGGCAGGGACCCCTCTCCGTTCAAAGTATATGAAATAAGGAATCTCCTCCGTGGGCTCTTGAATCTCCTACCCCAGCTTCTCCCGATGCTGATGCGGGCAGCCTGAGTTACTAAAGGATAGCTCACCTGAAGTCCACTGCCATGCTTCTCTATAGAGCGTGGAAAGAACTTGACAACGAGGAATCAGACAACGAAACTTAAGAAGTCACCGGGCAGTGGTGGTGCATGCCTTTAATCCCAGCATTTGGGAGGCAGAGGTAGGCAGATTTCTGAGTTCGAGGCCAGCCTGGTCCGACAGCCAGGACTATACAGAGAAACCCTGTCTGGAAAAGCCAAAGCCCAAAACAACAAACAAACACGACAAACAAAAACAAACAAACAAACAAAAACCCAAAAACAAAACTTAAGAAGTCTCATTTCAAGGGCCAGCAATGAGCTAAAGGAATTTGCCACGTAAGTCTGACGACCTGAGTTGAAATCCAATGTGAAAGGAGAGATCTGACTCCTAGAAATTGTTTTGTGACTCCCACACACACGCTACAGCACTGCCCACACTCACAAACACATCCTGCATACACATAATAATGCTGATACGTGAAATTGTTCTTAAAAAGAAGAAGTCTCATTTCTAATGGGAATTCTGTGGGTAGGATGAGATTAAAAAAAAAAGAGCAGCAGACATTATCAAAAAGATAAAACAAAAAAATATCATTCCGAAGTGTAAAGAAATCACCAGACAAGGCCTATCAGATGCACATACTGAATGCAGAAATCCAACATCATTGCACATATAGAGTCCTGGGATCCATATAGAGAGGGGATCCTGAAGGTTTAGAAGCCAATAGAAACGTGGAGGGCGCGGAAACAGACCCCAGAGAAGACTGGGAGTCGGCATGGCATCAAGAATAATATTGAAAGCAGATGACAAGGCAGAGTACTATTCCAAACTCCCAGCGAGGGTTATAAACCAACCACGGCAAGAATAAGCAGAGGATGAAGAGGTTTTTGGTGAAGAGGTTTTTGGTTGGTTGGCAGGGTGGGGGTGTTTGTTGTCATTGTTGTTTCTGGTTATCAGAGAGTTTTAACAAGCTGCGGATGTAGCTGCACTGATGGTGTTGGCCATCGTGCATGAAGCCCTGAGTTAGATCACCAACCCCATATAAACCTGGCATAAGGATGTTCACCTCTCTCAGCACTGGGGAGCTGGAGGCAGAAGGACCGGAAGTTCAAGATCATCCTTGGCTACTCAGTGAGTTGGAACTCAGCCCTGAAGTACATGAGATTCTGTCTCAAAAAACAAAAACAAATCAAAACAAAAACAAAACAAAAAAAAACAAACTCAGAAGCAATTATCTCTCATACATCCCTTCTCAGAAACTACACTGGAAATCATGCTCTGTTGAAATACAGCAACAAAACAAGGCAGAGAGTGAGATGCAATCAGAGACGGGAGAGATAAGATTTCTCAGGAACTCAGCGAAGGAAAGATCAGGAAACTAGGCAGCTGACCAAAAGACCGGCCAACTCGGAATACGGGGTCAGAGGACCCAAGAGTGATGTCTAATCTGGAAAATACACTCGATGGGCTGGCAGCTATCAGTGGGGCAAAAGCTCTGAGCAGTGTTTCAGAGCTCTGGAGACATGGGAGAGAGTTTGGCTGTTACTAAACAAACAAAAGCCCAAAAAAGAGGTAATCATTAGCTCCAGGAAAGACAAGAAAAATTCTATTAAGTGTAAGAATTAATGTGTAATTAGAGTGTACCACTCTGCTCAGTAGTAAACAGTATTTATGGAGCCATTTCTTCAGAAAACCGTAGTGTAAGAAAACGGGCTGCCAAAGGCAGAAGCATCAGGAAACCAGACAGACGCAGGCAAGTTCAGGACTGTGTTGTATCAAATGCAATTTATTAGTTAGGACTGACGTGTGTTTTGAGAAGCAACAAAACAATATCCCCACAGCCCAAGGGAGGAGAAGGGGGGCTCTCCAATGAGCAAGACAGAGCAGTCTAGAGCCAACTGGAATGTACTTGGGCTTCTCGTCGAGCATCAGTTGAGAAATCATCGGCATAACCAAGCACGGTGGTGCACATCTGTGATCCCAGGTCTTGAGAGGCCAAGACAGAAAATTATGAGTTCGGAGCCAGCCTAGGCTACATAGCGGGTTCCAGCTAAGTATTGGCTAAAGATGGAGAGCTTGTCTCCAAGAAGGAAAGAGACACCAAATAAAGTAGTGATACCATTAGTCCTGGTACTCAGAGGGGAAGAGAGAGGGGCGGGGACAAAGACAGAGAGACGGAGAGAAAGAGATGTCAGGTGTCATAGTGCACTCTGGAGTTGAGGTAGGGGGATGTGCACAGAGAGAAAGACTGGGACAGAGAGGCAGACAGAAGAAAAAAGAGGTAGAGAAGGAAGAGTCCAGGTCTGGGTCATCTGTGACTAGAACACTTTGTCCTATAGAGCTTTGAGTGTGTCCTAAGGCCAGCCGGTGGGTGAGAAAGTGGTCACAGCTAGGATGACAATAGCTAAGTCAAACTGGATCCCTAGAAATCGTTAAAATTAGAGCTTCATTAGCCAAGTGTAGGAGGGGCAGGGGGACCTAGAGAAGAAGAATGGAATGTATGAGTGTAAAATTCTCTTTCCCAGAAGTGGAACTCAATAACCAATGTCGAGAGCTGATGAAGCAACAGGGAGCTGCCCCTCCTGTGAGCTGGACACACAGTGGAGGACAGGAGAGATGGTGTGGTGGGTAAAATACTTGCCATTCTAGCATAAGGCTTGAGTTCAGAACCCCAGCACCCACACAAAAAGCCAGGCAGTCGGTGCCTGTAACTCACTTCTGAGGGACAGAGATAAGAGAAGTCTGGGGTTCAAAGGAAAAATCAAGCACAAACAACAAGAACCAGATTCAATGACAGAAACTATTTCAGAAATGTAAGAACAGCACAATGAAGGAAGGTACCTTAATGCCAATACAGACTTACACAAGAGCATGCAAACACACACATACACACATGTACACACAGATATACACACATATACACACATACACATATACATATACACACTTATACACAGACATACACATATACACACATATACACATACACACACATACACACATACACACACACATATATACATACTCACACATACACACATGCACACACACAGTGGGGAAATCACAGATGAATTGCTTGACTTGGATGCAAAAGGGATTTTCTCTGGAGAAACGGGTTAAAACAGAAGGGAGGGGTTGAGGTAGAGTTTGTTATATTCTGTTTTATTCCCACATATATAATTTAAAACCAGTTGCCTAGCAATCGTTCTATTCAAAATAAATTAAATATTTTTAAAAGAATACTCTTGTTATGTACACACACACACACACACACACACACACACACACACACACACACACAAATCAATAAGCAAAAGGTACCACCTGGACATAGGCAAAATGGGCAGAGACAACAGCCGGTTCTGCTAGGAAAAAAGGGCCAAGCATTCCATGACTCCTCCTCCCTCATTCTCCAGGCCACAGCTGCACACACACACACACACACACACTCACACACACACACGCATGCATACACGTGCATGCACATGCACACACACATGCTCGCATGTACACATACAGACATGTAGCTCTCTTGAAGCACAATCTGCAGGATAAGGCAGGAACTCACCAGCCATGGACAGAAGAGCGACAGAGATGGACCTGTGTTCAGAAGGCTTATCTTGAGTCCCAGCTGTATCAGTTGAGTCCCAGCTGTATCAGTCACTAGGCGATTCTGGAGAAGTTATGAACTTACCTTGGTCTCCTCAGTTGTTCCTGCCTTGCAGGGTCATTGAGAGACTGAACGAGTCGGTGTGTAAAAGGCTCAAAACCATGGGTAAGTGTTACAGCCTTTCCACAGACACTAGATGATCCCTGATCCCGGGCACCGGATAAGCACTGGGGATAAGACTGACTAAGCAGGCCCTGCCCTAGAGAAAGGAATAGAAAATGCACCAGTTAACAAGCATGCATTTATTAGATTCATTGTGCTACACCAACAGTGATGAACAGGGAGGGGCTGCTTCTTGAAAGAGGATTCTGTGAATCTATACACACCAAGAAGATCTGAGAACTTGGAAAGATGGGCAGCATTTACACACGTGAAGGCCACCCTTGGTTTGGTACAGCAGCACACACACACCCTAGCCCTGAAGATGCTAAGGTCAGAAGTTCACGAGTTTCCAGGCACAGTTTGGATTGTGTCTCTAGGAATGTCCCAAGTCCCCTCTCGCAATCCACATGTTGCCACAGAAGGGACCATCACTGATGATGTGTCCCCCTGTCCTCGACCGAGTGAGCACATCCAAAGGAAGCTGTGCCAATCAGCTTAGTCCCGGTCACCGGAGCCTGAGAGAATGGTCTTCCTCCCAACTTCTTTGTACTCAGACTGACATGTAACATGGGTGCTATTGGCTAATTTTCATCGTATGAATGAAAATAGAGAGAGACGGGCCCCTGAGTGGGCCAGTGCGTACACAGAACCCTGTGAGAAGAGACGGGGTTCTGGGTTCACTAGGCTGCTCATCCATTCTAACCCAGATGGGCTGCTTCTCTGTCCAGTGTCCATGATATAAGGTATTCTGACCAAAACCCCCTTCTGCCAATGCTAATTTGACTTGGGTTTATGTCCATATCAAAATTTCCCTAATAATACCAGGGTCCTCCCCAACTCCCCCCTCTCCCCCGTTTAAAGCATCAGGAGAAAAGATCTGTCCGTGTTCCCAGGTCTGGTGAGACATTTGATAAGACTAAGCCTGGAAAAACCCGAAGCATCAAAATGTAATCTGGCTCTAGACCTGGGGCAGAGCAGTGTCATCTGCTCCGGGATGGGTTTGGACCGCGGGACATTAGAAAATGACAGCAATGGCTGAGGTCTTAGGTTTCAGTCAGGTCAGGGAGGGCATCCGGAGCTGGAGTTCATTCAAGTTTACGGTGCAGAGCCTGCAGCAAGAGGAAAGGATGAGGAGGCTTAGGAGGACCTGTAGTCATGGCAACAGGTAGGTCCTTCTTTGTCACTGAGGCAAAAGAGAACTAGACATGGGAGAAGCTAGACTAGGCACAAGACCAATCAAACAGTGGGTAGGCAGCATTTGCCACCCACTGATTTTTTTTTATAATATTCTGTCTATTTTATATTAGGCAGCAGCGTCTTAAGTGAGGAAATGTAAGGTTTGCTTTGCGGGGACCTAGCTATGTAGGTGAGTCACAGAATTATGGAGTCTTTTCTCACCACTCCTATAGGTGGGCATGGCTCAGGAGCCTCCAATCTGCACCTTTTAAAACTACAACTCCAGTTTTCCAGAGGGCAGTAACAGAGACCATCGTTGGATTGGCAGCTTGAGGAGGCTCTGCAGAAGGAGAACCTTGAAAGATAAGCGACATCTAGACACACGAAGACCAACCTTTTTTGGACATGATGGCACGTGTCTGTCATCCAGACACTCGAGAGGCTAAAACAAGAGCATCGTGAGTTGCAGGCCAGCCTGGGCTATATAAAGAGACCCTGTCTCAAAATATAAACTTAAAATAAACAAAGAGCAGGTTTTCCAATGCCCAGAGGCTAGACACAACTATTCAGCATAGCTCTGCCTCTCAGTTCTAACTCAGCAGGTAGACAAGCACTGTAGTTTAATTGAATTAGAGTCCATATATTTGGAATAAGTAAAGGTGAGGGATGAGAAATGGTGTGATATGTGTGGTATATGGACAGGGGTTAGGGGTGGGAAAGCTATTCGTAGGTAATAAAAAGTGCAGCAGGCAGGGCTGGAGAGCTGACTCAACAGTTAAAACTGCTGACTACTCTTCCACAGGATCTGAGTTCTTTTCCCAACACCCTTATCAAGTGGCTTCCAATTGCCCATAACTCCAGCTCCAAAGGATTCAACACCCCTCTTCTGGTCTCCAAGACCATCTGCACATACATGGCACACACACACACACACACACACACACACACACGTAGAAATAGAAACAAATCTTTAAAAGGTAGAAGAAACCGTGAAACACATGTTGAGGAAGAAATCAAAACCAGAGCTTTAATGCGAACTACTGTGTGTTAAATTCCCTGAAGACAGGGCCATGACTTCATCTTGGCCTTTCTGGTGATAGGTTCAGGGCCTGAGGCAAAGTAGGAGTGTGAATGTGTCCAGTGAATGAAAGAGTACAGCAAACTATGGCATTAATTAAATGGTGAAGAATTCGCCATTGAGTTCCCTTAAATCAGATATTCCTTAATCCATTAATTTAGGACTCAGTGCGTGGAAATTATACCCTCCGAAAACTTTTAAAATGAAGTTGTCTTCGTTGCCTTTCCTACTGCTGTGATGTAATGCCCTGACAACATCAACTTAAGGGAGGAAGGGTTTGTTTGGGCTCATAGTCCATCATGGTAGGGAAGTCATGCTGGCAAGTCTTTTCAATGGCTGGCCACACTGCAGAAGCAGAGAGCAATGAATGCCCATGCACATGTAGTTTCCTATGTGTGCAGTCCAGAGTCCAAGCCTAGAGAATGGTACCATCCCATTTAGTCAGTCTTTCTACCTCAATTAGCCTAAAAACAATAATCCCTTACAGGCTTGGCCAGAGAGTGGATAATCCCTTACAAGTGCGTGTGGATGCTTGTCTCTTGATGATTCTAGGTCTTGTCAAGGTGACAATGTTAAGCACCATAGAAACCCACTGATATACTACATCCTTTGGTAGTAAACCTAGCTCTGACCCTCGCATGATGGTTAAGGGAAACACTTCTTTCTGGTTCTTCTGTTTCCACATTAAAGGACTGCCCTAAAGTAACACCTGAACCTTTCTCTAATTTAGTCAGCCCTATCCATGCCCATGAAGCCACAATCCCTAGTGTCCTATAAGTTAAGTGGAACTTCAGGGGAAGCCTGCAATTTGAGCATCACATTCAATTCAGGAGAATTAGCAGATCCATTTGGCATTATTTAACTCTGAGCCAAGTCCTCCGAAAAGCTTTTATTAGTAACCAGCTGACATTTTCCTCACCATCTGTCTGATTCCAGTGTCAAAGGTTTAGAAGTCATAGGGTAGGGGGTGTTGGTCATTGGCTCCTTCAAACACCAACTCTTATTGGTCTGAAATTTTCTTAGCAATGAAATGGCTATGATGACAGTATCTGCCACATAGATACACAAAAGATAATGTGTTAGAGTCCCACCATGTATAGGTTGACCTGTATCTTGACCTCCGTCTCTGATGCCCTCTTCTTTCAGCACATCTGCAGGAAAGCAGGCTCTGAATCTAGCCTAATGCATGAGCCTTCCATAAAAAATTTAAAAGGTGGAAATAATTGTAGCAATTCTCAGTAACTTGTTTATATCTATGAATATTTTTAAATAGATTTATTAAAGGACAACAAAAATACAATAATTTGTAAATCAGTAAAGTAGATATTTGACAAATTATGGCTTAAGTAAATGCCAAGGAAATCAGAATAATCAAAACAGTGAATACATACAATATTCCAAAGGTATTCTCTCTCCCTCTCTCCTCCTCTCTCCCCCACCTCCACCCCCTGCCTCCCTACATCTGTTTGTAAGTTAGGGTTTTACTGCTGTGAACTGACACCATGACCAAGGCAAGTCTTATAAGGACAACATTTAATTGGGGCTGGCTTTCAGGTTCAGAGGTTCAGTCCATTATCCTCAAGGCAGGAATGTGGCAGCATCCAGGCAGGGATGGTACAGGAGATGCTGAGAGATCTTCATCTGAAGGCTGCTAGCAGAACACTGACTTCCAGGAGGCTAGGACAAGGGTATTAAAGCCCATACCCACAGTGACACACCTACTCAAACAAGGCCACACCTCCTACTATATGGCCCACTCCCTGGTCCAAGCACATACAAACCATCATAGCCAGGGATGATATCACTGCACTGAAGAGAAGAATACTAGCAGGACCAAGGCTACTGTGCTGGTTAGCGAGTAACATGTGACCTTGAACAGGCCATATGAACTTTGTGTGGTTCAATTTTCCTTATAAGTAAAGCAGAAACAGATTGTAGAGCAGTCCACACACAGTAGAGCTGATGGAGGTGATACAGTTCCATGGACTGTGTAATACACGTGGATGTGGAAGTAGCTAACTGATGTTTGGTAATGGTAACCTGTTTTCTTCCTACTTAATATTTTGTCTCTCCTTTCATTTGAGCAAACAGCTGGGTATGTGCCTTATTTGGTTAAGAAAGTTCTAGAAACAGAAGAACCATGCAGAACTTACTGGCTTTAGCCTTCCCAGACCCTGTGACTTCAAAGGGTTCCATTATTTCAGAATGGCAAACTGAGGCTGGGCCTGGGAGATAAGGAAGCCCTCCAAGCAGATTCTCTAACAATCCTATGTCCACAGTCTTCACCCTCACCCAGCTCATTCCTCTGGAACCCGAACCTCTCAGGGATTCTCTAGTCAACTGAACTTGCCTTCTGTCAATCAGCCAGTCCTTTTTCTCAGTTTCCCCGCTGATACCCTCTGCTCTGATTGAGACACTTACTTTTCTGGTTATAAGTAGCAGAGAGTAGTTTACCTGACCTAGCATTTCACCTCAGCAGAATCACACAGAATTTGGTCTTCTGGGTCTTCACTCTTTGTCACTCAAAGAGGGTTTTAGACTCATGCGTGTTGAGCCGTCTGTTGGTCACACATTCCTGTCTGCTGTAGAGCCATATTCTGTGCATGAATAATTTGCTTATTGCTGTCTTGCTTATTGCATTGTTTTGAGTTTTACTTATGGTGAATAAAGCTGATGTAATATGCATATGCATCTTTTTGCATATGCATCTTTTTAACATTAATTAAAGTTAGCTTGTAAAATAACAGGTTTCTTTGTGACAGTGTACACATATACACATGTTCATATTTGCCTAATCCACCTACTCTTCCTCCTCCCTGGAAGCTATAATTCCCCTTCTGTTTTCATGTCACATATATATGCTTATATTTATATCTACTTAAATCTGTATTCTACCTGTGAGAGAAAACACGAAATATTTTATGTCCTCTCCCACACTGCCCTTTGCCGCCCCACCCTTGGAGACTTTCCTTTTCTAATCACTGTCTACCTTATGTTATATACGTGTTTAAATCTAGATTCTACATTTAGAGAAAAGGCGATATTTGTCTTTTTTAAATCTGGCTTATTTTGCTTAACACGGTGATTATATTATATGATTATACAATTCGATTCTTTTTGGGGCTAAATAAAAGCTCTGTATACACATTACATTTTCTCTCCCCATTCCTTGGTTGTGTGCATCCAGTCTGGTTCTATATGTGGCTGCTATGAAGAGTACAGCAGTAGAAATTGCATAAGTGACTTTTGATAGACATATATTTTCCCAAGTAACTGAGCCATAGTGTAAGTATACCTTTAGCTTTCTGTGAAATGCCCAAGTCTCTTTCTGAAGTGCTTTGGCCCGATTTGCATTCACACCACCACTGTGTAAGAATTTTACGCAGCCACACTCTTGCCAGCCCTTTGTGTGGTCTGGAGAATTTACAGAGCAGTCTCACTGAAGGACTTGGATGATTTTTCCAAAAATCCCCCAGTCCCTGGGAGAGCTTCCTGGAGCTCCAGTGGGGTTGGCTCTTCTTTGGGGTATCATTTGTACTTCACAAATATAGCTGTTTATGGGCAGAAGAGAATCATCATGACGCTGGGCTGATAGTAATGATGGTTTGCAGGCTTGCAGAGAAGAGTAGCCACAGCCCACTTGGATAGTGCTCCCTGGCAAAGAGAAACAGTAATACATCATTTGAGAACTTAGAAAGGAGGGCTATAAAGCTATATATATAGATATAGATATAGATATAGATATAGATATAGATATAATATAACCATTGACATCTGTGGAAATCTGGCTATATCCCTGTGGTTTTTATGCTATAGTTTAAAATAATTTGGAGGATGAAAAAAGAGCAATGAGAAAAGGGGGGTTATCCAAAGGAAGGAAAAATTTATTTGGAGCTTGCTCTAATTAGAATCAATGTCCTTAGAAGGGCCATGTGCCAAAGGCTTGGTCCCTGTATGCTCCTTTCAGAGGTTTGGGGGTCACTAATAATGTGTCCTGAATGGAACCCGGCCTCTCAGTCTCTTGTCTTCATTTTCTTTTCTGGTTTGTGATATAAGTGGGGTTTTCCTGCTATGATGAGCTGTCCTCAACCAAGGTCCAAAGACTGGAACCAGCTAGTCTTGAACTTGACTATCTAGGGCCATAAGCCAAAATAAACCTTTCACACACACACACACACACACACACACACACACACAGGGACCCTCAGAACTGGCAAGGACACAGACCGTTTCCAGTTCTGGCATCACTATCTACAAAATAAACAGGAAGTAAACTATTTGATCTGCACTTCCCTGATGATTATGAGCCAATTTTTAAATGGGGTCTATTGCCCACTTAGATACGTAATTTTATGAAAGGCCTGTTCATATCTTTTGGTCAAGGTTATAAGTTGTTTTCTGTTCGGTTTTTCTGTTGAGTTGTAAGAGTTCTAGACACAAGCGTGTTGGCAAATGTTGTGTGCTGAAAAAAAATCATTCCCTGACTGGGCTATCCTATCTATTTTGATGTGGTCATTGGGCAAGCAGAAGTTTTACATTTTGATATAGTCTAAGACTCTTTCTTCGGGCTGGAGAGATGGGTCAGCGGTTAAGAGCACTTGACTGCTCTTCCGGAGGTCCTGAGTTCAATTCCCAGCAACTACATGGTGGCTCACAACCATCTGTAATGAGATCTGATGCTCTCTTCTGGTGTGTCTGAGGATAACTACAATGTACTCACATACATTAAATAAATAAATAAATAAATCTTTAAAAAAAAAAAAACCTCTTTCCTCTTCTCCCTGCTGCTTTTATGTCCTTAGACTCCTTGTCTGTCCCTAAACTATGCAAGTTTTCTCTCCTGCATCCTTCTGTAAGCTGTATGGAAACTGATGCCTTTTAAACTGGGCTCTTTGAATCCTAGAAGGGCCTAGGGGAGGTCTGCCAAAAGGAACCCTTGACTTCATCCTCCTCCCCTCCTCCCCTCCTCCCGTCCCTCCTCCCCTCCTTTCCTCTTTCCTACCTCTACCTCAGCTGACACTGCCCCTTCTGCCTTCTGTGTACTGAGGATATAACTAAAATTTCACTGAGCTGGAAGATTTCCACTCTCCTCTTAGCCATTCCACTGAGCTGTCCAGTCATCGAAGACAGGCATGGGTTGTATTGTTTTCCTTGACATCATCATCAGTGCACATTGTTTGGGAGAAAACACTGTAAAAAAATTAATTGAAAAACCAAACCAAATATCGACTGAGAAGAGGGGCTGTATTCAAATCTTCTACGTGTTCTATAAGATGCCAGTCTGAGCATCCCATCTGGGTCAGCCCCGTGAAGGGAGACAAGCTTCCAGTCAGATGAGCACAGAGACCTTCACCCATGCTCCATGGGCAGGAATAAAAACCATAACTTCTACTTACATAACCTTTCCTATTTATAATCTACTTTCATATATCACATCTTTTAAAAAGGAGCTTCAACAGTAAAAGGTCTTTCCCTACTCACAAAGACAAGCAAAAATACCCACAAGAATTTCAAATATATGGAACAATAGGGAAAGGTGGTGGCAGGCCACAGTTTCAACTAAAAAAGAATTCTACCACACAAAGGGATCTGTACCCGAGGGCCTCCCTGTAGCCAAAGCTCAACTGCTGTGTGAGAGCTCTCAGCCTCATCTCTTCTGGGTTAACCGCCAATCAGACAGACAGTGTCCCCTTTCCCCAGGACAGCAGTGCGGCTGTTGACTAAGGGCAGAGATATTACACATAAGTCTCATAGTCACTGCCTATTCAAAATGCACAGACACCACCCCCACCTCTGAGTGAGACAGGCAAGCGTGACCCCAGACAGGACGTGGCACTTCCTGTCTGTGGCAGTCGGTCGGGCAACTCCTACCTCCATCAATCACCCCACCCCCACTCCTGGTTTCTTCGCCCACATTTTCACTGTTTGTCTCTATTTAACTGCAGCTGACCTAAGCTGAGCTGTCATGATTATGTTTCTTGCCTGGAAAATGAGTATTTGGAGACATTCAATGGTTGGATAATAAGTTGTGTTTAGGTATACAGAAACGTAGCCCCGTGCCTAGCACATAGTATGTGCTCAGGCTCTATGATGAAATAACCAGCACTGTTCCCTTGGGCTTCTTGTCTGTCTCACAGGCCTGATCTCAGTCTTGCTACTGGGCCAGACCGAGTTCTTTAGGAAAAATCAGGTAAGCCACGACTAGCAGCTTATTTCTGGTATTTGGGGCAGGGTCTCACTTATAAGGCAGGATGGCCTGGAACTTGTTATATTACCTAGGCTGTCCTTGAACTCAAAACCCTTGTGCCCGTCTCCCAAGTTCCAGGACTATAGTGTACTGTGCCTAGACTAAAGCCTGTCTTAGTTAGGGTTTCATTGCTGTGAAGAGACACCATGACCATGGCAACTTTTTTTTTAAGATTTATTTATTTACTATATGTAAATACACTGTAGCTGTCTTCAGACACCCCAGAAAAGGGCACCAGATCTCATTACGGATGGCTGTGAGCCACCATGCGGTTGCTGGGATTTGAACTCAGCACCTTCAGAAGAGCAGTCAGTGCTCCCAACCGCTGAGCCATCTCTCCAGCCACCATGGCAACTGTTACAAAGCAAAACATTCAACTGGGGCTGGCTCATAGTTTTCAGAGGTTTAGTCCATTATCATCATGAAGCATGGAGGCATGCAGCCAGACATGGTGCTGGAGAAGGAACTGAGAGTTCTACATCTCAGATTCTCAGATAACAGGAAGAGACTGCCACACTGGGCATAGCCTGAGCATCTGAAATCTCAAACCCGCCCCCAGTGACACACTTCCTCCAACAAGGCCACACCTCCTAATAGTGCCACTTCCTATGGGCCTATGGGGGCATTTTCATCCAAACTACCACAGAGCCTAACAGTTTTTAAAAGCCCCTCTTTCCACTTCACACCCATTTGTGTTCCCAGAGCTCCTCTCTACTGAACTCCTTTTTCTTCTTTAACCTGATATTAAAACAGGAGCCTGTTTTTGGTGTCTCTTCCCCTTCATTCAGTCTGACACACAGGTTGAACACAGTAGACCCAGTAGGGTCATGTCTGAATTGTGTGCAGCTCAGGGAGCGTGGATGGATGCTAGTGACTTCCTCCAGCCACCCAAGGCAGAACCTCACCCTTCATATTTTGTCCCTTTGTGACTGGCTGAAATCATGAGCCAAAATAATTTTTTTTTGTCCTCATAAGTTGTTTCTTAAAGTATTTTAGTCACCGTGACAAAAGAAATCAACCAGTACCCCAGACTTTTCCATTCAAGTCTAAAGTCTTTTTCTGTTAGGTCATAGATACCACTCAGATGCAAGCTCAGGTCATCTCCTCTGTCACCCTCCTAGAACAGTAGAGATCACAGCAGCTGAGCTCCTTTCTGCACAGGGACATCACGGTCCCTGTGAGTGGGCCTCCAAAACTCAAGGATCTCCATGGTCAAGAACTATGTTTTCTTCCTATTTCCTAGCTGAATGCAGGGAAAATAAAAAACAAATTTCTATAGGGACATTTAATGCCTGAATGCATCTGTCACCTGCCATTGTTCTCTAACTCTCTGATGCAGGATAAGGAAGCTTTGGTCTCAGGAAGCGGAAGCAGAACAAATGACAAAGGAAATGGAAGTGAATGAGTGACTTGGGAGTCCGCCCTGAAGAATCAAAGCACTAAGTTACATAGAGATATTAGCCAATATCAGGGCTCCAGGGATACTTGGAGGTTCTGAAGGGGTTCCAAGTTCTTGGGCCCAGGAACAAGGAATGGAACAGAGGTGGGTGAATAGCCATAGAAATAGGGACAGTTTGTAAAAAAAAGAAAGAAAGAAAGAAAGAAAGAAAGAGAGAAAGAGAAAAGGTACATTTCAAAGATTGAAAGGGGGCCAGAAAGGTTAGTGGCTCGAACATCCCCTGCTGCAAACAGGGTAGGGTAGTTATATGATGAGCTGAGTCATTTTAAAAGCACAACACTTTCCTATGTGTGCTCTGTGCCATGAAGTTCTAGGGACAGCTTCATGAGCCACACAGCTCATTAGCATCTTAAATCTCCACCCATGAGTATGCATTTTAATATTATAATGAGTCAAGTCACCCTCAGACTCTCTGACCTGTCTCTGCACCTGTGCTGGTGGCTTCCTACACCAGCTTGGGCTTCAGGTCCAGGGATTTCTGTCCTTTGCCTTTGCCAACTACTTTTTGTTTGTTTTGTTTTGTTTGATGATAATTTATAAGGTGTTGTACAAGGCCATCCAGCCTTCACTTTCCACCTTCCTCTCCTTGGTGGAGACTAAGAGAAAGTCTCTACTTAGCAGGAGAGCTATTCCTTGAATTCCTGGTGGATGGTGGAGCCTGGGAGGATGGGATGCACTTTCTTTTGTGCAAAGCAATCCTGCAGTCCCTACAACTGTATCTGTTAATAGACATTTGTGTATTTGTGTAAATACACAAAATCGGGTGACTTTTTAAAACCCTTGGTTTATTTTATACTATCCTTATTTTTTGACCCATGCTTGAGTCTTCGTTATTTCTTTTATTTTCTTATTGTTTTAACAATGTGGGAAAGAAGCTTGAACCTATACCCAAGAATTAGAACATGGGTGTGAATTACAGCCGCTCTCCTATGCTCCTTGCTTGACCTCTCCTGCTTCCCATCACCTAGGTCAAACCCATCCCCTACCATTTTCTTGCTCTCTTTAAGTTTACTGCACACAGATCGAGACCTTAAAATATATTGTTGCTGGGCTTATAACTTTTAATCCCATCACTCCAGAGGTAGGTGGATCTCTGTAAGTTTGCAGCCAATGTGGTCCATATAGTGAGTTCTAGGCTACATTGTGAAATTCTGTCTCAAAGCAAACAAATCAAATATATATTTATGTATGTATAGTTTCATTGTGTTTAAATTTTAAGAAAAAAAAATCAAAGCATACCATGGCTTTCCAAATCCAAAGTGCCAAAATCCACATTAATCCAAACAGCAACATGGTCAGGTGTATCACCACAATACCGCACTCCCGGTACCAACTTCTGTCTTAGATAGGTTTTCAACTTCTGTGAACAGACACTATGACCAAGACAACTCTTATAAAGACAACAATGAACTGGAGCTGGCTTACAGGTTCAGAGGTTCAATCTATTATCATCAAGGCAGGAACATGGCAGCTTCTCGGCAGGCATGGTGCAGGAGGAGCTGAGAATCCTATAGCCTTATCTGAAGACCACTAGGAGAAGGCTGGCTCTCATGTAATTAGGAGAAAGGTCTCACCGCCTACCCCTACACTTCCTCCAACAAGGCCACACCTCCTAATAGTGCTACTCCCTGGGCCAAGCATATTCAAACCACCATACACACATATCTAGAAATGTTTAGAGTATCACTGTTATACATTTTTTACAGCTACATGATATTCCTCTAAAGGTATCACTTGTTCTTATAAGAAATCTGTTTAAAATGTCCAGTCCTTTATTACCGACAGTGCTGCTGCTGTTTGGTGGCAAGCATATACTAGAGCACTTCTGGAATTACTAGGTCCACTTAGCAAATGAGGAAATGGAATCTCAGAAAGAGTCCGGAAAGTTCTCAGTAAGACACAGCAAGCAAGCAGCCAGAATCAGGATGGCCATGTAGAATAGAGTTGAGAAAAAGTAGAGGGCGGAACTTAGGGGGCAATCGGGATAATGAGGAAACCATCATCTTGCACTGTCTTATCTTGAAAAGAACTCCTATTTGCTCGCATTGATGAGCTTGTTGTATGTGTGCTTAATGTGCCTTGGTCTGTACTGGTCTGGAACCCCTGCTTTGGTCCAGATGAAGAGTCCCGTGTCCCTTTAATCTGCAGGGCTGAGCTCTGCACTGCAAAGTAACCCTTTCTGGGCTTCACCCGCAGTCTTCTCTCAGGCTACTGCTTCCCTCCCTCAGAGCAGATGAGAAGCCCCCATACTCTCTCCCAGGGTAGGCTGACCCAGAGTCAAAGCCTCCCTCGTTGCTCCTGCTTTGTGGGTTACACCCACACCCAACCAATGCACAGGCTAATCAGGGTGAGGCCACCCACAGAGCCATTTAACTACCCAGGAGTGAGTGCAAGACCATGCCCTGGGCGCATGCAACAGGAAGGGAAAACAAGACCACAGCTGCACTGTGATGTCAGGGATGGGGCAGATGGGCATTCAAATAAAAATTAGAATCACCAGGCAAATATGCCCTAGGCAGACCAGCTGTTGCTGCGCTGCGGCTGACAGACTCCCTGCAGAGTCTATGCAGGCCCTCTGAAGAAAGTCCCTGAGACTCAGGCAGGAGCCTCCCTTTTTCCCCAGGCCACTGATAAGTGCCCATAGGCTAGATCTTCCAGGGGTGTTTACTACAACAGAGTTCTCAACCTTCCTAAAGCTGAAACCCCTTTAATCCAGTTCCTCATGGTGTGGTGACCTCCAACCATAAAATTATTTTCGTTGCTACTTTCGTAACTGTAATTTTGCTACTGTTATGAATCGTGATATAAATATGTTTGGAGCTAGAGGTTTGTCCAAGGGCTCACAGCCCACAGGTTGAAGAACCATGGTGCTAAAGGTTCAAAGTGAGATTAGAGGAAAACGGGCAGGGGTCAGTTTGGAAACCCTAGTGTTGAAGCCCCACAGGTGGAGAGTGAGGGATCTCATCTTTGTGCAGGAAAGGCTATCCTGGGCTAATTATCATCATTATGAGAACTAGGATGGGAATCACGCCACCGACCAGGGGCCTGGGCAACAGGACTGCCAGCCAAGAGGTATCAGCTTTGACTCATGCCCTCTGCGACTTCAGACTCCAGGTTAAGAACAAGGCACAACAGCTGAAGGGTTCTGAAAGAGCTTAGTCCCCTCACACAGGAGGTGCTCTAGAGAGGCCTGGGGCTTTTCCTCAGGAAGGCAAAGCACAGGCAGAGGCTGGGCTGGGAGCCAGGGCACCACAGAGACAGACAGAGTCTGCCACCCCAGCTGCTACCATCAGCAAACTCAGTTAACCCTTCAGAGCCCGGAATCATCACACCTACTGCAGTGAAGATTAAAGGAGATACGAATCACAGCATCCCCACACGAGGAACTGAATGTGCACCCCACCCCCCCTTCTCATTGACCGCTCTATGGGACTTATAGCAAGTGCTACTTCTGTACTTCTAATCTAGTCCTTTCTTTTCTGGATGGATGGCCGATGTATCTGAAATTTCTTCTACAGCTTTAGAGAACGTCTCCAGACTCTTCCAACCACCCCCAACTTACCCTCACAAGCAGGCACCTAAAGGTCCTTGGCTTTGCCCAGCCACCCATAGATAGGCTGTTATGCCCTATAAATGGGAAGGGATGGCAATCTAATGGTCTGAGGTCCCTTCAAAGTGGCCAGGCTTCTCCGGCTTCTGTCCAGCTTGGAATGCTTCATTCTGGCCCTGGACACTGTAGAGAACAGGGGCAGGTGCCAGGGAGACAAAAAGGCCCTCAGGGATGGACAGCTGTCAAGATGTGAGTAGGGGTGGGGTGGGAGGGGGGCCGTCAGAGGACTTTAGATGAGGTGAACAGGGAACAGTACCAAAACCAGCACACTGGACTCACCCCGAGAAGCTAAGGCACTGAACATGACAGCAGGCACTGAACACGCTGTGGTGCTTCTCCTGTTTCCTTTATTTTAGAATCCAGGCTTCCAGCTCCCACTCAAAAGAGGGATTAGCCCAAGCCAGGGAGCAAGTGGCCAACAGCTGCTCCCTCAACAAAGCGAGCCTGTCTCTGTCCTCTATGTGAGGACAGCTTCCGCCTGCCTGAGTCAAGTCCCTCCGCAGAGCTGCCTGCAGAAAAGGCCATTTAGCAATGTGAGGAACAAGGATCCGACGGCTCTCCTGTAGCCCACACACACTCCCCTATTCTCTCAGGTTGTTTTAGCTCAGCCATGGCGGCCCCTGAATCAGGCGTGCAGGGCTATTCCCTGCCCCTCTTCCTTTTTCAACCAGTCCAAGGCCACAGAGAAAGCAAATGGGCTGCTGAGTAATTTCCCATAGTCTCCTCCCCAGGAATCATTCCCTACCTCACAGTAAGAGTTTCCCATGATCCATGTGGACTGGGATGTGAACGTGACCATTGATATACAAGCTCCCGGAAGCCTAGCTGGAGAAACCCATATCCCAGCCCCTCACCCCACTTCCCCGCCATCTCCTGGGAGACTCTGTCAATCGTCACTCCTTGAGGAGCTGCTGGGTTTCAATGATCCTTGCACTCTACCTACAACTGGCCTAACAATACCCTCACTGGGAAAACCCCAACACATTCATTGTTAGAACACTCGATTGAAATCATTTCCCTTCGAATCCCAGCAAGCCTACACATCGCTATTGTGAGTTGGAAGCGACTCCATTCCCATTCATTCCT
Source organism: Tokudaia tokunoshimensis (assembly GCA_036184795.1). Lineage (NCBI taxonomy): Eukaryota > Metazoa > Chordata > Mammalia > Rodentia > Muridae > Tokudaia > Tokudaia tokunoshimensis. The sequence goes on from BTHU01000013.1 coordinate 41,092,159, forward strand.
GAGCAGTTCACACCGAGTGCACAGGTTGTGAACATCCACCTGTGCTTCCCCAGAGCCTGCAAGTCGAGAGTCTAGCTTGGCTCCCGCCGAGATACAGTAGGTAAGAGCACGCTGTCAGTGCCTGACCAGATCTGATGCAAGGAGGTTGTTTTGAGTTTGGTTTTTTTTTTTTTTTAACCCTGCCAACTCAAACATCCAGTTAGTCTGTCTGCATTTGGGGTGGTGATTTGAGGAGCTAAGTGACAAGTAGCTAGTCCTGGCATATCTAACTTGCATTTAGCAAGCACCCTCTTAGGTGAGAATCCTTGTTTACAAGCTAACAGAGGTCCTGTTTTTCTGCAAGCATAGCTTACATTCACCCACCTCAGCTGACTAACTGCCAACTGATCCCAGATAATGTTAAGGGACTGAATATTAAGATGGCCTCACACCAGGGCCAGGATTGCCAACGCTTAGAGCTACATTTTTTTTAAAGCACCTCCCCAATACCCAGTCCTGCTCCATGTGGGTTCAATAAATTACCCATATTCCTTGTGGCTACTCTGCCAGGAAATGTACTGACTGGGCCCCTTTTGCTAATAAGCAAAGCAAGGCCAGGAGAGGACCTACCTTCTCCAGGGTCCTAGACAACATCACTGTCCAGGCTCCTGCTACCTCTGGGACGAGCCAGCCCCTGTTCATGCCCACGATGCTAGTATTAGTGCCTGTGGGATGGAGATAGCATTGAGGTCTGCACACTTTGGATGGGCCGTCCCCTGTGACATGCCCTCCATCTGGGGACGGGGCTGTGGCTCAGCAACTCTAAAAAGAATGTTGTGCCCTTCATGTGCTGTGGAGGACAGACTGAAGGACCAGGAGAGACAGCACAAAGGTCAGGACAGACACAAATCAAACTCAGTGACTGCATCCGTACGCATTGCCAGGGAACAGCCTGGAGAATAACTGGCTAATCTGACCCCAGGCAGGCTTTGCAGTACATCTTTCAACCATGGTTGTTTTTTTTTTATCAGGAGACCAGACTTCTGAGCGAGCAAAGGTCAGAAGTGTCCCCCATCTCTGTTCTAGTCAGTGTACACTTGTTGGTCCCATCCCATGAACAGCTTAGTTCTAGTACTCCACGTTCCTTCCAGTACCAGCTCCACCCACTTCATCCCCTGAGAGCCTCCTGTCCACAGCACCGTAGACATTGGGATGTTGACTCTGGATTTAGAGTGCCGGGATTCTAAACGCCCCCACTTCTGCCAGCCTCGCCCTGCGTGACCTTGGGGACATCATAGAACCCATCTGTGCTTCCATTTCCTCTTGTGTTCTTGATGATAACAACAGCATCTACTTTATAATGGGCTGAATTGCTTAAATTTACAATGTCCATACCCAACCCTTAGTACCTCAGAAGTTGGAGGCAGGATTTTAAAGAGGATGACATTGAGTTGTGTGAGAAGGAATCTGTCCATTAGGACAACTGTCCCTAGGAGAAGGGAAGAGACTCTAAGGAGTTCCTTGGACTTTCTACAATCCAAGCATCGGCACCTACCAAATGAACATAAGTGACTCCATACTTCAAGCAGGAAAAATAGAATCCAGTGCTTGGAAGTCAGGAGCCACTCAGAGGGTGCTGTACAGCGTCGGCACCGAGTCTCTCGCTGTCTCAATGTGAATCCCTATCAGTTATCCCTGCAGAGAGCCAGCCCCTGTAGGTGCTCACACGGCTGGTATGGGTGCCTGAAGGAGGACTAGGGACATAACTTGCTGAATCCTGCAGTTCAGGGATGTACCTCCCCTCAGCAGCAAGCAGTGAGCCATCACCAAGTCCAGGGGAGATGGCTTAGTGGGAACCAGCCCAGAAGGGCCTTGCTCTTGAACGTTTAGCTCCAGAGTCATGAGACAATAGAGTTCTGTTGTCTTGGTCATGCGTGTGGAACTGGTTTCCTCCTTCCACCTTTACATGGGTTCTGGGGATAGAACTCGGGCCGCCAGGTTTGCACACCCGTCGCCTTTACTTCCTGTGCTCTCTCACTGGTCACGGTTCTCGCTCATAGTCATGCAAGAAGCAAATGAGTTACAAAAGAAGGAAAGTGCTGGCTTGTTTTGACAGTCCCAGCAAACTCATGCGCCATCTCATAGGACTGTCGCACAGATCCGGCTAGATGAAGAATCTCAGCCGCTTAGCTAAGCTTCTGACTCCAACTGTTTCCTTTAACTTCTTCCTGCTCGTAAGAGCACAGCTGCCCACATTCACCTGGCAGGTGCCAACACTTGTAAACCAACGAAAGTCGTTGTAAAAGCCAAGGAAGTTCATCAAGTCCCAGGTTTTAGAGTTCTTATCTCCACCCCTAAATTATATTAGCGTCTCAGCCGTGCACGGCGCCTCCCCCAAAGCACTTGTAGGTTCAACATTCTTTCAGTAAATATTTAGGGAGTAGAGCAAGGAATGAGGAAGGCTCAGTCTCTTCCCTCGGGAGTTTAGTGTAGCAAAGAAGAGAAGGCATACTGATTTTATAATAGCATTGGCTTTCTGTGGTTTTCTTTTATTGTTATTTATTTCTGCAGCATCGCGGGCACATCTGCCGTGACGTTGTGCATTTGGAAGCCAAAGGACAACTTTGTGGAAGTGGTTTCCTCCTTCCACCTTTACCTGGGTTCTGGGGATAGAACTCGGGCCACCAGGCTTGCATGCCAGTCGTCTTTACCTCCTCTGCTCTCTCGCTGGTCACAGTTCATTGTTCACAGTCACGCAAGAAGCAAATGAGTTACAAAAGGAGAAACGTTTCAGAGAAAACTCCACTTAACACACACTGTATTTGCACTCACGGGTGCAGCAGCACTCAGATACAAAAGCCAGTTCCACACCGCTAAGTAACCATTAGGGGAAGGAATGGGAAGCCAGGCAGAGGGCCCTGTGACCCCGTCCAAAGAGCAGAAGACCAGAGGTAGGGGAGTTTGTGAAGCTTTACAGAGGAAGGTTTTGGTAACCGGAAGTCCTATCACACCCCATCCCCAGAAGGAAGAAAAGGAAGAGGAGGGAGAGAAGACTGTGCTGACTACTTGTTGATCACGGCAAACCCAAGCACTGGCCCTGTTAACATTTCAGTTTTACAGACGGGATTTCCTCCAGACTCATTTACCTTGCAAGAGTTAAAACTGGAATCCCAACCTAGATGTTTGTAGTGTCAGGTTCCAAAACCCCTTAGAACTTGTAGCTGCAACCCTATCAAAGACAGCTCTTGGACTGTGGCCTTTCCTGTCTAGCTACTGTGACCTGGGCTGTGAACTTAGATGCCCTTCTGTGCCATGGGGTCCATGGCATGGACCAGTGAGATTTGTATCCTTTTATAAAAAGAGACTGAGAGTTCCTTGATTTTATTCTATCATTACAGCTCAGAAGTATGACCTAGAGTTTGGCCAGACAGGAGATGGCACAACAGAAATACAGGTCTATTGTCTGTAAGCAGTCCTGTCTATGGTGTTTTGTTATAGCAGCTCCGTGGTAAAGACAGGCCCAGCCTAACAGCTTCCCACAGGAGCCTTTGCCTCTGGCAATGACTCTTATTTAGTAGATGTAGGACTAATTTTTTCCCTTAGATACTGTGTGTTAGGAAACTCTAGGTATAGTTCCCAAGTCTCTTACCTCTGCCAGAGCTTCTCTCAAAGTTCAGGAGAGCACTCAGACACAAAAGCCCGTTCCACACCAAGCAACCATTAGGGGAAGAAGTGGAAAGTCAGTCAGAGGGTCCTATTACCCCATCCAAAGAGCAGAAGGCAGGGAGTTTGTGAAGCTTTATAGAGGAAGTTGTTGGTAACTGGGAGCCCTAGCGTACCCCATTCCTGGAAGGAAGAAAAGGAAGAGGAGGAAGAGAAGAAGACTGTGCCTAACTCTCACCTCGCCCCCGGAGGGAGCAGGTTCCACAGTCCATTGGAGAACTTGACATATACCTGATGCCTGAAGCCCAGAGTTGAGGGTCTGATTTCAGCCCAGAAAAGCCAGTGACATATTAGGCTGATTAAGGAGCCCTGGCTGCCAAATGGAGACCAACTTCTGCTTTCTACGGTCGCCGTGTTCCCAGTGGACCAATTGTGAGTATCCTAAGTGAAGGTCAGCACAGGGTCCTCCTGTGACTCGTGGCAATGCAGACTTCAGGGGTCACCACACCACGGGGCATAGTCCAGGAAAAAGCAGGCACAGTCAGAATGGAGGTCACTCTCATTGATAGTGTTGCAAGGAGTATCTCCTGAGACATGGGGTCACCAGTAAATGAGAAGCATACCAGAGTCCACTCCAGTTTGGAGCTCATAGCCCAGGCAGGATAGTATCCACACCAGGCATGATCACGGGGTGCTTTGACTCTCTTTCTGCCCCCTCCCCTCTCTCCTGGCCATAGGAGATGGCCTCTGTTGGCAATAAAAGAAACAGCAGAAAAGAAAAGCTGGAAAAAGAGAAAGTCACTACATGTATTCTCCAGGGAGGGTCGAGGCCTGCAGTCCTCCTGCCGGCCACCATTACCAGTCTGCAAAAATCGGGATTTGAGGGGTATCATTTGCATAATAATCCTTTCTACATATAACCCAAAGGTTTTATTTACCTTTGAAGAAAAATCAGCTTTCCACTAAAGCCAGACCTTCTCTGGGTCTGATTTTAATTTAGCTCCAATTTATTTGGATTATAAAGTTTCAGTGTACCTCCATCTTTTCATCCCACCTGAAGGATAAGCCTTCGGGTAGCAGAGTCAGTCGCTCACTCTCCTTCTGTCCCCTCAGCAGGACCTGAGCACCAGGCACAAAGATTTGATGACTAATGCAGCACCTTTCAGGGGCTCGCCATTGCACAAAGCAATCGACGGCTCTAAGCAATGTGAACCCACTGTGTCTCAGATGGCCCCAGCTGAGCAAACTTCCAAATCATTGCCAGCCTTTTCTCTCCCAGCGTTTTCAAGCCGTAGGTGGCACAAATAAAAATACCACCTGGCATTTGTATGGCACGTCACAAAGCCACTCTCATAACCACCCCCTACGCTCAGCCCCAGACCATTCTCAATCAACCCGTGTCTATCCACACACCCCTACTCTTCCTGGTGGCCAGCCCCGTGCCAGACACCGCAGGGCCCGGCCACATGCTCCCCCCACCACCCCTGCCCCCGGGGAGTCCACGTGTTGTGTGAAGAGTTTCCTCATAGTCAGACAGCCAGAAATGTGGGCAGAGAGCGAAGGGCAGCTTGTTCAGGTTTTGTTTATTATGTTCTCACAGCCTGTGTATAGTAAAGGTGAATTGTATTTCACTTTACGCGGTAATGAAAGAACTCAATGAGGGCTCGGTCGGCCAAGCGGTTTATATGGCAGATGAGCGGCTATAACTCTGTTGTGCTCCGTGAGTGACCAGCTAAGGCTACTGTGGTCGGGGCGCATGTGGGGTCTACTCGCCTTGTCCTAACCTGGCAGAGGGGAAGGAGCAGAGGGGTTAAGTTCATGAAACAGACAGTTTATGAGAGGACCTGAAACCCAAGCCTGGCGAGGCCTGTAGTCCCATCTTGATGTATCCCATCGTATCCCACAGCACCCTGTAGAGTCCTTGAGAAGCCACGGGGACAGGAAGCCATCTCTCCTCTTGGCTTCTCTCTCCTTATCCTGTGCCAAGTGACACGGTGGCACAGATGCCCAGCGCCAGGAGTATTGGTATCACCTCTCCTGTTTTAACTGGAAGGGGATGGATCTCAGGAAAGCTGACACTTGACCGACTGAAGGCAAGGACAGAAACCCACAGTCCCTCTGCGGGGTCAACGGAGTTCTGGGGTTCTTGCTAGAAGACCGTCCGAATGTGCCCCCCTTCACCTGTCCCTCTGGGACTCGGGGGAAGCAGCTGCCCTGATGGCAGCTGGGGGGGGATCTCTCCTGCCTTGTCCCTTCCTCCTCAGGCTTTCCCCACCTTGAGCCCCCCCTCCCGGTTCTCATGCCTTCCCCTCCAAGCAGAGAGAGCTTCTCTATCGTCCAGGGCATGTGGACCCGTCCAGGACGAGCGCCCCGGGCAGAGCAGTCATTCATTCACCCGTTCACAGCTTTGGTTTCTCAGAGCAGCAAGTTCTGGGGAAAGCACCAGAAAATAAGAGCCAGCTTGCAGCTTCCTTGCTGCCCATCCAACACAGCGCCAAAGAAAACAGTGAGGGCTTGAAGCAGGGGTCTATGTCCCACTGTAGTCTTGGGAAAGCCTCCCAGTTTTGATCCAGGAGGGGGCACGCCCCACAGAGAAATTTGGAAGCTGTGGTCTCATGATCATCACTTCCGAGACACTCTTCACTCCCTAGCCGTGTTCCAGCCACCCTACTACGTGACCTTGGTACAGAGGCACAGCCTGACACACAATGGCCAAACACAAGAGTATATGAAGACAAACGGAGATAGAGTCCATGATGCAGGCCGGGAGGAAGCGCTGTGGTAAAGGCCGGGGACGCATGGCAAAACAGTTCTCAGTCAAAGCGCTCTCGATGTTCTCCAACCTTGGGGCACCTACTGCCAACTACTGCCTGAATCCAAACATGACCTCACAGGAGCCAGTCAGACTGAGAGGCATGAAGCAACCACCACACAGCTGGATGCCCTGCCCGCTCTGCGGCATCCAGGTGGGCTGTCGGGCCCTGTTTTACTCAGTTCCATTCCTCTTCATTGCTTAGGCCGCTGCTTCCGGTCCACATCTGCACATCGGAACCACTAGAGGGATATTAAATACTCCTGCCACCCGGCTCCCTCCGAGTCTCTCCGATTTAGCTACTCTATGGTAGAAACTGGACAGTTAAGTTTTGTTGCTGTTGTTGTTGATGATGTTTTTTTAGTGCTCCCCTGGTAAGCCTAGTGAGCAGTGAGGTTGGGAACCACTGTCTTGGGCCATCTTTGTCCAATGCCTGCAGGCCATTACCTATCTAGGAGCTTCTTTCTTTTGTTCAATGTTGCTTTATGGGTCCCTTGCCTAGGTCTATAGAGTCAGCACCTCCTCTGGGTGTGGAAGCTAGGAATTAGCATTTGTGAGGGTCTCATGCTTAATAATAGCTACTACTTCAGGGTATCACTCCCCTTTCAACCCAGAATGCTCCAGTTGTCAGGGTCTGAGATCTAGTTAGTCCACAAGAGCAACGGCAAACCACACACCAGACCCAAGGCCAGTCAGCACCCCAGTGGGACCAATAGTCCACCCAGGGATGGAAAGCCACAGCACTGTGTCCTGCTGCCTGGGCTGGCCTGAGTCCGGGACCAGTCATCAGCGCACTCGCATGACTGGAGCAAAGGAAGATGTCAAATGGAAATGGTGGCATCTGTGATGACAACTGGTGAGGCAGATGAGGCTCATCGAGGAAGAGATGAGAGGAGGAGACTAGGAGACATGGAGGCTCAGAGATGAGGTATGCTTGGATATTGCTCTAGATGTTGTAAACATTTCTGTTTCATCACAGGCCAAAATCTGGGTTAGCATGACCAAAGTGCCTAAGAGGAGGTATCAGGATTAGAAGCTCTGTGCCTTCTAGGAGAAGCAGGGAAGATGGGATGTGTGAAAAGCTGCTTACATGGGAAGATCATGTCTGCAGTGTACTGCCCAAGATTCACAACTCCCAACTCACAACCAAACATAAACAGACACACACACACACACATACATACATACATACATGCACACATGAGATGTTCCATGGGAGTACCATAAATAGAGCTATCTGCTCCATGTCACAGACACCAGCTCACAAGTCCTTGTCTAGCTACAAAATTCAGGATACTCAAACTTGGTCCTTCAAACCGCCTATGTGGAAAGGAATCACTAGGGTGCATGACATCACCATCTGCAGCCTTTATCCCATCAGTAGCTGGCAAGAACTCTAGGCCCCAAATGAGGGTGCCATACCAATGCAAGGGGAGCCATTTTGCATTAGGATGGTGCCAGTGGAGAGAAGGCCCATCACTGCAGGTCCAGTGTATATGCACCTCATATTGGACAGTAGCATTGGCAGCAGATGCACATTTCATATGTAAACAATGTTTGAAATACCCTGTGAGCGAATTTAATCATTACATTAATTCTGGCAGCTTTAGCTAAGAATATTTGTATATCAGGGTGAGGGAATCTATGTGTTCTAACTAGGAACATCATTTGAAGCTTCAGAGTTCTTATTAAATGTGACTGATACAAATTCCTTCATTGTGAGGCCTAGAAAGTAGATGTTCTCTCTCTTTGAGGTTCACACCTAGACACTAACACTCACTCACAGATGACAGTATACCACTTGGTGGGCAGTTGGCGCTAACATGGTAGGACTCAAGGGCCTTCTTGGTCTTATCTGGCTACAACCAAGAAAGGAACAGATTCTCCAAGACCAGAATATAAACCCTAGGATAACTCAAAAGGGCTCACACCCCACAAAAGGAGAGTGTCAGCCCAGCCTTCCACCACCTGCTTTCTAGGGCAGCCTGGCCACAGACTATTTCATTCACTCAAGCCGAAAGTTTATGTCTCTTCAATGAGCCCAAGTTGACTGGTTGTGAATTATCACAGCAACGCCTTCATTCCATTCTCAATTCACCCAGAGACCAGCAGCTTCAAGTTTAGTCTTTCATCTTCTGCTCTCTATGCTGAAGATTCATCTCCCTGTCCCTGCAGGAGATGGCAAGGCCAACTTTCTCCTGGGTAACTTCAGAGCTTCCATGATGTTCATGCCTCCTCCAAGAAAGAGTATCCTGGTCCATTTCCAGGGTACCACATACACATTGCAGGAGAGTTTCTGCAGTCTGGTATTCACAGTGATCTTCCCAGGTCTGTCCCAAAGGCTAGAGACCAAGAAGGCAGCTATTTCTCAACGGCCAAATGTGGACCCTTTCTAAGAAAGCATGTCCAGGAAGCAAGCTGCTATGAGAGTTTCCAGCTAGGTTCCCAGTCTCCCCCATCATAGTTACATGGCCTGCATGGAAGGAGTAGGTGGAGAGACAGGGAAAGCAACAGGCACTAGGAAAGCTGTCATGCTGTGGGTATGTACCTCCCCTTGCCAAGCCGGCTTTCATCCTAAGAGATTAGTGCTATGTGATGCCTGGGGGAGTGAGGACATGGAATACATTAGGCAACAGACAGGTCATACGGAGCCTCATTGCACAAAAGTCTACTGATGCTACATCCCCTGGTCACTTGGTTTCTAGAAAAGTTCTTAACAGAATTGAAGAAGATTCACAAACTCTATCTTTCAAAAGGACAGCTCCGCTCAGAAGTCATAGGAGAAATCTCCCAAGATCCTTTCTGGAATTGCAAGTGTAAGGAAGTTCAGTGAATTCCTTAGACTGAAAAGGGACCTCAGACTCCCTATGGGTCCCGTGGAAATGGAAGACAAAACCAACTCCAGGGAATATGTCCTCTGTCAGAGGTCACCTGTCAATGGTGCTAGGGAGCTGGAATTCCAAAGAGACCTCTCTTCTGAACGGTGAGGTCCAGTTACTCAGGTTGGGCCACTGGGATGAAACAGTGCATCATAACTGAGAACCCAAGGCGTGTAGCTAATCCTCTCTCGAATAAAGGACAAGGTGAAGACCAGGAATCCTACTGAAGAGGGTGTGGTTGGAGGTGATAGGAACTGCATTTGCGTTATTTACAAATTAGCCGGCACAGTGAATCTGCCTTCTCAGTAGAGATGACCGAAGGCATTATGAAGGGCCAGTGACTGGCCCACCCAGAGCAGGGTGCTAGCAGCAGTGCTGCCTCCAACCAAAACACAAATCTGGGTAGAAGGAAGAGAGTCCCAGCTCCATTGGCTGGGTCATACTTTGGAAAAGCCCTTCATTCCCTTGTCACTCCCCAGCCTTCCACCCCAAACCCCAGCGCCTTTGGACATCTATGACATTTCACATTAGAATATGGTCTTGGCAGCAAGGGGAAAGGAAAGCCAGCGACTTCCAAGAGTCCCCATCCGAGGTCTAGCTGAGCCTCCTCTGGCTTTGGGACAGCAGATCTAAGTACATTTTGGACCTCAGGAACCTAGGGTAAGAGTCTTTCTCCATGAGGCTGTGGACTTTGCCCTGAGCTTGATCAAAACAAGTCAGGGATGGCTCTTGCATGTTCTTCCTCGTGGCCTCTCGGGTCTGGAAATCGATATTCACCTGGAGATACAAACAGAGAGCAAGGTCACAGGTCCTCAGAGGTCAAGGCACCTACTGGGCAGTGAGCCCATCAACAGAGGCACCTTATTCTTTAGGTTCACTAGACTGCTCTCATGGGGTTTATTCCTTGGGATTCCAGAAGAAATGTTGGGAGACTGAAGTCCAGATAGGCTTAGTTTCATGTTGTAAATAAGGTGAGTGAAGAAACTAGAGATTAGCTGGGGTTGGTGGCACACACCTTTAGCCCAGCACTCAAGAGGCAGAGGCAGCTGGGTCTCTGTAAATTCAAGGCCAGTCTGGTCTACATAGTGAGTTCTAGGAAGGCAGAGTTATGTAAGGAGACCATGTCTCAAAAAGGAGGAGGAGAAGGAGAACAAAGAGAGGAAAAGGAAGGGAGAGGGGGAGGGGAAGAGGGAAAGGGATGGGAGGGGAAGAGGAAGAAAAGGAAGGAGAAAGAGAAAGGGAAGGGAAGGGGAGAAGAAAGGGAGGGAGGGGGAGGGAGGGAAAAGAAAAGAGAGGGAGAGAGGGGAGACAGAAAAGGAGAGAGAGACAGAGAGACAGAGAGGAGAGACTACAAATCTTGTCTAAGGAGGAGTAGGTAAGAGAACCGTGGCAAGAATCCTCAAATCAGCAAACCCTAATGAAGACTAATGTGAATCTCAAGCTAGTTGTTAACGAAATTCCCCCTAAACACTCTCTCTCGTTCTTTAACTACCAAAACCAACAGATGCCCAATACAGACAGACCCTGGTAAACAAACGTACATCTCTTTCTCTCTGTGTCACCATTGGAGGCTAATAGCATTCTACCTAATGGTAGACCTTACACCCAAGTCAACGCTGCCTAAATACAGAGAGCAAGCTGTTCAATTAAGCCCTCCCAAGGGACATGCACTATTAAAATTCAGAACAGCTATACATAATTCTAATCCAGCAATGAATATGCCTATAAATATTCATTCATGAGCAATAGCAAATATTCAGGAGATGCTTTATCTCTAACACTCGGAGTGACACTATTCTCTCTTATATTGGGGGAAACAAGGCTCAGAGTGGTTGAACGAATTGAGGCTGGTCCCACATTGTGGCAGAACTGAGACTGCGAACAAAATCCTTTAAAAGAGGGTACTTGTTCCCTTAACCTCTGCTCTCCTTAAAAGCTGTTTATCGAATGTTTGTTCGTTTGTTTAGTGGTGTAGTGTGTGTGTGTGTGTGTGTGTGTGTGTGTGTGTGGTCAGAGGACAATTTTCAGGAGTCAGTTCTCTCCTTGCATCATGTGGGTCCAGGAGATCAAACTCAGGTCATCAGGCTTGACAGCAAACGGTACCTTTACCCAATGAGTCACCTCGGAGGCCCCAGTGCTGCCTTCAGGAAAACAGACATGCACTCCCTGGCACTTATTCTTGCAAAATCACTGGGGCAAAAACACATCCTGGGCAACACGTGTCAGGCAGACAGCAAAACCACTCCTAGTATAGGGTCTTTTGCACAAGGGCTTCCACTCCTTAAATGCTACCCCCTTTCTCATCCTGATCCAACTCAACAGAGTTAGGCGCCCATTGGAATAGGAGGCAATCCCAGGGCACAGCTCAACCCCACCCGCCAAGACCTCAGGAGATAGCTGTCGAGACAAACTCACCTCCCGAGGAGCCTGCACATCCACAAACTCCTCAAAGATCCTGTGGGCCTTGGTGACTAGCTTTGCCGTTGACCTGGTCTTCTTGAACTCCTCGCAGGCCAGCCAGAACTCCAGGTTCTCCTCGCTGAACTCCGTCTTCAGGAAGGCACGGAAGGCTGCCACCCCATCTACGGATGCAGAAAGAGGTGGGAGAAAGGACAAATAGGTAGAAGCTTAAGACCAAAGATTGCCGATGAAGGAGACATGATGCCAATTTGCCAGCATCTTCGCTAGCCAAGCCTGTGACTCCTTCACACCCCCTGATGACACACAACCGCCCTAGGAGCAAGCCATGCTTCTTGTCCATGGGCCAGCGTGCAGTATCTGGGGGGAAATGTTTAAATCCCATAGTAACAACAGCGGTCACTTCTGATTAAACCCTCAGAATTACTGCCCTTTCATAATGTGGAGTTGGCTGAGCCCCAGTCTGCTAGTAAGCCAAGGTAATATGCTCTATACATACATTCTATACTCTATGCTAAGTCCACACCAGAGAGAAGACAAAGGCAGTCGTAAAACAAACTGGATGGGAATATGAATGTCTCAGGGCCAATCCTTTTCCACTATCAGAGAACTATCCAACAGAAATTCAGTCTTACTACATTAGGCTGCAGTGTTCTCCATCCCTTTCAGAAAACCATTGTAGGAATGTATTTGGTGTTTTAGTCTGTTCATATTTTACTTTGAAATTTGCCTACCAAATTGGATTTCAAAAAAAAATAATAAAATTACATCTATTTGTGTGTCTGTGTGTGTCTGTCTGTCTCTTTTTCTCTCTCTCATTGTATGTGTGTCTGTCTGTCTGTCTGTCTCTGTCTCTGTCTCTCTCTGTCTCTCTCTCTCTCTCTCTCTCTCTCTCTCTCTCTCTCTCTCTCTCTTTCTCTCTTGTGTGTATGTCAAAGGACAATTTGCACATGGAAATCAATTTGCACAATTTGAACATGCAAGTCAAAGGACTTGTGGTCAGCCTTGGTGGCAAACACTTTTTACCTGCTGAGCCATTTTTCTGGCCCAATATGAACACATACGCACACACACACATACACACACACCACCACCACCACCATGTGGGTGTGGATCCTGGAGATGATCTTTAAGCTATCAAGCTTTGTAACAGTAGCATTTACTTGTTAAATCATCTCATTGGTCCAGGTTGTATGCTTTAACTGAGGTTGATTATAACTTTTCTGCCAATGTATCTAATGACTATCCCTGGCTTTTGTCTTATTAATCAGAGTTGTATGCACTGCCAAGCAGCACTTCCAGTCCACACATAAGAAGAATCACCACATTGGGTCAGGAGGAAATAACAGCTATTTATAGCCTAGATTTCCAGTAGTTGCTTTTATTTGAAAAAGTCTTTAATCAGCTGCCTTAACTCTGGAAGCAGTTCCTTCTGCTGGAATAACAGTGACACCCTTCTGGAAAGGGTCTTCAACATGAAGGACAGCCTAGAATAAGGTGCCAACCTGGTTAAAAAAATGATTCAATGACCATTTTTATTACTTTTGTAAATTAATGTAAGGACAAAATGTTACCATTTTTGGGTACTGGGCATTGAGCCCAAACCCTCCGGTATACCATGCAAGTGCTTTGCCACTGAGGTATGCCCCCATCTCTCCCCTTTGGTAGTTTGTTGCTGGCCTATGGTCAATCCATAGCCCAAGCAGGCCTCAAACTTGTACCTTCTTGCCTCTGTGTGTGTGTGTGTGTGTGTGTGTGTGTGTGTGTGTGTGTGTGTGTTTGCTGTATATACCTAAGTGTGCAGTTGTACACACCTATGAATGGGCATGCTGGGGCCAGAACGAGATACTGTACCCCTTGTTGTTTTGAGAGAGGGTCTCCCACTGAAGCTCACTTTTGTTCTATGCAAGTTGATTCCTAAGGCCAGCAAGCTCTCAGGAATCAACTGTCTCTCCCCACCAATGCTGAGGTTACGGGCACGTGCTTCCATGCCCAGCCTGGAGCATGCGAGTTGAGGATTTGAACTCAGGTCATCGTCATTACAAAGAAAGCACCTACTAAGCCATCTCCCAGACCCCAGCACTTTTTAATTCCATGTCATCAATGACCTGGGCATCTGATAACCACTGCTGTATACCAGGAGAGGACCCTAGCCAAGACAACTCAGTGCATTGATGAGGGACATGCAATTGTAAACATTTATTTTTAATGTATTTATTATTATTATTATTGTTGTTGTTGTTACTGTCTGCATTTGTATCATGTGTGTGGAAAGTAATGTGTAATGTGTCATGTGGTCATCAGAGGACAACTTTGTGGAGACAGTTCTCTCCAGGCATTTTTATGTGGGTTCTGGGACTTGAATTCAGGTCATTAGGTTTGCACAGCAAGTGCTTGTACAACCACTGAGCCTTCTTACTGGCCCTAAAATGTTTATTCTAAAATGTATTTATTTCTCCAGATAGAAAAAAAAATCATCTTACATGTTTGCCTTCTTTTGTTTGTTTACATTTATTTATTTAGAGAGACTAGCCATATTGTAGCCTAGGCTTTCCTTCAACTTGCCATCCTCCTGTGCCTCCTGAGTGCCGGGGTCTCCATCACACGTTACCCGAAGTAGGTATTTCAATGTCCACACTAGAACAACAATCCTACAAGCTACAATCTTTTATGGCAAGAGCCAAGGGCTTGAGAAAGAAAAGCATTTTCTGTTATTTTAAATAATTTATTACTTATCTACTTTATGTACATTGGTGTCTGCCGGCATGTATGTCTGCGTGGGGGTGACAGATCCCCCTGGAACTGGAGTTACAGACAGTTGTAAGCGGCCATGTGCCTGCTGAGAATTGCAGAGGTCCTTTGGAGGAACAGCCAGTGCTCTTAACTGCTGAGCCCTCTCTCCAGACCAATATGAGCATTTTCATGGGGCCCCCAGAGATTGAAGCTTTGTGGGAGAGGGTGACTTAAGCTTTGTGACTAAGTAGGGTGGTTGTGTGATTTATCATCCCATCCTGGGAAGGGACATCTGCATGGAAGGGACATTGTTGTTCACTGCATTGGATAACTGGCTTAAGTCACAGCACAGGCAAGGCCTAGGACATATCCAGTATGGAGAAATCAGAATATCCCACTGGGCAGGATGGAAATCAAAACCTTCCTGTGCCAGGGGAGGAAAAAAAGACTGATATGATCTAGGTGAGAGAGAGAGAGAGAGAGAGAGCGAGCTGTTCTGGGTACCTCCCAAGCTCACCCCTACACTGGTCAAACCCCAAGGAAAGAAAACAGTAGAAACACTGCAAGTTAGGAACCCAAGTGACAAATAATGAGCCACAGGGTTTAGGCCTGAGAGTTACTTACTCCATCTGATATGGATTTCAGACTAGGGGTCCACACAGTTCTGTTCAAGAAGCTGCCCATGGCACAGGCTACAGGCAAACATTGGGTGAAATACACCAGAAAACAAATCATAAAATGACTGCCCCTTAGCACCCTGTGGACGCTCTCTTTGGGACCCTCCCACATTCTATGCCCTCAAAGTTCCCTGTGGAGTACACACAGACATTTCTACATGCTCTGGAGTAAACTCAGATTTGCTTACAAGCACACATGCCAGGAGACAGTCACGGTTTGCAGACGGTCCTCTGCAGTGGAAGCTACAAGCAGAGGTTAGATGGGAAGACAAAGGCCCCAGAAGGGGCTGGGTCAGCAAGGGAGGACTCTGAGCAGCCAGGGAGGACTCTGAGCAGCAAGGGAGGACTCTGAGCAGCGATCTACAGCAGACACAGGGAAACCCAAGGACCACGGAGTCGCCCCACATCCCACCTTCTTTTTCTCTGAAGTGATTATTTTTCATAATAAAATTATTTTAACTGATGTACACACACATAGAAATCATACATAACAATGAGATAATACACGTTCAAATACATTGTGTAATATTTAAATCAAACACTTAAACACCCTTTGTTGGTGTTAAATTTTTTTAAAAATACTTTTAACTTTTTAGAAATGTATAACACATTTGGTTTGGTTTGGTTTGGTTTAGAGGCAAAGTCTCACTTTTTAGCCCAGGCTGACCTTGAACCAACTATGTTCCCATATCAGCTTCATAACAACTCATAGCAATCCTCCTGCCTCAGCTTCCTAAGTGCTGGATTACAGGTATGAGCCATCATGTCTGGCTTGTATGATACATTATTATACACTATATAGTCACCCTTCTGCATACGCCAGATGTTCTTGCTCCTTTCTAACTATACCTTATGAACAACCTTTCCAGGTCCCTCTCTCCTGCCTTCCCTCCCTATTCTCCACAGCCCCTAAACCACTCTAAACCTTAAGTCGTTCTACTCTTAGGTGCTATGGATAGGCAAGGTCATGTGGTACTTGCCTCATCTTCACACACTTTCCACTGCAGTCAGGGAGAGAGTTGGAAAAGCATGAAAGACTCTCAAACTGTGCATTTATCTAGACCAGATATTTATCTCAACCTTCCTAACTCTGCCTGCCACCCTTTAATACCAGCCCTCATGTTGTGGTGATCCCAACCAAAAAAATTATTTTTGTTATTACATTGTTGAGTGCCATCTGTTGTGGTGAGTTAGTTAAACCACTTTGGCTACTGGCAAGTTGCATGTGCATACCCACCCATGAACTCTCTGGATTCGTGAATGAAAGACACACATGTCAAAATCAGATTAATTTTGATATATCTTGACTAGCTCAATGACTGGGAATTTCTAAAACTCCCCTCCAGCATTCTTGACTTAGCACCTCCTAAATCTATATTTTATCTTTGTTGTCCCGACTCCTTCTGGGTAACTCCCTATCTTTGCTGGCCAAGACATTTCTGGGCAGCCCTCCCTGGGGGCTGCTTTCCTTCCTATACCTACATTCTGGCCGTTACTCTCTCCTGTTCCTTCCCAGAGTGTTCTCTCCTGTCCCTTCTCATGGCAGATCCTCTCCTCATCCTTTCTTCCTCCAGGAACATAAAAATTTTGCTTCTTTCATCCTGCCCAACCACTGATCAATCAAAAACCAATTGGAACATAGACCTCATTAGCACCAATTCCCAACACTTTGTAACTGCAATCTTGCTACTTTTATGAAGTATAAGTAAATAGCCATTTTCTGGTGGTTTTAGGCAACCCCTGTAAAAGAATCAGTTTACCTCTAAGAGGTCAGGACCCACAGGTTGAGAACCACAGGTCTAGAAGACTTGGGGAGTGACTCAGACGTACTCTGCAGTTTTTAACCTAGAGGTAACTAAATTCCTGAAATGGGAGAGTTCAAGTTCTCTGTTTTGTTTCCCTCTAAACAGAAACAGATGCTTGAGGATACATTAAATGGAGTTGCAGATAAAGAATATTACATTTCTGTTTCCCTCCACTGTATCAGTAAGCAGCTCTTTACAGAAAGCCTACATGACCCCAGCTCTCTAGAGCACAGACCTTATCTCTTTTCACCTAGATCCCAGCTTTGGATCTTTGGTCTTGGTGGGGATTAGAAGAGC
Organism: Tokudaia tokunoshimensis; assembly: GCA_036184795.1. Lineage (NCBI taxonomy): Eukaryota > Metazoa > Chordata > Mammalia > Rodentia > Muridae > Tokudaia > Tokudaia tokunoshimensis. The sequence goes on from BTHU01000013.1 coordinate 41,109,422, forward strand.
TTATACCTACACTGTACTCCCTGATGTGGCTGGCTCTCCTCCCCAGCTTACAGAGAAGGTTATGGAAGCTGAGAAAGAACTTGCCTGACCTCATAGCTGACAACATACTGCACTAGAGATTATGGGTTATTAATTGGAATAACAACTCCATTTTTATTGATTCGTGCATTCACCCTGTTAGGTGACCCAGCCATTCTAACAGGTGCAGAGAACAGACACACACGCTGTGGGCTGAGCACCAACGTTTATTTCTTTTCGTATCCAGAATGTGGACGCAATATGACCAGTCACCTCACACCTCTGACACCATGACTTCCCTGCATCGCTAGGCTACGCCCTCCAACCTAAGCCAAAAGACCCTTCCTTAAGTCACTTTTGCCAGATACTTTGTCATAGCGAAAAGAAAATTAACCAATATACCAGCAAAGGGTAGGCAGAACAAAAAAAGAAGAAAACATGATCAGGACGATTATGATGTGGTGGGTAAGTTCGATGACAGGAAAGAACATGGTGCCCTGAAGGAAGCCCAAGTCCCCTGAACTAAGTCTAGAATCAAAGATCTGCAGGAAGAAGCTCCTCAACTGCTGGGGGGAAGTAATGGAGAAAGAAGCAACAAGAAAGAAGGAAGGGGGTGATGGAGAAGATGATTTCAGGAAGAGAGAACCACATGTACCGAGGTGAGAACTTTAAAACACTCGTTAGAATAATGTGAAATGCTTTAGAAAGATCGCTAGTTAATGAGATCAAACTCGTTGGGCCTCCCTTTCAGACAGGCATACACAGAGACCCCTGAGAAAGAGCCAGAAAGATGTAGGTGGGTGCACTGCCCTGCAAAAGGCCAGGGGAGAGAACTCCGCACGTGAAGGAGGAAGTGGCCTCTGTGTGCGTGCCTCCTAGAGGTCAGGCTGAACTGAGAGTGTGCCTGGCCTCCTAGATGCGGAGACTATTGGTCTGAACAGTGTTGGAGGTGTGAGCAGACCTGGTTGCCCTGGCGGCCCTGGCTGCGCCGCGGTAGGTACAGGAGGATGGAGAGGGAAATGTCCATTCAGGTGTCTCTCGAAAGAGATTTGGAAAAAAAAAATGGAGAGTAGATAGCTTAGCTAAGGGGAAGCCTGAGATCAGAGATGTTTCTGTTCGCTTTCAGGATACTTTTAAATGTTGATGTGTCAAAAAAGACTAGTTGAGTAAGAGGAGTTAAAGAAAAAAAAAGGCCTGATGGGAAGGCAGAAAGGTGGCCTGAGCACACAGTTCCAATGGAGAGAAAGAGGGACCACTGTGGGACAGTGCAGGGGAGCCTCGAGTTTAGGGTGGGGAGGGGAAGGAGTTCTATCTGATGGTGGTTGTAGGAGGTGATGGGCTAATTTTTATTCATTTAGGAGTTGGATCATGGAATCTATTTACTGTTTCTCAGACTTTTTTTTTTCTTCAAGATTTTACAAAACCCCAGCTGAATCAGTTTTCACAACCATGCTGTTCAGTAATAGATAGCATCCCACACTTTCCACGGGAAGATACTAAGGGGCTGGGGGTTTGCCTTAGAGTGCTAGTCTTGTGTGCATGAAACCTGGTTTCTCTCCAGCAACACATGAAACTGGATGTTATGGTACGAGTCTGTGATTCCATAACCCTAGGGCAGAAAAGATGGGAGGAAGGACAATCAGAAAGTCAAGGTCATTCCCAGCTAAATAGTGAGTTCAAGACCAGCCTCAGGAGATGTGAGAGAGAGAGAGAGAGAGAGAGAGAGAGAGAGAGAGAGAGAGAGAGAGAGAAGGGTGGGGAGAAGGGGAAGGGAAAGGGAGAGCTCGGAGAAAGGAACTAAAGCTTAGAGAAGCTGAATAAATGGCCCGGCTGCATAGCTGGGGTGAACCAAGATGCCTTCCCAGGTTCACAGAGCTCCCGAGCAAAATCTTTACAGCAGTGTTTGTAAGAAAGAGAAGAGCTGGTAAAGTGAGTGCTCGAAGAGCAAAAAGCTAGCATTGCGGAAGGTAGGCTTTAGAGAGAGATTGAGAGGAAATGACAGAACTTGCCTTCCTTAAGGATGACAGTGGTGGTAATCAGTCGGGGGCGGGGACATATTTGAGATGCATCCTACTGGACAGCCTTAACCTTTATTCATTTGGGGTGAGGTTGCTGGGAATGAGGCCTCTCTCAATAACTAGGTTCTGAGCTACAGCCCAAAGAAATCATGCACAATCACCGTCTCACTTTCCAGCCTCTCTAAGGTAATGAGCGTGAAGGAATAATATAAAATCATGGATTGTGGCCTCATGAGTGCCACATGTGCTATAGGGAGACACCTGGGAGAGTAGCAAAGACAGCAGCCAGCCAACGTGGGGGAAACGGATCATGGATTGTGTCCTCATGAGTGCCACATGTGCTATAGGGAGACACCTGGGAGAGTAGCAAAGACAGCAGCCAGCCAACGTGGGGGAAACGAACCTAAGTGCATCAGGGAACAGAAAGCAAGCTTGATAGCTTAGACTTTGATTCCTGGAGAGAGCTTCCATGCCCAAAGAAGGGAACAGAAACTTCCAATTTGGGGTTATAGCCATCCTTCAAAGAGTCCTTGACCCTAGAGAGCAGCAATTTGGGAACTGGAAGTTAGAACAAAGAAAGGCAGAAGAACAGAAAGAATTTTAAAACAACACTGAAGTCAGAATACACTCCTCGAAACACTCTCTGCAAGCATTTGCAGAGCACTTACTTTGGCCATACCAAGTGCTTTCTGAACCTCCTGGTAGATCCATAGAATAGATCTTGATAGTGTCACCATTTGAGAAGAGAGAAAAACAAACCTGAGGGAAGGTAAGTGACTTGCCTTGGTGTTGGTGGGTCATCTCCAAACCTGTAGGACCTGGGACCTGAGAGCTGCTGAGGTGGAACTACAGGAAGGAGCCCCACACAAGGCAAGCCATGAGGAACCCTGTGGATTTCCTGTCTATGAGTGGCAGCAGTAGTCAGTGGGATGGAGAAAAAAAAAATGAAGAAAGCCACTTAGGTAGAGAAGGATCTAGTTTAAAGAACAACGCATAGACAGAGTTTGATGAATTACACTGCAAGAAACTAAAGGAACTGCCCAGGTTGGAAACCTGAAGAGATGTGCGTGGTGAACGCTTAGGCAACTCGGCAGTACCCCTGGCTTCGCAGAGAGCCCACCAAAGAAAACCAAGCCCTACCCACAAGTGGAAGCAACAGAGGCCTCACTCAGAAATCTGCCTGCCTCTTACACTTAACATCTTGCAGCCCAAGATGGAAATCTAACCTGTAAAATGGAGACCATACTGGAACTCAGTGTACTGCACAGATCAAGTAAAGCAATCTATGCAAAAAAATGCCTGGTACCCACTATGAGCAGTCAATAGTGACAGCCCTTAGGCTTGGTTTACAAAAGGAATGTGCGATCTGAGTGTAGAACTGCCTGTGGTCACTAAGCCAGTAAAAGGAGCAAGGAATATTTGCCTACACATCTGGGTGATGTCAGAGCACACCCTTCCTCTCTCCAATGACCACTTTTTTCAAAGAGGGGATAAGTGGTAACCCCGGTTAGGCAAACACCCTGAGCATATGTGTGCCACAGCCCTGCAAAGGTGCCATTTGGCTCACAGACTTGGGGCTTGTCCAGCTGGAGGACACCTCCCATCACCTTTTCTATGGTGAGAACTGAGGCTATTAGGAACCACCAAGAGCCTGGAATCTACCTAAATTCTTTCCATTCTGCAACCCCGGCAGTCAGCCTACCACTTCTTTCTGTTTCATTGAGAGAAAGCTAACTTGTCCTTCTCAGCATCCCATTGTACGTTCCTGGTCATCCTTTCCAGCCTTTAGTCGGGGTCCACAAGTATCCTTAGAAATGCACTGTGCTCTTCCAGGCACCAAATTCATTGGTTGCCTGCAGTTCAGGATGGGATGGGATGGGGGGAGGGGGGAGTAAGGAAGCAAGGACTAAACCCAAGCATTCACGCCACTTTGGAGTTATCAGAGATTTCAAGAGAGAGTTTGAGGGGCCAGGAAAAGAGGAAGAACAACCCTGTTGCCATGGACTCTCCTGGTGTCTGGACCTGAGAAGCAACAAGAACAGATTGCAGCAAGGACGACAGCCATCACAAAGGCCCGCAGATGCCCGTGCCCTCAGCGCTCCTCAACTCACACACGTTCTCTACCCAATCGCTCTCAGCCACAGCCTCCTCCCCCTACCCTTTTTTATACTCCCAGAGCAAGTGTCACCGCAGGCAGGCCATGGAGGGTCACTGAGCAAAAAGAAGTTCCACCCTGGAACAACAGAAGTGAGTTGTGGGGGTAGGGGAGATCTTGGGGGGGGGGTGCAGGGCCACTGCTTCAGGAGTTCCGCCTCCTCCTGCCAGCAGCCCCGCCTCCTCCTGCCAGTAGCCCCGCCTCTTCCTGCCAGTAGCAGATGGCAGGAAGCAACGGCAGCCTCTGGACGGACCATTTGCTCCTGGTCCGCATCTCTTGCTGATGTGACCCAGCAAGTGAATTACTGGGGACAGGAGCAGTGTTGTGTTTTTCTTCTCATTCACTTCTTTTCTCCCCATCCTCCTCCCAGCAAGCTTTGCATCAGTTCCTCCGTATCTTCCCCACACCCTATCTTGTTTCTTGTCTTTTACAATTTTTCTCCCCTGTCTTTCTACCATTCACTTTCCCTCCATAGGACCCAACTCCCTGCCTTCTGTTTGTCCACAAACTGTTTCAAATGCAGAGTGTTGATTTATCGCTAAAAAGCTCAATGGCATCTGCTGTTATCTCTAGGGGTGGCCATGTTTGCATTAGCAGTGCTGCCGAAGCTAGAGACCTGTGTCCTCTGCACACTAGCTGGGGAAGACTGGAGCTCTGATCCAGAGCCCCCACTCTAGAATCTTACTCCTGAGCTCCCACACATTTTGGGCAACGTGTCTCCAACCCTTGAAGCTACTGTGTCCTGGCTCTGGCACACAGTAATTGGCATGGGCTAGTATGTAGAGAGGTATGGCCTCTCTGGTCTTTGGTTCTCATGGCTGGCTATAAAATGCAGGTACCATTTACACAATGGAGTACTACTCAGCTATTAAAAACAATGAATTCATGAAATTCTTAGGCAAATGGATGGAACTAAAAAATATCATCCTGAGTGAGGTAACCCAATCACAAAAGAAAACACATGGTATGCACTCGCTGATAAGTGGATATTAGCCCAAAATCTCAGAATACCCAAGATACAATTCACAGACCACATGAAGCTCAAGAAGAAGGAAGACCAAAGTGTAGATACTTTGATCCTTCTTAGAAGGGGGATCAAAATACCCATGGCTCACAGCCAACCAATAGACTGAGCATAGGGTCCCCAATGGAGGAGCTAGAGAAAGGATCCAAGGAGCTAAAGAGGTTTGCAGCCCCATAGGAGGAACAACGATATGAACCAACCAGTACCCCCAGAGCTCGCAGGGACTAAACCACCAACTAAAGAGTTCACATGGAGGGACCCATGGCTCCAACTACATATAAAGCAGAGGATGGCCTTTTCACACCAGTGAGAGGAGAGGCTATTGGTCCTATGAAGGCTCGATGCCCCAGTTTAGGGGACTGCCAGGTCAGGAAAGTGGGAGGGGGGTTGGTAAGCAGGGGGAGAGGGGATGGGATAGGGGGTTTCAGAGGGGTAATGAGGAAAGGGGATACCATTTGAAATGTAAATAAAGCAAATATCTAATAAAAGAAAAAAGAAAAAATGCAGATACCAGCAGCATCTCCTCCACAGGGTTAAGGGGACTGCAATGGATTTACACACACAAGAGACAGGCAGAGCCTGACTTATAGGAAGGGACTAGTCAATGCTTGTTGGTGACGATTATTCCCATGTTCTAAGGGAATCATGACCCAGAACTGAATGCATAAGGCTAAATGCAGTCCTGGCCAATTAAAGGCAGTGGACGGAGAGTGAACAGTTCAGAAAAACAGGAGAGGAAGAGGAAGGAGGTGGGGGCCCTCTTCTAGTTATTTCACTTGGGCTTTCTTTGAATAACCCTCCCAGGAGTCAAGGCTCTGGAAACAGCACAAAGTTTTTGAGATTGGTGCCTTGCCAGCAGCAGGAAGGGATAAGTATGTGTTCAGGGTTCCTGGAACAGTGGGCAGGATATTGGCGTCCTTTCGAACAGCCCCAGAACCTCCAAGAACATGCCGTGGCCGCACATGCTGCCGGCTTCTGCCTTTCTCCCTCTGGTTCTCTCCTGCGGGGTGCTTACATAAGGGGAGAAATTGGGTCACTATGAATGAGCAGTGCAGCTGGTACAGAGGGAGGGTGGCTTAAGTAACAGTTCAAGGTCCAGCAGTGCCAATTTAGCTGGCATCAGGGGCGGACTTGAGCCTCCATCAGTTTCCAGGCTTGGGAAAACACAAAACAAACAAGGAAAAAAATTATTTTTAAACACTGTGTTTACCAAAGTACTCTCTCAAAAACCAGTGTCCTCTTGCATTCCTGATCAATGGGAGAAAAGAGTCCATTGACTAGAATCCAAAGTCAAGCTGAGGATAGGAACAGGAAGATGTGTTTGTACAAGCTAAGGTGCATAAGCTACTGGAGAAGACAAATTCTGTTGGACTGATTTGAATTTTGCAGTGAGAATCACATCAGGGTCAGAATCTTCCTCTGTGTTCTCTGTGAATCAAAGGTTTTGAAGTAAATTGCTGCGGCTAATCAAGATTTATGTATGGATTTTACTTAGGGAACAAACTATTGCCAGTTATGATATTTGCTGGCAAATGCTAATTATAATCTCACACTTATGATTACTGGTTTTCTTAAATGATCTCTACTTTACTGGTATATATCACATGTGTGTGTGTGTTTGTGTGTGTGTGTGTGTGTGTGTGTGTGTGTGTGTTAGGATAACAGTATACCAGGCTTCCTATTCCTAAGATACAGGAGCAGAAGAAAAGCCACGCAGAGCTTACAACTGCTATCCCATTGATCTTATTAACCCAATAAAGAAGTACTATAAAGCCAGGTGGTGGTTGCACACGCCTTTAATCCCAGCACTCAGCACAGAGGCAAGCAGATCTCTTGTGAGTTCAAGGCCAGAGTGAGTTAGAGGACAGCCTGGGCTACACAGTGGAGCCTTGTCTCAAACAAACAAACAACAACAAAGTACTATAAAGCCTCAAAGACGGTAGTCCATAGCCTAAAAGATTCAGTTTGAAAGAATATTTCTCAGAAGCATTATGTGGAAGAATACTGTTGGGACTCTTAAATGAGGGAACATACCAGATTTCACCCATAGGCTTGTAAAAACTCCACTTGCAACAGGGTTCTCCTACATTCATTAGGGAAGGTGGGTAGGAAGACAAGAGGGAATCCCAAAAGGAGTGCTGAGTAAGAAGAAACATCAAGTGGCACTGGGAACTCTCCCTTCCCCTCCCCTAACCCCCTCCCCCTCTCTCCCTCCCCCTTCCCCTAACCCCCTCCCCCTCTCTCCCTCCCCCTTCCCCTACCTCTACCCCCTCTCCCTCTCTCCCTCTCTCCCTCCCCCTACCTCTACCCCCCTCTCCCTCTCTCCCTCCCCCTCCCCCATCTCCCTCTCCCTCTTTCCCTCCTCCTCCCCCTCCCCCTCTCCCTCTCCCTCCCCTACCCCTTCTCCTACCCCTACCCCACTCCCTCTACTTCTTCTCTCCCTCCCCCTACCCTCTCCCTCTCTCCCTCCCTCTACCCCCCTCCCTCTTTCCCTCCCCCTCCCCCAACCCCTCTCCCTCTCCCTCTTCCTCTCCCTCTCCATCTCCTACCCCCTCTCCCCTGCTGCCTCAAGCTGTCCACAGGATCAGTAAACTTTACATTAGCTCAGGCACATGGAAAATGCATATTTTCTCAGTAATCCAAAGTGTTATAGCAAAAATAATCAGACAGCTATCCTTCATCCAGCCTTCCATGTACCAGTCACCTCATTTAGCATTTGGGGAACAGCAACTGTATTGAATTCTTACACCGTATAAGCCTTCATTCCCCTTTCGCAGATGAGGAATTCCTTGACATTAGGTGATTGGCATGAGGTCACAGAGCTGATGGAGGATAGGAGGAGGGTTAGGAACTTGCACACCTACTTCTGTTCAGACCTTTTACAGGCATTGAAGAGCTGCCCATAGCTCTGGTGCTCCCCCCAGCAAGGTACAGGAGAAGCTTACAGTGGTACTGACAGGGTGACAGAAGAGATGAGAAGCTTCTTTTCTGCCCACCTCCACTCCACGTAGCTAACTCAGCCTCTGCCCGTTTGTTTTATTCTGTCTGTCTGTCTGTCTATCTCTTCCTCTCTCTCTCTCTCTCTTTCCTTCCTTCCTTTCTTCTTTTTCTTTTTCTTACCTATGGGATCCTCCACACCGCACACATGGGACCTGTGATATCCAGAAGCCCCATTATAGGCAGATGCTGCTGGAGGTCTCAAGACCCTCCATACAATACAAAATTTCCCCAAAAGCCTGGGCTCCCCACCCCACCAGGACACTGTCCTTTCCTGTTTTGCATACTCGTGCTTGAAAGTGGAGTTTCTCAAGCTTCCAAGGGACTTACCATTTCTGAAAGACTCTTGGGAAAACCATACCCCAGTCTCCAGTCCCCAAGGATTCTGGCTCCACAGGTCTGAGATAAGATCTAAAAATGTTCATTTCTTACAAGCTCCTGCAGGTGTTGCTGCAGACGCCTTGGTTCACACTTTGAATAAGACTTCTCTAGAATTTTCTGAGTTAAACATTATGGGGAGAGTTGCATAGGAAGTGGAAGCCTGCCTATTTGCCCTGGAGCTAAAGATTGCCCAGATGAACAAAGTAAAGTGTTCCCAGGAGTTGATCATTCAGTTTTTATCTGATCATTGGTTTCAGGTCTTTTACATAGCAAAAAGCTGTGTGAACAGCTTAACTTACTTTGTGTTTTTATATCTTGACCACTCCCTGAAGCAGGCTAAGTTTTATGCTCCACAGTCTTCTCCACTGGTCTTGTTTTACAGAGATATACGATGCTGTTACTGTGAAAGGGCTCTCCGTGGTCTTACTTCCCCCAACCTATCGTTCGCTGGGAGGACCAGTGAGGCCGAATGAGGAAAAACCTTCCATCAGATTCCGTGCAAAATGTTAAACAAGATGGCTTTCCACATCAGTCCCTGAGGGAGGCGCTGCGCAGTCCAAGTGGGGTCAGGTATAAACCTGCAGGTTTACTTACAACTTAACTCAAATTTTATGTCCAAAAAAAGGAAGGAAAGAACGAAGGAACGAAGGAAGAAGGAAGGATGGATGTAGGAGCAAGGTGAAGTCAAGAGGAGAAAGAGAGATAAGAAAGAGAAAGGTAGTGGGGAAAGAGGAGAGGGAGGGAAAGAAAGAGTAAAGGAAAAGGGGGGAAGCAGAAAGAATATTTCTTCAGAATTCAGGGCTAAATATCCCTCTAAAAGCAGGACAAACAAGCACGTGCATCATGAAAAATAAAAGCAAAAGGTAAACACACTTTTTTTTTCCTGTCTTCAAGCTACCTGACAGAATAGATCTCCCACAAATTGGGAGGTTTGATTCTGTTAGGTATTAGCTTCAGAGCAGAAAGACTTCTAGGTGCACACGCACATATACATCCCCCTTCAGGGCAGACCACAGGCACGATTCAGACATCAAGTCTAACTATGATTGGATGAACAGGGAAAAGCTTCCAAATTAGCACATATTAGAAACCCATCTAGTTAATGAAGCCATCAGCAATGCCAATTCCAGTTGCGTTTGTTGGTTTTAAGAAAAGCACTTAGCAAGTGATGACCTCTTATGCTCCATGAGCGCTTTTCCTCTGTGCTCATCTGTAAACAAATACGATGAAAATAAAACGACGCTAAGTATTTTCCTCCCACATTTTTTTTTAACTCTTAAGGTTTTGAAGATAGTAAAGTGGCCTTTTTTTCCCCCTGAGATTTGAGCCTATACAGTGCTCGAAAGGAAGAAGAACACAGGTACTGTGGTCCCCTTTCGGGTTGCTGGAACCATTTTCTCTCTGGTAAAAGCACACTGTATAGGCAGTGCTTAGTCAAGCCACCTGCCACAGGTGATCGGTTATCATCACCCAGTTCCATGTCTGCTCCAGAGAACACCCTGGGACCAGGGCAGAACTGAACTCAGCCTCTGACATCCAGTTCCAGCCTTTGTCAGGCAGGTGAGAAATCTAATTTCCTAAATAGCCAAGGTTTCTATTAGGGCCACCTCAATCTCCCTGAGTAAATGGGACACAGACAGACAGACAGACAGACAGACAGACAGACAGACAGACAATCAGGATCATAGATCTATAGATCTGACAGCAGCTCCTATTCTTCACTTAAATGTCCAAAAGGCTGGTTGGTCCCTGACTACTGGAAACCATCGTCCCAGACAAGTAGGACTTCCGGCACTGATGAAGCAGGATTTAAGAGCAGGGCTGTAAGTCAAGGTTCTGTTTGCAATCCCGAGGTCACCTGGCCTGTGATGAGAACACTGGTTCTTTTCCTTGCCTGATCGTGAGCTTTGAGAACCTGAGTTCTCAAAGACCTTCCTTCTCCATCAGAGACAGACCACGGCCTCTTTCTCCTGCGCTACCTCCCTGCTGCGCAGACTGCGCGCATGATGAACAAGCAAGTCTTTAAGAAATAACTAAACAACATAAGAACGAGGGGAGCAAAGGTGCTCCAGAGGTTGAGAAAAGGGTGGGGATGGGGCGGATAATTATCTGATTTCACAAAATTGAAAAGCCAGGGAAGGAGAGATACCCCAGTGTGAAGAATGACAGAGGAGTGGGTTCTAGATTAGCCCCCACTGTTCTGGGTCCCAGCCACTGGGGACTTTCTTATGTGTCTTCACTGGAAAGCTCTGCACAGGTCCCATTAGTGCTGTTGGGGACAGGCACATGTGAAATCCCATTGGAGAAGTTTAATCAGCCCTGATTGAGTCACAATACCAGCCCGAATTCATTAGAGTTTAGAAAGCTGTCAGCACCTTTTTAGGTGGCCTGGGCTCTGATTGCCTCACAGATTTCTGGGGTAATAAACATCCAAACCCTAAAAGCTTGAAGTTCTTCTGCCAGTGACCCTAAGCACCCTTTTCTTCCAAAGAACTCTCATATCGCTGGCTTTTTATTCCTATATTAAGCAAAAATAAAAAAACAGAACCTTGGACTCCAAGAAGAATTAAAGAACTTTTGTTCAAAAAGCTGGGGTTTTGTTTGTTTGTTTGTTTCATACTTTGGCAAAGCTGTGACCAGGTAACAGGATCCCCATCACAGCATTCCTGGAAACCAAAGTGCTCCTTGACAGGAAGACCACACATCTGCAGCTCTAAGAGTCACCGAATCTCTAGGTCGCACGCTGGCTTATTATAATAATTGGACACAAGGTTTGCTATCGAGCTGAGTGTTTTACACTTAATAAATAAATGTATCATAAAGAAAATACAGCCCCTGTATCATTGCATCACATCTTGAGGATGAAAGAGGCCACTGTTCTGACAATTGTTTAGCTTCCTGTCTGCCGGTGGTGGCATGCAGGCATCTCTAACCCCGTTTTAGAATTGAGGGAACAGCCTGGGGACCTGAGCTGAGGCTGAAATAGAAACGGAACTTGAGGATGACCTTGAATCAAAGCCAGCCCGAAAAGAAGACATAGCGTGGTAGTGACATTTCCTCCGCAGAACGAGACTCCAGGAAAATAATCAATAACCTCCTTTTTAGAAACGCATTACTAGCTAATTCTAACTATCACCACACGTGTGTCACTACGTTGGCAGATTCACCCTGCGAGCTTGCTGTCGAGGCACACGGCTGTGTGTCACAGATGCTGCACACTCCACACTGAATTGTTGTCCTGCCTAAGTAGATTCCGTGGAATACCAAAGTCACGGGTGTTTTATAATGTGCACTTACTCTTAGATACTGCTGCTTACTTTTAAATCTACTCAGAAGTATTTGTTCTGCAGGGGAGATAGACCAGTTAGTAAAGTGCTTGTGGTGCTGGTGTGAGGACCTGGATTCACACCCCCCCAGCACCTACATAAAAAAATAAGTGTGAAAGAAGAGGCTGGATGGTTCCTGGATCTCATTGGCCAGCTAATGTTGCCTAACTGGTAGGGTCCAGGTTTACTGAAAGACTGTCTCAGTAATAACAACAACAATAACAATAATAACAACAACAACAAGAACAATAGCAATAACAACAATAACAATGTAGACAGCTGGCAAGCAGGTGAAGCAGGTACGGGCATTTGCCACCAAGCCTGACACCTAAATTCAATCCCCAAGACCCTCATAGTGGAAGCAGAGGACCAACTTCCAGAAGTTATCTGCTAAACGCAATAAGTGCACTGAAGCAGGCATGACCCCACACGCCTACACTCCTACACACCCACACACCCATATGTACACACATATACACAAATAAACCAATTATAAATAAATAAAGTGGAGAGTGATAGAAGAAGATACAGCAACTTCTGGCCTCTACACACACACACACAAATGTGCACATAGACTTAGGAACACACAAATGCATATTTCCACATGCCCCCCCCCCCACACACACAAAGCATTTCTTAATTTGTTTATTAAGAACCGGAAGCAAAGTCAGAGGACATAACTTCATCAAATTAAGAGCAAAATCAGCTCTTGATTTTGTATTATGGTGGTGATGATGACGACGATGATGATGAAGATGCAATGCTGAGGACTGAACCCAGCGCCTCACCATTCAGCTACCTTTCCAGACCGGGACAAGCCAAGTCACTTTTAATGGCATCAGCTAAAAAGCAAAGGGCTCCACCATGACCACCCCAGCATCCAGTAACCCAGCCAGGTCAACAATTGAGGTCACAGACCTGAATCCCAACCACAGCGTTCAATTTAACTGTCCAGAAACGCATTCCCCAATGTAGGAACAACACAGCAAAATGCAGGCAGCCCTTCTGCTCTCAGATCTCAAGCTGCCGTGATAAACTGAGGAGGAACACTGCATGTCTGTCTGCAACCTTCCTGTCTCCTCAGAACACCGCCTCTCTCCTTTCCCGCCCCTGCTTTGTCACTTCCACAAGCTTAATGTCAGAGGGATTTCAGAGCCCAAGGGATTTCGACTTGCTCATGTTGAGAAGGAAGAGTTAAAGTTTGCCTAATGATAAACTGCCCTCTGCATACTGCAATGTGCACAACCCTCCCTGCCTTTGCAGGGAACAAAAGACACAGCAGCTGAACACCGACGGAAGCGGAGTAGCATTCTAGCCGGGGGGTGGGGGGGGTGGGGGGGGTGGGGGGGTGGTGGACACATGCAGCTGGGATAGCAGTGTGGTTCTGTCGATCCAAGGGATAGCTAAAATGCTCAGGGATAGCTAAAATGCTTGCAATGTGCATTTGACTAAGTAGCCAGCACTCTCCAGTGACCTGGGGGAAGGAGGTCATTTTCCCTTATGAGACCTAGCCTGGAACTGACATCCCCTGCCCCCGGTCAGCTCATCACTCCAGTCACCTAAACTGAATCCTCTCTGGTCAAAATTACTGAGCCGCCAGTCACAGTAGTGGGAAAATCCTGAGTTCGAAGCCATCCTTGGCTAGATAGCGAAGTTGAGGCCAGCCTAAGCTATAAGACATCCTGTTTCAAAAAGAGGATTGGAGAGGTCTGAATCCAGAGCCTCACACACAATAGGCAAGTACTCAACCATTGAACTACCTTCCCAGACCTGGAAAAGCAAAGTCTCTTTAAATGACATCTGCTAAAAAAAAAACCCAGGGACTCCACCATGACTACCTAAGTATCCAGTAAACAAGATAAGTCAATAATGAAAGCACAGATCTGATAAATAATATAATTAATATAATACAATTAATATAACATAATTAATATATATAACATAATGTAATAAAATGACTGAGAACCTGGGGCATCTTGGGAAAATGGTTTGAATACAGAAAACAGGAAGGATAGGCCTAACCTAACTTCATTTAAAATACCAATTTTCTCAGCAATCTGCTCTTCTTGCTGTGTGCAGGACCCCGGAGGGCTGGTGTCTCAGCACTGGGTCCCGAGCCTAGGAAACATTCGCTACATCTTTTGCCACCCAGACGATTTGCTTCAATGTGATACGGCCTGAATTCTACTTACACTTATGAGAGAGAAGCACATCAAAGGAATCTGCCCACCTCGTTGCTTCTTCTGTGGAGAGTCTCCTAGGAAGCAATAGCATCTCTTTGAGTGTTTCTGACACATCGCCTCTCCCCCAACCATGGCTCACATCTGCCCAGGACTCCGTGGATTGGTGGAGAGCAAATGCACACCGTACTGGGGTCCTGCAGTTCTGCTGCTGTGAACTGATATGTATTCAAGCAATAGCTGGGAAACCTCTAAGTGGGGTTGGGGCTGTAGCGTAGAGGTAAAGTGCTAAAGGGCATAGTGAGGTTCTGGGTTTGCTTCCCCCATACCAGAAAAAAAGAATCGCCCTAGATGGGTATTCAGAATCCTATACATTACTTTTGGTCTGAACAATAAAGACATGTAGCTATGTAATTTCAAGATGTCAAGGTGATCGTGTGGTGTGTGTGTGGGGGGGGGGAACTGGTCTTAGAGACAAAAGCATTAGGCTCAGCTCACAAACTCTCCCTCTTCCTGTCATCTCAAAGTCTTCACCTCTTGGAATAGAGACAGCGATGCCCCTTACAGAGGTGAGTGTGTGTGTGTGTGGGGGGGTATATCGAGGTGACATCTGTGACATCATTGAGTACAGTGTCTGCGCAGAGCAGGTGCTGAATCCAGATGATCTGAATCTAAGGATATTTTTAGAATAACTTTGGATGCTTATTTCCAAACTGAGAACTCAGGTTGACAAGTATGTAGAATCAAGAAGTGTTCTTGCCTATCCAAGGCTTCGGGCCCAATGGGCAGTATGGGTTCTTAGGAGAAAGAGGTTTCCCACCTGATCTGTGCCTTTTAATCACTCACATGCATGGGTAGAAAAGGAGCTGCCAAGAGATCAGAATTTATGGTCCTATGGTTTGTCGGGTCGACAACTCACTAGAGAACAAGGTCCCCAAGACACCCCAGAGTGTGGGGACCCAGGAATGCACGGCAAGCCAAACTACTCACTTGAGAGCGCGATTGGGTTTGTCAGGAAGGATGGCTGTGAAGTCACTGCAGGAGTCTGATTTGTGCGACAGGCACCCCAGTCGAGTCCTCATGCCTTTGTTCCTGCAGTGGGTGGGGACAGAAGGAAGGGGCTGTCATGACCACAACTGCCATCTCTAGGAAGGGGCCCTGGACCTGCAGCCCTTCCCACCCCAGGGGACCCCTGAAGAGTCCATCAGTAAGAACAGAGGCAAGGGCTGCGCACACACCTTATTTCGCTATAGAAAGAGTAATAACAGGTGTGGGGCCCTTCTGCCCTTCCCCTAAAGGCTGAAAGGTTTTTAAGCTGACAAGGCAAGTTGATGATAAGGCAATGAAGGTCATTAGCTTGGGAGAACTTCTAAATTAGGATTCTCCGAAGGGAGTGGAAACGCAGCAGTTACAAAGTAACAAACCGCATTAGCAGGGCAAAGCAACAGGGTTGGGGGCGGCGGCAGCCATGAAAGCAGGGACTGCTCACAGAGAAGAGGGGTGACTCAAAATTCAGGGGCACACAACAGAGGGTCAGAGCACAGAGTGTGGGGATTGGGGGGGGGGGTCAGTTCCCAAACAGTTTTCCCAGCTCATCCCAGCCCATCAGGCTATCTGTACACAAATGGCTACGGACCAGCAGGGATATAAGAACTATGGATGCCACCCACAGAGGAGAGCCAAT
The DNA here is from genome assembly GCA_036184795.1 of Tokudaia tokunoshimensis. Classification (NCBI taxonomy): domain Eukaryota; kingdom Metazoa; phylum Chordata; class Mammalia; order Rodentia; family Muridae; genus Tokudaia; species Tokudaia tokunoshimensis. The sequence goes on from BTHU01000013.1 coordinate 41,125,205, forward strand.
GTCACCTCGGACAGTCCATATGCCTGCTTAAATTTCCTATTTACCTTCAGCCAGGGGTTAGCAAACTACCGCCCCACAATGTGTGTTTATACCTGGTTTTACAGGAACAGAACACCAATGTTTGTTCACATACTGTCTAAAAATGCCTTCAACTTCAAGAGCAAAGTTAGATAGTTGCAACATTGACCATACACTCAGCCTGTAGGAAAGCTGGAAATATTTACTCTCAGGCTTCTGACAACAGAAGTTTGCTAACCTCTTACCTTTAGCCATGACAATTCCTCGCATTAAGGGCAAAAGTAAATGGAGGGGGAAATTTGGTATAACCAGGCTGGGTATCCAGTCTGACTCGAAAAAGGAATTACCATGTGCCTCATGGTAGATATCACCATGGAAACAGCCCTACAACAGGTCATCCTCGCATGCCAAAAGCAAGTCCTTCTGGCCTGTCTTCCTTTCCCTCTTTTGCACAAACCTTAAAACCAGATAAGGGAGTTAGGGGTCATCCAATTCATTCTCTTCCATTAACTTCAAATGGATTTCCATCCCCTGGCCTGTCCATTGTCTTTGTTCACAGAAATCTTATCTGACATTTGTCTACTGAGGTGGCATTGTACTTGGCAGGGATGGACATTTGTATTCCACAGCACATCTCTGCAGAGTCCCCTTGGAGCTGGAGCATCCAAGTTTCCAGAAATATCCTCTCCCACAGGAAATCTGCCTGCAGGTCTCTGCCCCACCTCTCCTCCCAGGCAGGCTGCACCGTGCTGCTGTCTATTTTGTGACATTTCAAAAGGGTTGCGACAGCTATTCTCTCTCCTGAAACAGAGAGCATCTTATGTGTCCATTCACTGTTACAAATCACAGGGTACCCTGCGCCAGGCCATTCAAGCAACTGATTAAAAGCCCTGTGAATCATCACTGCTGTGGATTCAAGCAGAGGTCCTGCTCAGGCTGTACCACAGGCCAGGCCCCAACCTGCCGCTGACCCCGGTGCCTTAGGATCATCATTCATCAAAACAGTCACTACCTCAAGAGCAACAAACAGGACTCTCAGAAAGAGGCAAATCCACGCCAGCTTTTAGGCACCAAGGTTTGGCGCAGGCTAGTTTAAAAGGCACAGCTTGCTACCAAGACCACTCTGAGGTGTTCGAATAGTTCACAAAAAGCAAATTTACTTGAGACAAAATGGTTTTTTTTTCTATTTCTAGTCCAGAGGTGAATTGCAACCTCCTTAGCCAGGTAAGAAATGATGGGAGCAGACACAGGAGAGAGAGGCTAAGAGGAGGAAGGAAGGAAGGGAGGAAGGAAGGAAGGGAGGGAGGGTAGGAGGGAGAGAGGGAGGGAGAAGGAAGAAAGGAAAGAAAGGAAAAGAGGGAAGGATCATTTCCTTATCTTTCTCTACAACACCCTGTCCCAGTAACTCATAGATTTTCATACAAGTTCATGCACTGTCCCTTCTCCTACCCCAAAAGTCACCACCAAGAGATTCTACCAAATCACCAGGAGGACATGGGGCCGACACAGGTCCGACTTGCAAGGCTATAACTTTGTAAGAAGCACAAAGGCAAGAAAAGCGCAGTGCACACACTGGAGGCCCAGCAGAACTAGTGTAAGAGGACCCGGGAGAACTTTACAACGGGAGAGCTGGAGACCAGAAGGCGGGGCAAAGAAGAGAGGGGCAGGGACAAGAGGACAGGTCATCAGTTCATTACCTGCGTGGCATCAGCAGGGCGGCCATACAGGCATCCGCTTATGTTACCCCTTGGGCTGGTTGGCAGGGACGTCAGGGTAGGAAATAAGACTGCTGGGTTCAGGGATTTACCCTCTCACGTCCTCTCACCTAAAATCAAAGAGTCTGCTGTAAGAGGGTTCACCCCCTCACATCTGTCTGCGAGATACACCCTTCCAATGGTTCTCCACCATCTGAGCACTTCCCACTGCCCCCATAAATGTCAACTCATTCTTAGCAAGGACAGCCGATCCAAGACCGGCGGGAACAAATGCCAGGTGGCTTCACATCACTGACTGTTGGTCAGAAGTTCCTACTTCCCCAATCACTGGCCATCAACCAAAACTGGGACATGTACCCTTAGGGAGGCATGTGGAACCCAAAAATTACTGTTCTCTTCATCTCACTAGACCGATGCCCAAGTGACCAGCCCGGAAGAGACCAGGGAGGAGAGGTCAGCAACTGCTCCAAAATAATCTGATTGGATGCTGCTCTGGTTCCCACCTCCCTCCAAGGACACCTGTCCCAGGTGGAAATGAGCCAAAGTTTGAGAAAAAGGGAGCAAGGAGGGGGGTTGAAAGGACTTGGAGGTAAGTCATCAGACACCCTCACCACTGGGCAAGCTCTTTGGCAGGGATCCCAGACACGGGCCTAAGAAATGAATATGCAAGTCACTCTAGCTCATAACGGGTGAGCCTTCCTCAGCCTGACCCATTCTTGACCTAAAACAGGGAAGATTTGGGGCTGGGGGAAGGGGATACAGAGGCTGAAGGATGATTGGCTTGTAGCCTCTCCTCCCCACGGGAGTCATTGGCAGGGTTTCAGACCATTGTTCCCACAAAAGAGAGCTGAAAGGAAGAGCTACCTGCCTATCCATAAAAGGTTCCCCTGGGGAACCCTGCCACCAGACGTAGAATCCATTTTAAAAGAAACCTAATTTGGATAAATAAGAATCCTGCGTGACTGCGCCATTTAAATGGTTTTGGTATTACCCTGAACATTTCACAAATACTTTTACAAATCACTTTCAGAGTAATTATATCAGTAGCAAAATAGAAGGGTGACTTTATTAACACCAAAAACAGAAAACAACAACAACAAAATATCAGGCTTTAGGTAAAGGCTCATCCCGCTGGGTCATGTTCTCTAACAACAGGGGACATTTCCTTAATCGTTGTCCTAACTGGGATTGCACCTGCTTTCCAGTAGTGGGGACATCAGAGCCCTTTACAGCTCTAAGGGTCTCCAGAAAGCATGTCTGGGCACCTCCGCCTCATTTCCTCTTATTTATAGAATATGTCCCCAGGGGAGGTGGGGGGGGGAGATCTTGCCAGGGGCCTTCATTATTCTGTAGCTGAGCAGACCAGAGGTCACAACCCACATATACCACAGGCAAGGTCGTTCAGGGCAGGGAACTACTGGCTCTGTCGCTGCCTGCCTCTCTTCCCTCCCTTTCCTGCTGTCAGCCCACACTAGCTTGCTGGTGCTATCCAGTTGTCTCCTCTCCAACACCCCCTCCAGCGCCTCCCAAGTCACCCCTTGAGTGAGGTCAGCTTTGGACTCACAAATCAGAACAAGCTGGACTCTGCCCCAGCTGCCTTGTCTATTCCAGGATCCAGAGTCCTCAGGGTGCTTCTCCCACTTAGCCCTAAACTGACTTATAAGAGACAGATAAGGGGTCCCAGAGCCTGGGAAGTTCAAATATGGATGCGTCAATCCCCACCCCCAAATAATGCATGAATCCTTAGAAGTGGACACCAAGTCACAAGTGACTGGAGCAGACAGTGTAGAAAAAGATGATATTCAAGGTGGAGAAGGGGGCATAAAAAAAAAAAAGCAAAGATGTATAAAGAAGGGAAGAGAAATTAAGCTCAGCAGGGAGAAAGCAATCAATATGCATGAAGAGGCAGATTAATTAAATATGTATAACGCAACCAGCTTTCCAACACCCCAGGAAAAAAGGAGAAAGGCAGAGCCCATACTCACTGTCGCTGACCGGTCCTCATGGCCTGCCGGTCTTTGCCAAGTGGATGGTCAGAGATGCTTCGTGTTAAGGAGCTCTAAGGAAAGAGCGGATCTTTCTTTTAGCAGTGAAATCCTTGGCAGGTGGAAGGCATGTTTGCAGGGACACCTAGGCTCACGCATGCATACTCATATACATAAGCATGCACGTACAACACACCTCCCACCACTTGAGCCAGGCAGCAAGCGGCCCCAAAAGCTCTTCTCTCTGCCTGTCACATCCAGTAAATACTGGAGCAGCCTACACCCAGCAGGCGGCGGCTCAGCTCCCGGGCACAGTCTGCACGCCCATCCTCCTTGGCAGGATGCAGGAGATGCCCCCAAGCAGAGCTGACCTGGCGTGCATCCTGCGCCTTCCTCCTTCGGCCTCACTAACCTGCAGCTCCTTTGGCTGCAGCTCAGGGAGAAGTCTCTCCCCAGCCCACAGCAGCTGCTCTGCCCCCCAGCCAAGAGTAGGTATTAACTCTTTTCAGGCCACCAAGTAGCTGAAAATCCCGGGAAGGGTACTTTCCTAATGAGCTCTGCTTCTGGCTGTGGGGCTGTGGGGCTGAGAGGCTGGAGGCTGGTGGCTGCACTGGGGAGCAGAGAGCAGAAAGATCTTGCCCCAGACAGCTGCTGACAGCAGGAGCCAAGCCGAATCAAATCTCCTAATGAGCCAGGAGGAGGGGGCCTGTCTTGCTGGGTGTGATGTGATGTGATAAATGCAGAGAGGGAGAAAGCTACGGGGCAGGTCGCACATCTAAATTCCACCCCCTTTCTCCCAATTCTACTGCACAGCACTCCCAAGCCAAACCACACAGCCCTGAAATTACCCCTCTCTGCCAAGTCTCAGCTGTCCCCTTACTCGACAGAGAAACCTCTCCACCCCACCCACCCACCCACCCCACCAGGACCAACCGCACCGCTACCCACTACTTAATGAAAAAATTTCCACCTCCTCTCCCTCCTGGAACGTGCAGATTTCCAACTCCATGCTCCTGCCTCTCACCTGGTTTTTCCTACAGTAGAAACTCACCTCTCTCCCTCATCCATCACCTAGCAACTCCCCCCACTTGCATCTGTGATGGAGTGCGACTTTTCCCTTTGTTCTGCCCGATATGCTCATCATCTCTGTTCCTCTCTCTTTTTTTTTTCCAATTTTATTTCCAAACCTCTATACCCACATAGACCTTCACACTGCCTGCCTCTCTTCAGAGAAAGGAAGATTTTTTTCCTGTTTGTCCTAGTTCTCCGAAAGTGGTACCCAGACCAGGGGTCTGAGCATCACCTAGGAACTGTGCGGGCATGCCAGTGCTCAGGCCCCTTGGTGGCCACCCAGCACGCCCAGGGATTCCAATAAAGCCTCTTCCTCACTACACTCTGAGTCTCTAAGGGTGTCCCCATGTCTGTTCAGGAACCAGCTCCAAATACACCTGGCCCTAGTGGCAAATCATTTCTCAAAACAGAAGTTAGACTACATTTCCATAGGAAGTAGTGGTTTATCATAAAAGTAATCTATTCTGTTTATTTGATTTACTGTTGTTCAATGCTAGGGATTGAACCAAGGACCCTAGATATTCTAGGTACTCTACCTAGACTATCTGTACCTCTCTAGCATGCTCTACCACTGAGCTATGTTCCCGGCCCCTCTTCTATCTTCTTCTTCCTCTTCCTCTTCTTCTTCTTCTTCTTCTTCTTCTTCTTCTTCTTCTTCTTCTTCTTCTTCTTCTTCTTCTCCTTCTTCCTCTTCCTCTTCCTCTTCCTCTTCCTCTTCCTCTTCCTCTTCTTCTTCTTCTTCTTCTTCTTCTTCTTCTTCTTCTTCTTCTTCTTCTTCCAGACAGGATCTCCTTAAATTGCCTAGGCTGGCTTTAAACTCACTCTAGTTCAGGCAGGCTTTGAAACTGCTATCCCTCTATCCTGGCCACCTGAATAGCTAGGATTATAGGCCTTGCCATCAGGTCCAGATTATTTAACTTTAGCTTTTTAAAAATATTTAAAGCAAAACTAGGTTGATGGTACAGCACCCAAGAGGCTGAGGCAAGTAAGATCAGGAGTTCATGGACAGCCTGAGCCACACCCACCTTTACAACCAAGTTTAAAATATTTTCATGTATTGTTAGTCAACAATGCCAGGTACCACACTAGGGATAGTTACTGACCTAAGCCACAGATGAGAAAACTGAGGCCAGATGTGATAAAATTCCTTCTTCAACCTAACACAATACACGGTTGCAGCGAAAGGGCCCAAATTTGTCTTATGGCTCTGATGGGGGAGCTTTTGCTCCCATGTCATGCTGGGACATGGTCTCTGGGCATGTCTATTGGTGCATGACCCATGTTCTGACAGTGAAATTAATGTGCTGTAATCATTCATTGCCTGATGCTACCATGAAATAGAAATCTGGATGCTGCCCCCACAGTGACTCACTGTCTCTCTCCAATAATGTCCACACCATCCCTCTGTTAGGCAAAATGTTACCAAATGAGATGTCTGAAACATGGTGCTAGATAGAATTCAAAGTTAAAGCTGAAAGAGAATTTTTCACTTTCTAGACCCTTTCCTGGTGTTTTGTACCATAAGAAAAAATTCCAAGGATAACTAAGATACCTAGGATATGTTTACACCCTAAGATGAGTTCACAGAGCTAATATTTAAGGATCATTTTGTATGTGCTAGACACTGCCCCGGCACTGCACTTGACTTAATTCAATTCTCCCAACAAATTTACAAAGCCAACATTTTTATCAGCCCCTTTCACAGGTGGAAAAACAAAGACAAGTCATTTGTAAATAGCAGAGCTGATGTCTGGTGTCTAATTTGGTGCCTCCGTGCCCCTCCCTCTGACACAAAGGTGATGTCATTAGCTGACTCTTCCCCACCAGGGCTAATACAAGGCAAAGCTTTCTCAGAGTTTCCTGTTGTCTGATACCCAGGAAGGAAAGACACTGGGGAGAGGAGGAGGGGTAGCAGATGGGCCTGGTTCTGAGGCAGGAGCTGATCAATACTAACCAGGCATCAGAATCTTCAATTAGCCTTAGAAAAATAATGCAGTCAATAAGTCAAATGAACTGGAAAAGATGCTGTAATTAATAAAGTTTTAAAGAAAATGGAAAGAAAGGACAGAGGGGAAAGAGAATAGGGCCATGGAAAACATGAAGAAAAGAAGAAAATCAAAACTAGTCCAGAAGTTTCTCCCAACTCATTCCTAAGCACCAATGGGAAACCATAGAATATCCAACCTGAGAAGTTGCCTACGCAGCCTGTCTACAGGACGGCTCTACCATAACCTAAAAAGCTAGTATGCGTGACGAACTTCTGAGGGGCATGAGGTTTCATTTCAGCACTGGGGAGGCTGAGACAGAGCTACTAGGTTGAGGCCAGCCTGGGTTACAGAGGGAGACCCTGTCTCAAGACAACAAAATCCCCAAGGTAAACATTAAGCTGGCTCCAAAGTTAAGCATGCTACAATGGTTTTTCCTGGATGACGGAGGCAGGAAAAGGACCAGATTTTACAGCTCTAGGAGGCCAGAATTCACCCACGTGGACTCTGGGTTCCCCAGGCTTAGAGCCATAACTGGTAATGTCAAGCTTTTGTGGCTACTGCTCCTGACATCCTGGCTGAAGACTGCTCACCCCCCCACCCCACACCCCACCCCCGTGCCCCAAGTTCTGTTTGTTTGGTTTCTTTTTTTTTTTTTTCCAGGAAAGCTGTGATGGCCAGCCCTGATCTGGTTCCATGGGTGACCCAGCATCCCCTCTGCTCTTTTCATTCTACAGCACTAAAGCCCCCGGAACCCCCTTACCAGGCACAGACCAGTCTCTGAAAATGAGGGCTACAGGAACCGGGCTCTGCTGCACAGCCTCATGCATGCACCTCGGGTCCACAGGCTCCAAGTATCCCCAGCAACCTTGCTCTCAGCCCTCACCTCCTTCCCGCAGGGCTCCCTCTGTTTGCCCATGACGTCACAGTACCCTCACCCCTGGGGTAACAAGTGCAGATATTTCTGGCATCTCCTTCATTCCTCTTGCTAAATTGGTGTTTCAGTCTGATCATTGTGTTTCTGAGTTATTCCTTAGCTCCATCCCCCTCCCATCCATTGGCCCAGAGGTTATTCAGCTCCCAGCACGGGATCTCCCTGCCCCACTCCTCCCCCCGCCCACCCGCAAACCTCAGTTACCCACTGAACAGACGCCATAAGATCATCTGTATAATAATCTTTGATGGGCTCCGTTGCGGCTCCTCTATTTGCCTGACAATAAGCCGTTCTTGCTTCTCTGTCTGGTTTTATTGCTCTCTCAAATACATACATACACGCCCATGCACCTGCTCCCTCCATCCCTCCGTTCACTCAGATTGTCTACCCTGTATCTGCCTCTCAGCTCAGAGCTCCTTTGCCAATCCCTTTACCTCTGAGATAAAAGCTCCCTTTCTAAGCTCTTTCAGAACGATTCCAATTAGAGGAGCCCCTCCATCCCAGTCCCACCACCTTGCCAGTCTGTCAGTCTGACAGCCTGAACCACAGTCTAGTTCATTCATTTCATGTGAGGTTTCCAATCCTCCCAAATTGATACCCACTCCAGGAAGAGAGCCTCTACAGCTGACTCTCTTTGCGCCCGACTCTCATTGCTTCATACAGTGTAGGTGTTTAATTCAATGGCTAACTGTCATTTATGAGTACTTTTAAAGTTTATTTTATTCATTTATTGGGGAGGAATAGGGGTGCTGTGTACATATGTGGAGGTCTGAGGGCAATTTGCAGAAGTTAGTTCTTTCCTACCTCCATGTCAGTCCCAGAAATCAAACTCGGGACATCTAGGTTAGTGACAAGTGCCATCTTGTCAGCCCTTATGATAAATTTTTGAAAAAAAAAAGGAAAAGAAGAATCACCACGCCTTCCTTATGGCAGAAATGTGTTGAGACTTCTGCAGTCTCCTGGTCAGGACTGAAGTCAGCAGAATGCTGATAGCTTCGGGGGATAGTAGTATAGGCTTTTATAAGCTATGCCAACAGTCCGATCTGTGCAGATAGAGTTAATCAGGAGTGAAGGGGGCACCTGGCATTTCCACACAGGTCCACAAATATAATTAAATTGAAGATAAGAGGAATTAAAATCTGCACTATAATATTTTTTAAAAGCCACAGCAGAAAAAGAGGTTTATTGCCAAATGCCTGCTGTGTGTTTATTTAATCAACATGCCACCTAGGACAGCACCACTTCCAAAGCTTTCAATAAAAGTCATTTGGTTATCAGATTTGAATTCTGGTCAGTGTGCTCAAGTTCTTCCCACAAATCTTTTAAAAGCAATTTCTACCACTCAGCTTCCTAGTAACAGTAGAAACCTGGATCAACATATACTGCATTGATTTGGGGTTTCCATGGAGATCAGAAGGACACAGGGAAAGGCAGGACAGAAAGCGGACACCTGACCCAAAATTCTGCTTTAAAATAACCACAAAAATGTGCATTTCACAAGCATCCCCTCTGAGCATTAGCAGCCCCGTTTCCTGTCCGTCAGTTCAAGCATCCAGATACTTAATTTGTAATAACCTTCCTGGAGTCCCATAAGGGATGTCACGGGGCCAGGGAGAAGGTCAGTAGCTAATGCTGAGAACCCATGAGGTAGGTTTGCAGGAAAACACAGAATTACAGAACAAAGGGTCATTGTTTATTACTCTTGTTAACTAGCTCTGCAACACTAAAGACCTGTGTTAGTACTGCGATCGATCAATCGGCAACTAACAAGACCAAGAAATCTTGAACTTTAATTTTCTCCCTGAGCTGGGCATAGTGGTACTTACCCATAAGACCAGCTCTTGGGATGGAGAAACAAGACCTAAAGACATCTTTGTGTCACTGCTCACCACACTCCCAAAATTCTTACCATAAGACTCAAATAAACACACCTGCCCTGTCTACTTTCCAGGGTGAATTAAAAAAAAAAAAAGTGAAAAATTCTGTGGCTGCTTTGTAAGTTCCAGAACACAGTCTTCTGTTATTATATTTGGAGGTGACTGTGACTTTCCTTTAAACAGAATTTTGCCAGTGAGCAAATATATACCAAAAAAAAAAAAAGAATATGATTATTAATGCAGTGGAGACTATAGAACTGAGGGAAAGGCCAGTGGATTTGTCAACCTAGAGCTTCCATCACAGAAGTACTACTTTCCAGGCTTATGACTGTGTGCAAGACATTCATTCTGGATGTCATAATCACTGTAGGATTTAAGAAAGACAACAACCACGCCAATGTCACAGGCTCGTTCCCAGGGTCAAGTGAGGTAATAGCATAGGGTTGTTTTCCACAATGCCTGACTTGCAGGTAGCAAGTGGCCCTTCACTGTGAAGCACATCCACGTTATTGTCAACTTTATCAACAGTGATTCGCCAACTGTAAATGAGAGTTAGATTCCCACTACTTCCCTGCTTGACACAGAGGAATTACCTGGATGATGTCTGCTCAACTATTTAATAAGCTATTTGGGGAAAGGTACTATAGAAGTAAAACGTTATTATTTAAAGACTCATTTTTCTTTTAACACTTGCTCACCGAGGCAAAACAGAATGTCTAAGACAATGCATTCCTGAGGTTTTAAGAGCCTCTGGTCTTTGTTGCCTTTCTTGATTCTTTTTTGTCCTTCTTGGGCCTCCACTTGCCTCCTAACTACTCACCATGGGATTTTCTTCTTTCTATCTTTTTTGTCTCTGTACTCCCCTTTCTAAATGTGTCTAGAAAGGAATTTTAAAATTGTACCACAGAGGCTTTCATACCTAAGTCTGCAGACGCACCTTGGGGCTCCTAAAACTTGGAACACTGAGAAAATGACCCAAAATTAGAAGACATGGTTACACAATCAATCCCATCTCTTGTACAATGATTTTTCAATGTTTTTTTTAATTCAATACACAGACCTTATATCATGTTCCAATTCCAGACAAAAAATGATTAAAATTTGATGAGGCAATTAGAAAACTGTGAGCCCTGATTAGATATTTAATGATCTGAGGGCAGCCCTTCTCCTTGACTCTTTGACTGGCTCCTCCTCTGCCCATCCTATAAATGTTTCCTTTCTAACCTTGACTTTCTGCCCTGCTACTACTGCATGTTCCTGGAGTAATCTCATTTTTGATGTCTTTGGGTGCACTGACCATTTCTCTAACTCTGCTGCCTCTGCCAGTCATGTAGATTTCTCTAACCTATGGATTACCAGACATAGTCCTGTGATAGCCCACAGGCACAACAAGTACAAATATATACCTACAACCCAAGCATATCACATCCTCTTTCCTGACCTATGTTATCTACCATCCCCTCCCACTCCTCTCTGGCCCCCTCTGGTCCCCTCTAGTCCCCTCTGGCCCCCTCTGGTCCCCTCTGGCCCCCTCTGGTCCCCTCTGGCCCCCTCTGGCCTCCTCTGGTCCCCTCTGGACCCCTCTGGCCCCCTCTCACCTCCTCTGGTCCCCTCTGGCCCCCTCTGGCCCCCTCTGGCCCCCTCTGGTCCCCTCTGGCCCCCTCTGGCCCCCTCTCACCTCCTCTGGTCCTCTCTGGCCCCCTCTGGCCCCCTCTCACCTCCTCTGGTCCCCTCTGGCCCCCTCTGGCCCCCTCTCACCTCCTCTGGTCCCCTTTGGCCCCCTCTGGTCCCCTCTCACCTCCTCTGGTCCTCTCTGGCCCCCTCTGGCCCCCTCTCGCCCCCTCTGGACCCCTCTCAGCCCCTCTGGCCCCCTCTGGCCTCCTCTGGCCCCCTCTGGCCCCCTCTGGCTCCTTCTGGCCCCCTCTCAGCCCCTCTGGCCCCCTCTCGCCCCCTCTGGACCCCTCTCAGCCCCTCTGGCCTCCTCTGGACCCCTCTGGCCCTCTCTGGCCCCTCTGGTCCCCTTGGCTCCCTCTGGTCCCCTCTGGTCCCCTTGTCTCCCTCTGGTCCCCTCTGGCCCCCTCTGGACCCCCTGGCCCCCTCTGGCATTGGTGAGATTTGGTTTTGATACCACCATCCACTGAGTAATTCAAGCTGACAATAGAGAAGCAATTGGAGGCAACTCCTTTTCTCTCCATCCCCTGCTTTTAACCAATTATCAAATTGTGCTGATTAAATTTCCTCATGGTTTTCAAATCTATCTCCTGCCTCGTATCCTTACCGCCACTACCCTGACTCGTTCCTCACAGTCCAGATGATTTCCTCACAGCTCTGCATGCAGCCCAGTCTATGGCCTTAAACTCAGCTCCATTTTATAGCCATAATCGTATATTTAAATCCCAGATATGATTAGGCTCCCTTCTCCTCACAGCTTATAAACCTTCATAGCTTAAGAGTAAAGTTCAAGCTTAATAAAGACCTTAATAAACAGACTCCCTCAGACCTAGGTCTTGCCTCCCTTGAGAGCCGATCTGTCACTCCCCCTGACTGAGCTTCGAACTCCAACACCCCCACAATGCTCACTCTCTCAGCCCAGCTCTTGTCCCTAGTCCTTCTTTCTTCCAGTCCATCTGCCTAGAATTCTCTTGACTTGCCTAACCCAAGCCCCCCTTGCCCTTCCCGGTGTAGCTAGTGCCCTCTATACCCCTGAGGCTCCTGGGATTATTTGACTACCTCATCACCAGGCACGGGGGCAGGGGTACCTTCAATTCTCTCCTTCAAGGACACAGAAATGTATTTATTTATTTATTCCTCCATTCAAGTGAACCCGAAGAACCTCTTTATGCCAAACAATGGGCCAAGCGTCGTGCTACCTGTGCACACTGCATGGGCAAAAAGGTATTTCCTCCTGCATGTCCCTCACACTTAGCATGGCACCTGAAGCCAAGAAAATGCTACAGTGTCACCTTGAGCCTGTGAGTAGTAAAGCAAACGAGACCATGTCTTGGTCTGGGGCAGGGTGCTGGCCAACAAGGAGTCGTGAAAATGCCACAGGCTTTCTGGCGTCAGTGACGCCAGAAGTAAATGTCAGAACAATTGACGGGCTCCAGCCCTAGCCCTACCTAGTCCCGACAGGCTTGCCTTTCCTTAGGTTTTTACCCCCCACCCCTTTTTTAAATCTATGAAATTAAAGTTACTAAGATGAAGCCAACTCTCTATGTCATTGTACAAGAATTCATGGAAATGTCAAAGCAGACATGGATTGCCAATTATTCCTTCTCAAGAAAACATGAAGTCCCACGATAAAGCTCAGTCAGACAAGGCAGAGGCCCAAGACCAAATGGAAATAAAAGTGGAGGGGCTGTGGGGCCAGGGGTGAGGAATAGGGGGACCTGGTTCCTAAGGCCTATGGGCAGGAGACACTGCCACAGTTGACACATGACTCTGTCCTCCTATCTATCAGTACTGGGTTATCAATTTCTTTCCCTTATAGACAGTAACAAAAGCCTCGACATTTTTCATCAGGGTGCATAGCTGTGGGCAGAGCGGCTTTAACACATACACACACAGACACACACACACACACACACCCACACAGTGAGGGGGGAAGGGAATGAGAGAAACCCTTTCAAACTCTCTATTTTATCTGCTTCAGGCAATGGCTTTCTGTCTTCCCTTCAAGTATCATCCTAGGTAACCATTTGGATCAGCAGAAGAGAAAATCTACAGCCACCAGAGTCTGGACTGTAAAGCTAGACTGGAGGTATGCCACAGCTGTAGCCACAGGAAACACTGCTGTGCAGACTAGGACCTTGCAGCTGGCGGTTCACCCTCTTTGTATGCTCTGGAATTCAGAGTCCTCTGGGAAATGAGTGCTCTCCCTCAGATGCCTCACTCCAAGACACATGCCCAGCTCACATTAGTGATGGCCCTGGGAGTGGGAGGAGAGCTGTGTGGGTGCACCTTGATGTACAAAAATGTTAAGCAAATTCTCACTGACACTTTGCTTTGACAGGCAAGGCCTTGGCTAGGCATCTACCTAAAGCCTCTCAGCTTTTCCAAGACACTCTTCCACTTACAACCTTTTATTGAAAACTTCAGAGGACTCTTAATGGAAACTGCAGCAAAGAATATGGACAAAGACCCTGAGGAGAGGGCTAGTATTTCTGGATAGTGGAAACTCTTACCTACAAGTCACAGAGCAGGGCAATGGGAGCTCGTCAGCATCTCCAGAGGTGTAGATGTTTGGATGAAGAAAGTAAGAAAGGACAGCACACAGGGAGCCTGTGATGGGACTCATGGGGAAAATGTTTCACCTCCAGGGATGTAGCTCACTCAGGTAGAGCATTAGACCAGCGTGAATGAGGTCCTGGCTCCAATCTCAGTAAGTCCGGACAAATATTGGCAGCTGGAAGGTCACGATACTTCGAAGTTCTTTCACTTGAGCAATATAGTCAAGACTTAGAAAGTGCGTTCATGTCTCAGTCAAACTTGATCGTGGTTTTTAACCTCACTGAGCCTCATCTATCTCCCAAGAACTTGAACATTAAACCTCATGACAAAGGGAAAGTTTCTCAAGACATCTTCATCACAGGAGGCTATTTTATCTCATGCCTTTTAGCTGACTCTCACAAAAACCTTCAGAAATAACTGGACATTTGCAACTGTTCCCATTTTCCAGATTACCAAAGCAAAGTTGCTCAGTGACTCTGGGTAAAGGGCCCCAGGAAATTAGCTCTTGGCACTAAGAAGTCAGCAATCCAGGATCACTAGAGCCTTGTCTACCCTGCCAGCACATTCTCCGCACCTCCACCTATTGCCCCCTCATTGAGACCACAGTTTTAGGAAGAAGGGATTTCAGTAAAGCACATTCTGTTTAACCTGTCAGCCACACTCTTGAGTGTCTGTGAAGAGTACCTGGCATTCATAACATGGCCACAGTGGCTAAGGACCCATCCCAGGGTTCGCTGCACCATGAGAGAAAGACTTTGCCACCATGAGCAGGAGGTTTACTAAACAGAACCTGCATATATTTTCAGATTCCTTTTGTGGGGCTGGTCACTGTGATGGACAATATTGTCAAGTTGACAAGATCTAAAATCACCTAGGAGATAAACCTCTGGGTGTGTCTGGATCCAGTTAATTGAGGTCGAAAATCCCACTCTGTGGGTGGCAACATTGTATGGGCTGGTGTCCCAGACAGAATAAAAAGGAGCAACGGAGTTGACCACCCACATTCTTCTCTCTCTGCTCTCTACTGCAGATACAGTGTTACCAGAGGCTGCATATTCTTGCTGCCATGACTTCTTCACAATGATGGCCTGCACCCTCAAACTGCGAGCCAGAATAAACCCTCCTTCAAGTTACTTTCATCAGGTATTTTATCACAGCAACAGGAAAGTAGTTAATGTGGGCCCTTCATTAAGTAATAAAACTAGGAATAAAATAAAGCTGGAAGGGTCTGATAGCCAGGAACACTCAACGTTGGCCTGGCAGTACTGAGATATAAGTCATCGAAAGCTTATTCCCTAGTTACCCAACTCCCATCAGGCTCCAACCCTGACACAAACTTCTTCCAGGAATCATACTCCGAGACGAGAGTAAGCAGAGAGACAACAGCTAATGAAGACTAGACTACTACACAGATAGTCATGGGCTGTGGTGATTTCCAAAAGGATAATAATAGCTGCCTTGGGCACAATCCCACGTAGCCTGTTTTCAGAGGTTTAGCTGATCCGACCTCAGAAATAGTGGTCAGGCTCCCACTTCCCCCTTGTATCCTCTGAAAAAACCCTATAGGTTTCCAAATCTATAAGAACAAGTGGCCTCAACTTAAGCCGAATTGCAGGCTAGGTTAAGCTGTCCTGCATTTCTGCAGCTAGAAGCCTCTCAGAGTCAGAGAGAGCACGCCAGGACCTGAAAGCCCACTCTACACTACATAGCCAGACAGTAAGTAGATGGATGTCAAGTAGTTCTAACACAGTAAGAAAAACTAACAACCTCTGTCCTCCAACATGACACCCCACCCCCCAAATCAACAGCTACCATGCCAGGGACCTATCACCTCTTGTTGCTGGTATATGTGCCCTTAACTTGCCACTTAGGAACTGGTACCCTCAGATACATTTTAATCTCCCTCCAATTCACTGTCATTGTGAGTCCCTTTGCATCGGAATGTGTCACTAAGTATTAGTCACCAGCAGAGCCGACCTGCTTGGCTGACTAGAAACAAGACAGATGCTAGGTGCAGCCAGGCTGCTGTGCAAGCGACCCGCGTTCCAAACAACAGCTGAGCTGAATGGAACTGGCAATAAGGAGCCTGTGGCACCGTGTAGACATCAACCGACAATATTTTCAGGGACACCCCCTCATCCCCCCCCCGCCAAGAAATCTGGGGCCAGAAATAGGATCCTTATCTGACAGAAAGCAGACTTTGGGGGTCCTGAGGAGTTGAAACGGATAGAAATAAAGAAAAGAAAAGGAAAGGAAAGAATCCTCTACTAACTAGAAATCCTCTACTAACTAGAAAGAACAGGCTATTCCTGCATCCTTACTCTGGACCAGAGTGGCAGGGCTTGCCCTCCCTGCTCCGAGCAGCTGAGAGAAAATAAGCGGAGATTATGACAGGAGGACGTGCCTTTCTGCTCTCTGTTGCCTGTCCTGCTTCTCCCATTAAGACTCAGCTGACCGGTCCGGGGATCCATTCAGATCCTTCGAGAAACAGGCACTCTCATCTTACCTGTCTGGCCGTGGGCAGCGCAGCTGGAAAGATGTGGCTGGTGTCGGCAACTGCTTTGCATGGCTCGATGAAGCCCTGAGTGACAGAGTCGGCCCTCTCCTGGTACATGGGTGAGGGTGATGGAGCGTGGCCGCCTCACCTCGAGCCCCTAGAAGAGCTCCAGCCACAGGCTGCTCCAAGGAGCTCTGCTCCGCGCCAGGCTTCGCATCTCATGAAAAGGGAAAGAGCAAGCGAACGCAGGGGAGGGGGCGGGGAGGCAGAGGGAGGGGAGAGGGGCACTCTGACAGATGATGCGCAGCCACCACGCAGTTGGGGGAGGACTGCCGGCTCCAGCAGGATGGCAATGCCTGTGTAGCTCTCTGCTGATGGCTTGAATATGAGTGTTACCTCCGGAGGGGCTGTGACTCTGCGAAGTTAAACCAAGAACACAGAGTAAGGGTGTGACTGAGAGAGGGGAGAGAGAAGGTGGTCTGCTCTCCACTGACCACACCAAGGCAAGAGCATTGACTTGGTGACATAGGGAAGGGAGGAACAGCCCCACACTCCTGGCCCAGCTTCAAGCTTTCCCCTTCCCTTCCGTAACCAGAAAAGCCATTGAGATGTAGAATTTAGAATGGCCAGGCAATTTGTGTCAAGAACAGCTAAAACTTTCTCAAAGGTGAGGAAAATATTAAACATAGGTGGGTATTCGGCAGAAAACATTCAGTGTCCTTTGCCACCCTATGCAGAGGCAAACCAGACTGCTCCCTCTACCACATGCACGATAGGTTACTAGGGGAGTGTGTTGTCAAGAACAGGTTCAAAATAGACGTTCAGAAGAGTAGAGAGACTATGCCATTTGATGCTCCTGTCTGTAAAGTTCCACTGGGGTGGTCAGGAGCATGGCCTTCTGGCTAGCTTGGGCCAGTGCCCAGAGCTGCTTTCGAGCAGCAGGGAGGACCCTTCACATGATTCTAGAGTGTGTACATGCATTCGATTGGTTCACCGCACCAGCCCCAGGCTGACAGTCACTGACTTTGTTTACAACCATAGCCGGACAGAGAGGGTGACAAGGAGCTCACAAACAAACAGTGGAAGAGAGAAGAGGCCAAAGAAAACCGTGGCTGGGGAATGCATCATCAAGCACAGCTAATGAAAGGTGGAGAGACCCCAAACAGAGGCCTTCCTGGGGGGGCGATGGTGAGCTGCAGAGAGTAAAACTGTGACTGATTCGGAGGTCCAGGGAACCATCCTTCCCTCCCTCAAGCTAGTACTCCTCAGTCAAGCCTCTCTCCAAAGGATGTGACTAACACTGACTCTCTCTTGAGACCAAGCCCGGATGGCCTGCCAGACTCCTGTCTCCGATAGATGCTCTTATCGTCATTTGACTGCTGCCTAAAATGATGCTCCAATTCAGCAGTCAGGTCAGTATAGCAAGCCTCCATTGAGAGCCTACTATGTGCTACAGGTGATTCTGAGGGAATAGCTATCCTTGTCGTGCCGGACGACTGGAGGAGGGGACAGAGATTCAGGCAGCCGGTGCACAATAAATGAGCAAGGTGTTCAATTCACTAACGGAGGGAGGAGAGGAAGAGGAATTCCAACTGGGAGTTCAAGGAGAGAGGAAGTGCCTTCTTCCTGGATACTGATGCTACAGATAGATTTTGACCAGCAAAGGATGACTGAGATGGAGAATTCAAGGCTAAGGAATGGCCTGGGTGACAGACAGAGCCTGGAGCTGCTGTAGTTGTCTGGTAAGCAGTGAGTGATGTCTCTAAGAACCTAGAAGTCACTTCAATCCTCAGATCTTTGTTTTGAGAAGATACCAAGTTGGAAGGAATTGGAGGAAGGTGAAGGCAGTTATAAGTCACCAGAAATTCAAAGGTAAGAGAGGATGAGAAGCCAGGTAAGATGACAGACTTGAGAGGACAGGACCAGGTAGAGATTTGTGGGGGTTGGGCCAACATGACTTGATTTGGGAGGGGCTGAATTCAGAGTAGCAGAGCGAGGGAGGAGGCAAGAATGACTGTAGTCTATCATTTGAGAACCAGTTGTAAATGCCGAGAGACCCAGACAGAGGATCAGCTTTGGGCTGGTAAAACCTATACTGTGTTAGGTTGATGGTTTGGTTGAGCTCCATCAAGGCATTAAAGAGAAGATTTGGAAAGGCAGGCTCTCTCTACTTGAAAACAAGAGTTGGTAGCAACAGATGGGATCCCTCAACAATGGTGAGAAGAGAGGGGCTCAGGAAAGATCCTGGACAAGTTACCACATTTAAAGGAAAGGAGAGCCAAATAAAGATTGAGAGGGGTGAAAAAACTGTTAGGTAGAAAGAAAGTAGGAGAAGCAGTCCAGAAGTCAGAAAAGATGAACCCTGACAGGAGTTAAATGCTGACAAGAGATTGGGGGTGGGGTGGGGGTGGATTGAGGAGAGAGGAGCGCACATACATAACTAACCTTGAATCGATATATATTGAAGCTATCGATAGGTACCTGGACCCTGGCTTAGAGCAAGGGATCTCAAGCTTAAGATAAAATAAATTCTCTAGGGTGTTTGTTAAAATACTAATTGAGAAGTGCGACACCCTAAGTTTCCAACTCACTAGGCTTAGCATGGGCTCCAAGAATTTGCCTCTCTAGTGCTGAATATATCCAGCAGAAATGGCAGCCTCGTTAAGGGTAAGAAGGTAAATGTGTTTCTCCTTGTGTTTTTGAGGGGCCAGCTAGAAGGTCCATAACACCTCACCTGAACCCCAGGATCATGTGATACTCCCTCTGTTCTCTATACATGCCCTCTAAAATCTTCATGGATTGAGAGTAAAGCCCAACCTTTTTAGAGGGACTGACTTCCCTCCATTCTCTATTGGTCCAATAGGGTCCAGACAGTGCTATTCCTTTCCTCAATTCAGGAGGAAATAACCCCCATCCCAGACACTCCTGATACATTTTTATTACTTATGTGAAAAATATCGCATCGTGAGCAGATTCCCAGTCATATTGGGAATTAGGCAGGTTTTGCATGCATGTGAGGACATCGAAGTCAAGAGTATTATTATGTCATGGTTTTTCACACTATCACACAAACAGGTTTTAGTTTGTTTTGTTTTGTTCTTTGTTTTAAAGTAAGGTCTTTCCATTATGTAGCCCCAATTGTCCCGGAATGTCACATGTAGACCAGCCTGGCCTCCAAACTTACAGAGACTCGCCTCCTGACACTGGGAGTGCCTGGCCAGAATGTCACTTTTTGTAGAGGACACTAGAATAAATGGAACAGAGGATTCATCCAGGTGCCTTAGGACTGAGAGAAGAAGTAGTTCAGCAATGGAAGGATCTGCTTAGCAAATGGATTTGTGAAACAAAAAACAAAAAAAAAAACAAAAAAGAAAAAGGGGGGGGGGTCAGACAGCAGAATGTGCCCGGCTTGTCAAAGCCGCAAAAATGGATTTTGCTTTAAAGAACAGAAACCCTTTCATCTTTGAATCCCCAGCACCAGATAGGTACCCAGAATGTGCAAGAACTCTATAAATGTTGGGATAAATTATATCAAGATCTGAGACTGTGGAGGAAAGGGGTTTTAGCTTTAATGGCAAGCAACATCAAGGTGGAGTTTTGGGAGTGAGGGAAAAGAAACTGCTGGCCACAGAGACTAAATAAGCAAGAAAAGGAACCAAGGTTTGAAGCTGTATGACCATTCTTGGCCAAGCATCTTTTTCTTAGTAAGGAGGAATGCAAGAAACAGCAGACACACAACAGTCTGTGCCACACTTACACGGACTCACAGCAGTAGAACACACCACAGTCTGTGCCGCACTCCCAAGGGTCCCCTAAGTGGTATACATTCTGTCACCCGCAGATGTGGCCTTTTTGGTTTTCAGTTACAATATTTATTCCATTCTGAGTATAAGAGGAGTTGAATAGTAAAGAGGAACATTACAGAGACTTGATATATGGGAAACATATTTTAATGCATTATTTATTCCTTTCATTAAATTCTCCGGCCAATTGTGAGCTGTTTGAGGACAGATGCCATAATGTCTCGCGTGTTCCGGGTTCGAATCTATTTGGTAACCAAGGAAGACCTTGAACACCTGACTCTCCTGCCTCTACCTCCCACGTGCTGGGATTAGAGGCATGAGCCGCCACACTGGGTTTATGCAGCACTGGGCATAGGATTCAGAGCATTGTGGGTGCCAGGCGAGCACCTCACTAACTCAGCCCTCCTCTGTTTATTACTGGTGTCCTCCGTTATGCCTGTCATATGAGTATGTTCCCCCCGAAAGTAAATCTTTGTTTTTAAGGTAGAAGTAAAATGAGAATGGCAGAGAAGCCTGGAGAGGAAGGGAAGAAAGCAAGGCAAGATATAGAAGGGTTTGTGGAGGTGATAAGATGAGGCACACTTACAGGGTGTGGCGGGAGGAATATGGCCCAGTGATATCCACAGCTAATCTCTGGGGCTTGTGAATGTGTCGCCCAACCTGGCAAAGGGACTTTGAAAATTTGTAAGAAGGTAAAAGACCTAGAGATAGAAATCCAATCCTGCATTGTCTGGGCCAGTGACATTCTAACGCAGTCTAGTAAGGGGTTCTTTTTATTATACTTTTATGTGTTTGGGGTGAGGTGCATATACCAGAGGGTGCGTGTGAAGGTCGGAGAACAACTTACAGGAGTCAGTTTCCTCCTGCTACTAGGTGGGCTCCTAGGATCAAACTCTAGTTGTTAGGCTTAGTAGCATCCACCTTTACCCACTGGGCCATCTTGCCAGCCCCGTAACATATGCTTTTTAAAGTTAAAGAACGGGGCTGGGGTGTAGGGTGGGGACTAGTAAGATGGCTCAGCATTTAAGAGCTCTAACAGAGGACCCAGAGTCGGTTTCCCAGCACCCATGTCATGCGGTGGATCACAGCCTTTACTCCAGCTCCAGGGGACTCTCTCACCCTCTTCTAGCCTTCATGACCACCTGCAAGTGTGTGTGTGCACGTGTGCAAGTGTGCATGTGTGTGCGTGTGCGTGTGTGTGTATAAGACTGAGAGAGAATGGGAAGATGAGAGATGGAACAGATGAAGTGTAGGGAAGATTCAACCCACAGCAGAGACTTGACCCCCCATTTTCTGGCTTTGAAATGGAGGAAGAAGCCAAGAATGAAGGAACACCATTACCCCTAAAAGCTGGAAAACCACCTCAAACATGCAAGATGTCCATCTGCAAGTGTAGGGAGGGTCATTGAGTTAGCTGAGGCATTTTTAGAATAACTGGCTTATATTACATATTACAATATGTATTTTAATAATGTATATATGTTTTCTATTCACAGATCTGAGATAGCTCCTGGGTGGGTGCGTGAGTGCAACCGGCCGGGAACACAAAGCAATATAGACAAAGTGACATACTACATGCAAGCACGAAGAACTGAATATACCCCAAGGGGTCAAAGGAGCAGGAAAACAGATCACCCCTGGAGCCTTAGGAAGGAACCAACCCCGTCCACAACTTAACGTCAGCCCATCGGGACCCTGGTGATACCTGTAGCCTATGAAATTGTATGATTAAAAACTATGCGCTGAGTCGCTGTTACGTGTGTGGAATTTGTCATGGCAGCAATGACTGTAGTAAAGGCATTTCTTCATTTAGGTAGGAGCCAAATTCTAAGGACAATGAATACTAACCATGCAGAAATATGGAAGACTGCTAAGAAGCAAAATCAGAAACCAGACAGCCTCTGCTTTTCATATGTAAAGTCTGCCTATCGCTCTCCTCACCTTTAAATAACCTGTTAGGCTCCTTTTCCATCTCTTCCCTCCCCAGGCAGATGTTACTTCCAGTAAAACTGGCTCTAGCTCTCTGGTCAACTAGTTGCACCCGAGGATGGTTTTGCTCTCCCACACGGTATTGGCTATGATGAGGAACAGTTAATGCCAAAGAACTGAGTGGTGAGAAACAGAGAGGAGGCCACCTCCTTTCACAATAGAAAAGTGTGTCTGACCATGAGAAAGCAGAGCCTGCCAGCCGGAGGAGAGAAAGAAAATAAACAGCAGAAATACAACCAAAATAGCCCCATCCTAAGGCACGAAGGAGCCAGAAGGTTCCAGGGAGGAAGAAAATAGGATGAACTGATCAGTAGACAGATGGATAGAAAGAGTTAATAGTTAAAGGAACCAAAGATAGAAAACTAAAAAATATGCTTCTGAACTCTTCAGAGGGATCAGTTGACCCAGAAATCCATGAAGGTCCAATCCAACCAGCACTTGAGACCCTATGAGCAGAGGTCTGAATGAGAGCATGTGCACATGACACACGAGCATGCATGTGGACTGAGACTTTGTATTTTAAGGTTATTTGAAGCAAACAGATTTTAAAGTATTCATCCGGGAATTCTGTTTCCAGCCTTCATTTTCCCTATCCTGTGTCCACAAGCAACAGACGGGCACAACAAAGAGACTGGACCCTGGAGTCAGGTTATAAATGCTAGGTCAGCCACTCATTAGTTCTGTGACCTAGAATAACTCACTGAATCTCCCCTGTGAAATAGGGGAGCCCTGTGTGATCTTCACAGGGGGCTGATGAGAGTGAATGAGTTCAGATGAGACCCCTTCTACATTTTCATGGTCCACACTCCCCTTGACACCCTAGCTTGCCTTAGTACGATGAACTAATACTGTGTGAGAGAATGAAACCATCAAGTGTGGATGTCCTATCCACACTTTGGTGTCCTTTGTCTTGTTTTTGGCATCCCTACTAAACCATCCATTCCATAGACTCTCAAGAACCAAATCTCCACGGTTTCCCTCTGCTTTCCTGGTCTCATCAAAATCTCAATGATGAGATGGTGTTCTATTACTCTCCAAGTGTGGGGGTTAGAATGAGCCCACAGGCTCATATATGTGAATGCTCAGTCACCAGGGAGTGGAACTCTTTGATAGGATTAGAAGATGTAACGCTTTGTATATGCTCAGCCCAGGGAGTGGCACTATTAGAAGGTGTGGCCCTGTTGGAGTAGGTGTGTCACTGTGGTCGTGGGCTTTAAAACCCTCATCCTAGCTGCCTGGAGGCCAGTATTCTGCTAGCAGCCTTCAGATGAAGATGAGGATGTCTCAACTCCTTCTGCACCATGCCTGCCTGGATGCTGCCATGTTCCAGCCTTGATGATAATGGACTGAACCTCTGAATCTGTAAGCCAACCCCAAATAAATGTTGTCCTTATAAGAATTGCCTTGGTCATGGTATCTGTTCACAGCAGTAAAACCCTAAATAAGATAGAAGGATTAGAAGGTGTAGCCTTGTTGGGGGAAGTGGTGCGCCAGGTGGTGGGCTTTGAATTTTCAAAAGCATATGCCAAGCCCAGTGTCTGTCTGTCTGTCTGTCTGTCTGTCTGTCTGTCTCTCTCTCTCTCTCTCTCTCTCTCTCTCTCTCTCTCTCTCTCTCTTTCTTCTTCTCTCTCTGTCTTTCTTCTTCCCTCTCTCCCTCCCTCCCCCAGCTTACAGATCTAGATGTAGCCCTCAGCTACTGAGCCAGCACCCACCTGCCTGCTGCTATGCTGACCCCCATGGTGATAATTATGACATTATAAGCAAGCCCCCAACCAAATACTCTCTCCTGGTTCTTATTTTTGTTTTTTGTTTGTGTTTTAAGACAGGGTTTCTCTGTGTAGCACTGGCTGTCCTGAAACTTGCTCTGTACACCAGGCTGGCTTTGAACTCACAGAGGTGTGCCTGCTTCTGCCTCAAAGTGCTGGGATTAAAGGTATGTGCCACCACCACTGGGCAATGCTTTCTCTTTGAAAAAGTTGCTTTGGTCATGGGGTCTTTTCACAATGACAAAAACACCAGGTTCTACAACTACTGGCAGATAGGCACAGATGTTTAAAGTGTGTAATTAGTCCCCAGCTTGGTTGCTTGAGTATATCATTCGTTTCTTTGGGTCCCATCTTCACTAAGTTATCTGTATATCTGTTTCCAGTCTTACGATTCTGCGTTTTGCTCTTGACCTGCCCATTGGAAGCCTCACCTGCAATAAGTTAAGGTAATGTCTACAAACGATAGAGTGATTTGATAAAAGCATCACTGGGGTGTTAGCGGGCACTAAAGGTGACTGTCATGGCGGTCCTTGGCCTGCTCATAGTACTGCCTAGCCATGCTCTTTTGTATGATCTCCCATACTGACCCTGCCTTGAAATTTTCCACAGAGGCTCTGTTACCCACCAGCCATTTTTAATCTATGCATCTGAACTCCATTCCTAATTATCAAAAATAGTAATTGTCACAGGTACCTAGTGAAATCCAGGGTGGATTAGGAAACCCATTTGTGACTATGCCCTCTAAAAAGATCAATCAACTTCCCTTTTCTTCAAAGTGATCGAGTGTGTCTTAGATCCTTTAACTAACATACATACAAACCTAGCTTTGGCAGACACTTTGTTACATAAAATTCCAACATTTGTATCTCATAGCCTAGCAAAATTTTCTACATCTCACTTAATAATACAGAATCATCAATGTTTCATTTTTCCAAATAAGAACATTAAAAATTATATTTATTGCACTATAATTTTATATAATAAAGATAATTTTAGTGCCAAAAGTATAAAGAATAACAAAATGAAGGATAATTCTTTACCCACATATAAAAGCATAAAAATGATTATGAAGAAATACACACACACACACACACACACACACATTACATTGGGTTTGAAGGAGAAGTGGTTCTTTAATTTTTCTGTCCTTTAACTTTTTTTTTGGTGCTTAGAAGAAGGATGTAATTAGAAATCATCTGTGCACATCACTGCACACATCAAGCAATTCTCCGGAATGCCAAAGAACCACAACCAGAAATGGTGTCGGTAAGCACGTCTCAGGAATGCCTTCACCTTCATGTGTTCTGTTAACTCTGCAGCAAGCTTTGAGCCTCAGGACTACAGAAAGTGGACATACTGGATCAGAGAGCCATAGTGTACATTTTGCAAAGAGCTGTGAGTGACAACAAACACTTCTCCACCTTTGGTTTTTGTTGATTTTTGTTGCTGTTTGTTTTTGAGACAGGTTCTCACTCTGTGGCCTAAGCTTCCTGTCTTAGTCAGTGTCCTATTGATGTGAAGAGACCCCATGACCAATACAAGTCTTATAAAGGAAAGCACTTAATTGGTGCTGGCTTACACTTTCAGTGGTTTGGTCCGGTAGAGCAATGGTGGCATTCAGGCAGACGCAGTGTTGGAGAAGTAGCTAAGAGTTCTACATCCAGATCCACAGGCAGAAGGAACAGGAAGCCACTGGGCCAGCCTTGAGCTTTCGAGAACCTGAAAGCCCACCATCAGTAGGCCTTCTTCTAACAAGGCTACACTTCCTAATCGTTTCAAATAGTGCCACTCCCTGGTGACCAAGCATTCAAATATATGAGACTATGGGGGCCATTCTTTATTTATTTATTGTAAGGAATAAATGTAAGCAATATAAAAGAAATTACAAATGTAACCCAGTCCAGAGTGTGTGAGTGTGAATGTGATAAGGTAAATGCCCTAACTAGGTGAACACCTCAATTTTAATTGACTAAAAAGATACCATGGAGACCAAGTCTGGAGTGTGTGTGTGGAGATGATAAAGCCTAGTGTCAGATAAAGCGGTGCTGAAGGCCTGAGCTGAAAGACACTTAAAAACCCTGGTCTGACAGCTAAGGTTTGGCTCATTCCTGAGAGCTACAACAGAGATTCTTCCTGTTGAGACTGACTCATTTCCAGAGCCAGCCCACCGGTTCCAGACACCCCAACTCTGGACCGGGGCTCCATCAGGGCTCCAAAGCACAGTGAGGAAATGCTGCAGGCCTGGCCTGCACTTCCATTGGAACTAGGCTACAACACTTACCAGATCAGAGGTAAAAGTGTGTCTGAATGAATGAGTGCGGTCCCTTTTAACTTTATATTTGTTCATTGTTGCTTATGAATGAATATTGGTGTAACTTGATCCTCCAAGTCATCGACACTTCTTTTCTCTCACTCTCAGCTCCATCCCTAAACCTGACTCACAGCATATATATATATATATATATATATATATATATATATATATATGATATTTTCTTTATTTACATTTCAAGTGTTATCCCCTTCCCAGTTTCCCCCATTCCTGGAAACCCCCTATCCATCTCTCCTCCCCATGCTTCTATAAGGGTGTTCCTTCACCCACCCACCTACTCCTGCCTCCCCACCCTCGATTCCCCTACACCAAGGCGAGGCATCTATCGAGCCTTCATAGGACCAAGGACCTCTCCTGTGGGGGGGGGGGCATTCTTATTCAAACCACCACACTTCCCTAAAACTCTCTGTGGTCTCAAACTATCCATTCTCCTGCCTCAACCTCGAGGGGCACGTAACACCATGTCCAGCCTCATCCCTCCATTCAGCACACTATGCAGCTACTACAGCACAGAAACACTAGATAAGGCTTCTAGAAACACTAGAAGACCCGTCACATCGAGTCTACATCTCAAACAATGGCAAGACCATCGACACCCATTGCTTTTTGAACATTTTCCCCAACACAAACCAGTGTCTGCTAGGAGTGACCTTGGATACAGAAGTGATCCCCAGACAGTACAGAAACAGGAAGGAAGAGAGCTCCATCTTTATTTAAAGTTCACAGTTGCCTTTCCTCTGTAACTTTGTCTTCTTTCTTTCTTGGTCATTCAAGTGTTTTTCCATGCCACAGAACCAGTTTGGCAATCCCCTAGATGGCTGCCATCACTCTCGTCACACAGGGAACAACATAAGACAGAAGGCAGAAAGAAGGTAAGAACTAGAAAATGGGGAGGATGTTGGGAAATGCTGTCTTCTGGATGTGACATGAATGCCTCACTCATGAACTCACATCAGTGGTTCTCATCACACCAAACCGACGCAGGACCCAAGGCTGCCAAAATCCCTGCATGGGTGGAGGAAACAATCCCAGGCTCCGCCTCTTACTGAAGCTACTGGGGAAAGAGAATCATTTTTTTCTTTAGGATGTGGCCACTGGAAGTTTTCCCACATTCCAGTGGATGGTCCCACACCCACAACACGGGCAGCACTAACTGGATTTAGTGAATTGGCAAAAAAAAAAAAAGAGAGAGAGAGAGAGAGAAGAAGAAGAAAAAGAAGAAGAAGAAGAGAGGAGGAGAAGGAAAAGTAGAAGAGGAGGAGGCAGAGAAGAAAGAAGACATAACATTAGGCGGAGGAGGTGTTGAGAGGAATGTGAGGGATGCTAGAGGTGGAAGCTGGAAAATGAATGTAATCATATTCCATTGTACACATGTATGGAATCCTCAAAGAAAATTAGAATCTTCAGGCAATTTCTAGTCTGGTAGGGGGCAACCTTGATGCCAGCCTCTCCTCTTGAGAGGGAAATACAGAGCCCATCCAGGAACCAGTTTCCTTACAAAACAATCTGTCTAATCTAAAAACAACAAGAACAAAACCCTTCAACTGTTATTAAAACAGGTATCTGAACAAGATTGAACTCATCAAGCTCAGAGTTCAAAACTCAGATACCCAGAGAGGGAGGCCACCTTACATACACACACACAACACACACACACACACACACACACACACACACCTTTAAGATCCCCACAGCCAAGAAGTCTTATAATCATGTGTGTCTGTAATGAGGTAAAGTTGGTGACTATTCCCAACCCCCACACACAGAGTCAATCCTCCTGAAAATGTAAAGCTACAGGAAAAACATTTGCATCCTCCAGTTTGTATAGTGTCGTAACTGCTATGGGTCCTTGTTGCCAGGAGTCATTTGTGTGCTCATTAAAATGATTAGAACTGAACTGGGAGAAAGGAGGGCGCACATTCGTGAGAGCTGAGCGTTATCATGGTGGTTACAAGTCAGAGAATCCAGTGTGACACTGTAACCGCAGGGAAGAATGACCCCAATGACCACTAGTATGGCTGAAGGCTGCCAAAGGGAACAGATTTGAATGTTTCTGTCCGTCTTCCCCTCTTACTCTGCCAAAGGGTCTATTAGTGAGCAGGTTGAGAAAAACAAAATGTAAAATTCATTGAGGAGAAGGGAGAAAACTGGGGCCACACATACCCACTGAGGGTTTGGCAGGACTGTTGTAAGGGTCAGTTATGGGGCTGAAGCCTCTAGTCCCTGAACTCAGAGGGATCAAGATAAGTCCAAGGTCATCTTGGGCTATGTCATTTAGGCCAGCCTGGGCTACAGATGAGACCCTGTCTCAAAAATCAAACAAAAACAAACAAGCAAAGTTTGTGTGACTTTAGGCAAGTGACTTGTTCCTGCTGTGCCTCGGTTTTTGAATGCACAAAATGAGAACCACACACGAATCAATACACACACAAACCTCGGTAGTGAAGGTGTAGTTACATATATGCAAATGTCAACCAGGGCTCAGATTTACTGTATGTCTGTGAAAAGAGAGGATGGCAGAAGAGATGAAAATACCTGGAAGAAACTAGGTTCTCTTCAATTTTAGTTTCCTTTTTTAATAATTCTGAAAAGGTTAAAGCCAAAGATGGGTTACAGCAGAGGAGTTCTGACTGAATCTAGATGAATCGCACATGTCGATTCATCTCTGTATCAGAAGCCTCCTCTCTGGCTGTACTTTAGATCCTCTTCCTGGGGCCCGAGGTTTCGGGGTGCCACTGAGGCAAGCCTCTAGTCATGTTCTTCCTCCCACCTGGGATTAGAAACTTTAGCCAGGCAGCCACAGCTAAATGGCTTTTCTTTTCCTGGCATCGAGCTGTATTTAAAAGTCAAGAAAGGCATTTGGTTGGTTTGTGGGGAAGAGGGAGGATGGGAGGCAGCAGAGAGAGGAAAGGCAAGAGTTTCTGGAAACAGCTCCTTCCTAGGAGCAGAGATTAGCTAGGAGAGCCAAGCTTTCTTGGCGCGCGCAGGGGGTGGGGGTGGGGGTGGGGGTGGGGGTGGGGGGTGTCTCCTCACTCCCAGCCCCCAGGGACTGACACTTGCCACTGGGAAAGTTGAAAACACTTCTCAGCGCAGTCTAGACATGCGCCATATGGCTGTGTCCTCGGAAACTTCTCAGTACCGTGGCTCCCGGAGAGACTTGGTTGCTGCAGGGTTCATAGGAATCCAGAGAAAGTCACAGCGTCCTGGGGATAGCCATGGGACTTCCGAATCCCGGAAAACATTTAGGGAACCCCCAGGAGTGGCCCTCGGAGTGCCACAAGCCTGGGGCCTTCCTGGCAGAGCGGATATCTCTATTCCTGCAGCCCAAAGTTCCCAGTTCTAAAGAAAGAGGTCCCTTGGGGACTCTAATGAATGCTGTGCTCCAGCAGGGCCAGCTCAGCTCAGCTCAGCTCAGCTGTTTGATTAATGTCACATGAGAAGACTTGAGGCAATTTTAACATTTGAGCAAAAATCTTTACGGGGAGTCTGCCCTGGATGAGATCCTGTGCCTCAAACCCCATCGAGGAAACTTCAAGCCTTCAGGGAGATGGGGTGGGGATGGGGGGACTCTTCTGCTGCCTGAACCAAAAGAAAACCTGCGAAGGGTCTGTCTCTGCCTCAGCTCCTGAATCTTGGGGCACTGCAGCCAAGCCCTGGGAGCCCACTGAGGCTCCGTCGGCTGCTTGCCAATTCTCTGCTCCAGCCAGGAGGAGGGGGAGGGGCCCCCAGCTGTTAGGCCGGGTCCCGCCCTGCTATTGGCTGACACCTTTTCAAAAGCTTTTATGAAACTGCTGTTGCTAAGAAGCAGCTGAAGCCATTTGCCCTGGAAAATGGAAGGAAGCAGGTGTGACCACTCACCCCAACCTGACCCCCAAACATCCGCCCCGCCTCCTCTGCCGGGTGCCTTACTTTGTTCCTGTATGCCTCTATAAGCCCAACCGTCCCTGGCTGGCCTAAGCATTTCTCCCCCCTAAACGCAAGCAAGAACATCATTTTTGGATTTTTTTTCCTCAAGAAAAGGAAGTGCGGTCCAGGGACGAGTTCCAGGGGGACACCATGGATGCAGCCTTGGAATGCTCCTGGCTTCGAAGGTGCAGAATGGATCACCCATCTAATCTTCAGAGCTTTCATGAAATAGCCAAGCTTCCGGGAGGCTTGGGAAGACCCGGAGCTTTTCTTCGCTTTCTTGTTTTTGTAAGCGCACAAAGACGATCCACGCACCTGCAACTTGATGGAATCTCTGTTACCTGAAAAAAATGAATTTGAAAGAGATTTAAATTCTAGATTTTGCATTTTTAAAGACTTACAATTGTCTAATTGGACAGCCAGAGGGCTACTGATTTTGGAGAAAATCGATACACTAGAAGGAAATAAAAATTATTTGAGACTTCATAACAAGTAGTGGGATTCGAGGTCAAGTTTTCCAAATCTTAGTCCAGTTTTCTTTGCAGACACCTCTGCTTACACGTGTGTTTACACGTTTATGTATGTGTGCATTTGCCATGTGCCATATTATATACATGCACGCATACATATGTGTAAATAATATATACATTAATGCATATAGTTTTGCTTGTTCTGTTGAGACAGGGTCACACACTATAGCCCTGACTAGCATGGGACTTACTATGTATTCCAGGCTCTCCTTGAACTTGTGGCAAACCTGACTCAGCTTGAGCATCGCGATTTTAATGAATGAATTATATACATTATATATCATCATAACAAATCCACCATAAAAATTGCCCAATGTGTCATTTCTCTTGTCAAAACATGGTATTTAGGCCTTCTTCACACAGCCATAGCTCTGCCTCAAAGGTGAACTAAGCAAGCCAGTAGTAGCCCCAGGGTGGTCCAAGGCAGGCCATTTGAACTGATGGGCCATAGACAAGCATGGTTTACGGTTGAGCAGAGTTGTGACATCAGAGCAGAGGCATTTTATGAAACTCCATTAGGTAACAAGGTGCCAGACGCAGAGAAGGCAAATGAAGGTTGTCAGCTCCTTCTACCATATTCATGCCCAAACTTCCTTTGGGACAGTTGCCACTTTAGGTCCCTTAAAGCACATGATGTGCCATAGAAGAGGTTCCTAGGATGCTCCAGATCTTCCCTACTTTTCTGTGTGAGTCTTGGATTTAAATATTTGTGTTAGGCTGGGTATGGCGGTGCATGCCTTTAAGCCCAACACTGTGGGCAGCAGAGGCAGGCAGATCTCTGTAAGTTGGATCTCTGTGAGCCTGGTCTCCATATTGAGTTCCAAGCCAACCAGGGCTGCATAATGAGATCCTGTCTCAAACATAAACTAGTTTATTAATTATTTGTCTTAGTATCTCAAAGGACAAGAAGTCAACCAGCTAACCTGACAAACAGGAGATCATTAAGATCCAAACTTGATGAAACTATTTACATTGTCCATGACTTTCTATATAAAAACAAATTTCCAATAACTTCCTATAGTGTTTCAAAACACAATTTTTGAGAAAAGATCTCATGTAGTCCAGATTGGTCTCAAATCCACTAAGCAGTCAAATCCACTAAGCAGTCAAAAAAGGACTTCGGGTCCTTTTACCTCAATCTCCCAAGTGCTAGAAATACAAGCTAAAATTTAGCACCACCTGGGTAAATTTAAGTGTGTGTGTGTGTGTGTGTGTGTGTGTGTGAGAGAGAGAGAGAGAGAGAGAGACAGAGAGACAGAGAGACAGAGACAGAGAGACAGAGACAGAGACAGAGAGAAACAGAGACAGAGAGAGAGAGACAGAGACAGAGACAGACAGAGAGACAGAGACAGACAGAGACAGAGAGGCAGAGACAGAGGGAGAGAGGTATGGATTTGTGCAAATATCCATGTATGTACATGGATGTAGAAGCAGAGTCAGTGCGTGTTGTCTTCCGCAGCCACACCCTGCCTTACTTTTTGACACATTGTGTCTCCTGTACCTGGAGCTTGTGATTCAGCTCTGTTGACTGGCCTATGAGCTTCAGGGTTTCTTCACAGCCTTGGGGTTACAGATGCATGCCTACCACTGTACAGTCTTTATGTGGCTGCTGGAGATGCCAATTCAAACCATCACTTTACCAACTGAGCCATTTCCCTAGCTCAAATTTCAATTCTTTAACTTTGTTACTTTATTAATCATAACGGGAATTTCACAGCAAGTCAAAAGCATAGGTCACTAAGAGGTAACTCAACATGTTGAAAGATGAAAACTTGGCTTGTTGATTTTGATCAAAGATGCTCAAACCTCCTGTCCTTACCTCACCATCCACAGTGACCACAACATAGAGCCCAGTGAGCCACCTCTATTGGGAGCACAACGGGTGGGTCGTTACAATGGTCTCAGTGACAGAAGGGCAGGAGCACTTGGGGTATGGTCTCATCTGTGCGGTCACTCAACATCACCTAGCGTCCTTTTGATCCTTTTAGTACCTATTACATGTGACACCATCTGCAACATGGCCAAGCTGGGTGTTCCACGTGGCCTGGACTGTAACAGATTCAGTTCTGAGCCTGTGTTCTAACCCAAGATTCTCCTAACTGTCCCAAGATTCTCCTAAACTCTTCCAGTTCTCTCTAGAGGGAGTGAAGCATTCTCTCCTGCCACTCATATTTTGGGTAAGATGTCTGTGTAATAACAAAGGCTGTAAACCAAGAGTTCCCCCGGCAAAGCTGGGAAACTAACGTTATCTCAAGAGAAGATGATACTACTGGGAATGACAAGCTACTAGTGACCTCAAAGTCCTGATGCCACCCACACTGCACCCTGAACCCCTACTCAGGAAATGAGGCAGCAGACAGAAGCACTAACTTACCTCTAGTGTGGAGTGGGGCCTAGGGATATATTTGCATAGACTTAAGCAAAGAAAAAGAGTATCTCTTGGTTTTGTGTCAACTCACCATAATTATTGAGCTTTTAATGGCTGAATTTTCTCCTATTTCATGGTCAAAGCAACCTCACACTTTCTTCCTCTGTTCTAAAGAGGAATAAGAAACCAATACCAATTATAACCTGATTAGCTGAAAAAATTGGGCCAGCCTAGGGTCACGGATAATAACCTTGGATGATTCTGCAAATCATTTAACTGTGCCTCTGTCCTACATTGGCTTATGTGAGTGTGGTTCAGTGTCCACTCACTTCTCTAATTAACTCTTTGTTTACATTCCCTCAGCACAGAGATTTCAGGGAGGCACATTGTCGTTGTCATTGAGTGGGCTGGGTACGTTGAGAGAAACTGCTTTGAAACAAAACTTTGTGGGAGTTAAGCCACAAATTGCATGCTTCACTACACAAATATTTATTGAACATCAACAAATGTCAAGACACGGCGCTTGGTTTCACGGGAGACATAAAGAGGAGTGAGATCATCTTTACTGTGAACAAGCTTGTCATCTTTTTAGGAGGTGTCTTAGTCAGTGTTCTATTGCTGTGGAGACACACCATGACCAAGGCAACTCTTATAAAATAAAGTCCTTAACTGGAGCTGGCTTTACAGTTTCAGCAGTCCATAATCATCATGGTAGGGTGCATGGCAGTGGGCAAACATGGTGCTAGAGGACCCAAGAGTTCTACATCTGGATCTGCAGGAAGAAGGAAGAGAGAGCCACTGGGCCTGGCTTGCGATTTGGAAACCTCAAAGCCCATCCCTTAGTGATACACATTCTCCAACAAGGCTACACCTACTCCAACCAGGCCATACCTCCTATTCCTTCTCAAGTAGAGCCATTCCCAACATGACTAAACATTCTAGTAGCCAATACATGAGCCTATGGGATTGTTCTTATTCAAACAACCACAGGAGGAGAGTACACAAAGACTTTACCTTTATACAAAGATTTCACTGGAGCTTTACCTATGAGCCCAAAGAGTGCTGTGTAACCAGAACACCCACAGGACACCGGTGGCTTCTGATGTTGTAGGACTCAGAGATGTTCCTCCAATAACCATAGTGATATGGACTTAGAAGTTGGCTGTTAGACATGGTAGGTTACCACATGCCTGAAATCCCAACTTTTGGAGGGCGTAGTTGGGAAGCTCAGTGTTCAAGGCCAGCCTTGACTACATGAAACCCTGTCTCAAAAAAGCAAAGCAACAACCCAAACCAAAAAGAAAGCAGATGTGGAGGGAGGAAGAGGGGAGGGAGGGAGGCAGGAAACTGCTTTTGCTCACTTAGACCCACAAGGTTCTAGGATAGTAGCGTCACATTTCTGCCTCTGTTTTGTTTGGTTCATTTGCTTGCACATTCGCAACACGATTTCACTATGTAGACAGAGCTGACCTCAGATAAATGAGCAGTCAGTCTACGGTATGTGCCATCTCCCCAAACAAGGGCAACTTCTTCAATTAACTGTCAATCCACATGCTGATCTCATCGAAGCGTCCTGACCGTCTGCCCCGCTTTGAATGCGGAGAGTCCTGTGTTTGGTCTCCAACTGATAGCATTGTTTTGGGAGATGGTGGACCTTTGGAGGTAGGGACTACCTGGAGGAAGTGGGGTGGTGGCATTGGAGAATGTTTGATTCCTGCACCCCTTCTGCTTCCTAATCTACGTAAATGCAAGCATGCGCGCCTACTACCGCCACCCTGCAATGTTCCTGCTAGCATCTTTCCCAACCTGACGGGTCCTCTCAAACCATCAGTCAACATAAATCCTTCTGCCCTCAAGTTACTTTTTGTCAAGTATTTGGTCACAAAGACAAGAAGTAACTAGTGTGCAGACTTACCAGAAATTATGATTCTCGGGCTAAATGGGCGTTCCCAGTTAAGTCAACATATAAAAACAACCATTATAATAATTTTTTTTAAAGCAAAGGCTGCTTTAGCTTTGCAGTAGGTGAGCAGACTGCAGAGCCTAGGATCCATAATATTCATCAAATTATTAATACTAAGATAGAAATACGCATTTACAGTAGGTAGAAGCAAATGGCAACATAAATTAAAACGATGATACAAATAAGATGAAGTTTCTTTTGAAAGAATGCTCTGTATAGAAAAAAACGTCAGACCGTTTTAATTATTACTGCAGGTTCCAGAGGCCCAGAATTCCTCTCACCACCCTACATGGGGGCGTCAATAGCCTCCTACTTCAACAGCTTCTCCTGTAAATGATGGGTTTGGGAGTGGCAGATACTGAGGCCTCATCCCAGATTCAGATTCAGTTCCCCAGCATCCCAAGAACAGACTCTCCTGTTCAGCTGGTGCTCTTAACCTGAGCTAGGGAAACTGCAGAGGAGAGATCTGAACACCAAGGTGCGGAACACTTAGGTAATATGTTCCAAAACGTCGAGAGAGAGAGAGAAAGAGAGAGAGAGAGAGAGAGAGAGAGAGAGAGAGAGTCAGTCTGTGTGTGTCTGTGTGTCTGTGTGTCTGTGTGTCTGTGTGTCTGTGTGTGTCTGTGTGTCTGTATGTGTGTGTCTGTGTGTGTGTCTGTGTGTGTGTGTATTTTCAGCACAATGCCTTCTCCCATGGGCTGAGCCCTACGATTAATGTTGGTTTACATCACAATTCATTTGTATCAGAATCTAAATTCCCTTGAGGTAGTAGTACTTGAGGCAGATGCCCCCCAGGATGATTCCTCTCAGCTTCCTCTCTCACCCAACGCACTGACAGAAACAGCAAAAGATGGCGCTTGAGAAGATCATGTAAGAAAGGCCTCAGAAACAGAGGCTGAGTGCCCAAGGCAGCCCTTTTCACTTCACTTCGCTTGGAGCAGCTCCAGCTCAAGAATGTGGCCTCTTGCCCATTAAGAAAGATGAAGCCAAGTATGGCTTGAGCCAGCTTTCTAAGAACGCTGGCCACAGGAACATGTCTTTGAATGTAATCCAAGTGCAAAACAGGGTAGAGTGTGCCAGAGACTCAAGACTTCACATTTACATCTGTCAAGCCATCCTTAGACTTCTTTTTTCTGCTCCTTGGCATCCTACCATGACAGTAGCATTCCAATAAGCCCCTAACCTGGTGCCAGAGCATCTCTATGATGTGATTAAGAAAAGTTCAAGGGCAGAGGTGCTGAAGACTTAGTTTTCATAATTAACAAATAACACATATTAGGTACCCTCCTATATGCCAACGTGGTGTTTAACTCTTTTTTCGTAGTATGGTGGTTTGAATGTAATAGCCCCCAAAAGTCTCTGGCATTTGGATACACAGTCTCCAGTTGGTGGTTGTTTGGGGGAGGTGTGGCCTTGCTGGAGGAAGTAAGTCATAGGCTTTGAGATTTCTAAAGACACACTCATGTCCAGTGCTCTGTCTCCTTCCTGTTTATGGTTTGACAAATGATCTCTCAGCTGCTGTTCCAGCTGCCTGCCACCTGCTACGTCCACTCCACCATCACAGACTCTTAACAATCTGGAATTGTAAACCCCTTCTATAAGTTGTCTTGGTGATGGTGTTTTGTCACTAATAGAAAAGTAACTAAGGTGAATGCATTAGTTTTCTCAGTCATCAGAACTCCCGAGCTAAGTCTGCTATTAGATAATACAGCTAAGGCACAGAGAAGCTGGGTATTGTGAGCGGACGCACGGCTTGAACTAGCGCAGCTGCAGCTAAGCTTGTACAGTACGGGCTCTTAGCCAAAAGGCTCAGCAGCAACAACCCTTACAATGAAGAGCCAGACCATCAGTAGGAAAACATCACTTCCCTCTGTGGCTTCCTTGCAGCCTCATCCCTTACAACGTGACTTGACACACTCATTCCTTCCTATTCCTTCCAAGGTAGCAATGGGTAGGACAGGGATCCTATTGTGTCCTTGAAGCAAATTCATGAAGGAGAGACAGACCCAGCATCCAGGCACTATTAATTCCGGTCCAACAAAGTTGTCCTCTTAACAGAGGAGGATTTGAACTCCACCTACTCCTGATATGAAGTAATCATTCTGACAAGGGGCTCCCGGCCATTGATAGACTGACAGTATAATACCCATGACCTTGGAAATAAGGGCAGGATAATTTTAGCCCAGCTTCATCCTTCCTACTGCCAGGCTGGCTCCCAGATAGATGCTGATTATGTCCCTCTGCATTGAATCCCTTAAACCTTGCCAAGAGCCACAGATCTCAAAGTTCAGAGAATGAGTTTGGATCTCCCAGGGCGTAGGACTCAGGGTAACCGCCAGCTGTGGACCTGTATTCCAGATCTGCTGGGTCTGCAGGAAGCCACTTCCTCCTTGACCACTGGCATAAGGTGGCGACCTCTGAACATCTCCAAAGACACTACTGCTCCTGGGGTCTGTTCAACAAGACTCCCTTCTGAAGCAGCGATCAGCTCTGAAGAGGCAGGAAATAGAAGAGATTAAAAGGGGGGGGGGGCTATTTGAGATGTCCAGGTAAAAACACCTTTAGTAGTGCCTTCTCTGTTTCTGTACACCTTCTCTTTTCTGGCTTCAATTCCAGTGTTTCTTCTGCTTCCTGACTTATTTCTATCTCTACAGATGTGCTTTTATTCAGTGTGCAGCTCAAGATCCTTTCTAGAACGTTATCCATCTTTCTCTCACATTCTCAATTGTCTAGACCTTATTTGTGGATGGGAAACCCCCGGGTCTCTGCTCTAACTCCTTTCTCTCACTTCAGTCTGGCTCTCTGCCCACCAAAGTCCAGGCCTAAGTGATGACTGGCAGGAAAAGCTGAATAATCTGAGCTGTGAAGGGCACACATGCACACACACCCTTCCCTCTTAAGGCAGAAACCTCTCCCACAAACACTGGAGCCTTTCATTCTCTGGTTACAGTCTCCTCAGAGATGAGGTACCTCACTCATAATAACGTTTAAAACTCAAGGACTGAGATCCCTTAGCTCTGGGTGAATCATAAGTGCCTCCACGGAGCCACAAATGACCAAAGGGTTGGCCAAGTGTTGCTACTTAATGATAACTTATCACAGTGATACTCTTCCTGGCATTCAGGGTTTTAAGAGGTTATCTCTATTTCCTGCTTTTAAGACAATAGATGCAGAGCTGTTCGTGATTACAAGGCTCACTCTAATTCTTTAGATTTACCAATGTTTGCTTATGAGTTTTGTGAACTTGGACAATCTTGGCTCCTCTTTGCCTCCATTTCCTTCATCTATAAAGCAGGAAGAGTAAAAACTCCTGGGAAAAGGAGAGATGGGGCTGGGTTAACTAAAACTAAGGATATGTGGAAAATCCTTACAAAAACCCACTACTTTGTAAGTTAATTTTAATTTTATATATATATTTTAAAGAAGACATCTGGACATAGGTACAGTGCATGGATGACCAGCCCTGCTCCCAGAAGACATGGATCATTAAACAAAAAATCTCAGTACCAGATATATTGTATAAGCTATTGGCCAGAGAGGCCACAGAGGCCCCCAACACAACACAAAATATCACCAATGCCCTAGATTGCCCATCATAGCTACATGGCAAGACCCCATTGCTGAAGATACTACACACTTGGCTAAAGGGCAGAGAGGAATCAAACTGAGACTGACTTCCTGTCATTTTCATAGTGCCAGCTGCTGGGGGTGAAGAGTCACCGAGAGTCTTGCCCAGTCTGCTATCACATATCACAGTAAACCCTGTGTGCCATAATCCTGACCTGACAGGCAAGACGCACCCACAGTGCAATAGTGGAATGAGTGTTATGAGAATAACCAAATGACTTTGGTTTGGGTTTGAGGGCAACTCCGTAGGAGGAAACTCACATCTGATACTGAAAAAGCCACA
Source organism: Tokudaia tokunoshimensis (assembly GCA_036184795.1). Lineage (NCBI taxonomy): Eukaryota > Metazoa > Chordata > Mammalia > Rodentia > Muridae > Tokudaia > Tokudaia tokunoshimensis. The sequence goes on from BTHU01000013.1 coordinate 41,164,084, forward strand.
GCTGATGTGTTCACAGGTCACTTCCTTCTAAATACTTGTGCCCATAGATTCATGCAGATCTCAGCTTTGACCAGGTTTCTATTTTGTACTTGGCAGCAGAAACTCATAACTGGTCAATGAGCTGAGAATTAGTGACCGTTGAGTACTTTGCCCTAAATGGGACATCCGTAATAACCCCACACCACCAAGACCCATGGAACGGCATAGACGAGGGGGCAGAACAAATGTAAGAGTTAGAAGACAAAGAGGAGGGCTATAAAATGCCGCCTTTCGACAAGACAAGACTAGCACACTCATGTGATTTCACCTACATGAGACCTGTACAGGATCTAGCCAGTCAGAATTCTGGCCTGATGGGGGAAGGGCTCATAAGGCTCCACCCCTAGCTGAGGAGTAAGTAATTGGCAGTTGATAATAGAAATTTAATTGTCTTTAGGGCATAGCCTCTGATGGGTTGCCCATACTCCAGTTAATGGGCTCGTATCCACACCAGTAACAGTAACTGGACTTAGTGAGTTATTAAAGATAAGAAGGAGGTGAAGGAGGAAGAGGAGGAGGAGGAGGAACTGAAGGAGGAGAAGGAGAAGAAATAATGAAGATGGGAAGATGATGTGTTGGGGAGGAGTTCAGGGAGGAAGGGGAGGGTAATGGGGATAGATATGATCAAAATGCAGTGTGTGTGTGTGTGTGTGTGTGTGTGTGTGTGTATGTGTGTGTGTGTGTGTGTGTAATTGCTAAGGAATAAGCTTTAAATTATTTTATAGTTACTCATCTCTCAGAGTTATTTTATCAAACAAATGTGCAACTCTTAGTTTTTGCTACAAGCAACAGAATGAGCTCCAGGTAACTTAGCCAAAGACACACTTCCCCTATTCATAAGAAAAACAGGATGCTCAGGTCGCAGAAAAGCCAGGACCAGGGAAGACTCTGGGTTTAGGACAGGAAATTTCTTCAAGACAGCCCTGTCTGGATTAACACTCTGCAGTCATTGTCAGCCCTTGTTTCCCTCAACCTCATGTTTCCTGAATACAAGAAAAAAAAAGGCCGCATGCTTGTTTTAGCGGAGGTTCCCTTTACAGAGGAAGACACAGAACTATGATTTACAAGAAAAAGGGCGAAAATAAGACCCACGGCTGGGTTCAGTGACACACACCTTTAATCCCAGCACTCAGGAGGCAGAGGCAGGCAGATCTCTGTGAGTCTGAGGCCAGCCTGTCTACATAGAGAGTTCCAGGACAGCCAGAGCTACATAAAGAAACCCTGTCTCAAAAATAGCATAAGGCCCAAGATTACCATAGGAACAAATAAGAAGAGTCTTAAATGGGCAAGTCTCAAATTCTCATCACACCTGCAAATAAACAGCCCTCTTCACCTACCCTGCTCATTCCTGAGTATGGGTTTCACCTTCCTGCTGGCCTGTGACATGATTGACATCATCCAACCACACCCTCACACGTCATAGGCATGCCTCACTCTCTACATACTGCACAGTCTGCTTCCCCAGGCCCCTTTATGCTATCTATGCCTTTCCCCAGTCCCCAGACAATCCCACCCCTGCCCCGTGGCCCTGTGTGGCCTGCAGTGTCCTCTTCCCCAAGGTTGTGACTATGTATGACTAATAAAATACTGGTGATCTCATTCTGGTGTCAGGATTCAGATACCCCAGGCCCTAAATGAGGGACCACTCCCTCCCCAATAGGGTGAGAGGGAGATAAAACCAAAGGAAACCAGTGGTGCCCGCAGGATTACACACAGGACACACATGGGAAGATGTGTGGGTCTCAAAGGAAAAGCAAGGCATTGTTATCAGAAAATCTCGAGGAACGAAGAATTGTAAAACAGCCGTGTGTCTTTCCATGATTCCTGACACAGGCTTTCCATGGTGCCCAAGAAATACGATATTTGGTTTCGTTTGGTTTGGTTGGATTGTTGTGGTTGTGGTTGTGGTTGTTGTTGTTTTATGTCTTGTTTTAAGACAGGCTCTCTTTCTATAGTACAGGCTGACCTCAAAATTTACAGTCCTCCTGCCCCAGGCTCCAGAGTACAGAGATTACAGGCCTTTGCCACTACACTCCTCTAGATGTGATTAAATATTTTTTAATGTTACATAGTAGACCTGTTTTCACACTGTCCTAAAAGTCAGCTAAGTCTGTGGAAAGACACTTCGACTGTTGTCTCTTTCATTTTATTGATTAGGCTTTGTCCTCCTCCCCACAACCTTTCTCCACCATCTTCAAGCCTGTGCAGGGCGACGGATATCAGGAAATCTAACAGCCTGGGCATCTCTCCAGTGCCTCAGGTGTCAAACAAAGGTGTTGACAGAGAGTCCCTAGTAAGAGACTCCTGGTCAGATGAGTAACCAGGGGCCCAAGCAATGGCGCAGACAGGCATCTTGTTCTACAACTCAAGTCAATCAACCTAAAATGCATTCCTCTGGGAGTTGAAAGATGACAGTCCCTAAGCCAGGGGTCATTCTGCACGGCTCTGATCCCAACATTTAGAAAGTAAGAAGCAGCCGGGCGGTGGTGGCGCACGCCTTTAATCCCAGCACTTGGGAGGCAGAGGCAGGAGGATTTCTGAGTTCGAGGCCAGCCTGGTCTACAAAGTGAGTTCCAGAACAGCCAGGGCTACACAGAGAAACCCTGTCTCGAAAAACCAAAAAAAAAAAAAAAAGAAAGTAAGAAGCATAAGGACCGTCACGATCAGTCTTAACCATATAGTGAATTAGGGGCTAGCCTAGGTTACGAGAAGGAACAAAGGGGAGGAGGAGAAGGAGCAGCAATGGGGGGATAGCCCCTGTACACTCCACTGATGTTTTACGCCCCAGATAAATTTAAAACTCTGTCTCTGGCAAGGAGTGGCCTTCTTACTAGACAGTGTAGCTGCTGCATTCTAATGACAGGTGACAGGGAGAGTCCTCTGACCTCAAGCATCAACCTGTTGTCTATCATTCTGTCATTAAAATGTCATTCTTCCAGGTTTCAAGAGTCCCCTTCCAAATGTCACAGGCCCCGTTTCGTCAGCCAGTACTTCACCTTTGCATAGGTTTGCTCTCCTTAGCAGAGACCAAAATAGAACACAGACTGGGTACCTGAGTGGAAGCGGAACACCTGACTAGGACAGGACCCAGGAGAGAGGAAAGGAGGGCTGAAAAATGGCTGGGGACCCACACCACTGACAAACATCAAGACAACTAGTCAGTGGACCAGTGTCAGCCGGCTCTGCTCCTGCCATGTGCCGAGACAGTCCAGCTCAGTGAGACCTCCGCAGCCTGGCCTCACCTTCCCCATCTGCCGGAAGCCTGAGAACTTGACATCTATATAAATACAATGGCCTGGGACACTGGGCATGATTCCAAACCTTCCAAATGTGCTCAACACCTGGGCTCTCAGTTCCTTGAACGCAAGAAACCCCAGCCCTATCTTTCCACTTTAACCCTTATTTTCCTCCACCCCACCCCCACCACTCTAATGCTTTTACTTGGTATTCTTTTTGTGAAGGAGCACACAACGTCTCTGAGGCAGCAGAGTAGGATTAGCAGCAGCAGGAAGGGTCACCATTTTTTGAGAGGTTTTATTAAATGTTGGGAACTTGATTAGTACTGTAATACCTTGCGAGTGCACTCCACATTCCACTGAAGACATCTAAATCCATAAGTAGTAAAAAGAGCTGGAATTCAGTTCTAGCTCCAAACGCCTCAGACACATCCACTCTCTCTGGAAAAGGATACGGCAGGTGTGGCATCGTGTCTTGATGGTGCTGGGAAGGTTAGCCGCACTCTCGTAAAGGACCCAAAAAGTGTTGGGGTTTCGTGTGACTGTTTTGCTCAGGTTTTCAGAATTTAAACTCTTTGACATCAATCCATGCCACACTTAACCCCATGTGATGGTTTGTATATGCGCGGCCCAGGGAGTGGCACTATTAGGAGGAGCAGCTTTGTTGGAGTAGGTGTGTCACTGTGCGCGTGGGTTTAAGACTCTCACCCTAGAAGCCTGGAAGAGTTTTCTCCTGTTTGCCTTCAGATGAAGATATAGAACTCTCAGCTCCTCCTGCACCATGCCTGCCTGGATGCTGCCATGCTCCTGCCTTGATGATTATGGACTGAACCTCTGAACCTGTAAGCCAGCCCCAATTAAATGTTGCCCTTATCAGACTTGCCTTGGTCATGGTGTCTGTTCACAGTGGTAAAACCCTAACTAAGACAGTCCATGACCCAGGTCTCCAAGCTCTGTCACCTAAGAAAATATATTTCTTTTCCATTTGTGTTTGATACCAACTCCATGTATCTCTTGTTTGTTTGTTTTTTTTGAGTGCCCTTATTGATGTATGTTCTCAATGTGTTCCCATATCACCCACAGCTTGAACATAAAAATGTCTGTGGCTTAGAGCATCATATGAATAGCATTTACACCTTTTAAAGCCGTGGGCATCTTTTAAAATACCCACATTTTATAATAAACAATACCATTTAGGGTGTTCTAACATAGAAGTATTCTTTTCCTTCTGTTCTTCTATTGTAGTCATGGAGACCTCGGAGTTGGTTGAAATGAACAGACAAAATTAAAAGCTGCATAAAAAAGTTGGTGGCAAATAATGTTGACAGTTTCTGCCTCAGCTTTTCGTGTCTGAGGATGTCAGTCATACTTCAGGCATTACCTCATTCTAATCTCGCCCTAAGGTAGGAAGTGGTCAGGTATTCTCTTGGTCTGAAGATGCACACAGGATTCCAGCAAAGAGGGGGAGGGGATGGCTTTTGGTCACGAGAATGGAAGTTGAGAGATAAAGGATACCTGTCACCCCATCCTTTGGCATCGGGCTGGCCGTACTAATCATTTGAATGTAATATTTAATCAGAAAGCAACTAAGACTAAATCTAAGGTCACACTCTTGAATTTTATGCCAAAAAAAAAAAAGGTAGAAGGACTAGTGAGGTAACTCAGCAGGCAAAGGTACTTGTCACAAAGATGTCTGCCACCGTACCTAATGACCTGAGCTAGCTAGATCTCCAGGCCTCATATGGTGGTATGAGAAGACCAACTCCCCAAAATTGTCCTCTCTCCCACATTCCAAATAAAACACATAGTTAAAAAAAAAATTAAGTTGTGTATTGGTTTTGTTTTCTAAGGAATGGAAAGAAAAATGAAACAAACCGCTTCCCGGCCTGCTCCGTGCCGCTCACCTTGGTGAAAGTAGCTGTCTAAACACCTCTCGCTATCACCACAGGATGTCTGTAAGACACAGGTCTGATCAATTTACTCTACACTGACCGTGGGATGAACATGAAACTTCCTGCTGACACACTTAGCCTCTGGGATTTGATCTCTTGCCTACTTTCCTGTCTCTTCGCTCACCCAACCCCCACTGCCGTGCTGTAGTTATAACATGCTATTAGCAACTAGCAGTTATTTAAACAGACACGCTGCTGTTCAAGCCATTTCCTTTGCCTGGAAGCATCGCTTCTCCCCTATAGCATACATTGCAACCCAAGTAGGCCAGGAAGGTCCTTTTGAGTCAACCAACCAATCTTTCCCTCTTGTGTTCCCTCTCTCTCTCTCTCTCTCTCTCTCTCTCTCTCCCCTCCCCCACCTCTCCTCTCCCTTTTAATGAACATTTTTTCTTTTCTTTTGTCTTTCTTTCTTTCTTTCTCTTTTGAAGAATTGCTGGTATCTCAGGCCAGTGCTGGGGATCAAACCAAAAACTTCATTTGTTCATACTAGCTAAGCGCTGTAGAAACTGAACCATGGTCACTTTTTGAAGGTGACTTTTATTTATTACAAAAAGACTATATGGGCAATATGTTTTTTTTTTAAATACGCACACAAACAAGGAAATTAAAGGTACATCCGATCCTATTACCCAGATAGGTCTTGTTCATATTTTGATCTACCCTTATGTTCTTTGCACACACAAACATTTTTCCGCCACACCAGCACGACTTCTGAGACGGTGTGAATGCCAGTTCCTATAAGAAGACTTTCTTACCTTTCCTCCCCTCAGCTTCCCATATGCAATCTCACTACTCCCACCCAGCCTTCAGGTTGCAGCTTAAATGTCTCATTGGAGACAGGCCTTCCCTGGTCCCCAGAGCAAACTCCACAGCCCAGTCCTCTCCCAAGAGCATAGCACCTTTTCCTTGCCTGACTCCACCTGAATTTGGAATCGAACATATAAATAACCAAACTTCTCTTCATCCAGGATTTTGGCATCTTGCTGGTTCATTCAGCCTGAGGGGGAAAAAAAGAACATGGCTGCATGCCCCTCCACTGCCAACACAGAGACAAGACAGACAGGCAGACATAGTATGATTAAAGCCCACATTTTCGATTCAACATAAGCTTTCAGCATTCCAAAGGCCCAGGCTTGCACATGAGGCGACTATCACAGGAGAACATCGGCAGGCTTGGAGTTTTGGTCCAGTAGGTCTAACATAGTAAGCTACATTGATTCTTCCACCCAGGGACCATACTTTGAAAATTTCCAACTTATATCATGATCTCCTGGGGCTGGGAGAAGCCCAGTGATGCAGAGCTTGGATTTTAGAGAAGTCAACCACAGTAAAACAGAACAACAGAACAGCCTCATAGGCACCAAAACCAGAAGTGCATTGTTTCGCTGTCCCAAATAACCCTTTGAGACAGACATCAATTATGCCCATTTGCCAATTAGAATAGTGAGACTCCGAATAATCAATAGTCAAACCACTAGTGAGTCCAATAGCCTGCACTTAAACTTCTATTTGTGTGACTATTAATGGCCAATGCTCTTGGCTAAGATTTATTTTGGGAACCTGGGTTTGAATACTAGCCCCGTGGCTCTTTTGACCCTCACATCACGATCCAAGATCAAGAACAGATGACATCAACTGACTTTGTTTTGGTGACGATTACAGTTTAGTAGAAAGTACATGCATTTAGAATCAGGCAGAACATTAGGCTTAGTGCTTGTGCAGTTGATCAGTCGCCTCATCTCTCCATCTTCAACTTCCTCAAGGACATACAGGACACCTAACATTCATCTCAAGAAATTTAGAACCAGTGGATGAGGATATGGTTCAGTTGGAAAGTACTACATAAGGAAGTCCTGAGTTTGGTCCCTGGCATGCACATAAAAGCTCGGCACTCAGCATACCGCTATACTCCATATACACCCCAGCATATATACCCTCAGTATATATGCATATATAGACCCCAGCAGCACGGAGGCAGACCCAGGAGAATCCCTTCCGTTCCACAGACAGCCAGCCTGGTGCAGTCAGAAAGCTCCAGACTTGCTGAGAGAGCCTGTCACAAAAAGTAAGGGTGAGAGCAATTGACAAGGACACGTGATGTTGATTTCTAGATGCTACATACTATACGCATACATGTACACCATAGAGAGGGGACGGGGGAGAGGGAAGGAGAAGGAGAGGGCCAAGGGGAGAAGACAAAGTCAGAGAAATCAAAATTGGCTAATAGGTTCAAGGCTAACGTGTGGACAACACCCTGTCTCTGGCAGAGGACACGTGGGTAACTCTCATTACAATGGCCAGCTCTGTGACTCAGGGAACTCGTCCACAAACTGAGAGCCTTGAAGAGCATCTAGGAAGCCTAAACAGACCCTGAGATAACAGAGCATAGCCTTCTACACTGACGCTGGAGAGAGGATGAGAAGACAAAAGAGGCTACCAGAAGAATCAACAACTTCCCAGTGCAAAGGTGGCAGGCTTGTTTTTCTTTCTCAAGCTGAGCGTTTCTCCTCCCTCTTCCCATCAATGACTCTGAAGTAGCACTGTGGCAGTGAGGTGACAGGTCTAACCTGTGGTGATGAAGTAACAGGTCTAACCTGGAGCAATCTGCTCTGCAGTTGATTTCATCACTCACACCCCACCCAAGATTAAAACTAAGTCTGGTGCTTCGGGGTTTTTAAAGAGGCTCCCTGCCACTGGGTCTTCACCCCACAGCCGTAGTCTCTCTCAACTTTTATCCCTGCCGAATTTCCTTCAAATAACATACCACTGTCCAAAATGACAGCATCCATTTGTCTGTTAACTATCTCATCCTCCTGCAAGAAAGTAAACTCCAAGAAAAGAAGAATGTTTCTTGTCTTCACCACTGATGTGTCTGTCCTCAATTCCAAGAGAGTCCCTGGTGTATACTGTATTCACTACTGATTACATGTGTATTGAATATATGAAGAAGTACGTGCATGGTTATTTAAATAACAGTAACAAACGCATCTTTTTCTCCAAAGTGTAATTTTCATTGAGTGAGACAGTACTCCAATTATCCTAATAATACACTTAGTTGTATTTCACCAAGGAGAGTAGCTGCGAAGGATTCAGCTTGAGAACTTAAACTCATTCTGAGCTTAGACTTGTCTAAACTGACCAGGGATGTGATGACCCTCACCAAAGGGGCCAAAACACCCCTGACAGAGAATAAGATCTGAGAGTCCAGAGACACATAAGGTTCCAGGGCATGCCAGGGTTAAGCTATGTTTCTGAGTTCAATCAGGTTCAGTTTCCAGGTGTGCCCTCTAGCCAGGACTGCGCCTCACTCCTAGAATGACGGAAAGCAAACCTCACGGGGCCATGATTGACTCAAAAGTCCAAGAAAGGGGATGCCCAATACATGCATTTGGAAAAAGAATGCCAAAGATAATCTCAAATCTCAAGCTGCACCTTGGCACTTTTGAAGGCTTTAGAAACATCTTGTAAGGCAATGTGGCAACACCTCTGGATGACAGTAGCATCATTTCCTGAATCACACACCTTGGTAAATGTCAGCAATGGAGTCTTGAGTGGGCATCATAATGACCTCAGAGAGTTAACAGCCCAGAAGACAGTTAGCCTAGATACAGAATCCAGAACCCTTGAGCAGAGACTCTTTAGAGGAAAGAGTGAGTAGAAATATCATTTTTACTGAGCATACGGCACTCAAGAGACTGGGGCAAAAAGATTGTTACAGGTTCAAGGCCAGCTTGGTATACATATTGAGACTATCCCAAAAACTAACAACAAAAAAATAATACTCTTTTATAGCTGTTATGACCATCTTTTATAGGTTTTTTTTTTTTTTTTTGTGGTTTGATTGCCATAATACACTTGCTTAGAAAGGGGAAGGGAGAGTAACCCAAATAAATTTGGGTCAGGTTAACAATTTCCTCACTTTTTATTTTTATGTGCACTGATGATTTGCCTGTGTGTATGTCTGTGTGAGGGTGTCAGGGTCTGAAGTTACAGACCGTTGTGAGCTGCCATGTGGGTACTAGAATTTGAACCTGTGTTCTCTGGAAGAGTAGCCAGTGCTCTTAACCACTGAGCCACCTCTCCAGCCCCTTCTTTCCTCACTTTAAATCAGCCTCAATTTATTAATATGTGTCTTAGTTACTTTCCTGTTGTGATAAAACACCATGGCCAAGACAACTTATAAAAGAAAGCATTTAAATTGGAGCTCCCAGCTCCAGAGGATTAGAGTTCATAACCATCATGATAGGTAGTACCGCAGCAGGCAAGCAGACCTGGCACTGGAGAAGTAGCTTACATCTTTATCCACAAATATGAGGCAGAGAAGGAGAGAGAAAGCTTGGAATAGTGTGGACTTCTAAAACCTCAAAACCCACCCCTGTGACATATGTCCTCCAATAAGGTCACACCCTCTAATCCTTCCCAAACAGTTCCACCAACTAGGGACCAAGTATTCAAACATAGGAGTCTTTGGGGGCCATTCTCATTCAAACCGCCACAATATATTAGAAAAATACACACACATTCTGTATGAATATTATGGGGAAGTGGGACATTCTAACAGGACTGTGCAAGGGATTCAGAAATAGATGTGATACACTGTATCCTAAATAAAAACTTCCTTTAAAAGACTTTTAAATTCATTCATGGGGCTAGAGTGATGGCTCGGCAGTTAAGAGCACTGGCTGTTCTTCCAGAATACCTATCAGCACCCACATGATGGCTCACAGCTATCCGTGCCTCCAGTTCCAGGAAACATGGCACCTCCACACAGACATGACATGCAGGCAAAACACCAATGCACAAAAACAAATAATTCTTAATTTGGCATGGTGGTAAATTCCTTTAACACCAGCACTCAGGAGGCAGGGGCAGGCAGATTTCACTAGGGAAAGAGGAGACTGAAGACCAGTTAAGGACAAGATGCTGGAAGGATAAGCATCTCAGCTAGTCCAGCCTGGGCTAGATGGCAAGTTCCAGGCCAGTCACTCAGTGAGAACTTATTTCACACAAAAACAAGGCAGCCATGGTGGCACATGCCTTTAATCTCAGCATTTGGAAGGCAGGGGCAAATGGATCTCTGTGAGTTCAAGATCATCCTAGTGTACATAGTGAGTTCTGGGATAACCATGGCAATACAAAAGAGATCTTATCTCTAAAAATAATAGTAAGCATAGTCATTGTCACCTACCCCTGTAATTATCTGTAGCAGTGGCTGAAGTCTTCCTCAGTTTCTTTCTGGTCTTAGTTGCTCCCTCCTCATCTACCCAGCATCTCACCCTTACACTGGTCCCCAGTCTCTTCCCTCCGCATCCTCCCTGCACTCCCCAGGCTCCCAGCATCTCACCCCTACACTGGTCCCCAGTCTCCTCCCTCCCCATCCTCCCTGCACTCCCCAAGCTCCCAGCATCTCACCCCTACACTGGTCCCCAGTCTCCTCCTCCCCATCCTCACCGCCTTCCCCACCTTCAAGGCTGAGGACTATATAGAACAAAGTATCCTTCCTCCTGGTAAGGAAACAGAAACGCTTACCACCATTTTCCTGTTTCACAGAAATCAAAGTCAGGGGGAGAAAAATACAATTTTAGGTGAAGACAGAGGAAAAAATTACTGTCTCTAAAAAGCCATTTCAACATAATAAATGCATCTTTATAAAAGGCACTATACTTCAAAAGAGAGCAAAATTGATGCAAATGTGGAAGAAATAAAAGGCCATCTTAGGGATGGAAATATAAAATTGCTCCAAGTATTCAAAATCAAAAGAAAATCCTACTTTTCATTTACATATATTGAGAAAAAGAGAACATGTTACAGAGAAATTAAACAAATGTGATATGCTTATACTGTTCCAAACCACTGTTAGCCAAGTATATAAAATACGTTATATACCATATCTTAACTGCTTATGAATTTTTTTCTCCAAACTCTCCAGCTGACTTGCCACTCCCTCTATGCACCCATGTAGCCCATTTTATTAATCCTAGGTTCCAACCAGTTTTCATAACAGACTTCAGTTTCTGAGCTATTCACTCAATTTCTGCCTCTTCTGAAAGGTATTTAAATTTAAATTTATTTGATCACTATTATTGATAAACACTTAGATACTTTATTCACAATATTAAATTTATTAAACTTATCTTTATCATTAAAAACAACAGATCTACACCAAAAGCTTTCTCTAGATTGTTCTTCTTTTACTTCCGTTGTCTCCCCTCAGGCCTACACATTTCTATTTTAGAGTACCAGAAATTACAAATAAGTTTTTGAGAATGACTGTATCTAACCACAGACCATCATCGGAAAATGACTAGTCATAACAGTAGCCTACACGGCATAAATTCAAAAGCTCTTTCACTAAACCTCTTCTCTAATGTGCCTTGTGGTCTTGAATCCCTAATATGGAGGAGTATATAACATTCGGAGTAGAAGCTTCCGGTTTGCTGCTGAAACTGTGTAACGGGTGACACCTCACCTCCCTCTCAATCTTCCATTGGTTCCCTTCTGGTTACCGAGAAGTTCTAAAGTTTCCAAAGCCCACTCTGTCTGTCTGACATTGTCCCTGTGACCACCATTTGACAGGCAGGGGGGGCACAGCACTTCTGAGTTCTGAGCATGCCCAGTACATTCTTCCTGGTCCGGGATTCCCTCTCTGCTCCATCGTGTGAGCTTATCAACAGAAATCATCTAGCATTGCTTGGTAGCACTTTAGTTCCACCTTTGTGGAGAAAAGCTACTTAAGGAAGAAAGGACTTCTCTTGGCTTGCGGTTTGAGAGTAAGTCCATCATGGCAAGTTAAACTACGGCAGAGCAATTATAACTGAGGCAACAGAAGTGTGTGTTGTCTGGTCACAGAGACATATCTCCTAGGTGATTCTAAATCTAGTTAAGATGACAATCAAGATTCACCATCATACATGGTTATAATTGTATACACACATAAATATATGTATATATATGTATATATATATATACCTACACACCTACATGCACATATATTTATACTTTTGATCCTCTTGATTTAGTAAGAACTCCTCTGCTTTGAAGTAACAGAGCCAGCACCTGGCAATGTGCCACTGAGTGACATGAGTTTAATCTCTAGTATTCCTAAGGAGGAAGGAGAAAATGGACTTCTACAAGTGGTCCTCTGACTCTCTCTCTCTCTCTCTCTCTCTCTCTCTCACACACACACACACACACACACACACACATCATAATAAAAATTTAAAGAATAAAAAATTAGAATAACAACCCACTTTGCTCCTGCATTTCACAAATATTTATTTAGTGCCTACCATGTGCCAGGTTCTAGGAGTTGGGATGTCCTGAAAACAGGAGGGAGGAGGGACTCAGCTCATGTAACTGAAAAGCTAATTTCAGTTCCGGTTATAACTGGATCTAAGGATGCCATCGAAATGACTCTCTCCCACTCTTCCTCTCAAAAGATGCTGCTCTGCTTTTGTTGAGAATGCTTTAGTCTCCATCTCGCAGAATGACTGAAACAGCCACAGTTGCCACGATGCCACACCAGTCGAGAGCCAACGAAAGAAAAGTGGCTTTCACCACCTAGGGAAAGGACATTTGAGGGACTTGCTGAGGGTAAACTGAGGCAGGAATAGTGTGAACTGTTCCATGTGTGTTAAGAAGTTTCTAGTCCTCTGGAAGATGTCTCTAGGTGCCACCTAGCCAATTACATCGAAACTTAGTATTTGGAAACAAGGCAGGTCCAAGCTTGACTGCTGAAATGGAAGTAGTGTCTGCCTAGGGACCTAATACTCACTAGGGCTCACTGGGGGAAGAACAGAACCAAGTCCTGTAAGTTATCCTCTGACCTCCACATACAGGCCACGACACACTGCACACATACGCACACACACACATACACACACACACACACACACACACACACACACACACACACACACACGGGACTTGTGGGAGGGGAGCTCAGTTGATACAATGTTTCCATGAAGCTCTGACACTCTAGTGAGATTGGCCACTCATTAACCCAATGAGACTCAACCAAGCTTCTTTATTACAGGTAAAAGAAGAATACATTGGCTGAGCTTTTAAAATAAAATAGCATGACCCCATTAAAATAGCAAGATATTAAACTAGTAACTTATGTATAACATTTATACACATTTCAAAGGGTGCAGGATGGAGGAAATCATGAATAAGTTGTGAACACTTAGTTACAAGGAAACATCTGAGTCTGCTTCTGAAACCACTAGGAATTCCTGTGTATCCTTCCTTTCCTTCCTTCCTTGCATCCTTCCTCCTTCCTCTCTCCTTCCCTCCCTCCCTTCCTTCCTGTATGGATGTTCCCCGGTGTGTATGTCTATATACTACACAACTGCCGAGTGTCTGGGGCAGGGGGAGAGCATCAGAGCCTCAGAGACTAGAGAGTTACAGACAGTTGCGAGTCCTCATGTGGGATCTGGGAATCAAACCCAGAGCCTCCACAAGAACAGCTCTGCTGGTTTCGTCTGTTTTTGGTTTGGTTTTGATTTTACCTCTGAGCTCTGGCTGTCCTGGAATTCACTACAGTAGCCCCAGCTACCATCAAACTCACAGAGATCTGCTTGTCTCCACCTCCCAAGCACTGGAATTAAAGGTGAGGACCACCATGCCCGGTTGGCCAGTGATCTTAACTCCCTGAGCTCTCTCCAGCTCTGCTCAGGGTTCTTACCATCTGGGTACAGCACTGCTGGTGGTGGCTTCTAGGCAGCTTGGTGTTTGCAGTTTTGACTTAATTGCAGAAAGCAAGCTGGTGCTGCCTGTAGAATGCTAATTCCAGAAAAATCCTCAGGTTCTTAAAAACCTTTTATTTTATTTTTTTAAAGAAAACTGCTTTGGGTTTTACTAAGCTTTTCTTTGCAGAATGCTTACAAGCATCCTCTGGAAGCCCCAAATAACCCTCTTTTCTCTTGGGGTGGAGCTAAGTGTGTTGCCACCACCTCCCTGTCATCTCCTCCTCCCCAACAAAGCTGGAAACTAATGCCTTTGACGGGAATAAAGTCTGAATGTGGCAGCTGTCTGCACAGCCCAGCCACAGCAGCCTGTGCCTCCAACAACTGTAGCCTTGACCTTTGACGAGGGGCTTCTGCTATCTGGACCTTCCTGGTTGTAGATGGCTTGCTGGCCTCCCAGGGCCATGTACACCCATCAGCAGTTGGGATGCTGAGGTGAATTACACAACAGTAACTTCCTCTCTTGTTCCAACCTTCCTCATCCCCTTTTAGCAACCGATGATGCCAGGATGGTGTGATAATCAAACAGAATGTTTTTTTATATTTTTTAAAATCTATTTTGATTTTATATGTAAATGTTTCACCTCCATGTGTTTATGTATGCTCACATGTGTGCCTGGTGCCCACAGAGGCCAGAGGAAGGTCTTAGATCCTCTGGAACTGGAGTTAAAGGTGGTTGTGAGATACATTGTAAGGGCTGGGGACCAAACCTCGGTCCTCTGCAAAAGTAGCAAGTGATCTTGCCTGCTGAACCATCTCCCCAGCCCCAGGTGAAATAACGACTTTTTCATTTTTTTTTCTTTTCTTTTTATTTTTGAGATTATAATATAATCATATCATTTCTGCCTTCCCTTTATTCCCTCCAAACTCTCCTATATATCTCTAGTTGCTTCCTTTCAAACTCATGGCCTCCTATTTTAGAGTTGTTACGTATGTGCATGTATATGTATATGCATAGATATGTTCCTAAATATAAGCTGCTCAGCCTGAATAATTTACTCCTATGTATGTTTTCAGGACTGACCATTTGGTGTTGGATAACCAATTGGTGTGCTCTTCCCTGAAGAAGGCTGTTTCTCCCACTCTCAGCATCCCTTAGTTGCCAGTATTTCTTTGCCTCACAGCCTTTCCACTGTCCGCTTCGGCATGCCCATTGTTCAGATCATGTTTAGGCATTCATGTTGGTAAGACTTTATGGGTGTAGCTTCTGATGTTACTATCTCACACAAATCTCCCTGATCCTCTGCCATTTACAGTCTTTCTTCCCCCTCTTCTGAAATGTTCCAAGCCGTGGGTACAGGAGTATTTTACAAATGTATCCATTGGGATTGGGATCCACAACTCTGCATTGTGATTGGTTGTGGTTTTCTGTAGTGGCCTACATCTGTTGCAAGGAGTTCTTTCGATGATGGGTAAGGACTACACTTATCTATAGAGATAAAGACAAATGTTTAGAATGCAGTTAAGGGATTATGCTGGTGTAGAAAAGTGGTGGTTGTAAGTTCTCCTCCAAGATCTTCAACTTTGCTAGACCTGTGTAGTTGGCTAGGTTTCTAGTACCAGGCATGGTTTCTCTCTTGTTGAGAGGATCGTAAGTCCACTTAGAGAGTTGCTGGTTATCACCAAGGTAAGTGTGCCACTATTGTGCCCTTAGGGTTATCATGCTATGCAGCCACTGGTACTTGTTGCTGGGTAGGACTGCTGGTTGCCTCCCTCCTTTGGAAGCTTGCATAGCAACTTCTGGAACCATAAAAGCTAGTCCTTAGGGAAAACTCCCAGGTCAGGTCCAGCTCTGGAGCCTCTGGGTAAAATACACGGTGCCTTTGGTAATCGGGACTAATCTTCAACCTCTGGGGGACAACCCAGGACAATAACAATAGGCTGTATGTTTGGGGAATCTCCTGGATAACACTGAACAACAACTCAAAAGACAGATTCTCTCCCTCTTCTCTCTTCCACTGGCACCAGGCATGCATTTGATGCATAGACACTCATACACATAAAATACTATAATAAATAATTTTTTAAAAAGAGGTTTTCTCATGCCTGGTCTAGTGGTTTTTGTTAGGTGGCCTTTGGTGCTTACAGGGAGCACTGTCAGCCCAGATAAAAAGCATTTAAACTATATATGTTTATTTATGCAAAGAATTACATATAGGGTTTTTAAAAAGACAGATAATAATATGGTTCCTTTTGACTTTTTCAGGCATCCTTTCTGTTACTTTACGCTCCCTCCTTCATCTGCCTTTGCCTTTCATGGAAGCATCCTAACTAACATTTACAGAAGACTCTAAGTGATCTAAATGGAATTAGGTAAGCTCCCTTCCCTCCTTAAAGGACACCCCCACTTTCCCATTTCCCCAATCAGAACATTTGTAGGCTGCTCTTCCCCTCTCTATTGTTCCCCAATTCCCCTACTCTAGCAATGGTCCCTTTTGACTTAGGGGTTCTGCAGCTACTCTGAGATATGTACTCCCATCTACAGACTTAGAGCTAGGAGCCTTGAATGAAAGATAACGTGATAATTGTCTTTCTGGGTTGGAGTTACCTCATCCAATATAATTTTTTCTAGTTCTACCCATTTACCGGACTAAACCCCAGAGAACATAAAATAACCTTTTACGAGATACTTACCACAGGTCAGAAACTCCAGTTAACCATTTGCCAGGCATGTCTCTCAAGTGGAAACTTCTAGTTTCTTTGGAAAGTCAGTTATGTCAAATGATGTTTTGCTAGGGCACACAGGTGAATGGATGTCTTGCTAAAGGAGACATGTGAAAGAATGTTTTCCTGAAGCAGACACAGGTGAAAGGATGCTTTGACATAGCAAGCACGAGAATGGGCCCATGACAAAGGAATATAAATATGACCCCCACAGTGGGAGACGAGCACTGAGCACTGGTCTGGTTTGCTCCGCCTCACTATTCTTCGCTAACACACACGTGTATTGGTTCACCTTACATTGCGTTGTTGAGCTCAACTCGTGGTAATGCACCATTGAGAAAAACTCACCCAAGAACTGCTTGTGAGGTTCCTGCAGTAGCTTGCTGCTTCTGCGGACTCACCTCAGGCTGGTTGGCAAGCCTGGCGATTACTTCAGGACTGGGCTGTAGCTGCTGGTTCGTGTCTGGTGTCTGCCTGCCTAGAGGACTGGCCTGCAGCTGCTGAGTCATATCTGGTGTTTGCTATGGGACTGAACTGCTGAGAAAGAAGATGGAGCTCACCCTCAAGGAACTATTGCTGAACAGGTCCACTGCCCCACATTCTGATAACTGTTCTCTTCCACTGCCTCTGCTGGGTGGTGGGCTAGAGGAGAGGTTGAACCCATATTAAAAGTAAGTTGCAAAAAAATTTATGCCTACATGTCTTATTGAAGAGGTCACACCACAGTTAAGATCATGGGTTCAAATCCTGCTCCCAATGACCTTGGATAAATAAATAACCTACCTGTGTCTCTTCGTCTGAGGAAGGAGCCATCATGGAAGAATTGATGGAAGAAGGTGTGTTGTCTTATCCTGAGCAGGGAGACGGTGCCTGGCACCGGGTAAGCATAGTTTAAGTGCTAGCTGCTCACAGGTCTGGGTTGAACTCTAGGATGAGTTTGGTTTTTTTTTGTTGTTGTTGTTGTTGTTCTTTAAACATTTAATTACTGGTAGGCAGGGTGCCATGGTGATGTGTGGAGGGCAACTTGCAGGAGTTGGTTCTAGTCTTCTAATATGTGGGTCTCAGGGATTGAACTCTGGACATTGGGCTTGGCAGTGTATGCCTTTGGTCACTGAGCCATCTCACTGTAGCCTGAGTTTGGGGGTTTTTTTGTTTTGTTTTGTTTTTGGTTTTTTTTTTTAGACTTGGAGTTTTTTCTCTTCGTGACATTTCAAAGGAGTAAAATTGCCATTG
Organism: Tokudaia tokunoshimensis; assembly: GCA_036184795.1. Lineage (NCBI taxonomy): Eukaryota > Metazoa > Chordata > Mammalia > Rodentia > Muridae > Tokudaia > Tokudaia tokunoshimensis. The sequence goes on from BTHU01000013.1 coordinate 41,181,955, forward strand.
TGTTCTTTATTCATCCTCATAAAATGTGAAAGACTTCCACATGGAACCTTTTGGGGAAGACTCATGAACCAAATGGAATCAGGTAACTAAAACACTAAATATAGTTCTCAACAGATTATTTTGTACAGTGTTATGCTCTTAGAACACTGGTTAATGTTTATAGGAGGATTAAGAAATCCCCTATTTTCTATTTTTGCTAGATTGTCTTCAAATTAATTGGATGTTGCCTATAATATGCACATATAACTGGGGGCTTGTTTGTTCGTGAGACAGGATCTTATTATGCAGCTCCATCTGGTCTGGATCTCTCTTGTAGTGTGACAGACTCATAGAGATTGTTACATAGAGACACTACAACAATAAACTTATTGATCATAATCAGTGCTCACATGCTAAAAATGTCAAAAATAATATTGAGGCAGGCATTCATCTATATGGGCTTCAAAAGTTTAAGCCTGAGCCAAAACTGAACAGAAGATCCTGGAAAAAAAAAAAAAACAACAAACCTTTGGTCTATCTCTGGTATTACAGGACAGTGTTTAGCCATGAAGACTGACAGCCTAAAATGTAAAGATATGGACTAATAGCCAGGATAGTATTAATGAACAGTTTTTTTAAAGACAGGATCCTTAATTATGTAAGTAATGTGATTCGAACCCTTTCTAAATGAACTCTTTGGATTCTGAAGAACAGAGACCCACTCAAGCTAGTCCAGATAACAGAACAAAAAAATGGAGATAATATCAGGAAAAATCCAAGAGCAAAAACTTGATAGAGATGAGAGAGAGAGAGAGAGAGAGAGTGTGTTAAGAGTATTAAAGACCTCATCTAAATGAGAAGAAAATGCAGTAATAAAGCCAAAGGCAGCCGGACGATGATGGCACAGATCTTTAATCCCAGAGGCAGGGAATCTCTGTGTTCAAGGCCAGTCTGCTCTATGGAGTGAGTTTCAGGACAGCCAAGGCTGTCTCAAAAAGCCAAAACCAACCAATCAAGCAAACAAACAAATAAATAAAGCCAAAGGCCAAATTTCAAGATATTCATTTAAAAACTCAATAAAGGGACCAGTGAGAGGGTTCAGCATTGACCTGTGTTCAATCCCCAGATCCTACAGTAGAAGGAACAAACCCACTCCTGAAGCACACATATGTGCACGCATGCACACACATACAACTTTCAAAAAAAAGATTCAACAAAGCTAATAAGCAAGAGAACTAACAGCAATTTGATTAAAAGTTAGAAGGAGAAGCCAGCAGCCCAGCCCCACAATTCTAACACCAGGAAAATGGAGGCGGGAGGCTTGGGACTTCAAGATCATCCTCAGTTACACAGAGTTTGAAACCAACTTGACCCGCATAGACACAATCCTGTCTCCAAAAACTAAATTTAAAGAATAAAAGATTAAAAATAGCGTAATACTCATATTTGATAATGGGGGAATCAATGGATATTTAAAATAACCAAGCAAACATTATCAAGACCATGGGTTGTTTAAAATAGAAAAATAGATTAAGTGTGCTGACAGGCAGATGTAGCCCCAGATGCTACAGTAGTTGAAGCAGAGATCACAAGTTCCAGGTCAACTTGAGCAATGTAATAAGACCTTATCTCAAATTAAGGGCTAAGGACGACATACTTCAGAAGTAGGATGCTTGCCCGGTATGTGAGAGGCCATGGAGAAAAAGTTGCCTGTGGGAAATGGAAGTGGGTGAGACAAGCTACATATATGGCTTTCTGCAAGATGTCTGTATTATATTTTTTTTCATGTGTCACTTGAGTGGAAAGCTTTATAATGAAATGGCTGATTGTGTTAGAGATATCCTGTCCCCAGATGTCTCCCTGAGATGTTTCTGTCTGCATAGAAAGTCACTGGTTTATGTGTGACTTGACTCCTTGAGAGAGAGACCTTGGGATGAAGGGGTGTGGTGTGGGCTGGTGAGTTCTAACAGGATTCTTCCCTGCTCTGAGACCAGAGGGCGGAGTCTCGGGCAAGGTCCTTCCCAGACCTCCCAGTCACTAGCAATGCTGACTGAGGATTGGCAAAAGTGAAAAGCTTCTATTTTTACTTAAAAAAAAAATCACATTCTTCTCCAAAGACAGCACGGTAAAATTGTTTCTCATTTGCATTTAGTAACTGCATTCTTCTTTAAATATGAATGGCTTTTAAATAACAACAAAGCACTATTTGAAAATAAACTGTCCTCTCTCAGGACCTATGTGAACCCCGATGAAAGTATATCAACATACTTATAAGCAACTTTTGTGCGTTAAAATTTTTATACAGATTTACTACCTTTTTCTGCTTTTGTTTAATGGATATTTAATTCAGGAAGCTATGAAATAATAGGTAATTATAGTGCTACAAGAACACATATTGACATGTAGTTTAAAAGAAGGAGAAAGATGCCTTGCACTTGTTGTGAGTTAATAATCTAAGTACAGTGAGGAATTTTAAACTCCTCAAATCAAATACTCATCAGAAGAAAGAAGGCAAGGAGAATCCTATTTCCTCAGGACACATATGCCAAGGAGATACTAAAAATAGCCCAGGCCAGGTTTGGCAGGTCTTGTTTGGGAAAACTTCCAAACACATTCTAAATGAGCTGGTGAAGGAAGGAAGTCCCTTTCCTCATTAGAAAACAATGTATCAGCAATCTGCAGCCCAGGTTTGGGAGGGATGGGCAGGAGGAGGGCTGAGGACCTCGGAGGGAGGAGCAGAGAGCAGGTACAAGAAGCATGAATTTCCTGTCTTCGGGCTGTTTCTCTCAGTAGCTTTCCCATTATTTGAGCTGTTACAGAATCCATCTTCCCACCTGATTTATGAACACCCAGGTCTTCTCTGGGTGCAGAAAACATTCTAAACTGAGTGTAAGGGTTTCAGCCCCATGGACTGATGGGCACAATTCCGAAGAGGAATGGTGGAGTCACAAAGTACTTAGCAATGCACCATGCACTGCTGCAGCAACTTTTAAAACATGCGCACGCACACCTTACACAACAAGAAGTAATACCCGTGCTGGAGAGATGGCTCAGCAGTTAATAGCACTGACTGCTCTTCTGAAGGTCCTGAGTTCAAATCCCAGCAACCACATGGTGGCTCACAACCATCTATAACAAGATCTGACTCCCTCTTCTGGAGTGTCTGAAGACAGCTACAGTGTACTTATATATAATAAATAAATAAATAAATAACTGTCTTAAAGAAGTAATTCTCTTTTCCTAGCAAAGAGTCTGGCCAAACTTAAAAGGGAAATTCTTTTTAGCATCCTTCCAGTACCTCGTCCCTCTCTCCAATCCCACTCTGCCTCATGCTTAGGAATTTTCAGAGCCTGGTGTGGAGGCTCAGTCCCAGTACTTGAGAGGCTAAGGCAGGAGAATTGCCATAAGCTTGAAATCAGACTGAATTATGTAGTGAGTTTCAGGCCAAACAGGGCTACAGAGATTCTATCACAAAAATAGCAAAAAGAAAAGAAAAGAAAAAGAGTGGGGTGGGGTGGCTAGGCAGGTGACAGTGGATAATGCATTTGTCACACAGCATGAAGACCATGTATAAGCCAGGTGGGCATGGCAGCTTGCCTATAACCCCATAGCTGAAGGGGAGGCCAACAGTGAATTTCCCCAGAGCAAGCTAACTAACTAGGCCAGCCTTAATAGCAAGCGTTGGGCTCAGCAAGTGATCCTGCCTCAACACTAAGACTAAGAGTGATGGAGGAAGACGTGATGTTGACCTCAGGCCTCCATATGCACACACGCAAATGTGCACATTTGAATCCACATGTGAATCTACACACATACCTCATAAACATATATAAGCAAATAATAAAATGCAAAATAAAAAAGAATGTTAATCTCTTTAAAAAAAAAAGAAGTTGGAGGTGGTTTTAAAAAGGGAAGAGAGGCCGAGCATTGCAGCTCACACCCTTGGTCCCAGCTCTCAGAGTCTGAGCCTGGTCTACACAGTGAGTTCAAGGAGACTGTTGAGAGAGAGTAGAACGAGAGAGAGAGAGAGAGAGAGAGAGAGAGGAGTCTGAGAGCTATGTGTTTTGTTTTCTGGATTTATTTCATTCTTATACGGTAAGGGTGTTTTGCCTGCATGTACATATATATGTTCGCCATGTGCATGCCTGGTGCCCACAGAGGTCAGAGGAAGGCACTGGATCTCCTGGAACTGGAGTTTTAAACAGTTGTAAGCCACCATGTGAGTGCCGGTTACCCAACCAGGTTCCTCTGCAAGAGTAGTCGGTGCTCTTAACCCCTGAGCCACCTCTCCAGCCCGTGAATGCCATGTGTTTTGCTCATAAAAGCTGATAAACCCAACTAATTGACTAGATGAAGTCTTTGGGGTATGTGTAAAATAAAAACCTAGATGGCAGCCATAGGAAAAAAATAATCAAGACTCCTTCGCTCCAGCTTAAATAAAAGCATCAAGGAAGGACCCAAACGCCACCAGATAATGACATATACAGACTTTACGACATGATGCTCAGTCATGTCACAATGCTGTGTTCAGGCACAGATGCACACCCTCTGATGATGTCATTCAGCGGGCCTTTTAGCCACAGGTTCTGCACTTGTGGAATCAACCAATTACGGGTTAAATAAATAAATAAATAAAATTCTTTAATTCCACCTACCCTGCGTGTAGGTCCATGTTCCACCATTGCTGATGGGGTATGTGAACGAAGCTTGGGCAGACAAAACAGGGAGGTGCTAGGCTATATTCCATCCTCCAGTGAGGGGCTCGCTGAACACCAACACCTGCTCAGGGATGACAGAATGCAGCCTAAGATGGGGGCCCCAGCCTGGGTGAGAAACAGCACAGGCTGAGGTTGGGGTTCCCATACTCCCAGGTACCCAGACTCTGCTGGGAACCACGGAGGAGTCAAGAAGGGGGCCGAGGGCCAGCAACAAGTCAGGCTGGGGGGAGGGGAATACAGATTAGCTCAAGGGTAAGGGTTGTGTCCAGAGTGCAAAGGGACTTTCTGCAGTCCCTTACTGCAGATACTTAGGCAGTTCGGCTCTGTGAAGGCTTTCCATCACTACAGTTCTTGATGAGACAGTCCTTGCTTGTGCAAACTGCTTACTCATCATGGAAAATGGATGCATGCTATTTACCCGGGCTGGACCAGAGATTAAATACCTTTTGCAGGAAGGAATGTCGGGGAAGGGAAGCTTATTGGCTAAATCCTCAGGGCCTCTAGATACCTCATTAGCATGGAGAACTCTGTGCTCTATGCTACAGGACTACTGGTCACGATCCTCATTTGGGTGTGTCATGGTCATGTGCTCCAGGACAGGACCTGGGTAGGGAGTAGATAAAATGCCTACCGTTCTCAAATAATGAGAATTACCAGGGTTTCTGAATCCACTCAACTTTCCCAGTTTTGTCTGGTGACATGGTTCTACTTGCCCCACACCTGAGCATACACATACTTGTTTTTTTACTGTCTTTATTCATTAAGCAATTTTCTTTGTTAGGGTTGCTGTTGCTGTGATGAAACACCATAACCAAAACAACTAGAGGAGGAAAGGGCTTATTTTTTGCCTACACTTCCACATCCCTGGTCTTCATTGAAGGAAACCAGAACAGAGACTCAAACAGGGCAGGAGCTGATGCACAAGTCATGGAGGGGCGCTGCTTACTGATTTGTTCCCCGTGGCTTGCTCAGCCTGCTTTCTTATAGAACCTAGACCACATGCCAGAGGTGGCCCCACTCGCAATGGGCTAGGCGCTCTCCCATCAATCACTAATTAAGAAGATGCTCCTCAGGCTGGCCTGCAGCCCAGTGTTATGGAGGCATTTTCTCAGTTGGGGTTCCCTCCTCTCAGATGACTCTAGCCTGTGTCAAGTTGTCATAAAATTAGCCAGCACAGCAATAAGTTACAACTCTTTATACAGTATGTCCAATACGTTCAGTATTATATGAAACATAAAGGTGATTTAAAGTGTAAGAGATGAGATGCACGGGGTTTATGAAAATGCTATACCATTTATATAAGGAGCATGGTCGCCTGAGGATTGCAAAAGCCGTGGAGGTGGGAGATAGTCTGGAAGTCTGCAAACAAATCCTCAGAAGACACAAGAAAAAAAAACTATAGATTTTTCTTTTAGTTAAATCTCAATACAATTTTAAGACAAGATTATTTATTATGTATTTCAGCTATCAGGTGTATTGAGCAAGAAAATTATACACCATGCTCAATATTCTGGGAAATTAATTACCTGAGAGAATTCCTGGAGGATTGTGGACATTACAAGGCTGCATTTTAATGTACATCTGCTATTTCTCCTGCTAGTACTTGTTCTCTGCCAAGGAACATCAAATATCAAATGTCAGGGCAGGAGAAACATAGCCCAGAAAAAAAATGGAAGACTAGAATGTGGGTCTAGGCACAGGCTGGTGCCAAATCAGAATGTAATGCCTTACAGTGACCTTCACCTAATCTCAGATCCAGGGCTCCTGGGGCCAAGGATTGCCTGGGTATTGATGAGGCAAAGGAGACAGAGCTAAGGAAAAGGTCAAGAATCAGCTGGAGTTCAACGTAAGGAAGAAATGAATGAAGGGAAACTGGGCAGACCCATCTCCAGTACCTGTCTTTACTATCTGACATTAGGGATAGGAGAGCTGCACAGGCAGGCTGGGGGAAGACCTGACAGCCAATTGTGTCCCATCTACCCAATACCTTGACCAAAAGTAAAGAGGCAATACTCGATGTCAATTTAGTTTTTTGACTTCAGGTTTGAGTTTAAAACATAGAAAGTGGTCATGACATGATCTGATTATCAATGTTCCTAGGTGGGTCTTAATTCACCGGGAGCTGAGAACCTCAAGCATATGACGGTAGTTATGAGTCTAAATGCCAGGAGCATGGGAGCAGAAGCAAACACAGCCTTATGAGAAAGCACCCTTGGTCAGTTACTGTGTGTGTGTGTGTGTGTGTGTGTGTGTGTGTGTGTACCTGTGTATGTGTGTATGTGTGTGCACATGTGTATGTGTGTATGTGTGTGTATAAGCCAGAAGCTGAGTGTGTATGTGTATGTATGTGTTTATGTGTGTGTATGTGTGTATATGTGTGTGTGCACATGTGTATGTGTGTATGTGGGGGGGGCAGAAGCTGAGTGTGTATGTGTGTGTGTGTGTGTGTGTGTGTGTTACTGTAACTGAAAATCTGAAATAAGTAAAGAGTGCAAATTTTATTCTATGTTAAGACAGATATTTCAATCCAGAAATATCTGTCTCTACTGACTTGAGGACTGTGGCAAAGCAGATCATCACAGTGGCAGGAGTTTATGGAGGAAAAGGTTGTTCATTGTATGGTAGACAGGAATCAGGGCAGAAAAGGAGTCAGCAGGCAGGGATAACCTTCTAAAGCAGGTCTGATCTTCTTTCTCTGGCTAAGCCCCACCTCTGAAAGCCTGAGCAGCTCCCAACGGGGTGCCACCAACTGTAGATCAAGTATTTAACACTTTCCATACTCAAACCAAAACATGTCACAACTGAGAAGCTTGCGCAATCAAAATGAGGATTTTCATTGATAAACTACAGAAAAACAATTGAAGAATCTCAAGGTTGATATACATATATTTTTGTGATAGTGGTTAGCCTATCGTTCTGTACTTTATCGCCAACTCCAAAACATTTCTATGTAATTTTTATGTTACCTCATTATAAGGGATGGACACAAAAGACTAGATCTTGATCAAGATGAACTTTCTGTAATATAGTGTTTCTCAACCTGTGGGTTGAGACCCCTTCTACAGGTCAAACAACCCTTTCACAGGGGTCATCTAAGACCATCAGAAAACACAGATATTTATATTACAATTCATAAGAATAGCAAAATTACAGTTATGAAATAGCAACAAAAATAACTTTATGGTCAGGGGTTACCACAATTGGAGAACTATATTAAAGGGTCACAGCATTAGGAACCATTGCTATAACAGGATTAAGAGAATTCCCCTAAATATTCAAGTTAGGAACCAAATCATCATACATAACTTGGAGTTCTAAGCATTGAGAAAGTATCAAGAGGTTCAAAGCCTGTAGGTACTTTGTGTTTGATCTATAAAAGGTTTGAATTTGCTATAACCTGAACCTCCATATTTTCCAAAGCAATGCCATTCAAAGAAATATATAATGTGAGCCGCATATGTGATTTAAAACTTTCTAGAACCATATTGGAATAAGTAAAAAAGAAACAGGCAAATTAATATTAATTTAATTCATATTTATTAATTTAAAGGGGAGAGGAGAGGATGGAGGGATAAAACAGTAACAGAACGCTATGCTGGTGACATCAGAAAGGACTGTGGAGGGTCACACTTCCACCTACTCTGTGGTTTTGCCGGGAACCAGTTCTCATGCCGAGTTTACACCTCTGTACACAACCGATGGTACCAGTCATGATTATTGTCTGCTCTGAATCTTCAGGCCCCAAGCTCACAGGAGACTCGCTGGAAGGCAGCTCACCTGCTCGTCTGGCCGGCTTCGTGACTGATCCTGATGGCCAGGGTCTTCCCCATACAACATCACAGTCGATAACCTCAGGAGCCTGTATCGGCTCTTTCCCACCCAAAACGCATCCTCTATTTTTCATGTTGCTGCCACCAGTCCACAGAGTGCCTTTGGGCTCAGGGGGTTATACAATGTTCCCCAAACTCTATCCCATTATTTCTGCCATTAGTTTTACCCTGCCTATATACCATCTATTATTTTCTTCAATTAAATTCTCTCTTTTTTTTTTTATGAAAACACACATACAAAAGATACTGTATATCACTACTAAACAGTAGCATTTGCCTTAATAAAAAAGTTCCCCTAGCCGAGAGGTGCTAGTACACACCTTTAATCCCAGCACTCGGGAAACAGAGACAGGCTGATCTTTGTGAGTTCAAGGCCAGTCTGCTTTACCGAGCAAGTTCCACGACAAGTAGGGCTACACAGAGAAACCCTGTCTGAAAAAAATAAAACAAAATCTCCCCTAAATATAATCCCACGATTAAAATTTAAATGACACACGTGTATCACCTCAGGCCAATTGCCACTCAGTAGGAAATACTGGGTTAAGGGATTGTCTCAAAGGTGACTGCTAAAACATGAGCATCAGAGAGGATAGGCAGCATGCACAGAGTTAGCCATGAGCATCACATGAACAGGGGACTGCCCCCAGACAAGGATTCTCATCCTCACTGCACAGAAGACACACAAACCACCTAAGAAGCAGTTTCCAAATCCAGGTCTCTGCTCTCACACAAGATTTAGCAGAACGGGCTTGGACCTCGGTGTCTGTGTTTTCACAAGCTCTTCGGGCAATTAGGATAATGAATTAGTAAAGCAAACTTCAAGAGACTCTGGGAGGGCCAGCAAGATGGCTTATGGGTAAAGGTGCTTCCCACCAAGCATGGAGACCGGAGCTTGATCCCTGGGACCCACATGGTAGAAGGAAAGAAGGTTGACTCCTGCCAGTTGTCCTCTGACATCAATGTGCACACCGAGTGTGTGTGTGTGTGTGTGTGTGTGTGTGTGTGTGTGTGTGTGAAAGAGAGAGAGAGAGAAATAAAAGAAACCATGAGGCACAGAGTAAGAGGCCAGTAGCAGTAGGAAATACAGGGAGCTATGCTCTGGCATATAGTCCTGGGTGAGAAGCAGGCCTCAGCAGAGAGACAGGGGGAGGGGAAAGGGCAGGAATCTGAGTCACAGTTAGCTCCATCAGTACCACTGTTCTGTGAATTGCATTATCCAGATAAACACAGCCTAACAACAGCAATCCATTCATTCCACATAAATACAGCAACAAAATCACTCCTCTGTGGATAATTGTAAGTAAACCACACAGCCCTAGATGGGATATTTCAGAGAAGGGTGTTTTCCTCTTTCACAAAAGATAAACAGGGCATGTGTTTTTATCTTTAGGATTCGGGGAGGTTATGCAAATGTCTACTTATTCATGAAAAATCTATGAAGGAGATAAGACCTTGAAGGTAGGTGTGAAAAGGAGGCAGAGTGGTTGTAGATTGCTTTTCTGTAAAATGAATGAATCGGGATAGGCCTCAAAGGGATAAAATAATTCCTAAGCCGAGCAGTGGTGTTGCACCTTTAATCCCAGCACTCGAGAGGCAGAGACAGGTAGATCTTTGTAAGTTTAAAGCCAGTCTGGCCTACAGGGCAAGTTCCAGGACAACCAGAGCTACAGAGAAACCTTATCTTGGAGAAAAAAAAAGGGGGGGGAGTATAATTCCTAATCAAACCCTTCAATAAAGTCTTCTCTGTCCATAGAGCAAGCAAGAGGCAGACTTCAGCTGGGGTCTGTCTAGAATTTGAGATGTTTTCTGGAACCCACTTCTCTCACAACAAATATTGTAGATGGCTGTGTTTCTACTACACCCTCCAATGACCCTTGCCTCTGTGTAATTTTTGCCTGTTATTCAGCTTTCTGTTACAATAACAAAGACCTGAAGGCTGGCCAGATGGCTCAGTGGGCAACACACTCACTACACAATCCTCACGGTCTGAGTCTGATGCCCAGAAGCCACACATAAATAAGTGACTACACAAAATTGTCCTCTGACTGCCACATGCTCTCTCTCTCTCTCTCTCTCTCTCTCTCTCTCTCTCTCTCTCTCTCTCTCACACACACACACACACACACACACACACACACACACACACTACATAAAATAACAATTTCTTTAAACCTTGAGAAATCAACCTATAAAACGGAAAGGTTGAAATGACTCACAGTTTTAAAGCTTCCAGATTGTTTGGGGTCTGTGATGATACAACGTGGCAGAAATGGACAGAGGAAAAAAAAATCTCCTCACCTTATGGCCAAGAAGCAGAAGAGAAGGCAAGCAAATATTGAGGTCCCTCAATGTCCTTTTTGGCTGTGCCCTCAGAGATAGGAAGACCTCCCAGTGGGCTCCAGCATCTAAATCCTCTACCACTTCCTAACTGCGTTACAAGCAAGCTTCCACCCAAGAACCTCTAGGAGATACTTAAGATACAAACTATAGCTGTGACCATGTGGAATCCCCTCTACTGTGGCATGGGCTGAAGACATGACTTGCTTTTAGATGACAGAACACAACAAAAGGATTACAAGCTCTAATACTGTGGCTAGCATCTTGCTCACCAAGCTCTCCCTTCTCTGGCTGTCTCTGCTTGCTCACTTCAACAAACCCAGCTTCCACGTCATACGGTATGCTGCAGAGAAGCTCGTGTGACAACAGACCAAGGGAAGCATATTACTTCCTCTGCAATATACTAAATGACTTCAAAGCTTATGGCTCAACCAACAGAAATGTATTCTCTTAGCTCTGGAAGCCAGTAAGACAGAAACTCATTTCTCTTCAGCAAGATCAAGGTTGCTGACAAGGTTGCTTTGAGGAGAGGCTCTAGGGTGCTTTTGCTTTGTCAGCCTTCAAGTGTCCGTCCACACCCTGACACTCATGGCTCCAACTCTCCAGTCTCTTCCTTTGTAGTCATGTCACCACCCTTCTGTGTCTAATCGCCCTGTGCCTCCCACATAAGTCCACTTCTGGCAGAGAAGAGCCCTCTCCAATGGTTCAAAGTACTCTCCTCATCTCAAAAGCATTAGCACGAGGCATAGGCTGTGCTCAGTGGAAATGCACTTGCCTTAGTATCACAACCGCGTGAGTCCTATCTTCAGCACAATAATTGTCACCATCTCACTCTTTAAAAAAAAAAGATTTATTTATTTTATGTATGTGAGTACACTGTAGCTGTCTTCAGGCACACCAGAAGAGGGCATCTGATCCCGTTACAGATGGCTATGAGTCACCATGAGGTTGCTGGGATTTGAACTCAGGACCTCTGGAAGAGCAGTCAGTGCTCTTAACCGCTGAGCCATCTCTCCAGCCCCATCATCTCAATTCTTCAAAAAAAAAAAAAAATCCTACATGATAGCATGGTGGTACATGTATTTACTACAGTAAGAAGAACCTTTTTAAAACACCACCATTTAAGATGCCATTCCCACAGGGCAGAGATTAGCTCTGCTATCTTTGGAAGTCTTTACCCAGGGAGAGCCTGCTATGGCTCCTGGCCAACTAGGAGGGAACTAAGGCTGTCCAGTACCACTGAGAGCTCGGAAGCAGACAGATCCCCTTGAGTTGACTGCATCCAGCAGCATCTCCAGCTGCAACACCACAGAACCTCACTAGCCAATACCAAGATTCTTGACCCAGAAAAACTAAAAAATATATATTATTTTTAAGTGACTAAGTGTTGGGAAATTTTGTTACACAATAACAGGTAACAATCCATTTGCTTAAGGTTCATACAAAGCTAATTCTTTATGTTTACATTGTATTACAAGAATATAAGCTACAAAATTAGGAAAAGCCCCCACACTGGGCCTATCTGAATGAGTTGGCTTAACTTTGTCCTTTGTTCTGATTTACACTAGGTAGAAATAATATTTTTCCCATTTTATTGTTGATGTTATTGAATAAAAAGATACATGAATCAAAATACCTACAGGCATGGTGCCATATGCCTTTAATCCCAGCACTTAGGAGGCAGAGGCAGACCAATCTCTGAGTTTAAAGCCACCCTAGTCTACAGAGTTCCTAAACAGTCAGGACTACATAAAGAAACCCTGTCTCAAAAAAAAATGCTAGGTATTTGGTGTTCAATAGGCAGTAAGTGCCTATGTTAGGCATAGTCCAGCTATCTGTAATCCCAGGTTTTGGGAAGCAGAGACAAAGAGACCTTGAGCCCAAGGAACCAATCTGTCCAAACCAAACCAAACCAAAAATAACTCCAAACTGAGTGTCAAGGCTCAGAAGGCTGGGGCTGGAGGACTTCGGTTCAAGGCCAGCCTAAGCTGTCTCACAGAAACAAAGGAAGACGAGAAGATGGGGAAGAATGAAGAGGATGAAGAAGGCCTGCACAGTTTCTTATGGAGCATAAGAAAATACAAATTTAAAAATGAAATAGCATGAAATATATTTTAGACTTATCAGCTTAAGGATTTTTAATGAAACTGCACCAGTCATGGTGGAATGCACCTGTAAACATTTGGAGCACAGAGGTAGGCCAATCACTGTTAAGGTGGGGACTAGCCTCATTGGAACCGTTCCAAGGTAGTCAAAGTTACAGAGAGGCCCTGTCTCAGAATAGACACATATATACACACATACAAATACGTGCACACCCACGCACACACGTTTTGATGGAACTATGGTTTTCGTAGGTCAGTTACTCAGTGTTATTTGGAAAAATTAAAAGCATCTAACTCCTGCGATGGACAGCATGCCCATGGGCTATGCCAACACAGGTACCCTTTCTGTCTTGGTTAGTTTGAGTTTTGGTTTGGGTTTGAGTTTGGGTTTTTCCCCACCTTAGCACAAGCTAGAGTGATCTGAAAAGAGGAAACCACAATGAGAAAATGCCTGCATAAGATGATCCTATAGGTAAGTCTATGGAGCATTTTCTTCATTAGTGATCGATGTGGGAGGGCCCAGTCCACTGTGGGCAGTGCCATCCCTTTGCAGGTGATTCTAAGTGTATAAGAAAGTAAGCTGAACAAGCCACAGAGAGCGAGCCTCTAAGAAGCATTCCTCTGTGATCTCTACTTGGGTTCTTGCCTCCAAATTCCTGCCTGAGTTTCTGCCCTGGCTTCTCTCAAAGATGCACTGTAATGTTGAAATGTAAGCCAAACAAACCCTTTCCTTCCCAAGTGGCTTTTGGTCAGTCTTGATCACAGCAATAGAAAGTAAACTAGGACTCTTGATGTGCAATCATGTAATTCTGGTATGGAGTCAACAAAATAAAATAAAGCAATCAAAACCAAATTGGTTTAGCTAGAGTCAGACATTTATTGATGGAGAGAGATGATATAAGCACTTAATCTTAATAAGAGCAAAGGAACAAGGGACCTTGAGACCGAGAGTGCGTCTGGAAAACAGCTCAGAGATTAATGGCAGGTCCTTTGTTTGTGACAGAGCAGAGAGGCCAGGTCATGAGGCAGTCAGGGGAGACAGTTTCAGAAACACTTTGTGGGTCATGAGGCTGGAGGTTAATGGTAAGGATACTGAACAAGAAGGAAGCCAGAGAGCTAAAGAAGGATCTCTCTCTCTCTCTCTCTCTCCCTCTCTCTCCCTCTCCTCCTCTCTCTCCCTCTCCCCCTCTCTCTCCCTCTCTCCTTCTCTCCCTCTCTCCGTCTCTCTCTCTTCTCTCTTCTCTTTCTCACTCCCTCCCTCCTTCCCTTGATCAATCTCTCTCCCCCTCCCTCTCCCCTCCCTCTCTCTCTCTCTCCCTCCCTCCCTCCTTCCCTTGCTCAGTCTCCCCCCCCCATCTCCCTCTCCCTCTCTGTTAGAACTACAGATTCATTCCTACACTTGATATGCACTGATGGACTCACCTCATCCCGAAGTGAAGAATCTTACTGCATCATCTATCTGTCATGCTAGGCTCTGAGATGACAAATACACTGCTCATGATCAGAAACCATCTGGCTTCACCATCTCCTCATTTAGTGGGAGAACTACTGCATAATGTGTCAGAGAAAAGATCGTGAAAAATGGCTAAGGGACTCTGCACTATTCATTTTCTCACTAACGCGACACCAAGTGGGAGGGGACCCGACCTTGAGTAGAGAGGCTAAGGACTCACATCCTCTGGATGGGGGATTTAAAGGCACACAGAAAGTCTGCTCTGTAAAAAACTGCTTAAAATGCATGAAGAGTTAACTTTTTTTTTTAAAGAAGAGAATAGAAACTAAATTAGTCCTTTTCCACGGTATTTATTTACTGGCTTTTTATTTGAAGAGTTCCCGTTATCATCAAGTTTTCAGACCTTCAGCTTTTCCAAAAGCCTAAAAAGGAGTGCTGCAGTGTGTACAGAGGCTCTTGTTTTCCTTCCTTTTGACCTTGACCTCTGCCAGCCTTCTCCTCCCTCCCACCCAGCCACAGGCTGCCAATCCCAAAGCCCTTGCAAGCGGCAGTTACCTGGCAACAGTAACAATCACGTTAACAGAATGAGGCAGCCCGGTGGAAAGTAGCTGCCTCTTCCTGAATGTAAGTGGGGATCGGAAAGGCTGACAATGGCCCTTTTTATCAATGGCTTTTCATCCACACACACACACTCCCTGTCCAAGTCACTCCCTGTCCAAGTCCAACCCTCAATTTCTAAGATTGCCTCGTAAAAATAGCCTCCAGTTGAAGGATTAATAACAGCCCCAAAGATTCATGTGGAAACAAATATTTGGGAGACTCTCCACCACTCTTCCCTTAGCTCCAATGCAGAAGGTTTAAGAGCTTCTTGGGATTTTTGTTTTTTTTTGTTTGGTTGGTTGCTTTGGTTTGGTTTGGTTTGGATGCCTCAGGTAACCCAAGCCAACTTTGCTGTGGAACCAAAGATAATCTGAATGCCTTGATCTTCCTGCCTGTCTCCTAATTCTAGGATTACAAGTGTGTACCAGCATGCCTGGTTGAACAGATTAAGAGAAAGTCATTTTGCTTGGATTTATGCAATGCCGGGGATTGAACTCAGGGCTTTCTGCATCTGTAGGTGCTCCACAAGTGAGCCACATCCCTAGCCTCTGCTCTCAAGAGTCATTTGACCCTAGTTTCAGTCTCTGTGTGCTCTGGTCCCAGCCAGTGATGCATTTTGACTACCTAATTGCCCTACCATAATAGAATCCTAAATGCTATGTTCTGAGAATTGTCTCAGATCTTGCCTCCATAATCATGGGTGGACAACTGGTACTGTCAGAGAATGTAGTTAAAATGACTAATAGACTCTCTATAGACACGTCTGGCTTTCAAAACTGCCCTATGACGTTGGTAAGACATTCAGATGAGGAAAACTGAGGTTTAGAATGAGTGACAATGGTCATGTATCTATTAAGAATGGAGCCAGGATTTGAACTCATTCTTTTAACTCCTTTTGTATGTAGCTAAAGATAAGAAGTGGTAAGGAGCTCAGAGGGAGGCTGATAAGGCAAAGATAGAAATCACCAAACTCCAAGAGTGAGAGGATAAAAATCAATTCTACTAATATCATCTACTTAATATTCAAAAGTAGGGCTGTATACTAAGACAGCCTCAACCATTTTCTTTAATACAGGCTTGAAAGATTATGTAAGCACCACAGGTATTGGGAAACATTAGTGGTTAATTACTATGACCCCCTTCTATATTCCTGTTAGACAGATAAGCAATGTGACTATGTGGGTCTTAGAATGATAAGCAGAGTCAAGTCTAAACTTGCGTCCTCCATGCATCCACTGGTGACCTAGGAGAAGTTAGTTAAACGTACATATTTTGAGCCTCCATCTTACACAAAGCTCTGACTTAAAATTTAAGGGAATAAGATTACTAAACTCAAGCCATGTCCTGACATGGTCAGGAGCAAGGCAAATTACAGGTTCATCTTTATGTTTCTTCTCTATAGACTAGGAGACTAACGGCAACTTCCTGTGCCTGCTGAGACCATCAAGATAGTGGTTGTTAAAAAGGACTCCTGAATTAAATTGTACATAGTGTAGAGTTAATTGGGGATAACTGCAAACACAGAACCCTTTGGATAACTCATAGACATGACTGTAGTAATTACCTAGGTGCCATGACCTCTGCCAACCTCTTCAGCATTGTTGGGATAATCTTCTTGTGCACTGTCTAAAAGTTGTCTTCATATTCAGATATTGATTTCTGTACCAGCAGGGTGCTGAGTACTGTCCAGATTTTGGCATTGTTATTCTAATTACTTAGCACCTGCATCATATTCTGTAAATATTCTTCTCCATCATCTTCTGATTGGTTCAATATACAGTTGACAGCCTATGGCTGAGGCAAGAGAGGAAAGGAGGGACATCCTGGCAGAGATAGGAACTCTGGGAAAGAATCAGTCATGGGAGATTCGCCAGCCAGACATAGAGGAAGTCAGACATACAGGGATTGAATAAGAGATAACTGGCCACGTGGCAAATGTGGACTAGTATCAATGAGTTATTAAGTTATACGAGCTAGTGGAAACAAGCCTAAGCTATAAGGCCTGAGCATTCATGAACTGTGCCATTATTCAGTTGATGCGTCGAGACAACCTGGTGGTGGCGCACGCCTTTAATCCCAGCACTTGGGAGGCAGAGGCAGGAGGATTTCTGAGTTTGAGGCCAGCCTGGTCTACAAAGTGAGTTCCAGGACAGCCAGGGCTACACAGAGAAAACCTGTCTCGAAAAACCAAAAAAAAAAAAAAAAAAGAGAGAGAGAGAGAGAGACAACTTAGTGATACAACTTCACCTCCCATTATCTCTCAGGCACTTTTCTTGGCTGAACAGTGTAAGTGTTCCTATCCCAGAGTCCATTGCAGGAGCTCAAATGTATTTACTCCAGTTATCCGAATTGCATTCAGATCTTTATGGTTATAAATAAGTGTTTGAGATGATGGATGTGTCAGTTATCTTAACCTGATTATTAGATCTTGTATGCACGTGGTCTTGAACTATCTATTGATTAACCCATTTAAGAGACAGAAATAGCCTCACAAAAACAGCAAAAATTGCTCATGATGTGCATTTGTTTGTCTGTTACTTTTGACAAGAGGTTTGGTTTTTGTTTTTTTGGGTTTTTTTCTCTATTAACAGAGAAAAGGAAGAATTGACAGAACAAATAAAACAAAACAAAGGTGTCTTAAGGTTTCTATTGTAAAGAGACATCATGATCAAGGCATCTCTTATAAAGGAAAACATGTAACTGGGGTTGGCTTACAGTTTCAGAGGTTCAGTCCATTGTCATCAAGGCAGGAAGCATGGCAGCATGCAGGCAGACATGGTGCTGGAGAAGGAGCTAAGAGTTCTACATTTGGATCAGAAGACAGTCAGGAGAAGATTGTCTTCAGGCAGTTAGGACGAGGGTCTCAATGCCCAGCCCTGCAGTGACACACTTTCTCCAACAAGGCCACACCTCCTAATAGCACCATTCCTGGACCAAGCATATTCAAACCATCATAAATGGAGTCTCTGAATGACCTGTTTACTTACTTAAGAGAGTCAACTATTTTCAGACACTCTGAATTAAGCACTGTTTAATTCTAACGGAACAGTGCCCTGCCATACTGATTAAAAATCACTATGTATTAAAGACCTTGATCAGGCAACTCTGGTAGACAGAAGTCCATGCACCAATAGCCTTGAAAGTGATTAAAAATGAGTCTTTTATTATTTCCAAGCATTTCATAATTGGCTCCACCAACCAAAGTGGCTTTTACCTTCAATTACTTGAAATTCATGAGATTTTCCTGCACAGAGAGGTTCTGCTTCAACTGACAATACTAAATTACCTGCCATATTTAATAGGTATCAATGTATAAGTTAAACCACAGGCTAAATTCTTAGAACAGAGATGGACCCTCTGCTCACTGGGTATTGCAGGTCTCCTTGTAGCTCTGTAGTGCATAGCTTTCCTGGCTTGACTGTGCCCTGGCATTGAAGCCATTCCTATTGCCAGTGAAGTTCCCTCCATCATCCCAATGGGAAACTCAACTAATTCTTCCCTATGATAACCTCACATTGACACCCCTGTCCCACTGAATTGACCTTGTAGCGCTGGTTCTGCCCTCTAATGTGGAAGAGGGGAAGGCTACCACCTACTGCACAAGGTAAGCAAACTCCTCAAATGACCAAAATGGTTTTCCTGCCTATAAATTCTTCCCTGGCTAACCGACTCTTCTTGGCACTACCACATCGCTGCCACACCCGTCTCCACCTTTGGGATCGTCCACCAGTCCTTGCTGTTCCCCAGTACAAATGTGCAATGTGCTCATTTAACTATGAGCCTTCACAAAGTGTTTCACTGAAAGAGGGGCTATCTGTGTATCCTGTTAATTGCTAAATAAATACAAACACAATGTATATGATCTTGTTTGGAGCTGTAAATGAGATCTTCCCTAATTAGGGGGTCTGTGGTTTGCTCATATTTGTGGTCAAGGGCTGCTCTAAGCTAAAATGAACACCCCCATTCAAACAAAGGACAATTCAAACAAAGGAGCTGCAGTTCCTATCTTTAGCACATTCATTCAGACAAGGATATCATGAATGAACCAGGAGAACCACAGTAATTTGGGCAGCTGTGAAAAACAAAAATAACAATACCAAGCTACGTTCATCCAGCTTGGAGCTTTCCCAAGAAGAAAAAGTACATTTCAGCATTCTGTCCATTGAAAGGTTCTACAGAGAAAATGCTGTGTCTCCAAAGTCCTTCCGGTGGCTCACTGGTGCTAGAATAGAAACAGAACACTTCACAGTCTGCTCTCATCAAAGCCTCTGTGCCCTGGGGACTCTGGTCACACCAACTGCAGCCACTAGTAAGTGTCTAACCTGGGGGACATCACTGACCCAAGAGTGGAACGAGCAGGTCCTTTCTATCAGGGAAGCAGTCACGGTCTGAGAGTTAATCCACATGCCACACACATCATATCCCTACTGTTTTCTTGTACATGGCTTTAAAGAAATTAGATAAATATTATTCATGGCACACCTAGATCCAAAGACAGTTTGCAGGAAGGAGCTCTCTTTCTGTGTCTGGCCTTGAATTCACTCTGCAAAACATGCCAGCCTTGAACTCACAGAGATCCACCTAGGTCTCTGGGTTGCTGGGATTAAAGGCATGTGCCACTACATCTGACGCCACTATTGGATTTGTTTGAGCAGGAGCCAAATGAACTTGCTACTGCAACTATCAGGTCCTCCTTCCTGGACAACAATAAAGACATGATGTCTTTGTTACTTCCATTGCTGTGAAGAGACTAAGGAAACTCTTGTGAGAGAAAACATTTAACTGGGGGCTGCTTTCAGTTTCAGAGGTTGAGTCCATTATCACCATGGTGAGGGGCATGGTGGCATGCAGGCTGGTGCTGGAGCAGTAGCTGAGAGCAGACTTAGACACAGAGACAATGTGCTTGGCATGGGCTTTTGAAACCTCAAAGCCCACCCACAGTGACACACTTCCTCCAACAAGGCCACGCCTCCTAATCCTTCTAATTCTTGAGCCTATGGGATCCATGTTTATTCAAATCACCACACCACACATGGTGACAGTTCCCAGGGCAGATTTTCTGTTTCCAGCCTTCCGTGCAAAGCAATGCCTGTAGTGGCATTGTAACCAATCTCTAACACACATCATTACAACGCTATCCATCTTCATATGGAATAAGGTTCAGATCTCCAATTTTATGATTCTTTTTTAATAATCAGGTCAACCATAGATTCATTAATGAAAAGTGACTTCAACAGCACAACTTAATCATTCAAAAATCATCATTTTTACAGCAAAAGAGAAAGGACTGAAATTAGTCAATTGATTGTTTTTCAAAATATTTTCATGATCCTCTTGCTTCTGCCTCTTCAGCATATTCTATCAGTGTGTGCCACTTCAACCAGCTCAAAAAAACGCATATTATTTTGCTAGAGTGAACCATATAAATTCAGAAAAAATAGTAATAAGTATCTTGCTTTTGGGACTATGGTGTTTTCTGGGTTTTTTATGATTCAATGACTGTCATTTCTAAGACATTATGCAGACATAAGTCTCACCTCTTTATTATGCAACCCAGGCCTTGAGCTGGAGAGATGGCTCAAGTTTTCAGGTCAAACTTGAATTCCAACTTGAGTTTGACCCCTGGATCCCATGGTGGAAGAAGAAAATCAACTCCTGAAAGTTATCCACTGGCCTCCATATGCACATCATAGCATGCACACACCCATACTCATACATCACATAAATATACATGTACATATACACACAATGACACTAATAAGAAAATTTTTAATTAAAATTATTTAATTAAATTAAAAATATTTAACGGGATAGTCATAATCCCTGCATTTATACCCTCACACGTCATAATATAATCAGCCTCTAACTAGGGAGAGGGTGTGACCAAAAGTGTGTTTCTGGTACTATAAACCTGGTCATAACCCATGGCTGTGGAGGTTGAATTTTTTCCTTTCTGAATATGGTCTTGCAGGGCAGTGGTGGCGCATGCCTTTAATCCCAGCACTTGGCAAGCAGTGGCAAATAGATCTCTGTGAGTTTAAGGCCAGCCTGATCTACAGTTAGAGTTCCAGGATAGCTAGGGCTACACAGGGAAAACCTGTCTCAAAAAAGCAAACAAACAAAAAGGTCCCACTACAAAGCTTTAGAACTCCCTGTATAGACCAGTCTAGCCTTGAACTCACTGAGCTCAGCCTGTTTCTACATCCCAAGAGCTCAGATTAAAAGCATATACCACCCCACCTAGTCAAAGTGCCCTGTAAATGTGTGTGCTTAAACTCATAGATTAGTATTGCTTTTAACCTTGATCCAAGAGGCTTCTGTTTCCAATGGGTAGCAGTTAATGCAAAAAATCATAGTTGGTCAAAGTGCTGCGAATAAGTGACTCTTGGTATCCAGCCCTACCTAAATTGGATGGACATATACATACATATAAACATGCATACACACACACACACACAATCTACCATCATCAAGATTTGGAAAACACAAAAAGAAAGGTAGGAAGAATCTTAAGAGCAAGAGGGCGGAAAGGGTCTGTGACCTGCTGTCTTCTGCATGACGTGGCCATTGTCCACATGAATTCAAGCAGCTGCGGTTACCTGCACCAGAGCAAGCCAGTCAATTCAGCATGCCTGAGAAAGGAACTTTAAAGGCTTTCCTTCCAACTAGCTGAGGAATGACTGGCATTTGATGGCTGAGGTGAGGAGGCCCTTTCTTTCTTCAGTGTAGCTGCTGGTAAGTTTCTTTTCTTTGGTTTTCCATAACTGTGACATCTCATGGAGAGAGAGCTTGTGGTTAAGAGCACTGGCTGCTCTGCCAGAGGACCCTGGATTGGTCCCTGGCACCCCCATGGTGACCAACAAGCATCTGTAATTCTAGTTCCAGGGGACTTCAGCACTCCCTCCTGGCCAGCAGGGGTACTGCATACACATGGTCCACAGGCACAAATGCAAGCAAAACACCCAAACCCCATAGCATTAAATAAACAAACAAATAAATATCAAAAATGGCATCCAAGTAACACTCTGATGCAATGTAACACAACATAACCAATATTTTTCTAACCAATAACATTGATTCAATGCTTTTCCGCTACTCTTTGACTTATATTCCCTCTGACTTTGTTCCCAGTGTTAGATACCTATATTCTTTCACATTCAAAAAGATTCATCTGGGACTCAGGATGTAGCTCAATTGATAGAGCATTTGCCTAGCAGATAAAAGAGATAAAAAGCCTATCTTATCTTACCCCACCTCCCTCCATAATGCAGATATAGGCCAGATTAGACCAGATTAAATAAGGCCAGGTTTATTAGGCAGTGTTCCTGGGCAGGTTTATCAGTCCCAAAGAACAGGGCTGAGGGAGTCACACACTCAGGCTAAGGTGGGGAAATTTTATAGACTGTAGGCAAAGGGTGATGATGTGTCAGCCATAAGGGATTTGGGTGGCTGGCAGCATCAGGGGAAGACATTGGGATAGTTGCCAAGAATGTTAAACAGGGTTCATGGTTCCATTCCTTTGTTCCGGAGTGTTTCTGTTTTTCAGGGTTCCTGGGAGGAAGGCAGATGGGGTTTCCCAGCTTGTGCAGGAGCTAGCAGGGGTTTCAGCATAGCAATAAGACTCTAGATTAATCTTAGTACCCAAAGAAGGGCAAGTGTTTATGCACAATCCCAGCACTCAGGAGGTAGTGAAATCAGGAGAATCAGAAGTTCAATGTCATTCTCTCCTACATGATGAGTTTAAGGACGGCTTGGGCTACTTAAGACACTATCTTTAAAAGAAGCAGAGAGAGGCAGGGAGGGAGGGAGGAAGAAAGTGGGCGTGGGGGAGAAATTTGCACCATTTCAGATAAAGTCTAGATTACTAAAAATAGGAGCCAATGTCACTACCTAAGCCAGGCCTGTTTTGGCTGCCACACAGTAGGCCAATCAGCGAATAGACTTTTTCCAAAGAGAAAGTTTACTTGCAAAGCAGCCATCTGTAGATAGAAAATCCAAGTCCAAAAAATGTTCCATGAGAGGCTTGAGGGATGGATGAAGAGGAAGAAAGAAGACAAAGACTCCAATCTTGTTTGCACATCTGTAATCAATCTCCATAACTCTTCCTGGCGCTCATTTCAGCCAATAGAGGTGAAATTCTTTGCTTTCATAGGATAGTCACTCATACAGTTATGTCAACCACAAGTAAACAGGTAATGGTTTCTACAACTGTGGCCTTCAAGTCCCTCAAAAGTAGCCTAGACAACCATTGTATTATCCTCATGTTCCATGCACTAGAGGTATTATCTCCAGAAAATTGGTGAGACTAATAATATATTGCAAACCTGGGTTACCTCTGTTGCATGACAAACCTTTCCTGGGGAGACACTACACATATGTCTACTTACCACAGATAGGGATCCACCAACAGACCAAAGTACAGACCAACTACAAAAGTCCAACGTGCTGGACCATGAATTTTTGGGGGGTTACTTATAGGAATATGGGTGAGGGGTTACATACAGTAGCAAAAAATGACTCAAAAAAAAAAGTTGTATCACCAAAGTCCATCCAAGCATTGGTGACAACTCACAAAATATGGGAACATGAAGCACACTGCACAGCCTGCAGGCTGCTCAACAGGCTGGGGAGCGTCTTTTCTGAGTGACTCTAGTCTAACCGTCTTCCAGGCTGCTTGGCTAGTTTCTGCTTTTCCCAAGGAGCTAATCTGGTCTCAGAGTCTTGTTTTTGCAGCTCAGTATCACTCCTCGGAGAGCAACTCTGCTTTTCCTGTTTATTCTGGCAGGGAGGGAGGGGCCTACTAAATCTAATCTGTTTCAGGGACTTCCTGAAGCTCCTTTGAGTTGTTTACCTTCCTGCTTAAAGTGCTTTCCTATAAAGAAGACTGTTTCAGTCTCTGAAGAAACTGTTGAACAAAAGCCTCCAACTTCAGTGATTTTTTTTTAAGGTCAACTAAAAGTAAATAACTAGAAGCAAACTGAGCTAGAGGGCTTCTTCAGTTTTCCCTTGGTTCCACAATCTCCAAGAAGAAGGTTGGAAATTCTAATCATTAGATCAAGTCTGCTCTTCAGTGATTTGTTTGGTTATGTTGTGGGAGTCTGGTTTTGTTATTATTGGGTTTGGTTTGGTTTGTTTTTTTGAGACAGGGTTTCTAGGTGTAGCCCTGGCTTTCCTGAAACTTGCTCTGTAGACCAGATTGGCCTTGAACTTAGAGATCCACCTGCTTCTACAACATCCCCCACACCCCCAGTGCTGAGATTAAAAGTACCACCACCACCCAACTTTTTTTTAAAGTCAATGTGGATACATTAGATGAAGCATCAAGTGTCAGAAGATGAAGTCATCAGGTGATAGTCAGAAAATCTACTCGTTCATGTCACCTATCTGAGAACTCAGAGACAGTTCAGTTTATCATCTGATTCTTATTCATCCCTCACCCTACCCATGAGAAAATTCAGATCCAGGGAGATCCTAACCAATCAACTATTGAATAGTTAGTGACAGAGAGAGAACTTTCAATCCCCCGCATATCCCACTTCCTGCCACAACAAAGGGGCCGAGATGAGCCACCTGATGGGACATTCAGGAGAAATCTCTCTGTAGCCTTGGCAACCACAGGAATTGGCACACCAATCAGCCAGTGATTCAAGGTCCTGACATAGCCCACCCACAGGTGGTTCCTCTCAAGAAAAGCTCTTTCTAGCATGGGTAGCCAGTTCTCTCTGGGGACGGTTGGTCAGATGGGACAGTGGCACCTTTGTCCCTTCATTAGAATTTCCTTCCATTGTGCATCCACAAAGGGGAACTGACTGTGCAGAGGAGTGACTAACGAAGAATTGCTAAAGTTGGAACTGGGAACGGTCCAAGTTGGCGGCCACTGAATTGGGAGAGTCTGTTGTTGCCTCATGTTCTTCCAGCCAAGTGACTCAGTGGTTGAAATTTTTCAGCAAGACACCTGGAAGCCACTTGTCCTTTTTGCTAAAGACTCATTCAAAGGGGGAAAAATGTAATCGTGTTCATTTTCCATCAGTGTATTACCCTGAACACCAGATTGCTGCTAATTCAATATGGTGCTGATTCAGCCTGCATATCACTGAAGCCACATTCTTCTGTGAAAGCTATTTATATCCCAGCATCATTTGAAAGGCCTTTTGGATCGTTTCTGAAATATTCAAGGCCCAGAGAGGCAGCTTAAACCCAGGAAAACCACACAGGTCAAAGGACTGAGGAGGTCGTGTCGGAAAAGCAGCTTGGGCTCCTGTCTCCAGGCTTGGGTACGTATCCCCTTTATCTCCAAATTTTCTTCAGGATAAATTTCCTCCAAATAACAGGGCCACAGCTCATCTCAAAAGCATCCATTGATGAATGCAAGCAGAAAGAAGATGAACTGACAAGCAGTCAGACACTTAGCAACACTTCCACTCTGCAGCGGCCTAGAAGAACACAGTCACCCTAGAGGCCTTCTCTAGACCTCAGTTTTCCCAGACCCCCCCAAAAAAATGTTTGTCCCATATTGAAATGAGGCAAATGAATGATGGAAGGAGAATAATTCCATAATGGTAGTTATCTGGACCCATAGCATGAAGTCAATAGAGAGATAGAATCATGAACCTTTATACTTGGTAAGAAAGTTCTTTGGCTGGCCAACCATCATCTCTTTCATAGGAGTAGTGGTCTCAGCAAACAGCCACCCACTGGGAAGAAAGCGAAGCAAATGCTGTCCTCCCATCGCCCCTCCCTCCCAGAGCTCCCAGGGAAAGGCACTAATGAGGTGCTTGTGGTGACTGGGGCTCCTGGGACATCAGTGCTATATGAATAGAAAGTGTCATTAGACTGCAAAACACTGGAGAGTGGCTTCCCCAGAAGCCATCGTGCACCTGACAGGGCCTAGATGAAATAATTTCCTTTCCCTTCGTCTGTTCTCTTAGCCATTTGCAGCAGATTGAATCCACCAGTGGACTGTCCCCATTCGAAGACAGCAGGGCTAAAGTTAGTACTGACCTGAACATGACAGTCACTGGGGAGAATGGGCCGGAGTTCCTCTCGGCTGCTGCTGCTACAGCTAGTTTGAGAGTTTCAGAGACACAACCTTGCATGAGGGTTTCTCTTCTGAAATGTTGTAAAGGCTTGCGAGAAACCTCTGTGGCCCTTCTCCCTGTCACTAATTTTCATTGCTTTACCTTGAGGGGCCTATTCCTACACATCTATATGGGACCTAGTGGAATATCTTATATAAGGTCTAACTCATGGTACATTGTGACCGCTTACATGCAGATCTTACTTTAAGGGTCCAGGGACATCTTGCCAGGTGCTAAGAAAGGAGTTATACCGATGTCAGGCCCACTTCTTACAAACAGTTCCAGGAAAATAGCTTCCAATAGCATCCTCATATTAATCCACTGCTGATACGTGTGGCGGCATGGTCCGAAGAGAAAGGACCAAGGCAGGGGATGGACACGTGGCATATGGTTAACTGAAAGAAGTGGGCCGCCATCTCGGAAAAAAGTCCGATTCAGTGAGAAGTGCAGGAATGAAGCCAGGTGTAATGACGTGTCCCTAGAAGCCCAGCTCGTGAGAGACAGAAGTGGGAGAATCATCCCACGGTCAAAGCCAGCCTGGCCGGTCAACAGAGCAAGACCAGGACACCCGGGATTACATATCAGGACTCTGTCTAAAGCAAACGAAGAAGAAAAGGCACTTGGGTGAGCATACAGTCTTCTAATTTAGCTTTTGTCACAAGCCTACTTGAACTAACTCAAGTAAACTGAGACTGTATTGTAGAGTTTCTCAGGGTATGAAAAAAGGCTCCCAGGGAAATACAAAAGCCATAATAGACTTGGAAATCTTGGGAAAAGAATGAGTGGGAGAGAGGATTTGGTTGGAAAGTACTCTAAACACTAAAGTAGCAAAGGCTCAATTTTTTTTTAACAGATAAGTCTCGTCTACATGAGTCATCCGCAGGCCACCCCACCACTTCTTCCTGCTCTCTTAACAATGAGCAAATTCTTTCCAGATTGCTTCATTTTAGTGCCACTCACTAGGTGAGAATTCGAGTGGCTGGGTCTCCTCTGCTTTCAGCCGGCCACTAGTGATGGCTTGTGGAAGAGCTTTACCAGCCGTCCATCAGGGATCCAGTATTCACAGTGGCTGCCCTAACACGAGGGTGGGTCTGACTGCTAATCCTGGTTGTCAGCTTGATTAGACTGAGAAGTAGCTAGGAGATTAGTGAGCATGGCTCTGCGTGTGTCGGGGAGGCCATTCCCAGAGAGATGGAGGTGACTCTCATATGAACAATGGTTTAATCCACTAATGGACTAAAATTTTGAATAGACCATTGGGAAGTGATGGACATCTGAAAAACGGAGCCCAGAGAGAGGAAGTGTGTCAGGGGTGTGCCTTTGAATGATTTACCTGGCCCTTTTCCATTATCTCTCTGCTTTCTGGCCTTTATAGGCTGAGCAACTTTGCAGTGCCCCCACCCTTCTAGCCTGATGTTCTACCACCCCATGGCCCAGAAACAGCAGAGCAGGTCCCTCACACTGAATGCTCTATACCCACAAGCCTCCTTTTAAATTGTTTTTCTTGGGGCTATGCCATCCTGACATAAATCTGATTGCTCCAACAGGGCTAAGTGGCATGGTGAAATTGCCCCACACTCATAAACTGGGCTGCAAATATGGCGGCAGCAACTCTCCCTCCAAGGAGATGAGCACAGGTTGACCCAGAGAGGACCAACATAAGAGTCCAGGGACAGCTGCCTGGTTGAATTCCACTCCTTGGACAAGTCACTTGCTTTCGAGTGCTTCCATTCACTAACATGCAAATGGGAGAAATGAACCAGGTTCTAAAAGAACTGTTTAGAGAAACCATGTAAAATCCTTAGAACAGGGTCCAGCATGGAGTAGCAGTCCAGCCTGCTGTATGAGTATAGGTCCCTGGGGGAGTGGTTCAGATGCAGATGTAGATTCCTTGGGTACAGAGTGAGATTTGAGCTCCTGTGTGTGAGTGCTTCTGGTTCTTGAACCAGACTTTGTAGAAGCAGGGTCTACTCTATAAACCATTAAGAACGAGAAGATAGACTCTTTCTTGGGGTTGGGGAGAGAAGAAGAAAAGAAAAGAGGTAAGAAATTTGAAAACATTAAAGAAGCATAACAGCTCAAAATAAGAAAAGTCTTAGCATCAATTAAAATTGTCTTTCAAAGGAAATATATGGGCTGTTCTATAATCCAGAAGACCCTCCCACCTCCGACTGCTCCCTAAATCCCCCACAGGATCCAGAACTCTTTAGGAGACCACAGAAGTGTTTACATTTTGATTTCTCTTCTCTTAAAATCAGAAGAAAAATATTACTATAATAACAACAATAATATCGGTAAATCCAGACAAAATCATAGATGATTTTGTACCATACAGTCAGAAAATATAATTTTGAATGTTTTTACGGAGCAAAAGGTTTACGAATACAAAGGAGGCTAGAGTCCAGGCAAATCATAAAACGGTCGTAACAGACTGATATTACAGCACAGACTTAAGGGTGAGATAAAGGTTGGAGAAGGAGGGCCTCAAGATTCCTTCCAGCTTTGAGGTTCAATGTTTCTGTAAGATTCTCTGGCTATGCTCTGCTAGCTAGATCTGTTACCTATAAACTCACACCTGCAAAAGCGTGCTTCCTGTTCATCTCAAATCCTCATGCATAGACCAACGCAGCTCATCACTGCCAACAATTTATCATGAGCCGCCCCTGGCTTTATAATCTGCCTATGTCTTCTCTGTTTGCTTCCAAAATAAAGAAATTATAATTTTCATTGTTACCAAATACACTTGATTCCAGACACTGCAAGCATTGTTGCAGACATTGCCTCATTAATATGTACATCACTTTGCTGGAGGAAATGGAATTTTCCCGTTTTGTTTTTACTTTTAAAATGGCAAATTAACCCAAGAAAAGATTATATGAAAACTATTATTTGAAGTGAAATAGAAGAGGGGGGAAATAAAACCTAATTCAGTGGTGCTGGTGATGAGGAGGAGGAGGGGGAAGAGGAGAAGGAGAAGGGGATGACAACCATGATGATGACAGTGGTAGGGTAAAGCGGACCACGGGCACTTACAAATCATGGAGGCGGTAAGTCTCACTCATTGGTATAAATTGAATTTACTCATGTAGCATTAAATGAGTGACTGGACCTCACATTACCTCTTCTTCCTCAAAATGCCCAGGGAGCAGAAGCTATTTCTGAGCTTCGGAGACACTCCCAGTATGAGTCCACTCTTAGTATTTAACACCACCGGATAGAGAAAGAGACTCAGATGCACAGGAAGAACAAGCAAAGAGGAAATGGTTTGGCACCATGGCTTCAGAGAAAGACTAATAGCAGATGTGAAAAAGGTCCTTCAAACTTAGGGGAAGATGGTGACTCAAATGATGACTCTGGGTCATGAGGGTGAAACTCACTTTATAAAAGGTTATTTTCCCTTAATCACACTTAAATACTAGGGAGCTCACAAAATGGAGCCATGAAGAAGGTAAGAAGGAGGCTGCAAAGTAACACTCTCTGCTTCAAATAATGTTCCCTTTCTGTGGTTATGAGTTTCCTTTTTTCAATATTAAAATGTCCTTTCTTTTATGAAGCAGCATCAACACTAAATAACATTTCGTTTTTTTTATAATTTAATATCCTCGCTTAGTGATATAAATGTTTAAAAACCTCGTATCTTTCTCCAGTTTTAAATTTTATTTTTTGGTTTTTGTGAAATCCAAAACGCTGGGTGTCCTACCCTATGCATCGTTTTATTTACTCTTCTCCCTTTGTAGATGAATTCTCGGCAAGATGTTGTGACTACCACTCCAACATGTTCCCTTAGAAGCATGGGCCTCAGAATCTAGTTTTAAGGTCTGGGTTTGGATGCCACAGAGATGGCCCAGAAGTTAAGAGTATTTACAGAGAACCTGAGTTCAGTTTCCAGAACCTATATGGCAGTATACAACTATCCAATTTCAGGGGATCTGACTCAGGGGATCCTGCCTTCAAATGGAGCACAAATACACACACACACACACACACACACACACACACACACACACACACAATTAAAAAAAAATACCTGAGTTTGGGAGTCATGAAGATCATAAAGGCTGATACTACCAAGCCCAACAACCAAGTTCATAGTGGAAGGAGAGAATCAGCTCCTGAGAGCTGTCCTCTGACCGCACACACCGTGGTACTCTACCCCAACACACACACACACACACACACACACATACACACACATACTAAATGTAAATTTTTCTAAAGACCTGGATTTGCCCACTGGCTGCACCATTTTTCACCTGTGTGACCTTGAGCCAGGCCCTTGAGCTCTCTCTTCATCCACAGAATATAATTTTACCTCCTGACAGAGCTGAAGAGTTACATGAAGATCTGAATGCAGAAGCCACTGTCATTCTGTCACGGTAGCCCAACACCGCAGGCCTACTGGTAGAACTTGCCAGTGTCCTTGTTTCTGTTGGGATGACTCTCTACTCAGTGATCTTCAAAGTGTCACTTAGTGAAACTGCCTGGGCTGGAACTTCCTATTTAGTTCAAGAAATGCTAACCGCTGATTTAATATTCCTGGAAATTATATATAACTCTACTCATGAGGGAACATCAGACAAAACCCAATTTTTGAGTGACATTATAAAAAACAACTGGCCTAAATTCTTTTAAAATGTCAAGGTCATGAAAAACCAAAGAAAGGCCAGAACACCACTCCAGATGTATAATTCTGGAATGAATTCTAAATGGGAGGAGGGGGAAGTATGGTTATTTTTTAAAATAAGGACAATTGGCAAAATGTGAATAAAGCCAGAAGATTAGATAATAATGGAGCAGTGTGAACATTCTCAATGAATATAATATTCTTAGAATAATATGCACAAAAGCATCTAAAGAGAAAGGAGCACAACCTGTGAAATTTGTAATCATGTGGGCCACTAAAAATAGTCATCCCCCAGCATCCACCATCTGGGATTAGTTTCAGGATATCCACCCATGTCCACAGCCTTATCAGATTATAAGGATGTTTAAGTCCTGCTCGTAGACAGTCCGTACATATCCTCCTATGCCTTACATTCCCTCTAAACTACATGTGATATGTAATACAATGGAAATGGGATTTAATGAATCATTATTCTCTATTGTTTAGAAATCTAAAATGAGGAAAAAGTTCTACAGGCAGAATTCTTCTTAATGTTTTCAATCAAAGGTACCTGAATCCAAAGATACAGAACTCCCTGAGTAAGGTCTCTGTGTCTGTCTGTCTGTCTGTCTTTCTGTCTCTGTCTCTCTGTCTTTCTCTCTGTGTCTCTTTCTCTCTGTCTCTGTCTCTCTGTCTCTCTCTCTGTCTCTCTCTCTGTGCCTATAAAGAGAGAAAGACATGGTAAAGCAAATTTGGCAAAAAATACACAGCAGCCATTTTGTGTAAAGCTCTGTTTAGGACGACCACACGTCACAGTTTACAACAGGTCACACTGCTGCTCAACTGATTTGATTCTGGTGGTTCTCAGTGTACTGCCGTGAAGCTAGATCTCATGGGAGGATAGAGAAGGGTCTAGAATTATAGACAGGAAGACCACAATTCATAAACACTTTTCATCTTGTATATCCTCTTAGAATGTCCTTTGTTTACCGTGTTATCTTGTAAACATGAAGGTGTGACTTGATGTTGGAGGTCAGATGGTAACAAAACGGTGGCTCTTTGATCATTTTTCTTACTCCATGCCAAAATAGGCAAGAAGTCTGCCTGAGTGTTAACCTCAGGGCCTGAGAACAGCCGAGGGACCAGGTCCATATCTCCCATTTCAAACTCCCTCAAGACCTGAACTACACCATGTTTAAGTCTCTCCCTCCCTCCCATCCCTCCCTCCATTCCTTCCTCCCTTTCCTCTTCCTCTGTCTCTGCCACTCTCTCAATAACTTGATTTTTCTGAATATAGGAGCTGAACGACAGACCGTTCAGTGGGGCCCAAGCCGGCAGCTGCAGCAGGACTTGATCGATGGCCTCAGCGTGACTTCTATATTTCTAACATCTGGACCTGGAAATAGCAAACATTTCCAGACTGCGATGAGGGGACTGGGTGCACTTAAAGCGCTGACAGTCCGATGCACTCACAGGCGATCTGGGCAGTGGATAGTGCCCACAGGGAAGATGTCGGCCTTCTCAATAGCCAGCGGAGACATCTGTGGTTATGGAGAAGTGGGTAGGTAAGGCCAATGGGTACAGTCCATGGTCCACTGTCCAGACACAGGTAGGAAGAATAGTAGCTTCTCAGTGCTGTATCAACATTGCCATGCCGCAGTGTCATGGAGGTATACGCCAGAAGGCTTTGCCCGTCCTTCCTTACCAGGACGTGCTTGTCATTTACTTATGGGTCTGTTCTGCAGTGCTCTGGCCTAGATTCCTCCATCCATCTTTACTCTTCCAACAACCATCTTTGAAGATACAGAAAAGGATGTATTTTCCCTTTATTTCTGCGCATATGTCTGTGTGGTTGTATATCACAGGGGTGTGGTCACCCACAAATGCCAGAAGAGGGCATCAGATCACCTGCCGCTGGAGTTAATGACATTTATTAGCTTTCCTCTGCAAGAGCAAGGTCCTCTCTTAACCACTGAGCCATCCCTCCAGCCCTTGAAACAACTCCCTAAGCAACAGTTTCTTTTGTGGTATAGAAAACATTGATTTTTTTCCATGTTTTCCAGATATGGGGAGCAGGTAGTGTGGTCTGGTGCTCAGACGGGCTCTCACACAACCAAATGCCAGAGTTGGGATATTCACGCACCAGCTCCGCAGCCCTGAGCTGACTCGGTGCACCTAGATTGCCCAGTTCTATTATATAGTCCTGAGACCTGAGTGGCCTACAGTCTGCATGGATGCCTAACACTGCCCAAACTCATCCAGGTAGTATTCATGTTATCGTTCCACAGCTTCTCAGAGATCAAGGTCAACTTCTCTTCACTCTCAGTTCATCCTGTTTTCCCACAGAGGGAAATTCTTCAGATAGACTAAAGGGGTTAACGCGACCTCTCCAGGCTCCATCTAGATGAGTAGAAGCCAAAGCGCATGTAAGAAAAGTACCTTTGAAAGCAGAGACCCAAATGCAAAGTCTCCTAGACAAGCATCCTCCCACCCCCGCCTTTCTGAAAAGTAGACCAGAGAAAGGAAGCGCAGCCAGCACCGAGTTAACGTTTGTCCAACAATCTCCATACACAGGTTCTTGCTCGATTTCACGGCAGGCTTGTGATCACGGTTGTTTCCTGGGTGTTGAGGATATGGCTTGTGTGAAGTCCACACTGTCTTGTAGCACCAAACAATCAGGCAGAAGCACGGAGATCTCAACACTGGCTTCCTTAATGTAGAAGCAGGTCCTTTTAACCACTGGTGAAAATTATACAGCTCCACAAGGTGAATGATTGCCAATATTTTTTTTCCACCCCTTAAAATAGTGTTTTCTATGCTGAAGTAGACAACCATTGATTAAACCCAGCAGCCCTCATTAGTCAGTCTCTTGAGTGAAAAATAAAGCAGCAGGCTCCTGCCTTGTCCCTGGTAAACGCATGCGCATGCGCATGGGAAGCCAAAGGAGCAGGAAGCAGAAGGGAAATGAGCCAATGATACCCAAGATGCAGGTTCAGGTTCACCTTTCAGCTTTGCTGGGCCGCTGCCCCTGAGACCCCACCCACATCGCCTGTCTTAGAAGAAGCTACGGAATGATAACTTGAGTACATTCTAGGTGCACTGAGTCAGCTCAGGGCTACGGCACTGGTGCTTCAATATCCCAACTCTGGCATTTGGTTGTGTGAGAGAGAGCTCATCTGAGCGCTAGACCATGCTACCTGCTCTCCATATCTGGAAGAATGGAAAATCAATGTTGTCTAAAACACAAAGAAAACTGTTGCTTAGAGAGTTGTTTCAAGGGCTGGAGGGATGGCTCAGTAGTTAAGAGAGTACCCTGCTGCCGGGCGGTGGTGGCGCACGCCTTTAATCCCAGCACTTGGGAGGCAGAGGCAGGAGGATTTCTGAGTTCGAGGCCAGCCTGGTCTACAAAGTGAGTTCCAGGACAGCCAGGGCTACACAGAGAAACCCTGTCTCGGAAAAACCAAAAAAAAAAAAAAAAGAGAGTACCCTGCTCTTGCAAAGGACCCAAGTTCAGTTCCTAGTACCCAGTAACAACTTCCGGTAACTCCAGTTCCAAGTGAACATCAGTCGCATGACATCCAATTCCCCACACACTATTCCTGAGCCTAAGTAGGACTACCTTCTTCTGTAACTATTCGTTCCTCCACAGAATGTGAAGGCCACTGAATCCTGTTTCCTTTTTATTAACGTGTTCCCTCTACAGTCCTGGCTCATGTTCTTACTTAGGAGGACAAATGGATCTTCAGGGCCAATCCTCTTAACCCCACACCCCAACTTTATACCCAGATACCCTTGCTGTCCCCTGTGTCAGAGCTGAGGTCTGGGGCCTCTCTCAGAACCATATAAATGCACAGTGATTTATCTGCAACTGATCCCCAAAACCCTACTACTGACTGCTGCAGAGAAACATCCAGAAATCCTGAGAGTCATGGCCTTTTCTCCCTCTTCCTCTCTGCTGGTGGATTCTGGAAAACAGCAGAAATAACAGCGCTCCATCCATCACGCCCCTGCCCTGCCAATACAATTGCAAATTGACTTTAATCATTATCCACTGCTCTCCCAATTCATGCTTTGATGCTACATGCTATGCCTGCTCAAAGAAAGACTTTCTGGGTCTCCCATAAACCAAGGAAGGAAGAAGGAAGAAAGAAAGGAAAGAAGTTGTGAATTCTCTTTTCAATTGGCAAAGTTATCTCAGAGGTACTTGAATCTTAAAAATCCATGGACCTTGAAAAAAGATAATTTCAGCTTAACTCTGGGAATGTGAAAGTTGTTGCAAATGCAAGCAAATTGTGAGCCAAGCAAATGTTCCATCTTGCTGCATTACATTTGTGTTTTCTGATAATATTCACCATCAATTTCTGAGATGCCGCTTAGCTTACCAGTAAGGCTAGTTGGTTTGTTTGTTTTTCATAATTTATGGTGATGTAAATTTGTAAGACTTCCCTTTTTCTTTTTTTCTATTTTCATTTCTGCAAGACTAAAAGACTGCCGGCTTAAAAAGTGTCCCGTGGTGATTTCAGCTTGTAATTACATGAGGGAATTGCTTAGCTGTGGTGAGCTGCTGTCCCCTGGGCCTGATAAGATGAAACCACCCTGGCTATATAATTTGCATTTGTTCAGTGCTTGGACCGGTGGCCTCCAGATAGTTTACACATACACTCAGCCAACAGAAAAATGTTAAGCATGCTTGCTGTAAATTACACAGTAGAGACAAAGAGCCCCAAATGTATATGTACTGAAATATACAAACTCATGCAGTAGCATAAATTGGACGATCCTGGTCCATGGGCAACCTGTCCCACCCCCAACCCCCAACCAATGTTTCAGGATGAAGGTTTCTTCTATCTTAGTCCTCCAAGGCTGGGCTATTTATTTATTTATCTATTTATTGAAGCCAATAGAAGGGAGATGAGAAAAATTGTCTCTAGCTGGGCAGAGCAGCAGCTAAAACTGAGTGTTCTGGAAAGGACAGCTTTTGATGAACAGCTGAATATTACACTTCTCCATTTATTCACTCTTTTGTACTAGAGTCACTGCTAAAGCCTCTAGAAAGTTTTTGAAAGTTAGGGAATGGTCTTCTTTTCTTCCCCCCCGCCCCAGGATAAATGGATCCAGACATGGTCTCATGTAACCTAAACTGGCTTTGATCTCACTATTAGCCAAAATAGACAAAAACAAATTTTCTTTTTATATTTAATTTTTTAATTTATTTTTATTTTATATATGTAGCTGCTTCCTCTGCATGTGTGTCTGTGCACCACTTATGTACAATGCCCTCAGAAGTCAAAAGAGGGTGCTAGATCCTCTGGAACTGGAGGTGCAGATGGTTGTAAGCCACCACGTGGGTGCTGGGAACCTAACCCAGGTTTGCTGCAAGAGCAAGTGTTCCTAAAAGCTGAGCATTCGCTCCAGACCACAAACCAACTTCCTATGTGTGCATACATGTGTGTATGTGTGTACATGATATACATGTTTTGGGGGGATATAGGTATATACATGCAGTACATACATAATATATGCATGTTCTGCAAGGGGTATGTGTATGCGAATGTGTGAAGGATGCCAGTATCTTCCTCCATCTCTCTCTGTTTTATTCCCTTGAGACAGAGTTTCTCCTTCCAGCTTTATGTGGGTTCCCGAGATTGCGCTCAGATCATCAGGCTTACATGGTCAGAGGCAAAAAAGTCTTTGCCCGTGAACTATCCTGCTGGCCCTCAATGTCATTTTTCATAATTAAGAACAAGGTACTTGTATTTTTTTTTTTAGTAAGTAAAGAAGAAAGAGAACAAGATAAAAGGATTGAGGGAGGGGGGAAGCAAGGGAGGGAGAGAGGAAAAGAGGGAGGGAGAGGAAGAGAGGGAGCTGGAGACAGGGAAGAAGGAAGGATACGGGGAGGAAAAAAAGATGGGGAATCTCTGTCTTCGGGAATGCTCGCTGTTCTAGATCCGTTACTGTTGTGGCTTCTGTCTTCATCTCTTAATTCAGACTCTTGCTTTCTCTCTTTGCAAGAGATTTGCAGAAGAAAGTATTTTTCTTTGTAGCTTTCTTTTCCCCCAAAACAAAACTCACTGAAGAGAATAGGGTTTGGTGAGAGGTAAGTGTATCTCAGAGAAGGGAAAAACCAGGAGATTTCTGTCTGATGACAGAAGAGTCTAGGTAGGGACGAAGACAGGCTTGCAATGCCTTAAAGGAGCAGCTACCTCTCTTGCAGCCCCCAGAAGCTGGATTCTAGCCTGGGCTCCAAGAGTCAAAGATACCCTTGGGCAAAATATCACAGCACTACCAGGGAATCAGAGTTAATCACTGTCCACCATGGCACATTGGCCCTGAGAAAGACCCCAATCTTGGCCCAAGTCAGTGGCACATTTAGGAGATTGGACCAGAATGTGCCGGGGCCGAGTTCTCTACCAGCCTTAATGTCTGGGTACCCAGAACCAAAACTGAGTTTTTGGATAGGGGAAAAAAATATATATATATATACACATTTCTTAGTCATCTTTGTGTTCAATATATGCAAAGGATTAATACATCTATAAGTTAGTGCTGATTCAAGGTCATTTCTCTAACAACATGATCTCTCATGTGACAGATGCTTCTGGGGCAGTATGCAAAGGGAAGGGGGCAGGCATGGTGCCAGGGGAACCTCTCTGCGAGCATTACACCTGCCACAGGCTTCAGTAGCACAAGGCTGAGGAATGTACTCTACGCCTGCTTCATGCTGATTCCACTGCTGTTTGCTATTAGCAGTCCTACCTATGTATGCCTCCTAAGGACTTCATATGGAGTGACTGGACACAGCAGCTGAAGCATAGATCTTAAATGAAGACTGTCCAGGGTGGAACCCAGGCTCTGTGAGCTAGGGTGAGTCTCCTCGCTAACCTGTTTTCTCACCCGGGAATTCCATCATTCATATATCATAGAGTTATGGAAAGGATTCCACTGTGACTATTCAAAGATGCTTAGCACAGTGCCTGCCATTCAGTAAGATCTCTATTAAATGTGAATCGTGTCACCACCTTTATTACAACGAGCACTTGGAAAATGCTCATGAGTGAATTAATAGCTCTCTGTTTCCTCAAACACAGAAAAGAATTCAAGAAATGGAGAAATACTACATGATTCTCCATTAGGTGGTATTCTGGGCTGAATTCTGCCACAGTTCGGTTTTGCTACTGAAATTTTTTGCGTATATTTTCATGTAGTCAAAAACACTATCCCATTGGGTGGCCTAGATATAACAGTGGTGAGAACCTCAACTAAGATCAGGAATGCACAGTGTGGTTGTATCAATAACTGTCTTCTGGAAAAGCTACTTTCTGTGGAAATCCATCTTAGAACTTTGACCTCAAAGAAATTTCAATTAAATGCATACCAGGAATCCTGATTAATCAGAGAATTCATATTTTTCCCTCTGGGGATATATTTAAAGTAGCCCTAAGCCAACGATTCAGCAGGAAGACTGGTTGGACGGTAGCCATTTGGAAACACTACAGTTATAAGAACTTGAGTTGATTCATCACTTTCCAAATATTCTCTTAAAACAAAAACTTCTGGGATGAGAGGGAAATAGGCTTATATGACCAATGCCTTCAAGTTGCCATCCCACTGAAACTCAAACACCACAAACATGGACTTTCTCACATCTTAGAACCTTTGTCTTCCTTTTTGCCTCAGCCTGGAATGCTCTCCATCAATCCCGCCCTTACATAATCCCTGCAGGTCAGACTTGAAAAGTGCAGAGGTTAGTGGTTAGATCTGATACTCTGATGTTTCCCAGGCTGAGTGACGCTGGACATGTCATTTAAGTTCTCTATGACGTGGGTGCCTATAGTGAGGATAGTTCTATCAGTATTACGGAGTCTTGGGAAAATTTAAAGGATTGTTGTATGGAGACTATGGAGACAAGGACAGTTCCTAACATGTAGTAATCACTGTAGAACTGTCCTCTGTGTCCTTGAACTCCCCTAGATGGAACCGTATGCCTTCCCCTCCATGCTTGCAGTCATCTCTCTACATGTGTGCAGTGTCTGTCTGTCTTGTTGCTATGTGAACAGACAGCAAAGATGATCATCCTACCTGGTCCCCAGGGCATCAACCGATCCATCAATATGATGAATATACAACAAAGACTTGGTTATCATCAGAATGGGTTAAAAACTACCCAAGCTTTTCAAGTTTCTCCATGCAATGTTTTCTCTTCCTTGAGGAAGGAACCGGATGATTCCTGGCTGTGGCAGTTTCTGAAGCTGGATGCAGTAAAGTTTTGAGCCAGCTCTGAGGCTGCACCAGAATCATCGAAATCGGACAAAAAAAGGGAAAAAAAAAGCCTTATTTGGAGACATGAATATAGGTCAGTTGTTAGTAATGCTTGGCCATGATCTACAAAGTTTGATTCCACACAAAGCCAGGAATGATGGTGCCTATAATTCCAGCACTTTGTAGGTAGAAGTAGAAGTTCAAGGTCATCCTCAGCTACATAATAAATTGAAGTACATAAAATCTTGTCTTCAAACAAAAAAAAAAGGAAGGAAAGGAAGAAGAGGAGAGGGAGGGAGGGGGCAGCCAAGGAAAGTGGTATAGTAAGTAAGGTGATTTCTGTATAATCCTAAGCACCTGAGTTCAGATCTCCAGTACCCACATAAAAATCTGGGTTCAGTGCCACACCTGTAATTCCAACACTGGGAAGACAGAAGCAGGCAGATGCCCTGGGCTTACAGGCAGTCAGCATCGCCAACACAGTGAGCTCCCTCTGCGGTGAGGCACTGTCTGGAAAAAAATAAGTGGAGAATTTCTGAGGAAGATACCCAGCATCAACCTCTGACCTTCACATGCATGCATACACACATGAGCACACAGCCATGAGAACACAAACATACACAACAGAGAGAGAGGAGAGAGAGAGAGTCCTTTTTAGCCCTGTTAATAACAATCCTGGGAAAACAAGAGTGTCTTGAACTAACACACGTCACTTACAGGATGAAGTTTTCTTAACTTAAAGTTAAGCGTCTGAGTAGATGTCAACTACTGCATCTCTCCATCATGGCTGGGTCTGAGGACAGGTCCTAGGATCTAAGAGAGACCTCTGAAGAATCAATCAGACTGAGTCAATCTGCAAGGGGAAAGGGGCCTCTGTGGAAATAAGACCCAAGGAGACAAGGGACTGGGCTGATGATACCTGCCAGTCATCTTAGCTACTCAGGAGGCCAAGGCTGGAGGCTAGAGAATTTCAAACTGGACCATACAGGAAGACTTCATCTTAAAAAAAAAAAAAAAGTACAAAGAGACACTGAAAACCGAAAGTCCAGGAAAAGCCAAGAAATTTGACCTTGTGAAAGGGAGGCGGGATTGATGAAGTAAGAAGCTTCCTGGCAGGGAGAAAAAACATCCTGCCTGAGTTCTTCCTGCAGGAGGGAAGGCAGCACGAAGCAGCAAGAGCTCGCCAGAATCACCCCTGCATCTCTCTGTGCATGACCTTGCTTTCTCCTCCTTAGAGCAGAAAATCCAACAGAAACCGCATGGCACTGTATATACGTAAGAAATTACCTAACACGCTTGGGAAAGGCCCCATCTCACCCATAAATTCACAGGAAGGGCTTTGATCCTGTAAGGGTCTCTGCGTCCTCTTCTCAAAGGGTGCTCTCCTCCTCCTTTCCACTTAAGCTAGCAAGCTTTAAAGAAATTGAAAAGGACTAGAAGCTTGGGGGTTTGCAATGAAACATTGTGCTTTAAGAAAGGACTGGAGAGGTAAGCCAGCAGCTGAGAGCAGAGGCTCTTAGGTCTTAGACAGGACTCAGCTCCCAGCACCCACATGGCAGCTTAAAACTGTCCATAACCCCAGTTTGAGGAGATCCAGCACCCTTTTCCAGTCTCTGGAAGATCAGGAAAACTCCTTCTCGTAGTGTGCAGAGGCAACTGCAGATACCCCTATCTAAAGTGGAGGGAGAGTACTGACTCCCGCAAACTTTCCTCTGACCTCCGCATGTGTGCACTGTGGATTGTGCACAGGAGCATATACACATGTGGGCAACACATGCGTGGGTGCACACACACAATGAATGCAATAAATGAGGGACTAGATGGGAAGGGGAGAGGATCAGCAGGAGGGGAACAGGAGAGGATAACTATGACCAAAACACATTATATTCACGTATGAAAAGTGCCATAATGAAACCCACTATCATGTAAAATTAACATATGCTAATAGAAGCACATTCAATAAAAAAGTACATCAAGCCCCATGACACTATTTTCGGGACTCCAAACTGACCGTGGTGGAAGTCTTGACACCACGCTAACTGGCAAATCAGCCGTTTCATAGCCTTCCCCCACAGGAACTTACCAGCGCATGGATGACTGAGTTCCAGAGCTCTGAGGATCCCTCCTGCCATCCTACCGCACTTCACTGCTACTAAAAGGAAGCAGCATCCACACGTAAATACTCCCTGTCAAACAGTGCGGCCACAGGAGCGTGTGAGGATAGAGAAAAATGAATCAATAAGCCACAGGCCCTACCACAGCAGCTGCACATTCCCACCACATACAGATCTGGCAGTGAAATGTCTTCAGCTTTTTTTTTTTTAACTGAGAGAAATTGTAATATGCCAGAGAATTTTGACTCAGCCTTATCTGTATCCTCAAGTGAATGCATTCAAAAAGTTCTATTACAGCTGAAATTCAAGCATCTCAATTATGCAGTGAGCATAATAACAGAGGAACAATCAACTAGTCCAAACAGGTGATCTGGGCAGAATAAAGATGTGCCTTTGACTGTCATTCACTCCACAGTGAGCTAACGCAGGGTGATGAGACCTATCACCTTCCACTACAGGATGGCCAGACGGATGCGTCTCTTCCACACTGTATCTGTTCTCTTAGAGTTTAAATTGATAGTTCCTTTTCTTCTGGAACTCCCAACATTATGCAACGTTTCCAAGGCTGGTGATTGTGATAGGAGAAGAGAATGATGAATTGTATGTGAAAAGGGCTTGGTTTTTCCCAGAGGCCTTTTCATGTGCGATTCTCATTTAATTTCTCTATATACCCTTGGAAGATAAAGAGCACCCATTTTTGAATGAGGAAAAAGCTACTTATTAGGCTAAAAAGAGCTGCCGGGCTCTGGGTCCCACTGTCATTAGTGTAATTGGTCTGAGGACACTGACCATTATAAGCATCAGTATTCCTAGAATGACTGTCAGACTGCCCTGTTTCCTTACATCATCCAGGGAGCCATGGGCTCAGGACAAAAACATCGATTATGTGGCCTTATGGCTCATGTCCTTATGCTAGCTGGCAAGGTTTTAAATGAACCTGTATTTAGTCTTTTTTTTTTTTTAATCTTCTGTGGGATAAAGATCCTCTACCTAGCACCTGGCAGTGGTGGTACTTTCCTTTAATCCCAGCACTCTGGAGCAGAGGTCTGAGTTCGAAGCCAGCCTGGTCTACTAAACAAGTTCCAGGACAGCCAGAGCTACACAGAGAAACCCTGTCTCAAAAAAAAAAAAAAAAAAAAAAACCAACAACGACAAAAATATCCTCTATCTAGAAAGACTTATAAGATGGTGGATTCTCCAAATATAGGAAGTCTTCGACTTCTGAATAACAGCTGTTGTTGTGGTTGTCAGCATTTATCCCTATCCGTGGCAGCCTTTCATCTTTTGGCTTTCCTCTCTATATTTGGATGACTTCTAAATTATGAGTAATCACTAAATTAAGAGTCAGAATGCTAATTTCCAGGCTCTCTTGCAGCTAGCATTTTGACCTAGGGAATTACTTGCTGCCAGTTAAGGACATCTGTATATTACAAGACTTTAGCTGAGAAAAAAAGATTCTGCACAGACTTCTCTCATCTTTGCTGATGACTGGGAGACAGAGTCTGGTTTTGAATTGGGGGACGTTTGTAGGGGTTTCATTAGAGTATTTCTGACATAGATATTACAGATTGGGGAGAAGTCTTCCATTAGATCTATGGCTCAGTTTGGTTTGGGGTCTTTTTCTCCTCCAGGTTTACCCTCAGGCCAAATTTCCAGTCTACTCAACAATTCTCTGATCCACCCAATACCTTTTGTAAAAAACAAACTCCCTTTCTACTTATTTAAGAATTGGCTTTCATTGTTTTGTCTAAAACCCTAATATAAATGTATCTTTGATTTTGCAAATATAGATGCTGATGCTTTGAGAGTTTAATTTGTTACAGATCACAAAGGAAGTCAATCACAGAGCACAGATTTGAATTTGAACCATCATAATCCAAAGCTCACTTTGTAAACTGCAAAGATTATATCATAAATCATAAAAAGAATGAGCTGGAGT
Source organism: Tokudaia tokunoshimensis (assembly GCA_036184795.1). Classification (NCBI taxonomy): domain Eukaryota; kingdom Metazoa; phylum Chordata; class Mammalia; order Rodentia; family Muridae; genus Tokudaia; species Tokudaia tokunoshimensis. Next base: position 41,224,970 of record BTHU01000013.1, read on the forward strand.
TGGGCTTTTTGGTTTTTAAGTTGGAGTAAATTCCAGAAGTATGTAGTTTAATTATAAGGTCTGAGTGACAAACAGTCAAAACACAGACCATAACCCAAATTTTCTGATCTGTAACTTGATGCCTCCCATGATCCCATTTGTCCCCACAGTACTGTCACATTTTGCTCTATATATTTTGAGATATTCTAAACATATTTAGGTTCAAGAAAATTATACAAAAAAAAGGTGCCATAGTTTTGTGTCCTATAGCTTTCTTTTTTAAGATTTACTTTTAACTGTATGCATGTCTATATATGGGTATGTGCACATGAGTGTGGATGCCCATGGATGCCAGCCAGGGGCATGAGATCCCTGGAGATGGAGCTACAAGTGCTTGTGAGTAGCCTGGCATGGATACTAGGAACCTCAGGTCCTCTGAAAGAGCAGTCAGGCAGCTAATAGTCATCTCTCCAGCCAGCCTTCCCCAATTTTCTGTATTTAAGTTCTACTTTACTGGGGCTGGAGAGATGGCTCAGCAATTAAGAGCACTGACTGTTTTACCAAAGGTCCTGAGTTCAATTCAGGACCCCATGGTTCATTCAAGCCACATGGTGGCTCACAACCATCTATAATAGAATCCGATGCCCTCTTCTGGTATGTCTGAAGATACAATACACCCATATAAATAAAATTATTTTTAAAAAGTTCTACTTTACTGGGAGATAGTCTTTAATAATTCAGCAAGTGTGTGTGTGTGTGTGTGTGTGTGTGTGTCTGTGTCTGTGTGTCTGTGTCCGTGTGTGTGTTTGTGTGTGTCTGTGTGTGTGTCTGTATGTGTGTGTGTCTGTGTGTGTGAGTGTGTGTATGTGTGAATGTCACATGTCTTAGGTACCTAAAGAAGCCAGAGAAGGTATTGCATCCCTTGGAACTGGAGTCACAGGTGATTGTGAGCTGCCAAATGTGAGTTCTGGGAACCACACTCTGATCCTTTAGAAGAGCAGCAAATGTTCTTACCCACTAAGCCATCTCTCTAGCCCCAGAACCTGTTTTCACGTCTCAGATTGAGACTTTGTTTCTGCCAGGTACTTATATATACTCCCATATTTACAGTATCTACTCATACAAGGCCCAAGGTACACTTACATATTCCCACTCACAACTCCAGAGCAGGGTAAGCTGCTTCTCACTTTCCCAAAATTATCAGTGGATTCCCCGGTCCCTCTTCATAGCTGAGGTACACCTACTGGGCTCCCGTTAGTGATCAGAGAGATACAGGACAAAGCCATGTGTGGTAGTGTATGCCTCTAATACTGCCACTTAGAAGACTCAGGAGGCAGAGACATAAAGATCTTCATGAGCCTTAGGACAGCCTGCTCTACATAGTGAATTCTAAAACAACTACATAGTGAGACACACACACACACACACACACACACACACACACATTAGATAGATAGATAGATAGATAGATAGATAGATAGATAGATAGATAGATAGATAGATGTCACCAGGTGTGGTGGTCCAGCCTTTAATTCCAGCACACAAGGAACACAGGCAAGCAGATTTCTATAAGTTCCAGCCAGATCAGCAGAGTCTACATAGTGAGTTCTTGGCTGGACAGAAATAGAGAGAGAGAGCCTATCTTTAAAAACATAAATAAGCCAAGCAGTGTGAGCACATGCCTTTGATCTCAGCATTCAGCAGGCAGAGGTAAGCAGATCTCTGGGTTCAAGACCAGCCTGGTCTACAGAGCAAGTTCCAGTATAGCCAAGGCTGTACAGGGAAACCCTGCCTCAAAAAACCAAAACAAACAGATAGACAAATAAGTAAAATATTAAAATATTTAGAATATTTAGAAAGAATAAAATTAAAAATTAAGAATAGGACACATAATTAAATTTAAATTTCAAATAAACAGTACAACACTGATTTACATTAAAAAGTGTTATGCCAGCTGAACATTGTGGCACACGCCTTTAATTCCAGCACTCAGGAGGCAGAGGCAGACAGATCTCTGTGAGTTCAAGACCAGCCTGGACTACAAAGTACAGGACAGCCAGAGTTACACAGAGAAATCTTGTCTCGAGAAAACAAAAAACAAAGAAATAAAAACTGTTGTGCCATTGGTCTGAAATTCAGATTTAACTGATGTATTAATTACTTATCTCAATGCTGTGACCAAATGCCTGATATCTTGGTTAGGGTTTTATTGCTGTGAATAGACACCAAGACCAAGGCAATTCTTATAAAAACAAACATTTAATTGGGGCTGGCTTATAGTTTCAGAGGTTTAAGTCCATTATTATGGTGGGAAGCCTAGCAGCATGCAGGCTGGAGAAGGAGCTGAGAGGTCTACATCTTGATCTGAAGGCGCCCAGAAGGAGATTGTCCTCTGCAGGCAGCAATGAGGAGATTATCCTCCACACTGGCTGTAAGTTGAGCTTCTATATGAGCCCTCAAAGCCCACAGTGACACACTTACTCCAACAAGGCCACACCTCCTAATAGCACCACTCCCTATGGGCCAAGCATTCAAACACATGAATGTATGAGGGCCATACCTATTCAAACCACCACATCTGACAAGAAGCAATTTAAGGGAGGAAAGGTGTATTCTGGCTTATAGTTCAGGGATCATTTTATTACTATAAGAACACACAGAAAAGGCTAGGGAAAACATGGCACTTGGGGGCAGGAAACCACTAGTCACATTGATGTAGACTCCAAAAGCAGAAAGTGAACAGGAAGTGGGGCCAGCCCCAAGGCTGGTCCCTCAGTGACCAGCTCTCTCCAGGGATGCTTTCCCTCCTTGAAGCTTCCACAATCTTACAAAACAGTATCACTAACTGGGGACCAAGTACATGTGAGTAAGAGGAATGGTTCATATTCCAACCACGAGTGTGTTTTTCCTTGCTAAAGCTGTCATCCCTAGTCAACCTGAGGCCAACAGTCTTGTCCCTGTGTGGCCTCCTGCCTCTAGATCCAAGGATGTATCATATCCATCAGCACCAGCCTCATTTGCACATCTCAGAGTTTCCTGCCTACCTCCAGGATAACACATTCCTTGCTTTTGCAATAGTGATTATATACGAACACTTTAAATCGATGTCACATTTTGTCAGGCTGTTCAATGTGGCCCTAGTGAAGGTCTTCTCCTGTGGGCCAGTCTGCCATGTTCTCAAGTGCTTTAGTTATGTTACATAAGTCCCTCATTCTCCAGATGTGCAATGTACTATGTCACTTGGCGAAAATGCTCAAGTGCACAGGGGTTATTGCTTACAAATTAGTCAGAAGACTGCGGAATGTCCAGTATGTCCCTTGAGCACCCTTGCAAAGGAAGTTTTCAGTGGTAGTCATGGCCTGGGGCCCACACATATCAGGTAAGTACTCTATCACTGAACTACAACTCCAATCTCAAAAGAATTTTTTTGCAGGAATTGTCTTCAAAGTCAGTTGGGCTGACCAAATGATTCAGGAAGTGAAAGTACTTGCTTATGACCCAAGTTCCATCCCAGATCCTGTGCTGAAAGGAAAGAACTCTTTCCTGAAGTGCCTCTATGGTCTCTACTTCTCTCTCTCTCTCTCTCTCTCTCTCTCTCTCTCTCTCTCTCTCTCACACACACACACACACACACACACACACACACACACACACGCGCACGCGCACACACACACATGTCATTGTCATCTTTAACAATACAGCAAGTTCCAGGCCAGCCTGGGCTACAAGAATTCGTGTCTTGAATTTTTTTTTTTTTAATTTTGAAGAGGTAAACAAGCCCCCAGAATTGACTGAAGTCAAGTCTTAAAGACGGCCTCTGTGTCCTCAGCATAAAACTGAAGATACCTGCTGGGTTACATTTTCACCAAGCCCATGTAAAGAAACGAAAAGTGAGGTGGAGAAGCTGAAATAGAAAGCTATTGAATCGAAGGGTTGAAACACGGATATTTTAGGAAACAACATTAGTCAAAATCTAAGAAATGAAAGACACCAAGTCATAGGATGAGAAAATGATGTGGTTTCGTGTTGGAATGTTCCAGAGAAAGGCCCCTTTCAGGACAGTGCTATATAAAGCTCCCAGAGGAGAAGACGGCTTTGTTCTCATTTTAGAAATGGAAAACCCCCTGCACTCAAAATTCCTAAGTCCTCTATACATCTTTTCTGACAGTCCCACCCCGACCTTGTAACTCCACTTCCAGGCAAAGCCTAACCAGATCTAGGTTGGGGTGATCCCAGTCTCATTCTAGGGTCTTTGACATGGTCCAATGAAGAGTATCTTCCTTTTCCTCTTTATTTGTGATTAGATATTGTTATCATTCCTATGTCAGTCAGGGACCCTGTACAAGACTTGATGATATTTTCATAGCAGAGTGTTTAATAAAGAGACTTTGGGTGTGAACGCTGGGAGGCCAGAGGACAGCCTTGGGTTGCTCTTCAGGGACCATCTGCCTGGCTTTTGTGGATTCTGGGGAATGAGTTCAGGTCCTCGATAAACAGAAAAAAAAGCATCTGACCAAGTGTGCCATCTCTCTGGCCATGGATAGTTCATTTCTGGTTGATTATTCTCTGAGTTAACAATAACAATTTATCCAAGATAAACATTAAAAAGACATCACAATCTTTGAAACTCTGTTTGGTCATACCTCAACTTTCAAAAAATATTCTAGAAGCTTTAAAAACTGATCCAGGCCTGGGCTTCCTACCCACTCTAGCATGCTCTGCTGCTAAAAACACATTGTCTAGCCTTAGAGGCTGCTTCCCTCCCAAACAGTTCCTACAGTGATGTGAAGCAAGTCTTCTGCTCATAGGAAGAACAGAGTACTGCCCCTCACACCAGCCTTGGGCTCAGAATTTATTGTACCTATGAGGTCTTCGGCTCTCACCCACCCAGGTCTTCACTCTGAAATCCTCCTTCCAGGACACCCCACTCCAACACTGCTCACTGAATGGCAAAGCAAATTGTGACCACCCCAGTTTTGAAAATAAATAAAATCATCAGTTAAGTGTGCTGGTTACTCTTCCAGAGTACACCAGTTCAATCCCCAGTTTACAACCATCCATAACTCCAATCCCACAAGTCTGACGCCCTCTTCTGGCCTCTGTGTACAGACATACATGCAGGCAAAATGCCCATATCAAAAAATATAATAATAATAATAATACAAAAAAACAGAGCAAACCATGAATCTTGGAAAACACTTGGAAATTTCACAAAGAAATAGGAATCAAATACAGCATTACTACTAAGATATGCTGCTATACATAAAATATGTTGTCAACAAAATAGAATCATGCTCTACAAGATTTAGAAATATCGGGCTGGAGAGATGGCTCAGTGGTTAAGAGCACTGACTGCTCTTCCAAAGGTCCTGAGTTCAAATCCCAGCAACCACATGGTGCCTCACAACCATCTGTAAAGGGATCTGATGCCCTCTTCTGGTGTGTCTGGAAATAGTGTACTCATATAAATAAAATGAATTTAAAAAAAAAAAAAAAAAGCCGGGCGGTGCTGGCGCACGCCTTTAATCCCAGCACTTGGGAGGCAGAGGCAGGAGGATTTCTGAGTTCAAGGTCAGCCTGGTCTACAAAGTGAGTTCCAGGACAACCAGGGCTACACAGAGAAACCCTGTCTTGAAAAAACTAAAAAAAAAAAAAAAAAGATTTGGAAATATCTTCACTTGCTTCCCTCCTCTATATATAATAAACATTTTTCTACCTCATTAGTCCTTCCTCCTTAAGTAGCCTGAGGACAACCCTGAACATATACTCCTCTGTCTCCACCCACCCCCTCCCCAGAGCTGACATTGTAGGCATGAGCCTTCACACCTGGCTATATGTACTGCTGAGAATCAAACCTAGGGCCTCTTGCACACTACACGAATATCATATTCCCAGACCCTATTACTTATTGGTAGCATTTTAGTGATTATACATTGTGTGCTATAAATGCATGGCAGTTTATTTCAACAGTCCTCTATTGGGGACGTTTCTATTGTGATAATTATCCTTATAAGAAAGTTATTCTTAGCTGTGTGTGATGGCACACACCTTAATCCCAGTGCTAGAGAGGCAGAAGCAGGTGGATCTCTGTGAGTTTGAGGCCAGCCTGGTCCATAAAGCAAGTTCCAGGACAGCCAGAACTGTTACACAGAGAAAACCTGTCTTAAAAAACCAAAAAGAAAAAAAAGAAAGTTATTCTTTCAGGCAGCCATAATTATTACATCCTCAGCACAAATTCCCAGAAGTGAAAATTAGTAAGTGTACTGGTTGGTTTTGTGTGTCAACTTGACACAAGCTAGAGTTATCACAGAGAAAGGAGCTTCAGTTGGGGAAGTGCCTCCATGAGATCCAGCTGTGGGACATTTTCTCAATTAGTGATCAAGGGGGAGGGCCCCTTGTGGGTGGTGCCATCCCTGGGCTGGTAGTCTTGGGTTCTATAAGAAAACAAGCTGAGCAAGGCAGGGGAAGCAAGCCAGTAAGAAACATCCCTCCATGGCCTCTGCAACCACTCCTGCCTCCGAGTTCCTACCCTGTGTGAATTCCTGTCCTGACTTCCTTCGGTGATGAACAGTAATGTGGAAGTGTAAGCTGAATAAACCCTTTCCTCTCTGACTTGCTTCTTGGTCATGATGTTTTGTGCAGGAATAGAAACCCCGACTAAAACAATAAGGTTGTGCACTTTGTAATGATTTGAGGTCCATGTTCATGGAAAAAAAAAAAGGTCTATCAACACCACCAGTTCCATACAACAGTACCTATCCAAACCTACCTCAAGGAATAAAAAAGAACCGATTATTATTTGCCTTGAACTATCATGTAGGATGACAAATTAGTAAATATCAATGCAGAAATAGTTTTGATTTATTAAAAGGACTTGCCACTTGGCTACTTTCCTTTTGTTTTTTGTTTTTTTTTTTTTGTTTTGTTTTTCAAGACAGGGTTTTTCTGTGTAGCCCTGGCTGTCTTGGAACTCACTCTGTAGACCAGGCTGGCCTCAAATTCAGAAATCTGCGCCTGCCTCTGCCTCCCAAGTGCTGGGATTAAAGGCATGCACTACCACTGCCCATCAGGCTACTTTCAACAATATCTCTCAGCACATTCAAGGCATTTTTCAGTTTAAAATATGATTTTAGTCTGGCCTGGTGGAATATACTTTTAATCCTAGCACTTGGACACAGAGGCATGTGAATCTCTGGGAATGTGAGGCCAGTCTACTCTACATATTTAAAAATAAATATTCAAAAATTAATATGGGGGACCTAAGAGATGGCCCAGTGGTTAAGAGCACTGACTGCTGTTCCAGAGGTCATGAGTTCAAATCCCAGCAACCACATGGTGGCTCACAACCATCCATAATGAGAAACAAATAAAAAAACCTTTGGGCTGGCACGAGCGGGGCCCAGAGCGAGAGGGGCCAGAGCAAGAGGAAGAAGGGAAGGGGAAAAAAAGAGCACTTATGTTCTTGCAAAGGCCTTTGGTTCAGTCCCTAGCCCCCACATGATAGTTTTCAAACACCTGTAACTCCAGACCCATGGGATCTGACACCTTCTGACCTCCACAGTCACTTGGCACACACATGGTTCACATACACACACAAACGCACAAAATAAAATAGTTTGTTCAAGGTTTTAATAAAATAAATAAATTAAGTATAATTGGGAGGGGGCCCCTAGGGAGATTGCTCTGTCAGTAAATGACTTGCCACTAAGCAAGAGACCTGAATAAACTTGGATTCCCTGCAGCCACATAAAAAGTTAAGCAAACGGCACTCACAGTCCCAGCACTGAAGAGGCAATGGAAAGAGGGCTCCTTGGGCTTGCTGGTCAACCCACGTGGATGAATCTACAAGACCCTGCCTCAAAAACTAAGATGGAGGGGCTGGAGACTTGGCTCTGCTGTCAAGAGCACAGGCTGCTCTTCCAGAGATCCTGGGTTCGATTCCCAGCACCTACACGGAAGCTCACATCCTCCCATGACTCCAGTTCCAGGAGATCTGACGCCCTCTTCTGGCCTCCTTGGGCACAGGGCATCCACAAGTGCAGAGACACACAAATAGGCAGAACACTCATGCACATAAAAATAATAAAAGCAAATAAAGATAAGGTGGAGAACAATAGAGAAAAAGACCTAGCCTTGACCTCTCACCCCCATTCATGCATGTACACACACGTACATATATATACATACATATACACATATAAAAAATGGATAAGATAAAATGTGATTTTAAGTTTCTGTGGAAATCTTCCATAGCATCACTGATATAGAACCAGAGTAGAAAATAAGGTTTCTCTGTGTTCGCTTTTCTTTTCATAGAGAATGCCAGCTCTCAAAGGACTCTCCTTCTGCCCTCTCTTGAGAGGAGCTTCGCCAGCACAGTACATTCCCCTGAACCTAATCCATCTCCTATTTCATATTCCATTTCCCATCATGCCCTGGGTAAACACAGCAGCACTGTCATGAAGACTGCAGCCCACACTCACTCATCCCTCACTGAACTCCTATTATACTTATTGTCTGTACCACACAATTAGCACTTTATTATATACTGTCTTGTTCTCTAATTGTCTGTACCACACAATTTAGCACTCTTATTACATTCTGTCAGATTCTGTAACTGTGCCGTGTATTTTTGTCCCATCTCTCTGCCTAGATTACAAGCACAGGGTGGCAGGGTCCCTGTCTGGTCCTACTTTACCATCTCCCACAGCACAGCTGCTGGGCCAAGCATGGATCCCCAACAAGTCCTGGTTGGTGGGAAATGAGGAGGCTGGAAGATGGTTTAATTGACTTTCTGGTGGACTTTAAACAGTTTGCATTGTCTAGGCTTGGAGTGAGAAACAAATGAGGCACCAGGGACAGAGGGGCACCATTGTCATCCCTTCCTGTCCCTCTGTCCCATCTGACCTGAGGCTTACAAGTCATTTAGTTTCTGGTTTTCTATGTATACAAAACAGGAAAACACATCTATGACAACACATGTCCCATCCAATGATTCTACAATACAGCATCCTCCATCCAACTGGGGAGGTCCTGCCAGGAACTGGAAAGCGATTATTCTTGGAAATTAAAGAGACTTCAAACCTACTTCGTGGTCTTCAACTAACTACTTGATCTTTCTCCTGTCCCTCTGAAGCTAGAGGCTGACTACTCATCTCTGAAATGATTCCAGTGTCTGTGGTTAGGTGTGATGTGGCTGAGTGTCTGCAGCCTGCTAGAATAGTCTTACTTTTCTCAATTTCTGCCACAGTCATGCCTTGAAGTAACTATGAAACCTTATTATAAACATAATAAGTATAATCGATACCTCTGTTTGCCTCACATACTCTTTGAACAGTGTCTGCCTTGGCTGTGATTCGTCAGTTTGTCCCTCAGTAAGTGTAGAAAATGAAGTCAGACAGAGTTCTGCCATTAGTTTCTCTTCCCAGCTAGGTTGTTTCCATTTAATGGTGTGCCACAGGACATCGGGGTTACTTCTAAAGTATTAGGAGGAGCACCCCGCCTCCAGAGTTCACGAATCCCTCCTAGTGTCTGTGACTCTCACCTCTGCTGTGAACACTCAGTGAACTAATCCCTAGGCTTGCCATGTCTCTCTGACTCGGGGATGATGTAAAAAGGTTCTGTCCCTGAGTGTTGCCGCCTGCCTTTCCCTTTCTGACCAATATGTTTTGCCATACCGAATCCTTTCATGCTTTTGTTCTTGTTGTTTATACAACTGGTAAATACACAATAAAATCTACCAAGGAGGACAGTTGCGCAATGTGTGACTTTCCGGGGACTGGAGAGGGAAGCCTGTCCAGGAAGTGCTTTCGTGGAGGGTCTTTCCCATCCCTGAGGCTCTAAGTGGTCTTCTTAGGCTCCTTAGTAAGACCGAGGACTTGCTTACGAACTTGCACTGCAGAGTTTCCCTTCCATGAAGCTACCTGCTGTCTTTGCTATCCATTCCAGTTGTCTGGATTCATTTCCTCTTCAGAAGTGTTTATGTAGGTCAGCCACATCACAGGCAGGGCATTGCATGCTGGAGATAGGAAAATAACCACCACCCAGACAGACTCATACTCCAGGAAAGTATGCCTAATGGAGGCAGACCTGCCAATAGACAGTTCCCACACAGAAGATCACTATGAGAATTCAGGTCCCACCAAGCAAGGTGGCACACACCTTTAATCCCAGCACTAGGGAGGCGGAGACAGGCAGATCTCTGAGTTCGAGGCCAGCCTGGTCTACAGCCTGAGTTCCAGGACTTCCAGGGATATGCAGAGAAACCATGACTTGGAAGGGGTGGGAGATGGGCAAGGAGAGAACACAAGCTGACATCTCTAAAATCTAGCACAAAATGAGCAACAGAAAGGACATTCTAATTTTCTTAACCTAGACTCAACTCTCTTCTACTCTGTCCAAAATAATATGAAGACTTTTCTCACTGAAAATCAGTGTTCAGTGTCCAGCTACTGCTAACACTTCAGTTCCTTGAGATCAGGCATCTATAATTGTTTTCTTCCAGTAGCTGCTATGTAGGAGAGAGAGAGAGAGAGAGAGAGAGAGAGAGAGAGAGAGAGAGAGAGAGAGAGACCGGCTTGATCTGGCTGTCCCTCCCACTGAGTCAACCTTGTTGGATAAGGGAAGAATTGGCCTGATTGTAGGTGCCTGTTGACCCAAAGAGAAGGGAATTACTTGAAAGCTAATTTATGGTGGTCTCGGGGTTAAAAAAGAAAGCGCAAAAAAGGACATCCTTGGTGATGAGGTATTTGTCTCCAGCCTCAGTTTCCCGCCCTAGCTCCACAGACTCACTCACACTTGGACTCAGCAGGGAACCTGCAGAAGAAAGGTGATGAAGATGTATCAACTGCTTCAGAATGCAGGTGGGAAACCGTGGAGGAGAAGGGAAGAACAAAAGAAAAAAAAAAGTCAGGTTCTCCTGTAGGTTTAGAGGAGGTGAGTTTGATGGGCCTGAGAGCATCCTGGGCCGAGAGTGGCCGAATGGAGACACTGCCCCCTAGTGGGAGGGAACATCAACCAAGAACCCAGAGTTGAAGAACTGAAAAAAAAGGACAGCAGGGTACTTTCATGTACCTGCCTGTAAACCAATGGAGAACGCTGAGAGAGAGGGCGTGGGGGGTAGAGGGGGGAGGGAGGCAGGGAGAAGTTCTCCCCCACGCTGGTCTAGACACAGCCAATAAGGCGTGAGCAGTGTGGGTCCCACCCAGACGGCAGAGAGAAAACCCAAGTTACCCTGGTAATAATGAAATTAAAGTCTGGTAGTGAAAAAACTAGAGGCCCAAGATAAGCATCAAAAAGACACGATTGTGGGCCCTGCATGATGAGAGAGACCTCAGGTAGGCTTTTCCCTCCCAGAGATATAGAAGAGCTCAAGTACCCAGTGGAGGCTGGAGACTGGCTGGCCAGGCTGATGTCAGGTAAGCAGACAGCAAAGACCATAACTAAATTCTGAAAAAAATAGATAGCCCTTTGAACCGAGCAAAAGAAAATCCTATCTACATATATAGGAAACACTTCAGACAATATTAAAAGTATACATTCTGCCTCTGGCCCCTTTCCCAGAGAAACTGTTAAAATCAGGGGTCCTTCGCGCAGAGGCCCCCACAGCTGATGGTGACTAACACAGCGTGGTACTTCCCCATAGCTGTTTGAATCCCCTGGAATGCTAACCCCACCAAACCTCTCCATCATCATTAAAGAGTAGACGCACAGACACCAAGTTCCTCAGGAGTCTCCCCACTGTCAGATCGGCACCCACCTGTTCGCTAACGTGGGATCCCTTGAACATTGCTCCTGCCCCCCTAGACGTACCAATGCATATGGAGTTGTATCCCTGCGCACGGCATTTTCTCTTCAGCACAGACGGGATGCCTACATAAATACCGTTCTGTGTTTGGCTTTTCCCTGACTTCCTGGCCCACCTGTAAATACAGCAAATATTTGAATTAGACGCTTCTTTAAGAGGAAACACAGTTCAGGCTATAGCAAGATTTCTAGCCTGAGAATGGAACACAGGAGGAAAACTCTCCAATATTCAGGGACCTTGCCACAGGCCCAGATGAACCTGGTCAAAGGGGGCACTGTCAACAGTTCTGAGACCTGGGATCTGAGTATGCCCACAGGCTACAGGCTGGCAGTGTTCTGAAGGCTAAGACAAGAAGGTGGAGGGTGGGAGGAGGTGGGGGGACCAACTAAATTCCTTGAGGGCCTGGGGGAAGCCTGCAGTCTCTGATCCTGCATAGTTAGCACTCAGTTATTAGTGCACATACACGCGCGTGCGTGTGTGTATATGTGTGTGTGTGTGTGCGTGTGATATATATAATATTATATATATATATATATATATATATATATATATATATATATATAGAGAGAGAGAGAGAGAGAGAGAGAGAGAGAGAGAAATGATGCTTGGAGGTTAGAGGATAACCTGGGGAAGTTGGTTCTTTCCTTCCACCCCGTGGGTCTTGGGAATTGGCCATCAGGTTGGTGGCAGGCTCCTTACCCTCAGAGTCATTTGAGATCGATTGTCTTCTGCTTCTCAAGAAGTCAGTTCCTGGCTGTGCTATCTGGAATGTTTTGTTTTGAGACAGGATCTCAGCTGGGCATGGTGGCCCAGGTCTTTAATCTCAGCACTTGGGAGGCAAAGGCAGGCAGATCTCTGAACTGAAGAACACACTGGTCTACAGATAGAGTTCCAGGACAGCCAGGGCTACACAGAGAAACCTGGTCTTGGGGTGGGGGGCTTGTAGGGGTGAGGGAGGTGCTTAGAAGAGCAGACACACAGACAGGAAGAAACTGTATCTTATGTAGCCTTACCTGGACCTTGATGTCTGTGAACTCCTGATCTTCCTGTCTACAGCTCACAAGCACTGGGGCTATAGGTGTGTGTCTCCACACCTGACACAACTTCCATCTGCTCCATTTTTATTTGGGGTGTCCTGGAGGTCCTGCTCATGGCTTTATACACACCAGGATGCCATTTTACAGCTGAGTTATACCCTCAGCCCTGATGCTCAAAACCCAGAGAGCCAGTGCTTGGGAGGAAATGTGTGTTGTTTTATGCATATGGGCGTTTTGCCTGCATGAATACCTGTGCACCAGGTAGATGCCTGGTGCCTGCAGGGGACAGAAGAGGGTAAAAAGTCCCTTAGGGGCTGGAGTAACAAATCATGGTAAACTGCCCTGCAGGTGCTAGGTATTGAACCTGGGACTTCTGGAAGAGCCAGAGTTTTTAACCACTGAGTCATCTCTCTAGCCCTAATATTTTCATTGACTGCTAAAGTTCCAAGAAAGAAAGGAGAGAGGGAGGGAGGGAGGGAGAGAGAGAGAGAGAGAGAGAGAGAGAGAGAGAGAATTTCTGCTAGTAGACTGCCATCTAGTGATAGGTTTCTGCCACACCGTGTTGATAATATATAATATATAGCCCATGTGCCTTGGAATGCTTTTTCAAGCTGTGACAAGTAGATTATAATTCATTTGCACAATAGCTAGGACATACCGGAGTATTCTTCAAAAGACTTTTTGCCTCTGTGTTTACTTGAATATTATGAAAGAAACCTGGGATGGAGGGATGGCTCAGCAGTTAAGAGCACTGACTGCTCTCCCAAAAGTCCTGAGTTCAAATCCCAGCAACCACAAGGTGGCTCACAACTATCCATAATGAGATCTAACGCCCTCTTCTAGTGCGTCTGAAGACAGCTAAAGTGTACTTACATATAATAATAAGTAAATCATTAAAAAGAAAGAAAGAAACCCTTCCAGTCAAAATTAATATTAACTTTCTCTTCTGCTAACAACTAGTTATATGTTCATAGTCTCCCATGCTGATGCTCAAATGGTCTATATTTTCAAAAGTTTTCCCAACTACTAGAGTACTGCAAAGCAATGTGTGTGACCAGTTGTCACAGATGTCAAAAGGTGTGAATATCACAGGCCAACAGTGAGGCAATGCTCTCCAGGTTCAATCCACGCTAGGATTCTCCCTTTGATTCTGAAAGAGCACAGCAGTCCTCAGACACCTCCAAAGCTGTAAATGTTCCCACTTGGCCACCTGTTGTAGTGTTAATAGCTGCTACAGGGAGTCAACCACTAAGCTGACTGGTGTTCTGGGACCACAGGACTGCCACATGGTCTGTTAGTCATGTCTATTCTGCATTCCATACCAATCCATACCAATTTAACCATGTGTGGAGGGTAGGGACTCATGTGTCCCACAGAACAGAAAAGACTAAACACACTGAGCTGTGATAAGAAGAGAAGATGTTGGCCGTTGGGGGGGGGAGGCAGCCCCTGAAGGGGAAGGGTCTGAAATAAGAGCCCTCTTACATCAGAAGGATGAGAAATCAGTGGGATGGAAAATATCCTGGGTGCATGGAAAACTCCAATCTTGGCAAGAATTTGAGATCTCTGGGAAATTAAAGAAAGACCAGCAGGCTATAAGCTAATTCTACTTAATAAAGACGGCACAGCACTCACAAGGCAGAAGCAAGGGTGCTGGAGAGATGGCTCACCCATTCAGACCACTTGCTGCTCTTAAAGAGGACTGGGGTTTGGTGACTCACAATCATCTGTCACTCCAGTTCCAAGAGCTCTATGGATCAGTGAGATGGCTCAGCGTGATGATCTGAGTACTATCCCCAGAACCTCACAAGTTGTCCTCTAACCTCTGACCTCCCTACTCACATTCATAATGCATACACACACACACACACACACACACACACACACACACAATAATAATGATGATGACAGTGATAAAGTTTATTTAATAATGAAAAAAGAAGGCCAGGTGTAGTAGTGATCTCCTTTAATTCTAGTTCTCAGGAAGCAGAGGCAGGTAGATCTCTGGGAGTTCAGGGCCAACCTGGTGCACATAGTGAGCTCCAGGACGGCCAGAGCTACATAACTGAGAGACTCTGTCTAAACTAAAGATGATTCTGAAGCAATGTGGGGGGAAAATCTGCAGGGCAGGGCACAGTGGTGCTTATCTTTAATCCCAATGCTGGGGGGAATAGGCATAGTCTGTGAGCTAGGGGCTAGCCTGGTCTACAAGTGAATTAAGGCCATACAGTAAGACCCTGTCTCAAAACAAACAAACAGATTTATTTTGAGCCTGGAATGGTCACACATTCCTTTAACACCAGCACTCAGGAACAGAAGCAGGCAAGCAAGCAGATCTCTGTGAGTTCAAGGCCACCCTGGTCTGAAAAAATGAGTTTCAGGAAAGAAACCCTGTCTTAAAAGGAGGAGGAGGAGGAAGAAGAGAAAGAGGAGGAAGAGGAAGAAGAGAAAGAGGAGGAGGAAGAGGAAGAGGAAAAAATGATACCACAAAATTCTATGATATTTAAAATCAGCAACCACAGTAGCCATAGTAACCAAAATAGAAACAACACAAATCCATCAGCTAATAAATGAGTAAATACAATGAGGTCAATCCATAAGATAGAATATTAGTCAACCATAAAAAAAAATTGATGCATGACAAACAATATGGACAAATCTTAGAAATACGATAGGAGACGACTCTTTTGGTAGTGCTTCATTGGTGGGTACTCACATAGCATGTGCCCCAGCAACTACATGGGTATCCCAGACCTGGCAGTCAGCTTTACATATGGCTTCTAGGAAGAGCATTATCCCTCTTATAAGGTATAAGATAACTCTATTGTGTATGATATAGATGTATGTATATATATGTATATATTATATATGTGCTACATATGTATGTATGAGTGCATGTGTGTGTGCATCTTTGTGTGTGTGTGTGTGTGTGTGTGTGTGTGTAATTCTGCCCCCTCTTTTTCCATACTTGGTTTGTTTTTTGAGAACAACTTTCATCTAGCCCAGGCCAATGTTTTTAGTGTCCAGGTTTTTGACACAAGCTAGAGCTTTCTGGGAAGGAAGAGGAACATTAATTGAGAGAATGCCTCCATCAGATTGCTGGTAGCAAGTCTACAGTGCATTCTTCTTCATTAACTAACAGGCTGAGCAAGCTAGTGAGAAGCATTCTCCCATGACTTCTGTTTCAGTTCCTGTCGGGGTCCAGCCTCGATAGGATCGAAGTTCTCAACTGGAAGCAGGAATATCGGGAAGGAGCATAATAAAGAGACACAGACTGATTTTTGGGTACAAACTGACAGGCAATTTTTCAAGGCTTAAAGTTGCTCTCCTCTCTCTCTCTCTCCTCTCTCTTGTCTCTTCTCTCTCTCTCTCTCTCTTTCTCTCTCTCTCTCACACACACACACACACACACACACACACACACACACACATTCTCTCCACTCACTCTACCTCTCCACTCTCCTCACACACACCTTATGTGCACTTCACTTGCTCTCCACTCACTCTTCACCCGCTCTCTCGCCTTTCTCCTGCCGCAGTCTTTTACTGATACTCCAAAAGCAGTTTTAAAAAAAGACATTGTATAATCATCACCAAATCAAATTCAAAAGAATAACCACATCCCACAGAGAATCAAGAATTACAATTGTTCCCCAAAGTTTCAAGCTTCCCCTATTCCCAGGCCTGTGGCTAAAATAATAATAATTGCAAACTTATCATTATTTAAACTTTAACTTTTGGCTTATTATACTTCAGATCCCAGAACTCTGAGGTCAGCTACTTGCATTTTCCTGTGAAGTTCTAATGATAAATGGCATGGGCAAAGCTGCCAGGCAGTGGCCAGAAAGAATCAAGTTAACCCTTAACCTAGTAGTTCCCCTAGCTTTCTGCTTCTGCACATTGCACACAATGACTCGCCTAAGAGTTCCAAGGTTTTGACTTAGTTTTACTAATATAAAATTTTACATATTCTATACTTGCTTATCTAGGAACCACTCTCAAATATTGTGCAAAATTTATTTCATAACTTCAATGTTTTTTTCCTTTCTTGGGGTCCTAATGTTGGCTCTATTTCATTTTCTAATAATTTCTTCAAACTTTCTTTGCAAGTCAGGCATTAATCTGGAACTACCATTGTGCAGTTATTTCATTGTTTCTAAAATGAGAACACACAGCATGCACCTTGGCCATTAGGACTGTGCTGTGCTGTGCTCCACGCCTCAATTTTTGATTCTTTAAGAATCATTACATCAGGGAACATCTAGTTTCACAGAATTTGCCAGAGCAGAAGAAGAAAGAAGTAGGAAAGTCAGATATAATAGAATAATTATGCACACCAAGGCCAACTGAAAAGCAGTCATGCACAAATGAAATCTATACAGCCATTGTCCAGAGCTAAGGTTAGGAGAAATGGGAACAACTGTTGTTACAAAGAGCTGCCCCGGGCTACTAAGATCTCTTCAACCAGGCCTTCTGCAGGAGGTCCCTTATTTCAGATGGTGAGTCCCCTGGAGGGATGTGTCTCCTGCTTCTCAGGGTCCCAGACACCATCATTTCCTACAAGGAACTGCCTCGGGCTACTGAGATGTTTCCATCCTGGCCTGATGCTGGCAGTCCCTGTCATGGTATGCTGTCCCCATCAAGTTCCTGCCTCCAGGTGCCTGTCTTGAGTTTCTACTTTGGCTTCCCTCAGTGGAATGTGACCTGAGATATGTAAGCCAAAGAAAGCCTTTCATCCCCAAGTTGCTTTTGCTCATGGTATTTTATCCCAACAATAGAACTCCTTACTAAGACAGCATATAGCTGGGCATGATGGTGCATTCTTTTAGACCCAGCACTGGGGAAGCAGTGGCAGGAGAATGTCTCAATTCAAGGCCAGCCTGGTCTACCTAGGGAGTTCCAGGGCAGCCAGGACTACATAGAGACCCTGTGTCAAAAAACAAAGTAAGCAAAAAACAACAACAAAAAGACAATACACAAAACAATGAATTCCATCATGATATTTTCATTCATATATAATATTAAGCTTTGTTGATAACTCCCCACACACATACTACTTTAACTCCACCCCACCAGTCCCCTCTCTCCTCAGATAGTACCCCTTTATACTATTAGATCTAGATTCCTTATGTGAGGGATATTTTTCTTTGTTCCCTCTCCTTACTTTCTCTTGCCCTCTTCTCCCACTCCCTTTGAACCCATTCCTTCCCCAACATAGTCCCCTTCCACTTCCATGTCATAGAAATATGTGTATATACATGTGTGTGTGAATGAGTATGTTGGAATGCAGAGAGAGAGAGAGAAAGAGAGATTAAAGGAAATGTGTCTTTGTGAGTCTGGTTTATTTCTTTTAACATGATGATCTCCATTTTCCCACAAATGCCATAATTTCATTCTTCTTTATGGCTGATTAAAAGCATCACTTTTTTCTAACCCATTTACCTGTTGATGTCTAGACTGTTTCCATAGCTTGGCTCTTGTGAATAGTTGATCAGTACCGTGAGTATGCTTGTCTCTCTGGTGGTGGTATAATTGGATCACATGGTAGGTTTGGTTTTGTTTGTTTTTCAGGGGGAGTGCAACCAGGTCTTACATAACCTAGGTTGACCTGGAACTCATCTTCCTACCTCTACCTACCAAGCACTGGGATTACAGGCGTGCAGCTCCACACCTGTGTGGTATTTGATATTTAGTTTACTGAGGAACCACCATACTGATTTCCACAGTGGCTGTACCAGGATCCTTCTCTTAATACATCCTCAATGGCATTTGGGGTGTATGTTATTTCCTTTCAGATAAAACTAGTTTGTGTGTCAAGTTAACATAAAACTAGTAAGAACACAGCCTTATATATTAACAGCCCTCCACACCCCCTTTTATATAGGATCTCACTGTGTAGCTAAGGCTTCATAACTCTCTGTTTTTGGTGGGTATTCCCATTCCCAACATTCACATGGTAACTTACAACTGTCTGTAACTCCAGTACCAGGGTACCTAATGCCCTCTTCTGGCGTCTCTGGGCACTGCATGCATGTAGTGTGCGGCAATAACCATACCCACAAAATAAAATAATTAAACTTTTAAAATTAAAACACACCAGAGAGAGAGAGAGAGAGAGAGAGATGCACACACTCATACAAAGAACCACAATGGCATCAAAAAACGCTTTGCAAGCTAGAAAGAAAACATACTTTCCCTAAATAAATAAAATAATAAGCATTAGCCATGGCCTTTCATGAGAAATTGAGATTGATTTGCATCACCACAAAACAGCTGTTTACAGCTGGTTTTGGTTTCTGAGCAAAAAGCCTTGTAGTAGAAAGACTTGAAGAGCCAGGCATGGGTAGGGGAGTGTAGCTCCAACAGCTAGTATGCAAGCCTTAGCATGCATGAAGCCCTGGTTTTGATCCCACACCTGGAATCCCAATATTAGGGAGATGGAGGCAGAGGGATCAAACTGTCCTAGACAGAGTTCAAGGCCAAATTTGTCTTTCGGAGAGTCTAAAAAAGACTTCGTGCTCCTGAAAGTAGAGGTGTAGAGGTGTTTTGGTTAAAAATACTTGTTTCAGCTACTCAGGCCTGACCTTCCTGCTGCTGGGCTGGACTGAGGAGACTCTGAAGCGACCCAGAGGTTCTGCCCAACATGCCCCACTGAAGACATCATGGTGGCATACTGGTGACAGGCTGGATTCAGTTATATCTGGCTCTCCCAGATCTGTGCAAAAGCAGGGAGGGATGCCCTGAAGGCCGAGCTCAAAGCAGACGCTGGGAAGACTTAGGGCAGCTGTGAAAGCGAAGGAGGAGTAGCTGAACCTGACTGAAGCCTGAAGTGCTGAGTCTTCCAAGTAAAGCCTGTGGGAGCCTGTTCTGGCAGATGGAAATCAACCTCGCCTCCTGGGACAGACTGCCCATCTTGTTGATAAATTGACTATGTCAATAAACCAACATGGTTCACTTTCAAAAAAAAAAAAAACTTGTTTCCCTTTCCCTTTCAAAAGTCTTTCAATTACTCTCCAGAACAGGGCAGGAAAGCTCCTTTCTACACAAATAGGAGCTAATTCACACACACACACACACACACACACACACACACACACACACAGAGAGAGAGAGAGAGAGAGAGAGAGAGAGAGAGAGAGAGAGAGAGAGAGAGAGAAATTACTATGAATATATGTGTGTATGCATATATATACATATATAATTTATGTTTGTGTCTGAGTGTATGCAGTAGGCATTGGATTCCCCTAGAACTGGAGTTCCAGCCAGTTGTGGGGCACCATACAGGTGCTGGGGATTGAGCCCAGATCCTCTACAAGAGCGGCAATCCCTTTTAGTGATAGGAAATTTACTGGTTAGAGAAAACCATCTCTCCAGTCCATAATTCTTTGTTTGTTTGTTTTGTGTTTTGGTTTTTCAAGACAAGGGTTCTCTGTGTAGCCCTGGCTGTCCTGGACCTTGCAGACCAGGCCACTTGGGCCTCGAACTCACAGATCTGCCTGCCTCTGTCTCCCTGGGCTGGGATTAAAAGCCTGTACAACTACCGGTGGCCTGTAATCCACCTTAAAATCTTCTCACTTCTCTTTTTTCCTACGAGACAAAGAGCAGGGCTGGAGCAGTAGTGTCGGCCTAGAGAGCCAAGCGGCTGCTGGGCAGCCACGGCGCTCCTTTTTTTTTTTTTTTGTCACACAACATCTGATATTTAATGCAACCAAGGCTCGCTCGTGCAGGACCTGAACTGGAGAACTCCAGGACTCAGAGTAGGAAGTACGGTGGGTGTCAAAATGTGCAGGAGCGCACCCCGCACCCCCCCCCCAGCCTTCCCAAAAACAGGCTCCGTCCGGCCACACCCAAGAAAGAGCAACTAGTGCACTACAACCCCCAGGCTCCCCGCGCGGCCGCACGTGATCCCGCAGCCCCTGAGATAAAAGCGCAACGGCGCTGCTCGGAGGAGAGTCAGTGCCCAGTGCTGACAGAAGCAACCCTGGTGGCCAAGGTGAGCTCAGCGCCGCCTGCTACAGGAGTGAAGGCAGGTATGTTGTTGGGCAGGGAAGTTCGGTGACTGTGAGGGCGACCCTGCCGCCTGGGGCCAGTGATTCTTTGCAGACCCGCGTAGTCTAGCCTCCGGGAACCCTTGTCAGAATCTGTCTCTTAAGCCTTTGAGCAGAAGGGAATTTAGCCATTAACTCTAACACGCCTGTCTCTTACAGGAGAGGTTGCTTGTATTTCGTGTTTTGTGTTTTTCAATATGTGCATTTCTAGTTTACCAAGTATTTCTCAAGTCATTCTCCTTGTTCAGAACCACATCACTTCCCCCTCCTCCCTTTTAAAACTTGGCGGTTTTAAAAGCCAACTTTTGGTCTGTGTTTTGGCATTCCTAGGTGCAGATGTAGTTGTGAGGTTTCCAGGGTACGGCCACCTCCCCAGCGTTTCAACGAGAGCATCCCAAGTTCACTTTAAGTCATGGGTGCGAGAGCATTGTGATTATTTGCTCTTAATTCAAACTATGAAATATTTCAAAGCATAATACTCCCAGGTTGATTGTATCTCAAGCTGGCCTCAGACTCTGGTCCTCCTGCCTCCCAGTGGCTTGCAGTCTTGGACAGAAATGAACTTATATCCTGCTTATAACTTTGGGATTTATGATGAAAAACAACAGTGCAGAAGGAAATCTGAAGTTAAATAATTTTCTGTTTGGAGGGTCAAGAAATCCTCTTTTCTCTTCTTTCCTTTCCTTTCCTTTTCTTTTCTTTCCTTTCCTTTCCTTTTCTATGACTAGATATCTCTATTATATAGCCCTGGTTGTCCTAAAACTCTATTATAAGTAGACCAGGCTAGCCTTGAACTCTGCTCCCTGTCTACCTCCCAAAGTTTGGGATCAAAGATTGCCATGTCCTGCTGAATCCTCTGGGTTTTGTTGTTTTGTTTTGTTTTGATGTCCTTGAAACTGGGTCTTTGGAGCTGGAGAAATGGCTCAGTGGTTAAGAGCACTGTCTGCTCTTCCAGAGGTCCTGAGTTCAATTCCCAGCATCCACATGGTGACTCACAACCATCTGTAATGGGATCTGATGCCCTCTTCTGGTGTGTCTGAAGACATGACAGTGTACTCAAATACTTAAATAAAATCTTTAAAAAAAAGAAAAGAAAGAAAGAAACTGGATCTTATGTAACTCAGGCTGGTCTCCACTCATAAGCAGCCACAGATGGGTTTAAACTCTCAACCCTCCTGCCTCTATCTCCCAGATGCTGGTCCTCAGATGCAGGGTAATTCTTTGACTCTTAGAGTGAGTTTGAAACGTGAGCTACACTGAAGGGATGGAAGTGGGAGACAGATACTATAGAGCAAAGAGAAGCCACGGGGAAAGGCAGGCGGCGGCCTCAGGAATGGGTTTGAACGATAGAGCTGGTACACTGTAGGCATGAAGAAACCTTCCAGGCAGGCCAGGAAGTTGATGTCATCTGACTAAGAGAGAGACAAGATTAGAAATGTGGGTGTTCTGGGGGTGTCACAGTGATTGCCAGCCCCCCTTCCCCCCCCACAGGCCCTATGTTTTTAACTACTCAAACTGCGTCTAAGCTATTTAATAGCTTTCAAAGACATAATGCTTCCCGATCAGAACTTAAAGGATGTTCTTATCAAATATGAAATAGATGCAGCCAGATGCACACGAAGATGGGAGTCTAAGTAGCCAGAGCCAACCATTTGATCTAGGATGTGTAATGCTGACTGGTTCCAGCATGCAGCTTCTTATCATTTTAACCTTCTTGGACCTAGGTCGATGATTACCGATCCAGATAAAAGGTAGCACGGGGTGTGTCATGAGACAGGCAGGAGAGGGGAAGAAAGAAGTTCCAGGTAAGACGGTAACAGTTTAGAGATCCGAGACCTCAGTGTGGAGTGTTGGGGAGGAGGCAGCGGCACAAATGACTGTTCCCACTAGACAGAACTTCATAGAGAGCACTGCGCATGTGCACAGCCGTCAAGCGCCTTGCGTCAGGTCGTTCATTTTACCCTGTAAACATAGTGACTGGTATCCTCGCTACAGAGGGATAAAGAAGTATAGAGAGAAATGGTGGAGCCGAGATGCAGTTCAACTCCAGGGCTACCCTGTAAGGAAAGGGAGGACTTGAGAGCTAAGATGTCAGTTCACTTTGGGTATCTTGGCTTAAGATCGCTGTAGGGATCTTACAGATGGAGACTTGCAGCGGGCATTTCCACCTGCCTGCTGAATCCAGGCTCGTTTCCTCTGTATGGGAACTGTGTTTTGAGTCTTCTACATTAGGACGGTCAGGTTCACTCTGCCCAACGGAAAGCTCCGTCAGTCCCACATGAACGAATGAAATGAGGCGCCCTGCTCCAACACGGAGTATCTATCAGGGAATTTGCCATCAGGTTCAGTCCGAATGTTTCATTCAGTCACCTATGCAGTCATCACACAGGAGCTGAAAACCGGGAGTTGGGCTGGAGAGATGGCTCAGCGGTTAAGAGTCTGCTCTTCCAGAGCTTCTGAGTTCAATTCCCAGCAACCACATGGTGGCTCACAACCATCTGTACTGGGATCTGGTGTCCTCTTCTGGCATGCAGGTATACATGCAGATAGAGCACTCATATACATAAAATATATAAATCAAAAAAAATGAAATAAAATAAAGGAGGAAAGAAAGAAAGACAGAAAGAAAACCGGGTGTTAACTGGGGTGTAGCTTAGTTGACTAAGTGCATACCATGCACATAAACCTGGGTTTCATCCTGAACCACAAAAAAAGCAAAACAAACAAAAACAGAACAAAGCGTGGTAGCCCATGCCTTTAATGTACAGATTACAAGCAGGGGTTGGATATGGTGGCACACATCAATAATTCCAGAAAGACAGAAAGAGACAAGAGTTCGGTTCTGGAATCTACACTGTGAAAAGAAAGAACTGACTCCCACAAGTTGTCCTCAGACCTCTGCACATGTGCTGTGTGTACCCTATAGACCTAGACACATGCACAATAAATGTTAAAAAGAAAAGAGACCCAAAAAAAAGTCTACAGAAGCTGCAAAATAAATAAATCAGATTTAGAATCTCAGAGGATACTTGGTTAGTTGGAGATAGCTAATGAGTCATTGAAATCTTTACGCACTGGGTTTTGGTGGGATTCCAGCTTGAGATGTGAGTAGAGAAAAGAATTCTGGGGCTGGAGAGACAGTTAAGAGCTCCGGCTGTTCTTCCAGAGGACCAGGGTTTAATTCCCAGGACTCACACGGCAGCTCACAATTGTCTGTAACTCCAGTTCCAGGGGATCTGACACCCTTACACAGACATACATTTAGGCAGAACACCAATGCATATACAAATAAATCTTTAAAAAGAGAGAGAGAAGAAAGAGTGCCTTCTTTCTAACTATATTCAGTTTAAGTAATAGGACAATCTTATACAGTTGAGGCCCCTGAGTGGAGTTATGTCTCCAGTGATGCATCTGCTAGATTTTCCTCCTCTTCCTCCTGAGGTCTGAGTTTCTCCAGCTCTCTATGTAACTAAAATGGAAGGCCTTCCAGATAGTATTTTCCCAGGCCCACCCTCTCTTTGTCTTTAAAGTTTCCCCACCAATACAGTTTGGCTCTAAATCTTTACATTCCTTTACTTGTTCTGGGTGTTTCTATCTTGTAAGTTTGTTTTACAGTTCTAAACTGGGAATGAACTTTGACCTGGGAGTTGGATCATTAATTGACATTCCTTGAAGAAAGAGAGTAATGACATCGTGTTTTCCAGACCTTCCAGCAGCCCAATGGCCTTCCCTAAGAAGAAACTCCGGGGTCTTGTCGCTGCCACCATCACTCCAATGACCGAGAATGGGTAACTATCACGGGGGTCAGAGGGGCACCTGTACCCAGTCACTGGAAAGGCCAGTCGCTCCAATAGCCACTGAACCTCTGCTGGGTGGTCTCACCAAATGGTAGTCTCTGCAGTATGTCTGACCTCCTGAGTCAGAAAAGGGCTGGCCATCATCACAGTGGAAAAGGAAGAGGGAAGGAAATCCTCTCGGTGCCTTTAAGCCCAGATAGGACCAATGGAATAGAGGAGAATCCTGTCTTAGCATGCGTACTATCTGGGTCCCTCTAGGGATCATTTTGGACATTTGTATCACTGAGTGGCTGGCAGTGTGGCTCACTGTAGACTCTGTGCTTGGGTATGAATCCATGAAACTCACCTCAAAAAAGCGGGGCGGGGGGTAGGGGGCTGCTGAAGAGATGGCTTGACTGGAAACATACTTGCTGCACAAGCGTGAGGACGCAGACACAGATCACCAATATCTGTGACATCCC
The DNA here is from genome assembly GCA_036184795.1 of Tokudaia tokunoshimensis. Taxonomy (NCBI): domain Eukaryota; kingdom Metazoa; phylum Chordata; class Mammalia; order Rodentia; family Muridae; genus Tokudaia; species Tokudaia tokunoshimensis. The sequence goes on from BTHU01000013.1 coordinate 41,250,098, forward strand.
AGGATGGCATGGGCAGAGACAGGAGGATCTCCTGGGTTTGCGGACAAGATCATCTATCTGAGTCAGCAAGCTTCAGGTTTAGTTCACATATTGCCTCAAAACATAGCAATGATATAACACCAAGCAGTTAAGGAAGACACGTGAAGTTAGTCTCCAACCTTCATATATTTCTATGTACATGTAAACACGTGCCCATATGCACGTATGCTCAGAAACACGCCCACACCATACTACACGCATCCATCAAAGCACATGCACTGCACAAAGGAAGCAAAGCAGGCTGTTCACGGACTTGCCCTAGGATTTGTATTACTGTGATGAAACCACGACCAAAAGCGAGCTGGGGAGGAAAGGATTTCTTTTGCTTACGCTTTGTATCACAGTTCATTATCAAAGGCAGTCAGGACAGAAACGCAAACAAGGCAGGAGCTGATGCAGAGGCCATGGAGGGATGCTGCTTAGTGGCTTACTTCCCCCTGGCCTGCTCAGTCTGCTTTCTTTCTTTTTTTTTTAAAGATTTGTTTACATTTATTTTATGTATATGAATATACCATAGCTGTCTTCAGACACACCAGAAGAGGGCATCAGATCCCATTACAGATGGCTGTGAGCCTCCAGGTGGTTGCTGGGAATTGAATTCAGGACCTCTGGAAGAGCAGTCAGTGCTCTTAACCATTGAGCCATCTCTCCAGCCCTTATTTTTTCTTTTTGAGACAGAGTCTCTGGACATAGCCCTGGCTGTCCTGGAACTCACACTGTAGACCAGGCTGGCCTCAAACTCATCACCTACCTCTGCCTCCCAAGTGCTAAAATTAAAGACACAGCTTTGTAATAGGCAAATCTTGAAGGCATTTTTTTTTAAGTCCTACCTTTCAAATGACTCTAACTGGTGTCAAGTTGACATATAATTTTCAAGGACAGGTATCTTAGAAGTACCGTATGCTGTGAGAAAGAGCAAGACATCAGCAAGGTGGACTCATCAGACATCTTTCCAGTCTCATTTAGAAACTGATTGGGAGGTGGGAGTGGTGGAAGGAGGGGAGGCAGGCCAGGTAACAGTTGATGATTGTTGAGTGTCTTGGCTTCCAGACACAGCCTGTGGCAGCCCCTCTGCCTGCAGGATCAGATAATGGCCATGCACTACGTGATTCTGCACTATACATAACTCCTCCTTGGACACCTGACACAAGGGGAGCAGGCACTTCTGCATCTGAGTGTTATTGACCCATCGGAGGTGAATTCTGGCTTCTTTTAGCTTCCTCCTCCTGTAAGAGAAAACTTATCACCAGACCTGCGTTGCAAACTGATGAGCACTAGTAAGATAGTCCTTACTACGGAGCTTGGCCACTGCACTGAAGACAACAGGTTTGAATTGTCACTGTGGCAAGAGACAAGGATTAGAGGAAGATGCACTAATTAATACTCCTCCTTAAAAGGCCTTTCTTTGGGGAGTTCTAGTCCTGAATTTGTAAACCTATTAAGAGCTTTCAATTCTCATTCAAAGGTGGTCACATCAAGGGTCCCTTAGATATTTGGAGCCCAAGACTTTTACGATGTATGAAACACTCCCATCCCTCCTGGATCTAACTTGCTGAGGTATTATGTAGATCACTCTGCTGGCTAATGGTCTTTGTTTTCTGTTACTTCTCCCCTTCCACAGTCGTCTGGGAAAGGCTGAATCAGCTCTTTCTCAAAGCCTCAGCCACTTGTTGCATAGATTAGCAAGAGGCGCGTGACGACTCAAGCAGGCTGGATTTACTTCCTGCTACAAGGGAGGTCCCTCTGTGTCACGTCTCAGCACATTCCATCCGCTTCTTGCTACTTTAACCTCAGAAGTGGATTCTCCAGACAGCCTTACTTTTCATCTGGGACACACCAGGAGCAGCTGTGTGTCCTTCCCTATTCTGCTGTTATCTGGAGGCACATACCTTAAGTACTAGAGATAACTAGCAGGTCTCTGGAGCCTAGGGGTAGTTATGCTCACCTGCAAACCCAGCTCTTGGGAGAGAAAGGCGAGAGAATTGGTCGAAATTCACCTTTAACTTCTCGGTGAGTGCAAGGACAGACAGACTGAGCTATATTGACTCTTTTTTCTCTCATCACTTGTTCCATCAAAATACTCTTAGAGGGACTAGAGAGATGGCTCAGTGGTTAAGGCTACTCTTCCAGAGGATCTGGGTTAAAGTCCTAGCACTGTGTGTAACTCCAGTCCCGGCATCCAATGCCTTCTTCTGACCTTTGAGGGAGGACACCAGGCATGTACATGATGCACAGAATTACATGCAGGCAAAACTCCCATACATGATCAATAAGTAAATCTAAAAAAAAACTAAAACAAGCAAATCCACTTGTATACATACAAAAAGTTTAGAATACCCAAGAACAAGTGGGCATTAACCTATTTAGCCACAGTAAAATCTGCCCTTCTGATGTGTTTCCAAAACATTACATCTAATGGGAAAGGCACTGGAATCTAATATGTGGAAGTCCATTCAGGGCCAAGGTGATAGTGTTTCTAACCTGGCTTGCAACAGAAAAGCCTCCATAATTCCTAATGACTGAATATAGACTATATGTGTATGTATGTATGCATGCATGTATATATTAAGACACAGTCTATCCATTTATCCCTGACTGGCCTGAAACTCAACTTTTAGATCAGGCTAGCCTTGAACTCATAGAGATTCACCTACCTTTGCCTCCCAAATGCTGGAATTAAAGACATGCACCATCATGCCCAGCCTTTTTTCTCAATTTCAGAAATACTAATAATTTGACTCTCAATAGAAGATGATATCCCAGAATGGGGAAGTTAGGTGAGTGGGGTGGGTGGGTGTGGCTAGTTAAAGAAACCATCTGCCAGCTTTACACCAAGGTGCTGCCTTGCCTTTAAGAGGTGTCACTGGGGCCTGGAGAGATGGCTTCCTGGCTAAGAGCACTCACAGCCCCTGCGGAGGAGCCAGCACCCACATGGTGACTTTCAACAATCCTTAACTCCTAACTCTAGTTCCGGGGGTCCCAATGCTCTCTTCTGGTCTCCTTAGGTATTAGGATCTCACACAGCACACAAACATACATGCAAGTAAAATATTCATACTGTCTTAGTTAGGGCTTTATTGCTGTGAAGAGACACCATGACCACTGCAACTTTTTTAAAGAAAAACATTTAACTGGGGCTGGCTTGCAGTTTCAGAGGTTTAGTCCATTATCATAATGGCGGGAAGCATGGTGGCATGCAGACAGACATGGTGCTAGAGGAGGAGCTGAGAGTTCTACATCTTGATCTGCAGGCATCAGAGAGAGACTGTGTGCCACCCTGGGCACAGCTTAAGCATAGGAGACCTCAAAGCCCTCCCCCACAGTGACGTACCTCCTAATAGTGCCACTTCCCGTGGACCAAGCATTCAAACATGAGTCTATGAAAGTCATACCTATTCAAACCACTACACACACATTTAAAAAAAAAAAAAAGAACTGGAAAACCTATTACTAGGCCAACAAAATGGCTGAGTAGGTAAAGCGCTTAAATCCCAGGACTCGGGGCTTGGTAGCACTTGCTGGTAATCACAGCACAGCAGATAGAGCCAGAGGAACCCTGGGAAGCCTTCGGGCTAGCTAGCCTGGATTACACAAGAGCAAACAAGACCATGTCTTAACACATGTGAGGACCGATAGCTGAGGTTATCCTGTGACCTGCAGGGCACACACTGTCACACATGTAAACACACCCAGATAACAGGCACACAGATAAAAGATAAAACAAGCCATTCTTCATCTCCTGTGAAGGAAGACTTCAGCCATACAATCTCTGGTGCCTGAGTGGCCACAGTCCTCTGCTCTTATACAGCCTTGAGTTTAACCGTTTAATAAGTCATTGTAAAGTGCCTGTCCCACCAGTCCAGCTCCACCCAGCAGCCTAGTAAGTGTCCTAGATATCTGCCAGGTCCCTCTCCTGGAGTCTGTTGACTCTCCTCTCCCAAAGCCTTGCTTCTCACTGTAGTCCTGAGACCAGTTATTCCAGTACCACACGGGAATTTGATGGGGATGCAGGCTTCAGGCCCTACACATACCACTAGTCAGAACCTGCCTCTGAACAGTGGTCCATTAAAGCCTGAGATGAACTAGCCTGAAGCTGAAAGCCAAACTCTCCGAGACAGCAGAGCAAGTCCCCGCACAATCTACCTTTTATTTCTGCTGTTCCACATTGTTTCCACAAACAGTGGCACATCCTTCCTTTCCAGGCCCCGTACCTCGACTCATTCTGTTTTCTCTACTTTTTTCCATTATCACCTTCTCCTTTAACATTTCTACCTACCCATCAAAACATTTGCAGGGGTGAAGGGAGCCCCACCCCCCCAAGAGTCCATCTTCCCATCTGCTGAAATACACTGGCAAGAGATGGGAGAAGAGAGTATAACTTTATATGCCACGTCTGGGCTTGGCATTCATACAAAACACGACACTTAAAGGGACAGCATGGTTTAGGTTTAAGTTCTCTCTTTAGCTTGCGGGGCTGGGGAGGGCAACAGGCACCTGTAGGAGGAGAACAAGTGAGCCCAGAGTACACAGTGGTCTGTAAGTGGTTCTCTAGAAAGATCGCCTTGCTGTGATGACATATTCCCAGGCACCACTCTAGTTAGGTTTCAGGAGGACAGAGGACAGCAATTGTCCCTCAGGAGGGATGTCCAGTAAGAGAACTTCAAAGAGTGCTCCACTCTGCACCTAGGAGAAGCATCAGCTGGCCAGAAAGTCCCTGCTTCTGAGGATTTTTTTTTAACTCTTTAGTTCAAAGCTCTCAGTGTGCTAAGCATCATAACCTGAAGTATCATTTCCCATTCCCTAACTCCATCCATTGTGAACTCTTATTTCTCTTTTTTTAAAAAAGCCTAGAGGTTCCCCCCTCTGTGACTCCATGGTACTCTGTGTATACCTTTTTTTTTTTTAAGATTTTATTTTATAAGCCGGGCAGTGGTGGCGCAAGCCTTTAATCCCAGCACTTGGGAGGCAGAGGCAAGAGGATTTCTGAGTTCGAGGCCAGCCTGGTCTACAAAGAGAGTTCCAGGACAGCCAGGGCTACACAGAGAAACCCTGTCTCGAAAAACCAAAAAAAAAAAAACAAACAAACAAACAAAAAAAAGATTTTATTTTATATGAGTACCATGTCACTGTCTTCAGACACACCAGAAGAAGGCATCAGATTCTATTACAGATGGTTGTGAGCCTCCATGTGGTTGCTGGGAATTGAACTCAGGACCTCTGGAAGAGCAATCAGTGCTCTGTTGAGCCATGTCTCCAGCCCGTGTATACCTTTTTATGTTGCATCAAATTTATTTTAGTTAGGGTTTTACTGCTGTGAACAGACACCATGACCAAGGCAACTCTTATAAAGACAACATTTAATTGGGGCTGGGTTACAGGTTCAGAGATTCAGTCCATAATCATCAATGTAGGAACATAGCAGCATCCAGGCAGGCATAGTGCAGGAGGAGCTGAGAGTTCTACAACTTCTGAAGGCTGCTAGCAGATACCAGCTTCCAGGCAGCCAGGAGGAGGGTCTTAAAGCCCACACCCACAGTGACACACCTACTCCAACAGGGCCATGCCTCCTAATAGTGCCGCTCCCTGGGTGGAGCGTATACAAATCATCACATTTGACTATTATGATAACTTCTTTATTTGTTTATTTTATGTCAGTGTGGGGGCACATGGTGTGCACATGTAGGTCAGAGGATAGCTTGTGGGAGTCAGGTCTCTCCACCATGTGGATCCCAGGGATTGAATTCCGATTATCAGGCTTGGCATCAAGTGCCTTTACCCCCTGAGCTGTTGGCAGCCCATGATAACATTTTCTTTGTGCCCACATCCTCCATCAGGCTTTAAGCTGCTTTGCCTTGTTTTATTGATACTAGGTAACATTCCAGGATCAAACAAGGGTCTTACTTATCTTTACACCTTCAGCATCTAACAGAGGTGACTTGTGAACTTTTACCAGTGAATGTACCACAGGGATGACTAATGGTAGCAGGCAAACAAAAGAGAGAAGGGAAGTGAGTGTTTGGTTGAGCAGACACTGGGTGCCAGTCATCATGTTTGGTTGAGCAGACACTGGGTGCCTGCCATCATGATGGGCACTTCATCTACACAGTCCAGTTTCATCTTGACAGTTCCACCAGGGACCTGTAGTTCTATGTCAGTACTACAACGACTTTAAGAAGGCACTTTTTTTTTGGGTACAATAACTTGTACCAGGGCTGGAGAGAGGACTCATCAGGTAGGAGCACTGACTGTTTTTCCAGAGGCCCTGAGTTCAATTTCCAGCAAACATATGGTGGCTCACAACCATCTTTAATCAAATCTGATGCCCTCTTCTGGTGTGTCTGAAGATTGACAGTGTACTCATATACATAAAATAAATAATTCTTTAAAACCAAAAAAAAAAACCACAAAATGCTGGGCAGGGGATGAGGGAAGGAGAAAAACAGTAGATGGGGGGAGGGTAAGAAGAGACCAAATGTCAAGGAAAAGTTTCATTTTTTCACTCAGCAGTGGTGGCGCACGCCTTTAATCCCAGCACTCAGGAGGCAGAGTCAAGCAAGATCTCTGAGTTCTCTGAAGCCAGCCTGGTCTACAGAGCAAGTTCAAGGATAGCCAGAGCTACACAGAACAACCCTGTCTCAAAAAACCTAAATAGAAAAAGGAGTTTCATTTCCCTCCATCAAACGCCATCGCCTGGCTGTGGCGAGTGCCCTTTCCCGCTGAGCCACCTCTCGTGTCCTGAGTCCATTTGTGAATGTACTCCTGAGTGTCTTGGTCAAGGGCTGTAAACTTACAACCTACAGCAAGCATCAGGCAGGGATCTGAAAGGTCTGAAATGTCTGCCTGGATGTGCAACCTCTAGCAGGGCAGATGCTGATCTTCCTCTAGTGTAAAATAGAGTTTATTCAAGGATTGGGTAGGGGAGTTGAGAGGGTAGTAGAGGCAGAGGAAGGCAGAGAGAGAGTAGAGGAGTAGAGGCTGGCCATGGCCATGAGTACATGGAGAGAAAAGGGGGAGGGGCGAGAGGACAGAGGGAAAGCAAGCAAGTGAGCAAGAGAGAGAGGAGGGGCAAACAGCCCCTTTTATAGTGAGTCAGGCATACCTAGCTGTTGCCAGGTAACTGTGGGGCAGAGCTTAGACAAAATGCTGTCTCAAAAAAAAAAAGTCATATATCTAACAGCGCTAGCCTTGTTAGATATATGACTTTTTGTCATTTGTGGGTGTATATGATTGTGTGTGTGTGTGTTGTGCATGTGCATGTGGAAAGCAGAAAACAGCCTCAAAATATTGTTCCCTGCGTGCCATGTACCTTATTTTTTTTGAAGCAGAGTCTCACTGGCCTGGAACTCAACAAGTAGGCTAGGCTGGCTGGCTGGCCGCTGAGCCCCAGGGGTCTGCTGCTACCTCTCAGATAATGGTATATTTTTTATAGCTGTTCTGTGCATCAAACTCGGGTCCTTTTGTCTGCAAGGCAAATATTTCACCAAGCTAAATCCCTGGCCCAAAAAAGTTCTTCTCTATGCAAAAGAAGTTTTAGCACTGTGAAAGTCAAACAGAAGTTGTTCTAAAGGGTTGCCCCTTTCCAGCCTTTACTGAATTTCCAAAGGTACTTAGGCTGAGAACCTTTTCTAGCTGATTCTTCCACTGCCCTAGAAACTAGTGTTGGTATTATCCCTAAAGGCATTTAAAAGCATTCCCAGACTGCACTCTCTTCTTTAAAAGATAGATAATGCATCTCCTAGAAGCCCAAGTAGAATTGTCACCAGGGCAGCCTGGAGGCATATGGCAAGGAAGGGGATGAGTATAGGGGGAGCCCCTTCTCGCTGAGCCAAAAAACAGAACAAAACAAAACAAAAACAAAAATATGAAGTTCCCTGAGGAAGGAGAAGAAATTTGACATTCACCTGCCCACATCTGCTCAAGGGCACTACCAGCTCCCTAGAAAGAGGCGTGGGCCAGGACAGAACCAGACATGAGGGCAGCTCTACACAGAGTGAGAGGAAAGAGAGACCGCAGAGTTTCACCCCAGCTATCCCTACCAGCCCAGGCCCATGACTGCTTCCCAGCCTCCCTTCTTGGGATTTAGCATCCACTCATATGAACCCAGATGCACTTACTTCTTAATCACAGCTTCCAGGTTTTAGTTACTTGTGTATACACAACCTCCTTGACCCCATTAACGTAATAGTGAGAGTTACAAAATATCACACAGAAATATGGGGGCCTGATATGAGGGAAGAACCCAGTGAACACTTCTTTGTGGGTTTTGTGAGGCACAGACTGGGGTAGTGTTATGTTGGGGTTTGAGGCACTATAGCAAGTGCCCTTCCCTCTTGGCTTTAGATTCATGGCTTTAAATCTATCCCTAAGCACCCCTTTTCTGCCCCTAGGCCATGGGCTATCACTGCCCACAATGCAGTCTTTGCTATTAGTATCTTTTCCTTTCATCTCAGAATCTGCCCCTTTCTTCTTTTCTCTCTTTGTTTCTATTCCCTTGGCTGGAAATAATCTTTGATGTCTGTTTTCTAGATGCTTTCGGATTTTTTTTTTATTGTTGTGTAAGGAAGAAGATGAAAAGAATGATAATGAGGCTAAACCCAAATTAGGATCCTCAGTCCTCCTATACAAAGTCGGAAATGACAGCGAACTAGGTCTCTGTGTTCTTGGCAATGTAACAGTGGTTCTGCAACAGTAAACCCAGACTCACCACAGTTTTCCTTGGAATTTTAACTCTTGGTCATCCATCTTCCCTACTTTGTCTTTTTCTATTTTGGTTTTTTTTTCCTTTGTTTTTTGTTTGTTTCGTTTTCTTTTTGAAACAGAATCTCTCTGTGTAACCCCTGACTGTCCTGGAACTCACCAGGCTGGCCTTGAACTCAGACATCTGCCTGCCTCTGCTTCCCCAAATGCAGAGATGAAAGGTGTTCACCATCATTGCCTGGTGCCACCTTAACTTTTTACAGTGGTAGGCCATTTAGTGCAGTTTTTTAGCCCATTTATTTTTAAATTATTATGTTTTTAAGGGAAAGCACCCTTATCACCTTAAGCATCAGATCTTCACAAGGTCAGATTGAAAATTACAGGTGGGTCACATGGGGAGTTTGTTAAAATGCAGATACTCAGCCAGTTGTAGACCAGCCCTGCAATGTTGCAGTTGAGAAGCTGAGACAGGACCATCTGGAGTTCAAGGCCAGCTGCAGCTACACAGGGAGAGGTCAGCCTGAGCTACAAGAGACCCTGAGACTGGACAGAGTAAATTCACATCTTATTGAGAGAGCTCAGCCAAGACATGAAAGAGTGAAGACAAGGAGACTCTGAGGGTTATTTCCAAAACAGTGCTCTCCCAGCCAAGGAAGCTTGGGGATTTGGAACTCTAGAGACATTCGGTCCTAGGCATGTCCAGTTAAGCGGTAGCTCTTGAGCACCTCAGTTAAAGGTCTCCCCTTTAATGACTTGTTTGTTTCTGGTTGATATGTATGAGTGTTTTGCCTCTGTGTATTTATGTGCACTGCGTGCATGGCTGTTGCCTGAGGAGGTCTAAAGAGGGTATGTGATCACTGAAACTAGAGTCTCCGATGGATGCTGTGAGCCACCATGAAGGGTCTTCTGCAAAAAGCAACAAGCAAGTGATCTTAACCTCTGAGCCATCTCTGTAGTCATGATGGACATGATGACCCACATGATGGACAGAGAAAACAGATCACAATTTGTTAAGAAAAGCCCATAGAAACCTTGGGAGGCATGCTTAGCATTTACAATAGATAGGATTAAAGAGGCAGAAATGCCTCTAGGAATGCTCAGCTTATACCAGAATCAGAAAGTTTCTCCAGAAAGGAAAGGAAAGGCTGGTGAGATGGCTGGGTAAAGGTTCTTGCCACACCCCCACACCTGATGATTTGCTTCAATCCCTGGGACCCACATGATGGACAGACTCCCCAAAGGGGAGTGGCCTCTACACACATGCACACACACACACACACACACATACACCATGCATCACTACAACCAGTGTGTGTCTTCTGCATACTAGGCAAGCCATCTATCAACTGAGCTATGTACCCTAAAGTAGATTTTTAATAATTATTAATATGAGCAGTTCATAAGCCAGGAATTGGTTGAATAATCATCTTAAAAAAAAATAAAGACTAGGGTCGGAGAGATGAGTTCAATTCCCAGCAACCACATGTTGGCTTCACAACCATCTGTAATGAGATCTGATGCCCTCTTCTTGTGTATCTAAAGACAGCTACAGTGCACTCATATAAATAAAATAAACTTTTTTAAAAAAGACTAAATATCCATTCTCTATTTCCCCTTATCTTGTAGAGAAATCAACTTTTCTGTCATTGGTCAGTATGTGGATTACCTGGTAAAGGAACAGGGAGTGAAGAACATTTTTGGTAAGTCATCTTGAGAGTTCTCTGTGTCTAGCTCAGGCCTTAGCAAGTAATAGATCTCACCTGACCAGGAGGTCATAGGGCATCTGTCAGAGTTCATGTGGAGCCTGCTAGGATAACGAAAAGTTTCAAATGTGCAGGCTCTCTGACTTTAGGTCTACAGATTCCTTGTAGAACACCTCATGTGTCAGTGTGCCAACAAATACAGTGTTTTTATCCCCCACTTAGAGACCTTTGAGGTAATGAAACCAAAAGGAGGGAGAAAAACAACAGAACTTGCTTAAATAACAGTTTAGCTCCCTGACACACGGCCTGGCAAAGTGGCACATGCCTTTAATCCCAGCACTTAGGAGGCTGAGGCCGGTGAATCTCTGAGTTCAAGGACAGCCTGGTCTGCAGAGTGTGTTCCAGCACAGCCAGGGGCACACAGAGAGACCCTATCTTGGAAGGGAGGGAGGGAGGGAGGGAGGAAGGGAGGGAGGAAAGAAGGAAGACAAACTTGTTCTTTTCTGAAGGGAAACAGAGGAACAGTAAGTAGATCTGGGAGAGAGGGGAGGTGGGGGAGTGTTGAGTAGAGGAAGGGGAGTCTGCAATTGGGATATATTGTATGAAAGAATAAATAAAGGAAAAAATAAATTTATAAGGGGTTAAAAAATAATTAAAAAATAAATAAATAAACATAAATTAAACCAATGTGGCAGCATGCACCTATAATCCCAGCACTTAATAAGCTAATGCAAGAGGATCATAAGGCCAGCCTGGGATAACACTCTGCCTTTAAAAAAAAACAATCATTGGGCTACAGAGATGGTTTAATGGTTAAGACTCTTGCTACTTTCATAAAGGACCTGGGTTCCATTCCAGGCACCCACATCAGCATCTCACAACCACCTCATAACCCCAGTTCCAGGAAATCAAAATGTTTCCTCAGGTACATACATGCACTCAGACGCACAGAAATTTAAAAAAAAAAAATTTAATTCCCATCTGTCCCTAATGGCAAGACATGATTTCTAACGAAAGTCACAGTTGACCTCCTCACTGTTTTTGACTAGATGAAGGTAGAAAAGGGACCAAGTCTGAATTAAACAATGGACAAAAGGCACCTTCTCTGCTTATTCTTTGTGCCCCTTCCTCTCACGCAGGGGTTCCAGACCCAACCCTTCCAGACTTAGGATTGGAGGAACAAAAAGTATTGCCTGGTCCCACTAACTGACTCTTTGTTTAAAAACAGTGAACGGCACCACTGGAGAAGGCCTGTCTCTGAGCGTCTCTGAACGTCGCCAGGTCGCGGAGGAATGGGTTAGTCAGGGGAGGAACAAGTGAGTAATTATGCTGAGTGAGCTACTGACTGGCAATGTCTGTACCTGCAAGACTCTTCCCACTGTCCCTGTCAGCTGACGGAGGTGGGGGGGGGGGACGAGAGCTGGAGCTACACCACGCACGCGTGTACACACACACACACACACACACACACACACACACACACACACACACACACACACACACACACACGGCAAGGAGCTTCCTTCCGGTCTCTGGGGAAGGGCAGCTAGACCACAAAACACACCAGCTCTTATTCAGAAACTACCTCTGATCTGCCTGTGAGGCCAAGCTCCTCAGCGTTTCCTGTCCTTGGACTGAAAGAGGAGAACGAGAAGGTGGCCTGCTGTTGTGTGTATTATTCCTGTCTTAGGGCTTCTATTGCTATGGTAAAACACCATGACTGAGCTATAAGCAACTTGGAGGGAAAGGGTTTATTTAGCTTCTACTGCCTCATCACAGTCCATCACTGAGGGGACTCAGGGCAGGGACCCAAATAGAGCAGGAACCCAGAGGTGGGAGCTGACGCAGAGGCCGTGGAGGAGGGGGGCTTACTGGCTTGCTCCTTATGGCTTGATCAGTTTGTTTTATTTTATTTTATTTTTATATTTTATTTATTTTGGGTTTTTCGAGACAAGAGTTTCTCTGTGTACCCTAGCTGTACTGCAACTCTCTCTGTAGACCAGGCTAGCCTGGAACTCACAGAGATCCACCTGCCTCTGCTTCCCAAGTGCTAGGGCTAAAGGTGTGTGCCACCACCACCCAGGTTATTATTTTCTTATATGGCCTAAAACTATCTGCCTATGCTCTAGGCCCCACCACCACCAGCAGCAAGAAAATCCCCTAGAGCAGTGCTCTCAACCTTCCTAATACTGTGATCCTTTAATACAGTTCCTCATGGTGTGGCGACCCCCAACCATAACATTATGTTGTTGCTACTTCATAGCTGTAATCTTACTACTGTTATAAATCAATCTGATATGTGACCCCTGTCAGGCTGAGAACTACTGCCCTAGATTCTAGGGCCTGAAGACTTGCCTACAGGACAATCTATGGAGGTATTTTCTCATTAGGATTCCTTCTTCCCAGATGACCATACCTTGTGTCAAATTGACATAAAACTAGCGAGCTACCCAATGCGTCACTCCAGGAAGCTGGAGCAAGGTCTTGTCCATCCAATTGGGATTCGGGTCATGAAACCCAACACTCCCCACCTCTGATTAAGTATAAACTGAGACAAAGGAGTAGTTGGTAGTATTTAGATGGAGGCAAGCTATTGTTGGATAGTAGAAATGGCTGGACAAGTTCCCCCTTCCTATATAGCTAAGTGCGGGTTGGAGCTCTCTCCTAATCCCTGATAATGGGATGCTAGCACAGCTTATGAAAGTGATGTTAGGCAGGCTTTTCTCTTACTATTTCTGTTTATTTTTATTTGTCTATTTTGGGTGGTTTGTGTTTTTGTTGTTGGTTTGGTTTGGTTTGGTTTGGTTTGATTTTCGGTTTTTCGAAGCAGGGTTTCTCTGTACATCCCTGGCTATCCTAGAACTTGCTCTGTAGACCAAGCTGGCCTCAAACTCACATCCACCTCCCTCTGCCTTAGAGTGTTGGGATTAAAGATGTGTACCACCACTGCCCAGCTGTTTATTTTTAAACTGAGGCAGGTTGAAACACCCGCCAAGTTCCTTTATTATCATCATTATTATTGTTGTTGGTCTTCTGTCTGGACTCCACCCCCACAGTTACCTGGCAACAGCCAGGCAGGCCTTGCCCACTACAAAAGGGGCTGCTTGCCTTTCCTCTCTCTCACTCTTGCCTCTCTTACTCCTGTGTCCTGCTTGCTTCTCTCTTGCCCTCCTGGGCTCTTCTCTCTCTCCTCTTCCCCACCTCTCTCCACGTGGTCATGGCCGGCCTCTACTTCTCTACTCTCTCCTTCTCTCTGCCTTTTTCTTCCTCTACTACTCTCTTAACTCCCCTAAATAAACTCATGGGAGACTCAGCATCAGCTGAGATACCCCCTTCCCCCACACCTCATCACACTCCCCATAAAACATATCTTAATGCTTCTTAATCTCTTTTTAATCACAATTATCATTATCATGTGTACAATGTATGAGAGTGTGAGCAACATGTGAAGGTCAGAGGCCAGCTTAGAAATTGGTTCTCTTCATCAAGTGGGTCCTGGGGATAGAACTCTGACCCTTAGACTTCTCGGCAAGCTCCCTTACCATTGACTCGTCTCTCCAGCCTCTCTTTTATTTTCCCTCAAGGGAGAGACTTTTGTTAACCTGGCTGGCCTGGCTCAACTCATTATGACTTTTGATCCCCCTGTCTCCACCTCCCAGATGCTGGGATAGCAGGTACACAGTGTGCCAGGAGACTGAAGTGCCCTAGCATTTTTATTTTTATTCTTTTGAGACAGGGTCTCTTTCCATAGATCTGACTGTCTGGTAACTCACCATGTAGACCAGGCTTGTCTTGAACTCATGGAGACTCACCTGCCTCTGCCTCTGGGATGCTGACATTAAAGGTGTGTATACCACCACGCTTGCTTCCTCCGGACTGCTCTATTCTTTAGACTTAGCTGTGCTAACAAATGTCCAAGTCATTCCCGCTTCCTCCCTCTGCCGTGTTGCTCTTGTGTCTGTAGTTCAACGCTGTACTGTATTTCAGTGAGGTTTCTCTTTCATTCAGTCCTGGGGCCGCAGCAGTGCAAAGGCAGATTCTAGCTGGGGAAGGGAAGCTATGAGGCCTAGAAATGCAGAACCAGTCGCTGAGGTTTCCTTTGTTTGATGGGGAGAGGAAGTTCTGCCCCGCTGGCTCACAGTTCCAGGAAGCTGAGGTCAGCCTTTTCTCTCCCGACAGAAGATTCTTCTTTTCCTCTGTATTCTTGTCCTTTGTAGGTTAGCCTTGTTTTCCTTTCTGCCCCCCTCCCCCTTGCTTCTTTTCAAGAATTTTTTTCATTATTTATTCATTTTATTTTATGAGTGTGTGTGTGAGCCAATTCAAGCCAAATTAAAGTATAAAGGCAGGTTTGGGGGGGGGCGATAGCTCTTTACCAACCAACCAGGAGGGGGTCAGTGCAGTTGCCACGGAGAGCGAGACAGGGGAAGAAAAGAGAGAATGCATGCGAGAAGAGAGAGTTGCAGAGAGAGGGGGAGAGAGAAACAAAATGTCTGGATGAGAGGAAACCCAGTTCTGGGCTGGAAAGTTCAGGGTAGAGGGCGGAGTGTGCTAGCCATGCTCTGTAACAGGTAGGATTGAGGGATGCTGGGAGAACCTGGGGGCCAGGTCCACCTAAGTATGTTCCTCAGCTGCTTGTCCCAGGTCTGAAACCCAGCAGTATGTAGGCGTACCACATGTGTGCTTGGTCTACAAAGGTCAGAAAAAGATGTCAGATTTCCTAGAACTGGGGTTACAGATAATAGTACGCCGTCATGTCAGTGCTAGGAATTGAACCCAGGTCCTGAAAGAACAAGCCAGTGCTCATAACCGCTGAGCCGTCTCTCCAGGCCCATGGTATGTTCTTGGTAAAGCAAGTTCATGATCTGATCTTCAGAATCCTGCATGTCCTGGAAATTGAGCGCAAGCTCCCTTTTATGCTAGTCAGGACCTGGTGACCCAATTCAGCTCTTGAACCCACATTTCTGGCTCATATCTTTTACTTGATATGAAGCTCTTGAGTAGAAGAGTTCTGTCTCTAGATGTTTTGAAGAAAACATATGTAAATTCGGATCCTGAAAGAACTGCCTTGCTGTGGTCTTTTTCAAAAATTTCCTTTCTGCATGCTGTTGTGTTTTATAAAAAAAAAAAAGAAAAAGAAAGGAAGGAAGGAAGGAAGGAAGGAAGAAAGAAAGAAAGAAAGAAAGAAAGAAAGAAAGAAAGAAAGAAAGAAAGAAAGAAAGAAAGAAAGGAAGAAAGAAAGAAAGAAAAGGAAGCTAGGGATATGTTTGGTGGAGGCTTGGTAAGGTGTGGGGGAAGGGGGGGATTCTATGCACCCATGCTGAGGCATCCCTTCCTCCTGAGGGACCAGCCACACATGGCATAGTATAGAATAGAGTTTATGGAGAAGGGAGTTAATGGGATAATAGAGATAGAGAAAGGGAGGGAGAGAGAGAGAGAGAGAGAGAAGAGGCCGGCCATGAAGGGGGGAGGGGAATGGGGAGAGAAGGGACAAAGGAGGGGGAAGAGGGGAAGAGAGCATGAGAAGAGAGTGAGGAGGGGGCAAGCAGCCCCTTTTATAGTGAGTCAGGCACACCTGGCTATTGCCAGGTAACTGTGGGGCAGAGCCTAGAAGAAATGCTAGCACATGCACTTGCATATAGAAAGTGTGTGGCCTATTGTGTGTGACCTACATAGAACATATATATAATTTTCCAAGTGTTTCTGGCCAGGTAGTCAACACCAAGAGCAAATGAGATTTTGTGAATTGGGAGGAAAAGGACAATTTAAAATAATTTTGGAGGGCTGGGTATGGCAGCATACCCTTTAATCCCATCATAATGAGCTCCAGAACTACATAATAGAAAGAGCCTATCCCCAAAATAAATAAGTAATAAATGAAATAACTTAAGGGTAGAGGAAAAGGCTCATCAGGGAAAGGCACTTGCCCACAAGCCTAACAACTGGAGTTCAATCCCATCCCCCAACCCCTCCTCTCCACACACTGGATTATTGGAAGGCTGTGAGCCACCATGTGGGTGCTGAGAATCCAACCTGGGTCCTCTGGAAGAGCGACCAGTGCTTTTAACTGCTGAGCCATCACTCCAGCCCTAAAATAACTTTGAATAGTGGCCATACTTACAGTATGAAAATAGAGAAATATCTTCACGCACTTTTTAAAGTTGTCAAGCTAGGGACTGAATCCAGAGCTGCTTCCTACACGTAGGGTCCTGCCCTGCCACTGAGTCAGATCTTAACTATCTGTAGCCCTTTCATATTGTTTATTTTGAGACAGGGTCTCAGTAAGTTCCCAAGATGTCCTTAAACTTGTGATCCCCTGCGTTAGTTTTCCAAATAGCTGGGATTATGGGCCTGGGCCACTAGGACCTTGCCTACTTTTTATTCTTCGATTTATTTTCATTTATTTATTTATTTTCAAGACAGGTTTTCTCTGTGTAGCCCTGGCTGTTCTGGAACTTGGATCTATAGACCAGGATGGCCTTGAACTCACAGAGATCCACCTGCCTCTGACTATGCCTCCTGAGTGCAGGGATTAAAGGCATGAGTCACCATACTCAGATACTTTTTAATTTTTTTAAATAATATTTTTAAATTTTTTGAGTTTTAAATAATTTTTTAATTTTTTGTTGTTTCAAAGGCAAATAAGTTCAGTAATTTCCCCCAAGTTGGCCTTGAATTTGAAATCCTCCTGCCTCAGCTTTCATGCATTCTTGACTAGTATTGGGGTTTGGGTTTTTTTATGTGCCTGGCATGTGTATGGAGGTCAAAGGACAACTTTTGGGAATGGATTCTCTTGTTTCATGGTGTGGGTCCCAGGGATACTGATACAATTGATTCAATCATCTTCCTAGTCTCAGGGCTAACTATGAAGCCAGCACAAGCCAGGACGGTGTAGCCCTTCTTTGTTCTTCTAAACTCCAGGAGATTCACATGCTTGTCTTCTGCAGGTTGGACCAGGTGGTGATCCACGTGGGAGCACTAAACTTGAAGGACTCACAGGAACTGGTATGACTCTGCATCCCTCTGTGAGACTATTTGGAGACCCCCTTTCTTGATGCTAGAATTAATACCAATCCTATATTTGGCTGAAGGAGACCAAATGTGGGACTGCTGGAGCAGACACGGGGCCACAGACAGGGAGTAGCTCAAAGAGAAGCTAACAGCGGGTGCCAAGGGCCAGCCTCAGCTTGGAGAGGAGTTCTGAGAAAGGGGTGTGTCTTAGTCAGGGTTTCTATTCCTGCACAAACATCATGACCAAGAAGCAAGTTGGGGAGGAAAGGGTTTATTCAGCTTACAACTCCACATTGCTGTTCATCACCAAAGGATGTCAGGACTGGAAGTCAAGCAGGTCAGAAAGCAGGAGCTGATGCAGAGGCCATGGAGGGATGTTCCTTACTGGCTTGCTTCCCCTGGCTTGCTCAGCCTGCTCTCTTATAGAACCCAAGGCTTACCAGCCCAGGGATGGCACCACCCACAAGGGGCCCTCCCTGCTTGATCACTAATTGAGAAAATGCCCCACAGCTGGATCTCATGGAGGCACTTCCCCAATTGAAGCTCCTTTCTCTGTGATAACTCCAGCCTGTGTCAAGTTGACACACAAAACCAGCCAGACAGGGTGTCTGGGAATGGCGAAACAAATGACTCCAAGTCAAATCGTGGGTCCAGGCTGGCAGCCTATGTTCTGCTGGAGACAGCTTTCCAGCCTGCTTCCTCTCTGTCCTGCTTTCTTTCTCTCTGATCTGCTTTCTTTCTGGAGTTCTCCAGACAGTGCTCTCTCTCCCTCTCTATGTTCTGCTTGAGACAGCTCTCCAAGCAGTTCTCTCTTGCAATTCTAAAGCATTCTCTAGATAGCTCATCTTCTGTAGATCATAAGCCCAGTCTTTTATTTTACATATCAATTCAGTTATTTCCCTTCAGGTATCCTTTTGAATATCCTAAGAATCACCATCCAGTGACCCCAGCCCCTTAATTCTTAGGAGCCAGCAAGCATACATTTTATTTTAGCATTGCAAAAGAATGCAGAAGATCTCGCTACCTCTGTTAGATGTTAAACTAGCTAGGTGGGACCCCCATCCTGAAATTACCATTTCTACCACAGCTGAGCCTGGACTCTCTGTGTCCCAGGCTGACCTTGAACTCAGGAATCTGCCTTCCTTCATATCTTTCTGGCAATCTGGCTCATTAATGCAGCTGCCTTTGTCCCTTTAGATTTATATAATTCATACCACACCCTTTTATTTTTGCATAGTTGAGAAATGATATATTTTCTAGCTCATGTTTTTAGAGTTCTCTTCCATAGCCTTAAGAGCTGTCCTGAACAGGAGGATTTCTGAGTTCGAGGCCGGCCTGGTCTACAGAGTGAGTTCCAGGACAGCCAGGGCTACACAGAGAAACCCTGTCTCGAAAAACCAAAAAAAAAAAAAAAGAGCTGTCCTGAGGGGCTCAGTGTTTACCATTTTGCTGAGACATTAGCCACGCCTTCACCTCCCAGACTCATGCTGTCTCAGATTATTATGGAGTCATTAAACAGAGAGGATGTTCCGATCCTTGGAGGAATATGAAAACATGTTCATTATTATACAAGCAAGCCTTGTGCTCATGGCAGCCATTGACACTCATAGAGGCCCACGTCCTCTGGCCCTGTCGCAGGGGAAAGAACCATGTCATTTTGTCCCCACCAAAGACGTGCAGGACCGGCAAGTGGACAAGAGACAAAGGAACTTCCTCCAAGAAGAGCTAAGGTTGGATATAAAAGTCGCTGAGTGTGCAGAGCATGAGCCAACATAGGTGTTCTCTGCAGAGTGGGGGCAAGGCCATCTGCTGGACAGAAAGGGAATAGGAAATGGGGCTACCTGGAGAATGGGTTTCTTCAGAGGTTCAAAACCAAAGCTGTAAACCAGAACATATCAGATGAGCTCCCTGTTCAGAACTGCAGAAACTAGCTAGATACAGTCTTCAGCAAGGACATAGGATCAAAGAATGCAGAGACTTGGGTTGCTCTAGGCTTAGTGATTAGGCTATGTTAGGTCAAATGGCCAGACCAGAGCTGGGCAAGGTGGCACACCTGTAATTCTAGCTCTCTGGAGACTGAAGCAGGAGAATGGGAAGCTGGAAGCCAACCTGGACCATGTAGTGTAACTTGGTCTCAAGAGAAAACAAAGCAAAAGCAGATGGTGGTGGTTCTGGGGACTAGATGAGTTGATTATGAAAAGAAAGTCCAAAGTGTTTCTCAGAAGGCCCAGTCCCCACACAGCTACAAATTAACTTGGTCCCCGAGATAGTCTAGCTCCAAGATGACAGTGTTTCAGCCCAGCTCAGTTCTCCTTCATAAAATGTGTTTGTTTTTCATATTATTTGGATCTAATGTGAGTGAATGCTATGTACTTGTGGAATTGCAGTTAAATATTCTTAGATAAACTAAAGGGATGGGCTAAGGGATAGCCCAGTTGGTGAAATATGTGCTCAGTAAGCATGAGAACCTGGATTCAGATCCTCAGAAACCACATAGAAAGATGGTCATGGCTACAGTGCCCATGACCTTAGAGCAAGAAGACAGGCAGATCTCTGAAGCTCCTCAGTCAGTCAGACCAGCCCAGTCAATGGGCAAGCATCAGGTTCAGCAAGAGACTTTAAAAATAAATAAAATAAAGGTAAAAGCTGACATCATAGTATTTACCTTTAATCTCAGCACTTGAGGGGTAAAGGCAGTTGGAACTCTGTGACCTCTGGGCCAGCCAAGACTACACAGTGAGACCCTGTCTCAAAATTCATAACCCACAAGTTGTTCTCTGACCCCATATGTGTGCGCACACACACACAAATAAATAAAGATTAAAATGCTGTCATGTCAGATGGAAAGAAGACAACTGAACACAAAGAGTATAGAGAGGATCTTGAATGCTGTCCTTTGGTACAAGGACGAGCTCCTAAAACATCAGTACAAGGAGAAGCAACGGTATTGGTGTCTCCTAAGATGAACCCTCTATTGAGCCTTAGTCAATCATGTCACCTGCTCCCTCTGGGCATTTCCTGTACTAGGATAGTCACCTAGTACAACTATCATACAGCATAGGTTTAGGCCAGACATGGTTGCATGTACTGTATTCCCAGCATCTAGGGAGGGGAAGACAGGAAGATCAGAGTTCAAAGCTGCCTTGATAGTCTACTTAAGATAGATTTAAAATGTTAGCGGCTGGAGAGATTGCTCAGTGGTTAAGAACACTGGCTGTTCCTCCAAAGGATTCAGGTTCAATGTCCATCACTCAACATGGCAGCTCCCAACTGTCTGTAACACCAATTTTAGTATATGTGCTGCCGCAGTGAGCACTGTCTGCAACTCCAGTTTCAGGGTATCAGGCACCTTCCCCTGGCTTCCCTGGGCACCAGGCACACGTGCGGTACACAGATAAATGTGTAGACAAAACACCTATACTCATAAAATAATAAAATAAATAAATAAAATAAAAATTTTAAAGTGTTAGGAGTGCCCGAGGAGAGGACTTGTCATTTTTTCTTTCCTAGGGGAACTGAAGAAACTGTCAAAATACAGTGCTGTGTATCTTTTGTGATATTTATACTCTTTTTCTTCTTAACCTTTCTCAACCACATTCCCCATCTGTAACGTCAACTTAAAATGTGACTGTTACACCATCCCATGGGAAAGATAATATCACTGAGTAGGCAGAACAGTGGAAGAGAAATTATACATGCAAGTTTCTCTGTTGTAAAGGAACTACTCGTATCTTAGCAAAGTGGTTTGGGTTGTGTGGTAGGATTTTGGGTTGTGTGTGTATGCTGACTGAAATCCAAACAAGTAGCCAGGCATGATGACACTTGCCCTTTAATTCCTGTTTTTCAGAAGGTGGAAGCAGGCAGATCTTTAGTTCAAGAATAGCCTAAGCGTGAAGGGACCCAAGTGTGGCACACACCTTTAATCCCAGCACTGGAGAGACTGGAAGAAGGAGGATCTCTGTGAGGTCAAGCCTGGTCTGCTTAGGAGCTCCAGGCTAGCCAAGGTTGAGTCAAAAAAACAAAAGCAAGCAGAGACTAGCCTGGGTGACTGTAAAGGTGGCTCAGAGATTAAGAGCACTGGCTGTTCTTCCCGAGAACCCAGGTTTGATTCCCAGCACCCACATGGAGGCTTACCACTGCCTGTAACTCCAGCTCCAGGGAATCTGACACCATCTTCTGGTCTCTGTGGATGCCTCTGTACAAACACACATAAATAAATCAATGGGAATAAGTCAAGAGGTGCCAGAGAGATGGTCCAGTGAGCAGAAGCACTTGCTGTGCAAAAATGAATTAAGCACTCGGCTTACCCGAACCAGGTGTCTCTGCTTTGCAGCCTGGGGCATTCTTGGCAATGATGTTTACTTTAGTGGTTCTCAACCTATGGGTCTTGACCCCTTGTGGTGGGGAGTCAGTGGGGCTAAGAAGACTATCCAAAAACACAGATCCTAACATAACGATTCATAACAGTAGCAAAATTATAGTTAAGAATTAGCGATGAAAGTAATTTTATGGTTGGCGGGGGAGGTCCCCACAATGCGAGGAGCTATATTAAAGGGTCGTAGCATCAAGAAGGTTGAGAACCACTGTTTTCATTGAATTGGTTAATATTTCCATTCTCTAGCAGGGGAGTTAGTTGGCAGATTTGAAGAGGGTGTTGCTGAACTCTAGTGACTGTCTGGGAGTAGGCTCTATGGGGCTACGATCACTAACTCTACCATGGTCTTTTTTTTTTTTTAAAGGCCCAACATGCAGCGGAAATTGGAGCTGATGGCATCGCTGTCATTGCGCCTTTCTTTTTCAAGTCACAGAACAAGGGTAAGGAAGGACATTGGTCTGAGAGCACAACGCTTTTTTCCCTGTTCACCTCTTGCTTTCATTAAAATAAATATACATTTAATTCATAAACACCAAGTCCTATAGATTACAGGTGTGGCATTGCAATGGACTAATGTTCCTCATCCAAGTTCCATAGCAAAGACTGTATTAAAGCACTTGGTTTATTTTGCCGGCTTTCTTAGTCAGGGTTTCACTGCTGTGAACAGACACCATGACCAAGGCAACTCTCATACAAGGCCACACCTACTCCAACAAGGCCACACCTCCACATAGCGCCACTTCCTGGGCCAAGCACATACAAACTATCACACTGGGTCATCTGACTGATTGTCTACTGAGTCCCAGCTGGTAGGTGCCTTGGTTTGGGTCAGGTGTGCACTCCTGGTGAAATAAGTTATGAGGTTTCAGAATCGTAGGTCAAAGCATGAGCCCATTTTTCTCAAAAGACAAGTATAAATGATGGTCATTTTGAAACTACATGTCTTCTTTAGAATTGATCACCAAAACACCCACTGTCTTCCAAAATAAGCTATTGTTTTCTCCTTCTATAATTCTTTCTCTGAAGAAATTATTTGTATCCAAATATAAGGAGGTGGTGTGTGTGTGTGTGTGTGTGTGTGTTTTGGTTTGTTTGGGTTTTTCTTAAAGATTTATTTATTTATTTAATGTATGCATCTCTTCAGACACACCAGAAGAGGGCATCAGATCCCATTACAGATGGTTGCTGGGAATTGAACTCAGGACCTGTAGAAGAGCAGTCAGTGCTCTTAACTGCTGAGCCATCTCTCCAGCCCTTGGCTTGTTTTTTTGTTTTGTTTTAAGATAGGCTCTCAAGTAGCCCAGCCTTCCCTTGAACGCTTGTTTGTTTGGGGAGGGGGCATTGAGACAAGATTTCTCTGTATAGCCCTGGCTATCCTGGAACTCACTATGAAGACCCAGACTAGCCTCAAACTCATATAGAAATCTGCCTGCTTCTTCCTCCTGAGTGCTGGTGTTAGAGTCATGAGCCACCATGCCTGGCCTTTGAGCCCTTTACATAGCAGGAAATGTTGAATTTCTGTTCTTGTCTCCACCAATAAGAGAATGTGATACGTTACTCCTTAATTGATTAATAATAAAAGAAATATAAGAGGGTTTGGGGGATGTAGTGTGGTTTTTAGGATACTCGCCTAGCATGCACTGAGCTCTAGGATCCCAGGTTGGTGGTGCATGTCCAAAATCTCAGCCCTGAAGAGGTAAAGCAGGAAGATCAGAGGTTTAAAGTCATCTTCAGCAACAAGGGGAGTTTGAGGCCTGCCTAGTGTTAATTTTGAACTGAGGCTGAGGTGCCTATTTAACATACCAAGGCGGACCTAGCTGCCCGGCTCTCCAGTACCCCTCAGTGCCTACCTGTTTAAAGTATGACTGGCACACCTAACCCTCTATCCTGAACTTCGCCCAGTGGCTGGGCTGCCTTCCCCCAGAGGCTCTTCCCTGAATAATCCACAAGTTTTAGTGACCTGGCCTTTTTGTTCCTTTGGCCTTCTGACTGTTGTACCTGCTTCTCCTCTCCCTTTCCCTCCCCCTTCCTCACACAGCTAAGGGTGGTGACCACGCTGAACTCTCTCAGGTGTGTTTCCCTCTGGCTGTGCTCTTCCTCGTGTCTACAACAAACTTTCTCCTCCACCAGACCTAGGACAGCCAAGTCCGTCCTTTCCCTTTTGATTCCCTTTTGTTACTCACCTAGGATATATGCCATCCTGGTTTAGGGTGCAGGGGAGAGGGAGCTATTTGTGCAGAGGATTAAAATCATAACTAAATGCATGGATTGTCATGGAACGTCAGCAATTGTTGGCAGATAGAAAACAATCGCTCTTATAGGTACGTAACTTATTTACTGATAGTTTGAGAATAGAAATTTTTTTTCAGGCTGTTTTGCAATTTTTTACATGAGCAGTTTTTCAAAAAAAAATGAACAGAGAAATGAATTATACATAACAATGTTCCTGTGTGCTGAACATATTTTCACAGTATACATAAAGAAGGTATGACACATAACATTGTCCCACTTTTGGGTGTCATGCACAATGTAAGCCAGCTCTCTGCCGCAGTTGACTTGATAACCAGAGGAATCCCCACTTCCTCAGTAAACCAGAGGCAGACCTCTGCTCTGTCCAGATCAGTCTGAAAAAGAAGAAGTGCCCAATGACGTGAGTCACCACTCTTATCCCTCACACACATACTCTTTTTTGTTTGTTTTTTAGAGACAGTGTTTCTCTGTGTAACAGCCCTGGCTGTTCTGGAACTCTCTTTGTACACCAAGCTGGCCTTGAACTCACAGAGATCCACCTCCCTCTGCCTCCCAAGGGCCCAGCACTTTTTTTTTAAAGCTTTTTAAGCACTAGGAATTGAACCCAGGGTCTGAAATATTCGAATCAGCATTCTATGACTGAGCTATACTGTCCTCTGTTTTTTAAATGTTTGAGAAAACGTCTAAGATAAGCAGGCTGGCCCTGAATTTATTTCATTGCCCAGATGGGCCACATGCAGTGTGTGTGGTGTGTGTGTGTGTGTGTGTGTGTGTGTGTGTGTGTATGTACACCCCACGTGAATGCGCATGGCCCATGGCCACAGTTGAATATGGAGGCGAGGGACTGAGAACTTTCAAGATTCAGCTCTCTCCTCTGTGGATCTCAGGATCAAACTCAGGTCGTCAGGCCTGTGCTGCAAGTACTTACACCTGTGTAGCCTTCCCATGCGCCCCAGGTCTTGAACTTCTGATCCTCTTGCCTCAGTCTCCCTAGAAGCTGGGATCGCAGGCCTACACTGCCAGGCCCGGCTAGAACTTCCCTCTTGAAGCTGATGTCTCTGCCTCTGTAGAACTAAGTTACGGCTGCTTTGCCGTGACTCTGGTGCGTAGTCTCTGTTGTTGTCATGTAGCCCTCCTGAGGTAAAAAGACGGAAGTCCTCCATGGCTGGCCTCTGTTTTTCATGGTGCTATGTAGTGATCGTCTCCTACTAGTGGGAAAGAATGTGCCTTGTTCTTCCTCCAAACCCCCACCATGATGGCGATCAAGCCCAGCCCTTGCTTGGGTATGATATGTATACATGTATACACCTACATCTGAGCTATACCCTCAGTCCCTGTGTGTGTGTGTGTGTGTGTGTGTGTGTGTGTGTGTGTGTGTGTGTGTGGTCTGCATATATATCTGAACCACACAGGTATGCTTGGTTCCCTCAGAGACCAGAAGGCCGTGTCAGATTCTCCAGGACTGGCATAGATGGTTGTGAGCGTAGAAGACAGACCTGGATCCTCTGGAAGAGGAGCTAGCACTTGTCATTTCTGGACCATCTCTCCAGCCCCCTTATTTTGACCTTTCTACAGAAAGAAAAATAAAACTTAAGGCACAGTGATGTTTAGTTGTATAGTCAAGCGGTAGGATGATCAGGAATTTCAGCTTTCCAGAAGCTGGTTGCATCTCACTGAATCATTTTCTAACACAGGAAAGCCCCTTGTCTCATTCGAGTTCACGTGACTCCTGTCCTTTCAGATGCCCTGATAAGCTTCCTGAGGGAGGTGGCTGCCGCGGCCCCTGCTTTGCCATTTTATTACTACCACATCCCTTCGGTGACCGGGGTAAAGAGTGAGTATGGTTTAAATTCCTCTTAATTATATTTATTTTATGTGTATGAATGCAAGTGACTTGCTTGCATGTATGTCTGCACCACGTGGGTGTCTGGAGTTAGAGATGGTCATGAGCAACTCTGTGAGTAGAGGAGATGGGGCTACCATCCTCTGGAAGAAGGGCCAGTCTTCCTCCCCTGAGCCATTTGTCCAAAGCCATTTTGTTTTTGTTTTTGTTTTTATTCTTGTTTTTAACATTTTCTCCAGTTTCCTCATCCTAAGTAATTCCATCAAGAAATTCTGCTGTGCCTGGTGATGGCGCACGCCTTTAATCCCAGCACTCAGGAGGCAGAGGCAGATGGATCTCTCATTTTGGGAGCAGCCTACAGAATGTTCTAGGACAGCCATGGCTCTTGAAAAACAAACTGTCTTGAAGAAAAACCCTGTCTTGAAAAACAAAACAAACAAACAAGAAAGAAACTCCACTCCATCCCACCCTACCAGACTAGACAGGCCACTGACGAGGCGGTTAAAATTGCTCCAAAATGAGTCATTCTATTACCTCAGTCTTCATTCACATCACTTTATATGGAGGTACTTAGGCTTAAAAGAAGAGTTGATAAAACCGGCTGTGGCAGCACATGCCTGTAATTTTTGGTAAAGTCAGGTGGATCAGGAATTCAAAATCATTCTCTGCTACATGGTAAGTTTAAGGTCAGTCTAGGCTACATGAGATTTCTTCTTCTTATCCTCTTCCTCCTCCTCCTTCTTCTTTATAAGTCCCCTTTTTAATAATTATTTATTTTATATATATGAGTATACTGTACCTCTCTTCAGACACACCAGAAAAGGGCTTCAGATCCCATTACAGATGCTTTCGAGCCACCATGTGGTTGCTGGGATTTGAACTCAGGACTTTTGGAAGAGCAATCAGTGCTCATAACTGCTGAGCCATCTCTCCAGCCCCATAGAGGAATAAGAAAATTTGATAGGCTAAAACAGAAAGACTTCCATGAGTTGTAGCTGATGGGGGCAGAGAGCTACACAGTAAGTTTCAGTGCAGCCTAGGCTATAGCATAAACCCTAGGCATATATAGCAACTACTTTGTATCTTCATATTCATTTAGCTGGTTAGTTTTGCCATAGTGGGGCTTGAACCCAGGGTGGCATTCATACTAGGCAAGTGGTCTACCACTAAACTACATCCCAAACCCTCTGCATCTTCTATTAGAAGAGACAGTAAGCCTCACTAGACAGGAACTGTTTGCATCTTCTCCCTACTGTATTCCCAGTGCCTCGCCTGTGGGGAGGTTATCTTATCTCCCTGACTTCTCCTCTAGTTATTTTTCCTTTGTTATGCCAAGAGTAAAGGAGTTATGTGCATTCTGGACAAGTATTCTGCTTCTGAGATATACACACTTTAATAGTGTGTGTGTCTCTGTGTATGTGTGTCTGTGTCTGTGTGTGTCGCTGTCTATATGTTGCTAGGGATCAAGCCCAAAACCTCATGCATGTTAGGCTGTTCCTTTACTCCTGAGATATCCTCCATATGTTCACCAACCCAGAAGCTCTCTGGATCCTATTGTAAAGGTAAAGACTTTATTATATAGCTATAATTGATTATGACATTGGCCATTGATGATGAATTCAACCCCACCCTCTGGGGTGGGGAACCAGGCTGGTTCTCCTGTAATAAGCCCCCATCCAGAAGCCCAGCTGGTATCATCTCATTGGAACACAAGATGGGCTAGGGCTGGAAGTCAGTTTAAAATACAGAGTGTTCACCTCAGATGTGCAAAGCACCACATGAACAAAACATGGCAGTGCACACCTATCCTCCCAGAATGTCCAGGTAGAAGCAGGAAGACTGGAAGTTCAAAGCTACTCCGGGAACCTATGGACAGAGAGAGACCATCCGAGGTTATAGTTGACTATATCTCAAAAAAAAAAAAGTCACATTCCTTTTCTCTTCACAGTGCTGACTATACTGAAACTCACAATGTAGACCAGGTTAGCCTCAAACTCACAGGTCCATCTGCCTCTGACTGTCTGTCTGCTTGTCTGTTTGTCTGTTTGCTTGTTTGAAACAGTCTCACTATGTATCCCATCCTAGATGGCCCAGATCGGGCTGACCTCGACCTCCTAGAAACTGTCTGCTTCTGCCTGCTGACTGTTGGGATTACAGACATACACCATCTGTGTTTGGCTTTTTAAAGACAGATTCCTGCCGTTTAGCTATGTAGCCCAGACTGGCCCCAGAATCAACTTGCCTCAGCCTTCAGATTGCAAGGAAATGGGAATATAGTCGTGTATGAACAGGCCACCCTCAAGATGGTATTTGATAGTTTCTGTTGCTGTGTGGATTGTTGAAGTGTTTGTTGTCCCGAAGTCCGGGCTGAGGAGCTGCTGGATGGAATTCAGGATAAGATCCCCACCTTTCAAGGACTGAAGTTCAGCGACACCGACCTCTTAGATTTCGGCCAGTGTGTCGATCAGAATCACCAGCGACAGTTTGCTTTGCTGTTCGGGGTGGATGAGGTAAGTTAGCCGCTGGGCACTTCCCAGCTTCAAAGCAAATCAATCAGCTGTTAGTGATATGGTGACTCTTCTCTTTCTCAAAAGCCTGAATCTCTTTGTCTTTTTCTCATCAGCAACTGTTGAGTGCTCTGGTCATGGGAGCAACTGGAGCAGTAGGCAGGTAAGTCTGACCTGGTCTTTCCTAGTGATTACAAATTTAAAGTCACTCATCACTGAGATAGATGGGCTTCTTGCATATCTCTCCTTTCTGATAGAAGTCGCCTGTAACGACAGGCGCGTTCACTGAAAAGAAACTGAGTAAAGAGAAGTCATTTGTTAGAGCCAGTCATGGAAAGATGGACCCTAACTGGAAAGGAATGGCCTTCTCTCCTCTTCAACTCTCTCCCCTCCTCTGCTCACTCTGGTTTTTCTTTCAAATGCTAAGCAAATGATCCTCCAGCTTTAGGTTGGGAGGGAGAGGCTTGGAATATTGACACAAACCTATATAAGTCAGCACTTGAGAGGTAGAGGAAGGAGGATTAGAAGTTCAAACTCAACCTCAACTACATAAAAAGTTTGGATCAAGTCTGAATTCCATCAGACCCTGTCTCAAAGCAATGGCAGCAAAACAAATACAAACACTCCAGTATGGTCGTCACGTGTGGTGATCCATGCCTGAAATACCAGCATTCAAGGACTGAAGTAGGAGGATAGCCATGATTATGAGGAAGCTAAGAGATAGACTCTGTCCAAAAAAAAGACAACAACAAGAACAAGAAGTAATTGCTAGCTGCTCTTGCAGAGGACCTGGGTTCAGTTCCCAGCACCCACGTGGCAATTCACAAGTGCCTGTAACTATATGTACAGGCTCTGGCACTTTCTTCTCACCTCTGCAGGCTCCTGCTTGCACATAGTACACATAAACCAGGAGGCATACACACACACACACACACACAAAACTAATAATAATAAAAATCTTAAAGAAGAAAGCTGTGTTCCACAATAGTCCTTTCTAATAGAAGTCACTTGTCATATGCATCGTTGTCATTCTCCAACTTGGAAATTGCATTCCATTGTAATCAGGTGAGACAGATGAGCACATAGGATAGGCCGAAGGGGCCCAGGACTCCAGCTAATCAGGGCCTATTGTTCTCTCTGTAGACCCTGATGGTCAGTACCTCAAAGCTGGTTTGTCAGAAACTTAGTCACAAATGACAGAAATCCAAGCCTTTAAAACAAACAGTAAGGGGCTAGAGAGATGGCTCAGCGGTTAGAGCACTGACTGCTCTTCCAGAGGTCCTGAGTTCAATTCCCAGCAACCACATGGTGGCTCACAACCATCTGAAATGGGATCAGATGCCCTCTACCGGTGTGTCTGAAGACAGCAACAGTATACTCATATACATTAAGTAAATAAATAAATATTTTAAAAAACAGTAAGGAAGTCATTATAAAATGCTGACAACCCAGGTAACACTCAACTGAGATAAATGCAGCCGGACCCTAGAGCCCGTGAGAGCTAGAAACTACAAAGCTCTCGCTATCCACAGGAAGCCACCCTTCCCCAAGGGTCCCCTGAAGATGCTCACCTCTGCATCTTCTGCAGACCTTTGATTCTCTTCCCACTGTTTGCACCATCTGACTTAGAAAAGGGTCCACCAAAGTCCAGTCCACTGTGGCCAGGAATCCACAATCTTGTGGCCCTATGCCTACTCAGTCCAAGACAAGCAGTTCAGTCGGCATGCCCACTGTACTTGCTAACTTTACTAGGGTATGTTGCAGACCCAGTAAACAGCATCAGCTGAAAGTGTATTTCCTCAGGGGTAGCTAAGGCACTCTTCTCAAAGAATCTTGGAGCCGGGCGGTGGTGGCACACACCTTTAATCCCAGCACTTGGGAGGCAGAGGCAGGAGGATTTCTGAGTTTGAGGCCAGCCTGGTCTACAAAGTGAGTTCCAGGGCTACACAGAGAAACCCTGTCTCAAAAAACAAAAACAAAACAAAAAAAAAATGTACTTGACCATCTCAAAGAATCTTGGTATGCATGCCTTTGATAAACACTGTTGACTTGATTGATGTGACCCAGGCTGACCTCAAACTCACTATACAGTTGAAGATGGCCTTGAACCCCTGAACTCCAGCTCAGCCTCCCAAGTATCTAGAATCTTCTAGACCCAGGATGGCCTCAAACTCTAAGAGGTCCTTCTCCCTCGGCCTCCTGAATGCTGAGATTCAGGCATTTGTGACCATGCACTGCAGGATATGACTTAGTACTTAAGTCAGTGCTACATCTGAGCCCCAGTTGTTAACCTCTGAGTCTGAGTCTAAGTGTGTGCCCTAGGCAGCTGTTGGCCTCAGCCTCTCCTAACTAAAACACACGACCAACTTTTACCCTCTGATTGTATCCCCTCTGGCATTCTCTGTGTTGCCTCCAGGTTCTTCCAGCATTCCTCAATCCCTACCTAGCACACCTTACCCCCAACCCTGAACTTTCCAACCCAGGGGCTGGGCTGCCCTTCCCCCAGAGGCTCCTCCCTATTTTTTTTAAAACACACCAGAAGAGGGCGTCAGATCTCCTTATGGGTGGTTGTGAACCACCATGTGGTTGCTGGGATTTGAACTCTGGACCTTCGGAAGAGCAGTCAGTGCTCTTAATTGCTGAGCCATCTCTCCAGCCCAGCTCCTCCCTATTTAATCCAGACATTTTGCACTCTCTTTTCCTTCTCCTCTCCCTCTCACCTCTTCTCTCTCTATACACCCTTTCTCTCTTTCTTTCTCTCACCCCTAACCCACCCCCTTGCCCACGGCAACTTCCTGGTCCTTTGGGCAAGTGATCGCACCCAAGAGCCGCTTCCCAGGAAACCTGCCTTTAATATAATCTGATCTGGCTTGAACTGGTTCATTTCACCGATGGAGAAATAACCCATCACTCTGCCTCCTTGCTGGCCCTGCTTTGTGTTGTTAGAGAACTCATAATTGAAGACAGACTGGTTCTCCTTATCAATCGACCCTACAAATAGAATAGTGGGGGCCCTCAGTATATTTTTCCTTTATGTTTGTTTGTATTGATTTTTCCCTTCAAAGACAAGATCTCATGTAGCCAAGTTAGGCTCACACTCACTATATAGCTTGGGATGGCCTTAAACTCCTGATCCTTGTTTGGTCAGGTTCTTACTATGTTGCCCAGGCTGGTTGGCCTAAAATATGATTATGTAGTGGGGGGTGGGGGTGCCTGAACCTAGGCCCTTACTTATGCTAGATTAGCTTCTACCATTGAGCCAATCTGCAACCCCTAATTTGCTCTTTTAAACATCAAATGAGGGCTGGAGAGATGGCTCAACGGTTAAGAGCACTGACTGTTCTTCCCGAGTTCAAATCCTGAGTTCACATCCCAGCAACCACATGGTGGCTCACAACCATCTGTAATGAGATCTGACACCCTCTTCTGGTGTGTCTAAAGACAGCTACAGTGTACTTACATATAATAAATAAATCTTTAAAAAAAAAAAACCATCAAATGAGTATAGAGAGCTTGAATTCTTCCCACAGAATTATTTAGCTTGGAATATTTCTTGTTGTTGTCTTGCCAGTACCTATAACTACCTGGGAAAAAAGACAAACCAGATGTTGGAGGCTTTTGAACAGAAGGACTTCGCCACAGCTCTCAGTTACCAGGTAAACCTGTCACTTAAGTCACTGCCTTCTTTCTCTGGGGATACTTTGTCCCTTCTCAGCAGGCTTGAAGGTCTCCCATAGCCCTCCACCCCCACCTTCTTCTGTTATCTTTCTTGTTTAAATGGAGCCTGCCCCCCCATCCTCCCTGTCCCCATATCTAAGAGGATACAAGGCCCAGATAGGAAAGAGGAGTCCTCTCTTCCTCCTACAAAGGATCTTACTTTTATTCTATCTTCAAAGTATTTTGTGATTGCAAAATAATGATCATAAATTTCTGTGAGAGTAACTTCATGCCATCCTTAAGTGTTTTTCTTGCACACATACACACACACACACAAAGTGGGGGGGGGGGGAGGTATTAGGTCTCCTGGAACAGGAGGTATAGATAATTGTCAGCTGCCATGTGGCTCTTGGGAATTGAACCCGGGTCTTCTGGAAGAGCAGCCAGTGCCCTTAACCACTGAGGGGGGAAACCTGGAAGGGGTATAACATTTGAAATGTAAATGAAGAATATATTAAAAAAAAAAAAAGAGCACTGACTGTTCTTCCGAAGGTCCTGAGTTCAAATCCCAGCAAGCACATGGTGACTCACAGCCATCCGTAATGAGATCTGACGCCCTCTTCTGGGGTGTCTGAAGACAGCTACAGTGTGCTTACATATAATAAATAAATGAATCTTAAAAAAAAGAAAGTTGGGATGCCTTGCTTATAATAAACACAACTCAATGGTTTTATATTTTTGACATTTACCTATTTACCTGTTGTGTGTATGTGGACTTGCACACATATATGGAGATCAGAGGAGAGCTCAGGGGACATCCATGTTCTCCTGTCCTAGTCTGAGCAGATTTAGCTACCTCACCAGGCTTCTTTCTTCCACTCTGATAGATCTACAAAAAGCTAAGGCACATGGACTTTGTAGTTCCCGTGGTTTGGCTTCTAAACTACAGACATGGTTTTCACAGTGTGACAATGCTGACCACAGATTTCTTTCCTCCGTTCTAGTTTCATATCCAGAGATTTATCAACTATGTGATCAAGCTAGGTGAGTGCCCTTGCTGCTTTCCGCCTCCATGCTGACTGAAAGGGTCAGCCACCACTTGCTTACTGAGCTGGGGTGACCAGATTAGGGTCTCAGGGAATGTCATTCATCAGAGGTGGGTCACAGGAGTCACGCAGCAAGACTGAGGCTGTGTGACAAGGTCTGGGGATTGTTCTGGTTTTGTTGTTTTTGTAAGCAATTAGTCTTTTTTGTTGTTATTGTTTTGGCTGTTTGTTTGCTTGTTTGTTCGAGACAGGGTTTCTCTGTGTAACATCTCTGACTGTCCTGGAACTCACTCTGTAGACCAGTCTGGCCTCAAACTCAGAGATTCACTTGCCTCTGCCTCCCCAAGGCTGAGATTAAAGGCATATGTGCCACCATGACCAAGGATAATCAGACATTCTACACCCTTATGAGAAACAGAATACGGCTAGGTGGTGGTGGTACATATCTTTAATCTTAGCACTTGAGAGGGAGAGGCAAGTGAATCTCTGAGTTTGAGGCCACGTGGTTGGCAGAGTGAGTTTAAGGATAGCCAGGACTACAGAGAAAAACCCTGTTTCAAAAAAAAGGAGAGAGAGAGAGACAGAGACAGAGACAGAGAGACAGAGACACGGAGGGAGGGAGGAAGGAAGGAAGGAAGAAAATGAAGGATATAATGGTTGCCAATAATACAATTATAGCTGCTAGGATACAGTGAGATTTACAAGCTATATACACAAGATTATATGTCTAAGACTAAGTGCTCTGTTGAGTTTCTCTATGCTTCACTGACTTCTAGAGAAAGCAGAGATACAAATGAGGCCTGAACGTTCTGCTGTCTCTGTTTCTAAAGAACTGAAAGGCACACAGTCCCTCAGGAGCCATGGACTCTAACCTGAAAAACCCATGACGTGTGCCTCTCAAGGCAGCTAGGTGAGGCCAACTCCAAGGTTCCCCAAAGCTGACTAGGTGTAAAAAATGACTTCCCATCACTCCCTGCATACCTGTGTACTCAGCTGTGAGCAGAGTCAGGACTCTGACCTTGAGCATCAGCTAAATAACATGCTGAAGTTAACTTTGACAGTCAGTCTCCTACAAATGTCTCTCCTCCACCAGCATAGTGCTCACCAGCGTGTGTGTGAGTGTGCGAGCACACACACACATATACACACATACATACCCACACATATACACATACATGTACACACACACACACACACACACACACACACACACACACACAGAGCATTTTTTATTCCTTCTTCAGCCCACCCAACCATTATTTGCCTCTACTCATTAAAATTCTGCTGCTGAACGGTGGCTGATTTCATCCTAAGTACTTGGAGGCAGGCAATCTGAATGCAGATCTTACTAAATTATGAATGACTGACGGTTCCCCCAAGAGTATTTAAAATTGAAAATGAGTTTATTAACACCAGTATATTTAAACGGTTGGAGGTTTGGGTGACAAAGGAAAATTAGGGGAAAACAGAGTGAGTCTGAGGAGAGGAACCTCTGCAGAGTGTCTTAACTTCCAGCACAGCCAATATCAGCTGCTGCCGTTCATTCCGCTGCTGCAGGAGTTGGGTCCTTGGGATCGCTGGGCATGGGTCAAGTCCAGAAGTTCTCAGTGTGTTCTGGCAGACTTCCCACCTCCCTTTCAGAGCCTCCCTGCCTCTTTGTAGCAACTCTCTGCTCTTCCCAAGCACCTATTGTCTACTTGGTCCCATTCCCAGATTTCAGCCAGCTTTCCCAGTCCCTCCAGCACAGTATTTCCGTTTGCTTTCCCTGTTTAGTAACATTGTCATGGTGGGGTGCCACTGGTTCTGTTAATTAGCACTGTTATTTCTTTGTCCTAACCAATAGTTTTCAGAAAGATTGTGATTTTGATATAATAATTACGTTTCTAAAGTCTATTAAGGTAGAAAATTAACTGCAAAGTGAGGCGTGGTAGTACTTGTCTGTAATTCCAGTACCGGGCTAATGGAGACCAGAGGACCAAATGTTCAAGGTCATTCTTGGCTACATAGGAATTTAAGGCCAGGCTGGACTAGAGAATCTGTCAAAATAATAAAATTAAATATAAATAAAATGACTATAATACCAGCCCTGTAGACGCAGGGACAAGAGGATTTCCAAAAGTTCCAGCCCAACTAATCTACACGGTTCAGAACAGCCAAGGAGATAGATAGATAGATAGATAGATAGATAGATAGATAGATAGATAGATAGATAGATAGATAGATAGATTCTAAAATCTGATCTCTAAGAGGACTTTAGGGGCTGGAGAGATGGCTCAGTGGCTAAGAGCACTGGATGTTCTTTCAAAGTGCCCAGGTTCAATTTTCAGCACCCACAAGGTGGCTTACAACCGTCTTAAATCCAGTTCCAGGGGGTCTGACACACTTCTAGCCTCTTATGTGGTTCACAAACAGTGTATTCCCAATCAGTACAGTTTCCCTTCCCCTAACTTCTCCCAGATGCTCTCCACCTCTCCACCACCTTCTTTCTCTTTCTTTTAAAGATTTATTTATTTATCTTGTGTATATGCATGCTCTATTTGTATGTACCTACATGGCACAAGAGGGGGCATCAGATCCCTTTACAGATGTTTGCGAGCCACTATGTGGTTGCTGGGAATTGAACTCAGGACCTCTGGAAGAGCAGTCAGTGCTTTTAACCTTCTTTCTCTTTCTTTAGAAAACCAACCTGCAGTCAACAAACAAACAAACAAATCAAACATAAATAAATAAAAGAACAAAAGAAAGCTCAAGGAACCCTACACAAACAAAACCTATAATAACTCAAAATGGGAAAAAATATTCTGCAAGCAAAAAGCCAGTAAGGCAAAAAAAGTAAATAAATAAAAGTGCTCAAACAATGCAATATAAGAGAAAAATATCTACAAAAAAAATTGAGCTCATTTTGTGCCGGCCATCTACATGGGCACGGGCACAGGCACCCTGAAATGTTGTTTATAGACCCAGTGAGATTCCACTGAAGAGAACCCATTTTTCCTTTGCAAGTGGATGACTAGCCATCTGACTGGAATCTGTCTATGCAGGCTCTCTGCATACACATCTGTCCTGTTATGTCTGGAAGATACCATTTCCTTGGTGTCATCCATCCCTTCTGTCTCTGATGATCTTTCTGCCTCCTCTTCCCCATAGTTCCCTGAGCCCTGAGTGGGAAAGGCGTGGGAAAGTCACCTTGTTTGGGGTTGACTCATCTTCACATTTATTTGTAGAGACAAGATTTGTCCCTAAGCCCAAAGCTCAACGACTTACTGGCCAATGAGCTTTGGGGATGCACCTTGAACTCTTGAACTTTTTGTTTTAATTAATTAATTTATTTTATGTGTGAGAGTACACTGTCACCGTCTTCAGGCACACCAGAAGAGAGCATTAGATCCCATTACAGGTGGTTGTGAGCCACTATGTGGTTGTTCGGAATTGAACTCAGGACTTCTGGAAGAGCAATCAGTGCTCTTAACCAGTGAGCCATCTCTCCAGCCCACGAACTTTTTATTTTTAAGGAAGATTTATTTGTTTGTTTTGTTTTGTTTTTTCAGGACAGAGTTTCTCTGTGTAGCCCTGGCTATTCCTGGAACTGGATCTGTAGACCAGGCTGGCCTCGCACTCAGGGATCCACCTGCCTCTGCCTCCTGAGTGCTGGGTTTAAAGACATGCACTACCACCAACCAGCTCTATCATTTATTTTAAATTTGTTCTTATTCGTATGTGTAAGAGTGTTTTGCTGCATGTATGTCTATGTACCACATGTGTGTCTTGTACCCAAGCAGGCTAGAGGTAGACAGGTGTTGGATCCCCTCAAATTAGAGTTACACATAGTTGTGAGCTGCCAAGTGGGTGCTGGGAATTGAACCTAGGACCTCCGGAAGAGTAGCCAATGCTCTTAACTACTGAGCCAGCTCTTTAACCACAAATATCCTTCACTCTTGATCCTTATATCCACCTAGGTGCTGGGATTATTGGTGTGTTCCACTCCGCATGGCTCTTTCTGGCCTTGAAGGTTGACTTTGTGGGGTTTCTGTTTGTTTATTTGTTTCATTTTATTTATTTATTGAGTTTGTATGTGGATTTGCAGGTGTACCATAGCCCACATGTCAGAGGCCAACTCGAGGGACTCAGTTCTCTCCTTCCACCAGTGGGTCCTGGGGATTGAACTCAGGTACCTTGGCAGACCTGCCTTTACCTGCTGGGCTGTATTGTAGGCCTCAGCCTTGGCTCTTTGTATTGTTTTATTTTGCTTGTTTATTTATTTATTTATGGTAAGGCAGAGACTTGAACTCAGGGACTCTTATATACTAAATAAGCACTCTATCACAGAT
Organism: Tokudaia tokunoshimensis; assembly: GCA_036184795.1. Classification (NCBI taxonomy): domain Eukaryota; kingdom Metazoa; phylum Chordata; class Mammalia; order Rodentia; family Muridae; genus Tokudaia; species Tokudaia tokunoshimensis. The sequence continues at coordinate 41,287,551 of BTHU01000013.1, forward strand.
GTTATTTCATTTTTAGTTGTGTGTTGGGGTCGGGGTGGGGGTGGTAGAAGTATGGGTATTTGTGTGAGTGCAGTACCCACAGAGGCCAGAAGAGGGTATTGAATCCCCTAAAGCTGGAATTACAAGGGGTTGCAAGCCACTCTACATTGGCCACACTGGTGCTAGGAAACAAACTGGGGTCTTCTGAAAGAATAGGGGTTGCTTTTAAATGCTGGGCCATCTCTTAAAAGCCCTGAAAGGAGGGCTTCCTATTCCGCTCCGTATGTGTGGGATCGGGTCTCATGTAGCCAAGACTTACCTTAAACTCTGGTTCCCCTGTCTCTACCTCCCAAGTGCCGGGATTACAGGTGTGTACACCATGCCCAGCTCAGGCAACCTAACTAAAGTGTTCTTACCTTTTAGGTTTACCATGTCTTGAAGCAGTTCCTTGCATATAACCTCTTCTTTGGGATGTTTGTGGGAAAGTGGGCAGTACCAGAGATGTCTCACTCTTTGTTTCTCCCATCTAGGTTTTGGAGTGTCGCAGACCAAAGCCATCATGACCCTGGTCTCTGGGATTCCAATGGGCCCACCCCGACTTCCTCTGCAGAAAGCCTCCCAGGAATTCACTGTTAATGCTGAGGCCAAGCTGAAGAGCCTGAACTTCCTTCCTTTCCCTGGTTTAAAGGATGGGAACCTGGAAGCCTGTAGCTAGTGTCTGTTAAGTCCGGGTGTGTAAGCTTAAACGTATCCATCTTCAGTAGTACATTCTTTTCTCAGGGACTTTTTAGGTGAACTTGAACTAAGCTTTCTTTTAGCAAATAGAATCCCATGCCAATCCAAAAATATCAATTGTGAACCTAAACTTTTTTGTTATAAAGGAGTCATAAGCCCTAAGTCATTCATTTTGTAAAATTATTATAGAGAAATCTCTACTTATACAGACGCAATGGAACCAAGCAAAAATTGTAATAATAATTACAATTATTAATTAATTACATTAATTAATATAATTCATATTACTATATTAATTGCTGTATTAGTTATATTGTTGCTGAATAAATTTCATCTGCCTTTTGGGAGCACTTATTGTCTTAATCTTGTTTCAAAGTTTTATAATTTGAGTATTGTCTTAGGGTTTTATTGCTGTGAAGAGACACCATGACCACAGAAACTCTTACAAAGAAAAGCATTTAGTTGGGATTGGCTTACAGTTCAGGGATTTACCCCATTATTGTCATGGGAGGAAGCATGAGCATCCAGGCAGACATGGGACTGGAAAAAGAGCTGAGATTTCTACATCTGGATCTGCAGGTAACGGGATGAGACAGTGAGTCACCAGGCCTGGCTTGAGTTCCTGAAACCTGCTTGTGGGTCAGGCTGTGACCACTCAGCTGTTGCTGCTGCCACACTTTTACCCGGGCATCAGGAACTCTTAACTCTCCAAAACCATAAGCCCAAGTAAACATTTTTCATGTAGAAGTTGCTCAGGTCATGGTATTTTGTTACAGCAAAGTAAAATAATTAAGATAGTATTGGAGTAGCATATTTCTAGATGTTCTAAAATAGGACTCAGCCAGATTGAGAGGCATCCACTGATGGAAGAGTCTCCTTGACTCTATCTTTGAGCCTGGTGCTGAGTCAGATGTCTTCCTTTTAGGAACTTCCCTCTTTGCACACCAGGAGCCTCTTCTGGCCACACTAAGCCTTGCGGTCTGTGGGCTGAGCAGGTTTTCCTCACACTCTAGAAACTCCCCAGTTTATAGATCCTGGGATGGCTAATGTCTAGCCGGGGCAGGCTGGAGGTCTGTGTGTGTGTCTTCTGAGAACTAAGCACAGCCCTGAGATCTGTACAGAGGGAACAGCCTCTGCTTGCAAACCCAGCTCAGCATTAACCCTGCTGGAGGGGGGAAGTTAGGGAAGTCAGATATTCAAGAGTTATTATTTTGCCGGGCGGTGGTGGCGAATGCCTTTAATCCCAGTGCTTGGGAGGCAGAGGCAGGCAGATTCGAGGCCAGCCTGGTCAACAGAGTGAGTTCCAGGACAGCCAGAGCTACACAGAGAAACCCTGTCTCAAAAAAAAAAAAAAAGAGTTCGTATTTCAACATCAGTGATCTTTGCCCTGTCAAGGATTGGAGTCTCAGCTGACTGACCTCAGCCTCTTACTGCAAACTTGCTCTGAGCGATGACCTCAGGCTCAGGGCTATTACTGCAGAGTTGCTCAGCTGCTGGCCACAAAGAGTGGGTCCTGCCACCGTAGGTGACCTTCACTACCAGAGCCAAGCTGTCCCCTGAGCTTCATCTGCCACATCTGGTCTTTCCGTTCTGCCTCCTGCAGCTGTCTTCCACTGCAAGCCTGGCAGCTTGACCAGAGGCTCCTGTGAGTGTACCTTGAGTCAGGCCCCTAGGGTTGCACAGTCTTAGTTCCTTCACAAGATGGAATCTTGCCACGGCCCTCTGAATCCTGGTCTTTGACAAAATGAACTTCTCTGCTACGACAGAGGCAAAGAAGTCACTATCTCACCAAAGTTCCAATTAGACTTAATAAAAAAAAATAAAAATAAAAATAAAGCTTACACTACCAAAAATAGGACTCTTCAACAGGTTGTCTTGCCTTACTGTTTTTTAAAAAGGTTTATTTATTATTATATGTAAGTACACTGTAACTGTCTTCAGACACACCAGAAGAGGGCATCAGATCTCATTACAGGTGGTTGTGAGCCACCATGTGGTTTCTGGGATTTGAACTCAGGACCTTTGGAAGAGCAGTCATTGCTCTTAATCACTGAGCGATCTCACTAGCCCCAAATATATATATATATTTTGATGCAAGGTCTTTTTTTGTTGTTGTTTTGTTTTGTTTTTTCGAAACGGTTTCTCTGTGTAGCCCTGGCTGTCCTGGAACTCACTCTGTAGACCAGGCTGGCCTCAAACTCAGAAATCTGCCTGCCTCTGCCTCCCAAGTGCTGGGATTAAAGGCTTGCGCCACCACTGCCTGCTTGCCTTACTTTTTGTTTTAATTTTTGAATTCCATTTATTTGTTTGTTTATTTGTTTAGCGTATGTGGAAATTGGAGAACAGCTTGAAGTAGTTGGATCTCCTACCATATAGGTTCTGGAAATCCAAGTTGGGTTGTCAGGCTTTGTGGCAAGCACTTCAAACCACTGGTCATTTCACCTTCCTATCTTAGTTACTTTTATATGGTTGTGATAAGACACCATGGCCAAGGCAACTTATCAAAGTAAGATTTTAATTCGGGGCTCATGGGTCCAGAGGGTTAGAATCCATGAACTTCAAGGCAGGGAGCAAAACATGGCAGCAGGCAGGCAGGTAAGTGTGGCGCCGGAACAGAGAGCTTGCATCTGTTCCATAAACGTGAGGCAGGGAGAGAACTAGGAATGACTTGGGCTTTGAAAACTTCAAAACTCACCCCTAGGGACATGCTTCTTCCAGTACGGCCACTTCAAATACTTCTGTCTAAGGGTATTTTTCTATTGCTGTGAAGAGATACCATAACTATGGCAACTCTTTTTTTTTTTAAGATGTATGTATGTATGTATTTTATTATATGATTACAGTGTCGCTCTCTTCAGACACACCAGAAGAGGGCATCAGATCCCATTACAGATGGTTGTGAGCCACCATGTGGTTGCTGAAAATTGAACTCAGGTCCTCCGGAAGAGCAGTCAGTGCTCTTAACCTCTGAGCCATCTCTCCAGCCCACCACAGCATTTCTTAGCAAGGAAAAGACTTAATTGGGACTGGCTTACAGTTTCTGAGCTTTAGTCCATTATCATCATGATGGAAAGCATGGTGGAATGCAGGCAGACTTGGTGCTAGAGAAGAAGTTGAGAGTTGTACATCTTGATCCACAGGCAGCAGAAGGGGACTGTGTACCACACACACTTCCTCCAACAAGGCCACACCTCCTAATAGCACCACTCTCTATAGGCCAAGCATTCAAAGACATGAGTCTATGGGGGCCAAATGTATTCAAACCACCACAGCTTCCCAAACAGTTGCATCAACTGGGACCAAGTATTCAAACCTTGGCTTATGGGGCTGTTCTCATTCAAACCACCATAGCTTCCGTGCTTTCCCCTGGGGGAGGTTTTGCCTTTCCCTCACCCAGCTAGGACCTAGTGCTTAAATTGTGTGCTGTTTGCTTCTTTTGCTGTATTGCTTCTCTGTGTCCCTGCGCACATCAGCTGGCCTTGTGTTTTCTAATCATCTTTCAATCTTTCATGAAACAGTGTGCCTCTTCCTCCTGAGTGAATTAAAGGGATTAAAGGGGACTAAAGGTACATAACACTGTGTCCAGTCTTTTAATTAATTTTTTTCTGTTTTATCTTATTTTATGTACATAGATGTTTTGCTTGAATGCATGTCTATGTATTACTTGCTTGCCTGGTGTTTATAGAAACCAGAAGAGGGTATGAGATCCCCTGGAGTTAGAATTATAGATAGTTGTGAGTTGCCATGTAGATGTTGGGAATTAAAATGGGATCCTCAGGAAGACCAGCTGGAGAGAGACTCTCTTGTATACTGTATGGGTATATCACCTGTCAATTAAAAACCTATGGCCTGGGCTGGAGAGATGGCTCAGTGGTTAAGAGCACTGACTGCTCTTCCAAAGGTCCTGAGTTCAAATCCCAGCAACCACATGGTGGCTCACAACCATCTGTAACAAGATCTGATGCCCTCTTCTGGAGTGTCTGAAGGTAGCTACAGTGTACTTACATATAATAATAAATAAATAAATCTTAAAAAAAAAACCTATGACCTATACGAAAGGTAGAATAGAAGATGGGACATCAGTTGACAGAAAGGATTCTGGGATAGAGCCAAGTACTAGAGGATTTGCCCTAGGACATGAAGGAAGACGGATACATGAAAGCTGAGCAGAAGAAATCAGGCACGTATCTAACTTAGATTAGAATAAGTAGGATATTAAGTTATAGCTAGTTGGAGAATGAACCAAAGCTTATAGCCAAGGTGTTCACAAATATAATAAAGCCTCAGAATCGTTATTTCTGGGAACAAGGGTGCAGCTTACAATAAACACCCAACAACAGTCAGCCAATGCTCTTAACTGACTGGGCCATTTCTCAGCCCCTACTTTGTTTTCTTTCTTTCATTCTTCCTTCCTTCCTTCCTTTCTTTCCTTCTTTTTTTTAATGTATTATATTATGGGTATGCCTACATGTGCCTGGTGCCATGGGGTCAGAAGAAGGTGATGGATCCCCTGAGACTGGAGTTACAGACAGCTGTGACCCACCATGTGGGTGCTGGGAATTGAACAACAGTCTTCTACAAGAGCAACAAGTGCTCTTAACTGCTGAGCCAACTCCTCATTCCTTCCAGTTTGGTTTTGCTGTGGTAAAACACCAAGACCAAAAGCAACTGACTTTAAGTTGCTCTTCCAGAGGTCCTGACTTCAATTCCTAGCAACCACATGGTGGCTCACAACCATCTGCAGTGGGATCTGACTCCCTCTTCTGGTGTGTGTGAAGGGAGCAATTATGTATTTGTATACATAAAATAAATAAATAAATCTTTACGGGGGGGGGGGGGAGCTGGGGGAAGGGAAGAAATGTATGACAAGTGCTTGTGAATGGGGACCCAGGGAGCCTGGAGAGCTTCATCGCCTTGATATGCAGCCACAGGTGTATGTCAAAGGAGCCATATACCCCTTCTGCTTGAGGTAAGGGAGATGACTCCTTTTGGCAGATGGGAACTGGTCTAACAAGTTCCTGAGAAATGCTGACTTCTATCTAAGTGCCAGAAATCCTATAGTCCAGCTTGAGTTCATTTCTGGATATTTGGACATCCTTAAACCTGACAAAAAGCAACTAACACAACATATATGTGGAGGACAGAGACCTATTGTGAAGCCTCTCTTCTCTCTCTCTCTCTCTCTCCACTATGTGGTTCTGGGGATCTAAGGCTGCTTGTCCGGCTTTGCAGAACATGTATTTACCTGCTGAGCCATCTCTGTGGCCTTCTCCCTTCTCCTCTTCTCTTTTCCTCTCCTTTCCTCTTCTCCTGTCCCTTCCCTCCCTCCCTCCCTCCTTCCTTCCCTCCCTCCTTCCCCCCCTCCCTTCCTTCCTTCCTCCCTCCTATGTAGCTGGCCTCAGTCTTACAGTGACCCTCTTGCCCCTGCCTCCCAAGAGCTGGGATTGCAAGTATTTGCCACAATAGCACACAAATTAATTTTCCCATGAAAATAAATATTTCATAGCCACTCCATAAATCTTTTTTTTTTCTCTTTCAAAGATGACACTTGATTCCTTTTTTGGGACAGGGTTTCTCTGGCTGGCCTGAAACTCACTCTGTAAGCCAGGCTGGCCTCAAACTCATAGAGATCCACCTGCCTCTGCCTCTGCCTCTGCTTCCTGAGTATTGGAACTAAAGGCATGTGCCACCACCACCCAGCCAATACTTGATTTCTTAAATGACAGTTAATGAGATTTTGTTAAAATAAAAAGAAATATGGATATGACTCAGTGGTTAAGAGCACTGACTGTTCTTCCTGAGATCCTGAGTTCAAATCCCAGCAACCACATGGTGACTCACAACCATCTGTCATGAGAATCTGATGCCCTCTTCTGGTATGTCTGAAGACAGCAACATTGTGCTCATATGCATAAAATAAATAAATCTTTAAAAAAAAAGAAATATGATAGTTAAAACTATCAGGGCATGGTTTATCTTTTTAGACATCCAAATGCTTAGAAATTAACTTTGTATATATTGTGTACTATAACCTCTGTTTCAAGCTAAAAATCTGAAATCAAGCTCATTGGGAAAGTTGGCCGTATGAAGCAGTCTCAGAGACTGATAGTACTTAGGACTTCTTGTGGGACTAAAGGATTAAAGACATAAAAAAGTGCTGTGAGCAGATCCTGGAACCAGGAGTTGGGAATAGTGCATGCACTTTTCTAGAAAAGCTCGTAATTTGAGAGAAATTTACACTTTATTATTATCCGAAAAGCATAGGGTTTCCCTGTTCTTAGGGAACTTTCTAGAATGACTGTTGTGGACGGAGGCAGTGTAATGCAGCAGGAGGGAGCACCTCAGCAAGCCAGACCAATGTGTCCCCCTGAACAATCAAGCCATGCAACAGGCCTAATATTAAAAGGTTTATTGGTGGGAAGGGAAGGGCACTTGGAGAAGCAGGTAGAGGCAAAGAAAGGAGGGGGACAGAAAGAGAGAGGAGAGAGAGAGAGAGAGAGAGAGAGAGAAAGAGAAGAGGCCAGCAAGGAATATAGAGGGGAGAGGGAGAGAGAGGTTAAAAAATAAAAACTGGTCTTCTTCTTCTTCTTCTTCTTCTTCTTCTTCTTCTTCTTCTTCTTCTTCTTCTTCTTCTTCTTCTAGATTTATTTATTATATATGCAACATCCTGCCTGCATGTACACCTGCAGACCAGAAGAGGGCACCAGATCTCATTATAGATGGTTGTGTGCCACCATGTGGTTTCCAGGAATTGAACTCAGGACCTCAGGAAGAGGTCTTAACCTCTGAGTCATCTCTCCAACCCAGGACTGGTCTTTTTAAGTGCCTGGCTCCTGGCTCGTACCTGTGGGCAAGAGACACAAGCTGTTGATATGTAATCATTGGGCAGAGCCTAGAGGGATTACTAACAGTGACTACAACCCAAACCTCCATGTCTACCTACCTCATACAGACCCCTTTCACCTGGGGTGTGTGTGTGTGTGTGTGTGAGAGAGAGAGAGAGAGAGAGAGAGGTGGAACCTGCGTGGAGAAGATCAAATAACACATCACACTCATTAAGTCATCTCCCTACTTATTCAACCCCAAGTTTTCTTCAGTGAAACTGAAAAGAAGTTTGAACCGGCAAACGGCAGCTCCCAGGCCCAGCTACAAGTGAAGCATCACTTCCTGTCACTCAGGAAGAGTGATTAATGATAATCATTAATTATCAATGATTAGTGATACCTGCTACACTGTGGTGGTTTCTCTGTCAATACGTTGGTGACATGAACCTATTTGAAACATGAGACACTTTTGCATTTTAAGCTAGACAACCAAGAAAAAAAATTCAAAGGATTATCTGAAGTCATAATCACACGACTAGTAAGCATAATGCCTGCAGAACCCCTGTATCTCAACGGGACTCGGTTTCTTTGACCATGAGAGCGTTCAGACCTGAGAGATGAACCACTAGGGAAACCATGGCTAATGTGTTTTCTGTGCAACAGCTGGACTATACCTCATAAATTTCAGTGACCTAAGCTGGAGCCAGATGTTGGGTATAAAAGTACAGAAGTCCTTGTGAGACTTCTCAACCATCAGCAAGCACATTGTCTAGAGAAAAATACATCAGCCTCTTAGGGGTTAAAGTCAAGTCCCATCTGCCCCATGCAAGGTTACCCTGAGTATTACTTACTTTTTCTGTAGCTTTGATAAAGGCTCCAACGGGAAGCAAACAGAGAGGAAAGACTTACCTGAGGGCCCAGTGGAAGACGTCTGAGGTAGCAGGTTACATTGCATCTGTGGTCATGATGCTGAGAAAGACTAATGCCTGAGTTCAGCTCACTTTCAGGGTTGTTTTATTTTGAGACAAGGTCTCACTATGCATCTCTGATCGGCCTGAAACTCCCTTTGTAGACCAGGCTGCTGGGTTCACACTCACAGGTCTGTCTGCCTTTTGCCTCTTGGGTGCTGAGATTAAAGGCATCTATCCCTCGCTATCCTGGAACTCAATCTGTAGACCAAGCTGGTCTTGAACTCAGAGATTCCCCCTGCCTCTGCCTCCCTAGTGCTGGGATTATAGGCGTGCACCACCCTGACCCAGTTTAGGCTCACTTTCTTAAACAGCCTAGCATCTCATTTCCAGGAAACAGTGCCACCCACATCAGTTGGGTCTTACTATCTCAATTAATATTAATTGATTAATTAATTAACTGGATCAACTTAAACAAGGCAAGCCAGTAAGATACAGATGAGTAGCAGAAGATACGCCCCAGGATGAAGGATCTATATATTTGAGAGATATTGACTAAAGACTCTGGAATTCAAAGAAATGAATAGAAGCCAATAGACCGAAGCCCAGTCACCAGGGAAAAAGCTGAACGAGATGGGCTCTAAGGGGCAAGAGGCTAGAGAGATAGCTTAGCAATAAAGAGTAGCAGCGCACTGAGGAGGTAAAGGGAGAGACGGATCTCTATGAGGCCAGCCTAGTCTACATAGTGAGTTCCAGGAGAGCTAAAGCTACATAGTAGGACCCTATTTCAAAAGAAAAAAAAAAGGAGGAGGAGGAAGATCACCTCTACCAAACATATCTCTGGTCTCTTTATAAAACACAACAGGGTAGAAGGGTAAGAGAGGGAAAAAAGAAAGAAAGGTAAATGAACCACAAGAACGGAGAGAGAGAAATACCAAGTGGAATGGAGGGTCCCATGGGAAAGAGAAGCAGTTGGAGGAAAAGAAGGGAAGCCCCCGGGCTGGAGAGGTTTAGGTAGGGTTGTGGTGAGAAAAGCTGAGAGATGCCACAAGTACCAAGTCAGCCTGGGGGTCTGACTGTGTGTACTTTGGTATGCTAAGAACACCACGTTTGCCCCAGATTTCTTTGGGACCTGACCCAAAGGAAACTACAATCTTCCAAATCCCAAAAGACAGTGAGGATAATCAGAAGTGAACTCAACCTACACTACAGGAGGATTTCTGGCAGCTAGATAAAATCTAGCACTCCTCAGGAATTTGTGAAGCCAGTTCTGCCCACCAAAAGGAGTCATTTCCCTTACTTCTGGGAGAGGGACACATGGCTTCCTGTGGTGCCTATGAGCCTATCAGAACTCAGGCTGACCTCCAAGTCCAATATCACAAGTCCAAGTTACACATTTCAGAGCCCATGCCTAGATCTCCTCACCTCCTCCCTACCCTAACCTCACTCCAGCTCATAGGCTCCTTCCCCCACAGCTATCTCCTTATAACCCTGTTATTCTGACCAGGTCCAGTCTGCTGACCATGCTCAGTCTGCTTCTTTCTCTGCTCTAGACTCTTGCAGATATCTCTGACTGTTCTCTCTGTCTCACACCTATGATTAAAAACTTTCCCCTGGGTTATGGCTTTAGACCCTGTTTCAAAAAAAAATATATATGAATGGTAGTGGCACATGCCTTTAATCCCAGCACTCAGGAGTCAGAGGCAGGTGAATACCTGTGAGTTTAAGGCCAGCCTGGATTACAGAGAGACAGGCAGGGCTACACTGAGAAACCCTGTCTTGAAAAAACAAAACAAAACGAAGTCAATCATCTGGTGAAAGATACCTCTGTGGTTAAGAACACTGGTTGCTCTTCCAAAGGACCCAGGCTCAATTCCCAGCACTTACATGGTAACTCACCTCACGGCTGCCTGTAACTCCAAGATCAGACACCCTCACACAGACATATATGCACATGAATAAATGCACATAAAGTAAAAATAATAAATTATCAAAAATAAAACAAAACAAAATTTTAAAAAAATGTTTTTAAAATTTTATTTTATGTATATGAGTACACTGTAGCTGTCTTCAGACACACCAGAAGAGGGCATCAGATCCAATTACAGATGTTTGTGAGCCTCCATGTGGTTGCTGGGAATTGAACTCATGACTTTTGGAAGAGCAGTCAGTACTCTTAACTGCTGAGCCATCTCTCCAGATCCAAAACAAAACAAATTTTAAAACTTAACTAAATAAATAAAAATGTTCACAAAGATTTTTTTTAGTAGAAAAGTTTTCAGGAATAGTATTATGGAGGGATACATATGATTACATTATAAATCAGATAGTTATACTATCATAAACATTTACTAGTATGATTCTGATTTCTGGGGTTTGATTTTATTTGTATTTATTTATTTATTTATTTTGGTTTTTCGAGACAGGGTTTCTCTGCTACCTGCCTCTACCTCCCACGTGCTGAGATTAAAGGCGTGTGCCACCACTGCCCGGCTGATTTTTATTTTAGTTTGTAGACAAGGTATCAGATTGGACTCCAACTCCCAAGTTCTACGACTGCAGATGAACAGCACCAAACCCAGCTTCTTGTTTGTTTTGTTCCATTGCTTGTTTTGAAACAGTGTCTCAGTAGCTCGGGCTCATCTGGAACTCACAATGACCCTCTGCTCCAGCATCTACCTGCATGGTTGTTCTGTTTATTAGGTGTTTTCGTTTTGTTTTTGTTTGTTTGTTTGGTTGTGTTGTTGTTGTTGTTGTTTGCATTTTTGCTTTTGAGGCAAGCTCTCCTCTGACCAGGCTGGCCCCGATCAACTGCCTCCGCTTCTGAGCACTGCGGTCAGTGTGCACTAGCACAACAACCATTTTCTACTGCTTTGTAGTCTACAAAAAATAAAAGCCACTTGTGACGGCTAGTCCCAGTGATTGTCAACCTGACTCTATCTGGAATAATCTATAATCCAGAAATGGAGGGCATTCCTGTGACCCATATCTTGAGGCTGGAAGACACACCTTTAATCCAGATCTTGAGGCACACTTTTGACCTGGGCCATACCTTCTGCTCAGGCCTACATAAGGACAATGGAAGAAGGAAGGGTTTGTTCTTCCCCTACTTGCACTTACTTGCCAGCACATCTGCCGGAACCTACTTCTTCAGGATTCCAGCTTATACAGAAGACCAGCTGAAACACCTAGCCTCAAGGGACTGAGCAACTCGATTTTTAGACTTCCCATTCAGAGCTGTCCATCGTTAGGTTAGCTGGACTGCAGACTGTAAGTCATTCCAATACATTTCCTTCATATATATATATATATATATATATATATATATATATAGAGAGAGAGAGAGAGAGAGAGAGAGAGATTCATTCCATAAGTTCTGTGACTCTAGAAACTCTGATTAACATACAACTCAAATGTCAAAATTATAATTAAATAAAAATAAGATTAAGTAACTATGGTGCATGGTGTGGTGGCACATGCCCCTAATTCCAGCCCTTCAGAGGCAGATGAATCTCTGTGAGTTCCAGACCAACCTTGTCTATATATTAAGTTCCAGGTTAGCCATGGTTACACAGTGAGACACTGTCTTAAGAAAGAAAGAAAGAAAGAAAGAAAGAAGAGAAAGGGGGAAAGAAAGAAAGAAAGAAAGGAAGGAAGGAAGAAAAAAAGGAAGAAAGAAAGGAAGAAAGAAAGGAAGAAAGGAAGTAAGGAAAAAAGAAAGAAAGAGGAAAAAAGGAAGAAAAGAAATGAAGAAGGAAAGAAAGGAAGAAAGAAAGAAGAAAGGAAGAAAGGTAAAAAGAAAGGAAGAAAGGAAGAAGGAAAGAAAGAAGAAAGGAAGGAAGAAAGAAAAAGAGGAAAGAAGGAAGGAAGGAAGAAAGAAAGAAAGAAAGAAAGAAAGAAAGGGGGGAGGGAAGAAAGAAAGAAAGAAAGAAAAAGAGAGAGCACAAGAAAAGAAAGAACAAACTGGGGTAAAGGGTGTTTAAGTATCTCAACCAAGATCACATGAATATATGATTTGTGCTAGAGCCAGAATATGAATTTTAAGAGGTTTTTTTTATTTGTTTGTTCTTTGTTGTTTTTGTTTTTTAGAGAGCGTGTGATATAGTCCAGGCTAGCCTCAAACCGGATCTAGTAACCTAGTAACCTTGAATTTCTAACTGTCTTTCCTTTACCTCCTGAGTGTTGGGATTACAGGCAAATGCCACTGGTTTATGTGGTACTGGGGATGGAACTCGGGGGTTCATAACGCTAGAAAAAGAGTCTACCAAATGAGCTACATCCGTAACTAGAAAATGGATTTATTTATTACTGACCCTTTGAAATATGACCTTACTCTGTAGACTAGGCTAGCCTTCACAGAGATCTACCTTCTTCTGCCTCTCCAGTGCTGATATTAAATGTCTACACTACCACACATGGTATACGATCTATTTTAGTTTTAGTTTATGTGTGTGGGTGTTTTGCCTGCTTGTGTAACTGTGTGTCGCATGCACACACTACCTGAGGGAACTGGAAGATGCCTGGAACTGGAGTCACAGCTGTTAGTCACCATGTGGTGGCTGGGAACTGAGTCTGCATCCTCTGTAAGAACACCAGTTTCTCTTAACTGCTGGACCATCTCTCCAGGCCCAGACAAGTGAAGCTGAAGTGAATGACACCAGAGTGTGCTGCACACCAGCAGACTTAAAAGCCAACCATCCACTTATAACCCTATCTCTCAGCTGGTGTTAATCCTAAGATTTGAGCGTGGAGACCTCCTGAAAGAGTGGAAAGTTGAATTCCTGTGTGGTGTGGTGTGGCTGCTGTACCATGAGCATGGCTTTACATGCGAGCTCTGTGGGTGCTGTGAACTGAAGTCCCCAAGGAAAAGCTACACCTAGGTTAAACAGTCTACAGAACTGATCGCCTATTTAGAACTTCAAAAATTGTGGAGAGTGGGGAGCAAATTATTTGGAACTAATATAGTCCCCTCTATAACTTGACTATTTGTTTCTTCTCTCTGTTCGACTTCATGATTGTCAGGCAGATTCCTTTTTGAAATGTACAAATAGACCCTGGCTCCCACTGACCCGAAGGCTAAGAACAATCAGATTGCATCTGAGACCTTGAAGAGATATTTCTTTGCTTTACTGTAACCCACCAAGATATTTGAAAAACTGTCTCGATTTATGATTTCCTTTATTCTATTACTATAAAAGCTTCATGAGGTACTGTTACGCTGAAACACAGTGCTTGGGGTACCTGAATGGGGTCTCGGTCACTTCTATTTGACTCCATAACACTTATCCCCTATAAAGTGAAAGCTGTTCCTTCTAATTTCATGGTGGAGATACCAGCCCCACCTTTTAGAGTGTGACCTACCATAATCAGAATTTTAGGAAAAAAACCTCAGCTCCAGTAGCTCCAACAAGCTTTGCCACGCATTCCAATAATAAACAAGAGAGGTGGAAAAAAGAAAGGATGATTAACCATTGGAGAGCAAGGGGGTCCAGTGACCCCAAAAGTTCATGTATAAGGAACTGACATTAGCTCTAGGTTGAAGTTGGGGAAAAATGGGAGAGGGACTGAGTAAAAGGTATGCACAATCCTGGTGAAGGAGTGGCTGGTTGGTTATTCTCTCAGATCTGGGTGTGGGAGGTCCTTGTTACTTGGGAGGACAAGTTGGTTCTTGGGAGATGATAACTGCTTTGTCAGAGGGCGGCCCTGCCGTTGGAGGTAATTGCCCTCATCCTGGGACTGGTTTGTTCCTAAAGGCTCTGCTTTTCCTGAAATTCAGCATCATTTCAGCTTTACAAAAGTTATTGGCCTTTGGGTGGAGGGATATCTCGAACAGGACATGGTAAATAGCTAAGCCCTTGTTACTCTTCTTTCTGTGCCTTCAACCTTGAAGAGGAGTGAGATGTATTATGAGATGACCCAAAGTAAGGGGCAGATATAAAACCAAGAGCCATCCTGTGTGCTTCAACAAGGGGTCAATGCTTTTTAGTGATAATAATAAATAATAATAATAGTAATCAGAGGAAGAAGAAGAAGAAGAAGAAGAAGAAGAAGAAGAAGAAGAAGAAGAAGAAGAAGAAGAAGAAGAAGTTTGTAACTTCATGCTATATTTTCCTAGTTGCAATTCCTAAAGTTAGGTCTCAAACCTGGGACAAAAGGCTAACTGGGGTGCCTATTTAACATATCAAAATGGACCTGGCTGCCAGGTTCTCCCAGTGTTCCTTAGTTTCTACCTCTTACAGGGTATGGTTGGCACACCCTACCCCCTACCCTAAATTTCTCCAGCTCAGGGGCTGAGCTGTCCTTCCCCCAGCTGCCCTTTCTCTATAATCCAACTAGTTGGTTACTTGCCCTTTTCCCTCTGTTCCCCTCCCCTCCCCCTTCTCCTCACATGACTAGGCTCAGGGTTAAGTTCACTCTGACTCTCCCAGACATCCCTGCCTCTGGCAAATGCTTGCCTTTTAATCTACAATGAACCTTCTCTTCCACTATACCTAGGAGAAGTCAGGTTCTTCTTTTTTCTTCCTTTCTTTTTTTTTTTTCCATTCACCTAAGACCCCAATAAAGTTCTTATGCTTTCATAGTCTCTGAGATTAATAATATTGAAGAGACAATGTATTTCGCCCAGCGTAGTGGCACACACCTATAATCCCAGCACTCGGAAGGCAGAGGCAGGTGTATCTTTGAGAGTTTGAGGCCAGCCTGGTCTAGAGAGGAAGTGTGGTCAACAGATAGGTCTGCTAAAACAAAAACCACCCTGTCTTAAAAACAAAAACAAAAAACAAAGGGAGGAGGAGGAAGAAAGACAATGGATTTTTTTTTGTTTTGTTTTGTTTGTTTGTTTTTTGAGACAGGGTTTCTCTGTGTAGCCCTGGCTGTCCTGGAAATCACTCCGTAGACCAGGTTGGTCTCGAACTCAGAAATCCACCTGCCTCTGCCTCCCAAGTGCTGGGATTAAAGGCATGCGCCACCACTGCCCGGCAAGACAATGGATTTCAAATTTTAGGAAACAGTTTATCCAATAAAACCTTTCCTACTTTATACACATTAAACTAACAGGTACTGAGAACTTACGGTATGCAGATAGTGTGGGATCTGGTAAGTGACTTTAGCCAGCCAACATGTTTCATAGTGGTCACAGAGCCTTTTTCCAGTGTTGACTTTCACGATCACGCTAATAAAACATCTGCCGAACAATCATGTTGTACTAAGTACTTACATAGGCCTCTTAATATGCCATCTCACTTGTTTATTTTTGAGACAGAATCTCAGGTCACCTAGGTTGACCTTGAATTCATGCTTGAACAGACTCCTAAAGATCTCGATGGCAAGCATTTACCTCCGCACCAACTCTCTTTTGAGACAGTCTCATGAAGTCCAGGCTGGCCTTGAGCACCCTAAATATCTGAGGATAATCTCAAACTTCTGATCTTCTGCTTCCAGAGAGCTGGGATTATAGGCATGTGCCACTCTGCTAGGCTCACACTACCAATTGAGCTCCATCTCCTTTAGAAATTACTACAGGTTCATAGAAAGCCATGAAATTCCCTTTCAGGCCAGGGGTGGAAGCACATGCCTTTAATCCCAGCACTGAGGAGGCAGAGACCGGAGGGGCTCTATGAATCTGAGTCTACATGGTGAGCTCCGGGATAACTATAACTACACGATCAATCCCTGGCTCAAAATTATATTTTACAACACACTCACTCCACATGCTCTGTTTTCAGCATTGGCAGCCTGAGGCTTGCAGCAGAACTAAGCAGCCCTGAAGTGGGAGAGCTTTAGGAGAGAGCCTGAAAATTGCAGGCTACAATAGGGGGAGGGCCTCAAAAGGAGGGACAAAGGGTTCTCAGAGGTTTTCTGAAGGGGTGGGGTGGGGGAGAAAAAGTTACTTGAGACCTAGCCTACATTTGCCTGAAAGGGAGGAGGAAGGCCCTAGAGAAAAAAGTTACAATTCAAAACAGGCTCAGGCCTTGCTATCAGTGGGAGAGCTGAGCTTGTTTGCAGCTAGCTGCAAGGGGGAGTGAGAAAATTCTGTGAGAGCCTCTAAGGGAAGAGAGGGAGAGAAAATAAAAGAATTTACGGGTGTGTGTGTGGAGGGGGGGAGAGCAGAAGATATATAACCTAATGGTACTCAGTCTAGTCTCTCTCTCTCTCTGTCTCAGTCTCTCTCTCTCTCTCTCTCTCTGTCTGTCTGTCTCTCTCTCTGTCTCAGTCTCTCTCTCTCTCTCTGTCTCTCTCTCTGTCTCTCTGTCTCTCTCTCTCTCTCTGTCTCTGTCTCAGTCTCTCTGTCTCTCTGTCTCTCTGTCTCTCTGTCTCAGTCTCTCTCTCTCTCTGTCTCAGTCTCTCTCTCTGTCTCAGTCTCTCTCTCTCTCTCTCTCTCTCTCTCTCTCTGTCTCTCATCTATCTTTCAGACACGGAGGGTTGATTGAACACAGGGCTTCATACATACATGCTAACCAATAGCTCTCCCGCTTGGCTGTATTCCTAACCTCCCCATCCCCCACCCCATTTTATTTTGAGATGGAGTCTCAGAACAAGTTGCCCTGGTTGGCTTTGAGCGCATTCCTCTGTAGCCCAAGTAGGCCTTAATTTGTGATCCTCCTGCCTCTGTCTCCCAAATGGCTGGGATTATAGCTGTACTGGGCTTGGCTTTTCAGACAGTATGGATGTGCTGGAGGTTAAAGTCAGGGCCTTAGGCATGCTAAGCCCAATCCTTACCAGTGAGCTACAACTCTAGTCTCATTAATTATCTTTAAAATGATGTATCTACTTTCATATTTCATAGCTCGAATTTAAGTATATATTTACATTTAATGCATGTGTGTGAGTGTGGTGTGTGTACGCTCATAAACACAACATGGCATGTGTGGAGGTCAGAGGACAACTTGAGGGACTAGATTCTTTTATTTTACCATGTGGCTCTCAAGGATCAAACTCAGGTCCCCAAGCTTGTTAGCAAAGACCGTTTACTTGGAAACTTCATCTTTCTTAATTTTTTGGGTTTGTTTTGTTTTGTGGAAGGGTCTCAAATGTCTTAGGATTGTTGAGGGGTTCAGCAGAGAAGACTTCTCTGACATGGGTTTAAGCCAATAGAAAGTCTTTATTAGCTGGGTGGCGACTACTCTGGTGTTTTGGATCCCAGTGTATGTAGCCCTTTGCCTTTCTCAGGTGAGCTTTTCTTTTTTTTTAAGATTTATTTATTGTTATATGTAAGTACACTGTAGCTGTCTTCAGACACAGCAGAAGAAGGCGTCGGATCTCATTACAGAAGGTTATTAGCCACCATGTGGTTGCTGGGATTTGAACTCATGACATTCGGAAGAGCAGTCAGTGCTCTTAACCACTGAGCCATCTGTAGTGGTTATTCCTGGTTGTCAATTTGACTATATCTGGAATGAACTAATCAAGAATTGGAAGGTTCACCTATGATCCTAATCTATAGGCTCAGAGATACAAGTTTCTGACCTAGATCCTGGCATGGAGATCTTGAAGCATAGTGGCTATGAATTCCAGAAGATTAAGACAAGGAGATCTCCAAGTTCAAGGCCATCTGGGATTAAAGGCACGTGGCACACATCTTTTTTTTTTTTTTTTTTTTTTTTTGGTTTTTCGAGACAGGGTTTCTCTGTGTAGCCCTGGCTGTCCTGGAACTCACTTTGTAGACCAGGCTGGCCTCGAACTCAGAAATCCTCCTGCCTCTGCCTCCCAAGTGCTGGGATTAAAGGCGTGCGCCACCATCGCCCGGCCGTGGCACACATCTTTAATCTGGGCCACACCCTCTGCTGGAGACCTATATAAGGACATTGGAAGAGGACTCTCACACTTCCATCCAGAGCTGCCTCGTGGGACTGAGCAACTGCTAGATCCTTGGACTTCCATCCATAGTTGCTACTGACCATTGTTGGGGAGTTGGACTACAAGCTGTAAGTCATCGACAAATTCCCTAACTATAGAGACTACCCATACGTTCTGTGACTCTAGAGCACCCTGACTAATACACCATCTCATCAGTTCCTCAGGTGAGCTTTTAAACACAAAAATCAAGTCCTGAGTTGATATACTTCAGTTCAAAGAGCAGTTCCCCAGAAGCACAACCTCAGAAGAAGTTAGTATATTTAGTTACTTTTCCATAACTGTGGACTTTGAGTGGAGACTTTTAGTTTGGGCAGGTGGTGCTGCCTACAGCCTGAGTGGTACAATGAGTGGTACTTCCATCATGGAGTCAATTGGGTGTGAAGGTCTGGCACCCTGTTACGAGGATGGCATCAAGCCTGTTTATTGAAGATGATGACCTTGAACCCTGTTCCCCTTGGTTCTGTATCCTGAATGCAGAGATTACAGACCTGAGGCGCCATGCGCAGCTTCTTAGGATATTACAGTTGGAACTCAGGGGGTTGGGGACTCCAAGCAAGTGCTCTCTCCACCGAGTCACAGCCCTCCCCCCCCCCACTTTTCTTTTTCTTCCAGTTCTCTTATTGGAATCAAGGATTCATACGGCTCTCCTTTCTACCAAATATCCCGAGACAGAAATTAGGGAGAGAAAATAGATTTATTCGAGGCTGTCCCTGCTGGGCAGTGGTGGTGCACACCTTTAATCCCAGCACTTGGGAGGCAGAGGCAGGTGGATTTCTGAGTTGGAGGCCAGCCTGGTCTACAGAGTGAGTTCCAGGACAGCCAGGGCTATACCGAGAAACCCTGTCTCAAAAAAACAAAACCAAAAAGAACTTTGCTCGAGGCTGTCCCTAGGATTTTTTTTCTTTCTTTCTTTTTTTTTTTTTTTTGTCTCAAATTTCTTTTTGGGGGTAAATTCAAGGGCAGGAAGGTCAGGGAAAGGTCACAGTGAGACAATGGGTAGGAAATCCTCTCAATGGGCCAAGTCTTTTTCTGTGTGGGTTTTAGGAAGTTTGGAAGCTGTATCAACCAGGGTCAAGATCTGCATTTTTATCGTCTGACAAAGTCACTTGAGCTGAGAGGAAGAAGCTACCCCACAGGGGCCCATTAGAATTTAGAACATGGCCGGAAGGAGACAGGGCCTTAAATAGAGGAAGGGTTGGTGAGCGTGAGCAGAAGTGAAATCTCCACTTCTGACTCTGTTCTGCACACCAGGCAAGCGTATGGGCAGAGAGCTGCACTCACCCTCTGGCCTGGGAAGTTTTAAACACATTTTTCTTTAAGGAGTTTTAATAATTCTGTTTACATGGGTGGAGATCAAATCAGGGCTTGGGACGTGCTAGTTTAGCACAAAATAACAATAAACAGACAAACAGGTTGGGCATGTTGGGTTTGAGGTGTAGCTTAGTAGTAGGGAAACCTTGGGTTACTCTTCAGCACCTCAAAAATACAACACCCCTCAAAACAAGTATTAAGCCAAAAGAAACTCCTCACTTGAAGCTAAAAAGGACAAGATTTTGAGATAATTGAGCACAGGCCTTTAATCCAAGTCCTGGGGGTTGGGGGTGGGGCAGAGGCAAACAGATCTCTGAGTCCCAGGACAGCCTGGTCTACAAATCCAGGCCAGCCAGGGCTACACAAAGAAACCCTGTCTTTGGCCAAAGAACACTCCCCCTCCCCCAAGAGATAATTGGGGGGTGGAGTGGAGGAGATGCATCTTGAGCAAGGGGTTTCTTTTTTGTGGGGTAACGGGGAGACTGTTACCCCACACTACAATGGGATTAATGGTATATACCACCTGGCTTATTGCCAGGGTTCTCTTTTTTCTTTTAGATTCATTTTACTTTATGAATGTTTCATTGCCTGTATGTAAGTGCACTATATTTGTGCCCGTTGAGGTTATGGTTGTGAGCCACTGTGTAGGTGATTTTTTTTTTCGAGACAGGGTTTCTCTGTGTAGCCCTGGCTGTCCTGGAACTCACTCTGTAGACCAGGCTGGCCTCGAACTCAGAAATCCTCCTGCCTCTGCCTCCCAAGTGCTGGGATTAAAGGCGTGCGCCACCACCGCCCGGCTGTCTTTTTTTGTTTTTGTTTTTTTAAGATTTATTTATTTTATGAAAGGACATGTAGCTGTCTTCAGACGCACCAGAAGAGGGCGTCAGATCACTTTACAGATGGTTGTGAGCCACCATGTGGGTGCTGGGATTTGAACTCAGGACCTTTGGAAGAGCAGTCAGGTGCTCTTACCCATTGAGCCATCTCTCCAGCCCCACTGCGTAGGTGATTAAGAATCTGAGTCCGTGCCGGGCAGTGGTGGTGCACACCTTTAATCCCAGCACTTGGGAGGCAGAGGCAGGTGGATTTCTGAGTTTGAGGCCAGCCTGGTCCACAGAGTGAGTTCCAGGACAGCCAGGGCTACACAGAGAAACCCAAACCCTGTCTTGAAAAACAAAACAAAGCAAAACAGAAAAAGGATCCAAGTCCTGACCAGAGCAACAAGTGCTTTTAACCTCTAAGGTTTTTGTTTGTTGTTTAAGAGGGTCTTACTATGTGGCCCTGGCTGTCCTGAAACTCGCCACATAGACCAGGCTGTTTTGAACTTATGGAGGTCTGCCAGTCTCTGCTTCCTGGGTGCTGTGACTTAAGCCAAGTGCCACCATGTTGCACATTGCATGCAGCATTTTGGTGAAGCAGAGGTATTTCAGACCTTGTATTTTAACATACTCATGGCACCCGGAAATTCATTTCTTTGGCATATTTTAAAATGGCTATTCTGTTAAGCCTCTGAATGAATTAATCCTGCAACACTGCCCTTATGTAAAAGAAAAAAAAACCAAAACCTATCTGAATTTTGCCTTCAGAGGTTGAGGCAAGGGGACTGAGTTAAGTTGTGGGCTAGCCTTCTCTACAAAGACAAAGGCAAGGAGACGTAACTTCCTGAAATCAAGCGTCTTAGCGACTGACGGGAAATTGTGGGCCTAGGCCAGCGGATCTCGCGCGACCTCAGGTTTGGCGCCCGGAAGTGGTTATAGCCCCGCCCCCTCCGGGCGTGCGGGCTCGGGAGTTCGCCTACTGCGCAGGCGCGAGACTCTGACCCCGCCCCCTCGGTCCTGCGGTCGGAGCCATTTCGCCGTTGCTTCCATGCGGGGTGAGGTGTGTTCTTTCGCCGTTTTCGTGGAAGGTTGGCGCTGCGAACTTGTCTGAGAAGGCTGTGCTCTCGGGCACGGAGAAGCGGAGGAGGGTAAGGAAGCAGCACTGCGGCCCCAGCGCGGGCTCGTTGCGGCGGGCCGACGCCGGCCTCCGCGGCTCCGCCGTGGCTTTGTGAGGCGCGGGCGAGCGGGTGGGGGAGGGGCAGCGCAGCGGGTACCCGGATTACGGGCCGTGGGCGCGCCGGCCGTGGCGTTCTCGCGCGGCGGAGCTGCGGATAGCCCTAGGCTGTGTGTTTCCTCACCCGGGTTGACAGCTCTCGGAGGCCTCTTCCTCCCTCGACCTCTCAGGCGGCGGGTGTCTTTATGCCAGTCTCCTGGAGCGGTGGCGGCTCGACGCCACACGGCGCGTGGGGTCCTCGGTTCTCTCACCCGGGACACCCTGGCCCCGTGGGGGTGCCTGCTTTGGGGTACGGGGCTTCGCCGCTGTTCCTCCTCCACCGCACTGGTTCCAGGGGATGGATGGGTGGGGCGGAGTGAGAGCAGGTGGTAGGAAAATGTATGCATGATTTAGCAAGTGATGGCGGAATTACACCGCGCAACGGGATCGCCCTGCTTTAGATAACGGTCGCCAGAGACGGCGCCTCAGCGACTGAGGGGTACTAGAGTCCGGCTTCGAGGTGCACAGTGTATATCCTCTAAAGATGCAGTGACAGATCAATTACCCCCGAAGGCCGGGCTGGCCACGGGACCTGAGGGTGAGGAAAGAATTTGTTTTCAGGGTGGCAAGATGAAAACCCAAAATTCGGAGCCGGGAGCCGCGGCTCAAGCCTTTCGTCCCAGCACTAGGGGGGTGGAAGGCAGTCGGATCTCTTGAGTCCCAGGGCAGCCAGGGCTACTACACAGAGAAACCTTGTCTCGGAAAAAGCAAACAGGAAAAAAAAAATACGTCGAATTATTTCGATATACATACCAGTTAGTGGTGGCAAGTGATAGAGGATAGAGGAGCTGAAGAAAAACGAGTAATATTGGAGACATTCTGGAGCCAAAACAGCGGGGCAGATGGGAGATGAAGCTACCATGACGGGGAATTTGACTAGGTTCTAGGCTCTTGGTTTTCTAGCTCTATAAAAGAAATCGTGGGTTTTTTTTTTTTCTTTAAAGATTTATTTTATGTGTATGAGTACACTGTAACTGTCTTCAGACACACCAGAAGACGGCATCAGATCTCATTACGGATGGTTGTGAGCTACCATGTGGTTGCTGGGATTTGAACTCAGGACCTCTGGAAGAGCAGTCAGTGCTTGTAATTGCTGAGCCATCTCTCAGGCCCCGAAATTGTGGGTATTTCTAGGGGGCCATTCACACTCTTTTTATTCTCACTCTCCCTCTGTTCAAAGTAGTAAAAGTAAAACCAAACAGTACAGCACGCAGTTCCTAAGCCGCTAAGGATAATATGAGCAGGCATTTAAGGATACAAGAGATAGCTGTGAAAGATCTTTGAGGATCGGATTATTGTGAAATTGGTTTGCATGGTTCCATTATTGGGGATGGGAATTTATGGATGGGGTTAGAATTCACTTTAGGAGGTTTAAAATTCTTATTGAGATGCCTAGTTTATAGATGGGAATGTTATTATTTTCCTTGGATAAAATTTGGAGCCTGAAGGGCTGTATGTATCTGTTTGGACTATCTAAATATTAATTAGCATGAATATTTAGAATTAAATGGGTTTTCTAGAGATAAAGGGATCTGATAGACCCTATTATTTTGTTACTCATTTGCTTTGTACATTTACTTATGTTGGGGTTTTTGTTTTCCAGACAGGGTTTCTCTGTAGACCAGGTAGCCTCCAACTCAGAGAGATCTGCCTGCTTCTGATCTCCAAGTGCTGGGATTAAGTGCCTGGGCCAGGACACTCAAACTTGTGAAGGGACTCTTTATTGTCTTTAGCTTCTGAGTTTGTATTACCTGGTTTTGTCATTTGCTTTACCAATGACCGGTCAAAGTTGATTGGTCACATATGAGTATTTGTTGGCATGTATATGCATCATTTGCCAGAAGAGGGCGTTGGATCCCTTGGGACTAGAGTTCTGAATGGTTATAAGTCACTTTGTGGTGCTTGGAATCAAACCTGGGTCCTCTGTAAGAGACATGCTCTATAACCACTGAGCCATCTCCAGCCCCAAGAGGTTTTTGTTTTGAGATTGTCTTACTATGTGACCATATGTGGCCTAGAACTGGTTATGTAAATCATAGTGGCCTTAAAGAACCTCTGGCCTCTCCCTGGTTTTTGGACTGTTTATGGTAGCTGAAGTCAGTCTAGGCTATAGGTCAAAATAGAGGCTTTATTTAGATTTTAGTTGATTATATGGAAATTGATGGCCGTTTCTGTAGTTTTGGTTTTTTTTGGTTTGTGGAGCATGCTACATGTAACCCCAGGTCCGCTTTTGTTCATAGCCATCTTCCAACTGAAGACACGAGTCCCACCCTACCTGGCTCTGTGTGTGTGTGTGTGTGTGTGTGTGTGTGTGTGTGTGTGTGCGCGCGCGCGCGCTGTTTCTTTTTTTTTTTTAAAGATTTATTTATTTTTTGTATATGAGTATACTGTCTCTGTCTTCAGACACACCAGAAGAGGGCATCAGACCCCATTACAGATGGTTGTGAGCCACCATGTGGTTGCTGGGAATTGAACTCAAGATCTCAGGGAGAGCAGTCAGTGCCCTTAACCACTGAGCCATCTCTCCAGCCCAACGCGCTGTTTCTTGATATAGCGGATTTGAGTTTGACTACATCATGGGTCAATCACACTTTTACTTAAATTTTATTTCTAAAAATGCCTTTTATTTTTGTGTGTATGAGTGTTCTGCGTACCAGCTAGCTCCATATGGTGGGTTTAATAAGAGGCGGCCCATAGCTTTGATGTTTTATTAAGAAAATAGAAAGAGAAAAGAGACAGACAAAGGAAGAGGAGAAAATAGATAAGAAAAGCCATGACCACGTGGAAAGGGGAGAAAATGGAGAGACAGAGAGATAGACAAAGAAGAGGGCGGGGGAGAACGAGAACGTGCTGAGGGGTGCTATTTATAGTGAGTTGGGTGGTCAGGTAACCTGAGAGGCGGGGAGAGTGTGGCTGCAGGCAGGTGACTACGGAGGCGGAGTCAGGCTAGAACCTGGGGCGTGGCCACAGGTCTCATTAAGGTCCCACATTTGTGTACCACTTGGATGCCACCATCAGAGGTCAGAACCCTTAGTACTGGGACCTATGATGGTTGCCAGTCGCAAGTGGCTGAATCTTGTCATCTTCAAGATCAGTAAGTGATCCTAACCACTGAGCCATCTTATCTTTTCTATTCCATTTTTCACTTAAAATTTCTCTGAAAAAGAAAATAATAGAATGTGACATGGTTTTCATTGCTGGGAGGGATAACTTTGAAGCATGTAAGCTATTCGTTGTAGAATATAGGATACTGCATAAAATATTTGAAGTTAAATAGTCCACAGTGATAACCATTGTAGTAAGAAGTGTATAATTCAAATTATACATCTTGTATCTTTACTGCATGCCATAGACTTCAATCATAATAAAATTTCTAAATAGGTAAGTTCAACAGTGGTGTAATAGAATGTATGAGGTTTTGCTATCAATGTTTTTAATTTGTTTTCTTAGGTGTGAAGAAGACACCTGAATCATGGGTGACATTAAAAATTTTCTGTATGCCTGGTGTGGCAAAAGGAAGATGACCCCAGCCTATGAAATTAGAGCAGTAGGAAACAAAAACAGACAGAAATTCATGTGTGAGGTACTAAAGAATACAGTTTACATACTTTGTGAAAGTTCATCTGGGGCTTGCAGATCGTGGAAGAACTTATTTTTACGTGACTGGTTTTATTTTTAAAGGAGCATTATTTTAAAATACTCAGCTAGGAATAGTATTCTAATGTACTAAGTAAGTCAGAAGATAAATGCTTGTAATTTTACAATTTTGGGGGTGGGGGTAGTTAGTCTCACTTAAGGCATGCACCATCACCCCTGGTTTCTCTAACTCGTTTAGAGAAGCAAAGTATTTAAAAGAAAGAGTTTTCCCTTACTTATTTATTAAATTGCATGGTTGTATGTGCACAGAAGCATGTGAAAGTCAGAACAGATAATTTCTCTTGCTGTACCAGTCCTAGGGGATTCAACTCCAGTTCATCAGTTGGAGACAAATTGCCCTTGCTGTCCTGTCTCCCCCTAAACCCCACAATTCAATGGTGGTGGGAATTGAACTTAAGGCCTGCCATTTGATAGGCAAGTACTGTCCAGAGCTTAGTTAGATACCCAATCCTAAAATATTTAAGTGTGGAAACCTGAGCCACTTAAATTGATATTGTTGAACCAGCATGTCAATTCATTCCATGTTATTAGTTAAATAATCTGCATGTGTTGCTTGGGTATGTTAAAAAAGTATTTACTTATATAAACTATGTCTAAAAAGTTGTGTTTTATCTTTAATTGGCCATTTAATTTATTTTAAATCCTAGAATTACCCAGCTTTAATTCAACTTTTTTTTCTCTTGAATCTTAAAGGTTCGAGTAGAAGGGTTTAATTATGCTGGTATGGGCAATTCCACCAATAAAAAAGATGCACAGAGCAATGCTGCCAGAGACTTTGTTAACTATTTGGTTCGAATAAATGAAGTAAAGAGTGAAGAAGTTCCAGCTGTTGGAGTAAGTATTCATAACCCAGAACTTGAGATATTTTTGTTTGCTTTCACCTTTCTACCCTTGGGTTCAAGTTAACAGACAGATTTACAGGGTGTATACACAAATACACTCTGTGCGGGGGCATTATATGAAAGAATATAGTGGCTATACAAAAATGCAGTGAGTTTTAGAAACATGGTTGAGATTTTTTTTCCTACCTGAAATGGTGCAGTTGTGAATTGTCTTTCCTCAGGCTACCAATTAAGCATTAAAACCACAGCCATTCAGACTTGCCCCAAAAGAGTATGGACAGCCAGCATTTTAAGTATATTGTGTTACTAAACTATGATGCTCAGAAGGGATAAGTACAGGAAATTAATTTTTGTCTCAAAAATATTTTCAGATTATGTGTTTCATTGGGAAATAGCACCATTGTAAGTTGAGCTTTTGTTTCTCATGAGTGTTCATGGGTGTAATAGTGTATCTAATCCTGGTGCTAACTTCAGGTTTTTTCCCTCCCTTCCTGACAGGATCTCACTGTAGCTCTGGCTGTCCTTGGACTCACTATGTAGAATAGGTTAGCCTTGAATTCAGATCCACTTGCTTTGTCTTAGAAGCCTGAGATTAAAAGGCAGGTGCTACTACACCCTGCCAACCTCCCATTTGTTATTCTAGGGTATTGTTATCAGGTGGTGAGATGCGGGAGGGGCAAGCAGGTTTGTTTTGGAAGAGGTGAGAGAAGGCTTCAACCTTGTTTTGTCTATTCCCTAAAACACCCTAGCCATGAACTCGAAAACTCACTATTTTTAGATTGCAGTTACTGAAATTTAGTTGTAAAACTGGGTATTCCCCTTCCCCCTTATAATGATATGTGTTATGTATTCTAGACTGCCTAAAATTTCTCATGAAGACTAAAGGGTTTTTTTGTTTGTTTTTGTTTTTTCCTTTTTTCTCTAGACAGGGTTTCTTTAACTCTGGTTGTACTGGAACTAGTTCTTTGTAGAAAACTCAAGAGATCACCTGCTTCTGTTTCCTGAGTGCTAGGATTAAAGGCCTGTGCCACCACAGCCGGCTAAGACCAAGGCTGGATCTCTGGATAGCCTAGACTGGCCTTGATCTTGATCCCTTTGCTTGGGTCTTAAGAGTAGAGTGGCTGGGATAATTGGTTGGGCTACATTTTTTATTTAAAGATTTGTTTTACAACTTAAGTTAGAAGCATTTGAAAACTCACAGGTCTCAGATACCCAAATGCTTAAAATACAGGTATGTGGATGGTATCTAGTTCCCTAAACAATGCTTTGATGAAATATATAAATGAGTTATACTTAAATAGTTGACTATATATCATATATTAGGTTTCAAAAATTCTGTTGGGCTGGTCAGTGGTGGCCTATGCCTATAATTTAATCCCAGCACTAGGGAGGCAGAGGTAAGCAGGTCTGAAGCCAGCTTGGTCTGTAGAGAGTTTCAAGGCAGGGAAGAAAAACCTGAAAAAGAAAAAAAAATGTTGATACTTAAAAGCCAAGAGAAGTCATGTGGTAGATTATCCTTTTTATTTTTTGAGATAAGGTCTCTAGGAAACCCTGGGTGTTTTAGAACTTTGTAACCAGACTGATCTTGAATTTACAAGACCTGGAGTGCTGGGATTATAGGCGTGTGCTGCCACACTTTCCTGATTTTGATACCATGGTTGTTTTAATTATAAGACTATAACCCCTGTACTTAAAAATATTTTTTACATTTATTATGTATGTGTGCCTGGGTCCCAGAACAAACTAAAGGAATCAACTTTTTCTCCACTAGGTGAGGTTCAGGGATCAAATATAATAGATCATTAGACTTACTAGCAAGTGCCCTTACCAAGTCATTTCATTGGCCCTTTCACTGTTGTGTAGTTATAGGGGTTTTTGACATTTGAGACAGGGCCTTAGTATATTGTCTAGCCTGGTTTGTTATGTAGATTAGGCTGACCTTGAACTCAACAAAGATCCATCTGCCACTGTCTCCAAAGTGCTGGGGTTATAGATGTGTGTACTAAATCCTACTAATACTGTGTTGGGGGGGGAGCTTTATTTCTCAACCAGTTAATGGGGAAAAATCTGGGTTTGATAGTGCAAGCCTGTAGTCTTGGCTATGTGGCAAGCTCCAGGCCTAGTAGGCTATTGTATGACATCTTAACAAATTCAACCAGAAATATTGGGACATTACCTATTTCTATTGAGGTTTAAGCTCTCAATTAATTGACTTGGACAGTGTATAGTAAAAGGGAAAAAGACATTATAATTAACTATTCCTCTCAATTGACTTGGACAGTGTACAGTAAATGGGAAAGAAAAGTATAATTAACTGTTCTATGTGAAATTATAAGTTGCCTTTATTAATGGATAACTCATATATTCCCAGGACTTAGTAGAATCAGAAATCTGGGTGATCCTGATACCATAGATCATGCCTTTAAAAAAAATGGGAGTTTTCAAACGAACAGGCATTTATTCACTTTAACATTAAATACTTTATACTGTGCTTCCTGTAGTGTTGACTGAAGGTGTATGCCATTATGCACTTCTGTTTTTGAGCTAGTTTTAACTAGACGTCACTATTATTTAACTTCTAAATTGGAATGGATTCAACTTTACAGCTATCCTACTGACCATGCCTTCTTCTTGTTGCTGGAATTAAAGGGATGCTTGACCATACTTGGTTCAAGATTTAATTTTTTTTAAAAAAGACAAGAGTCTTGATATCTTATCCTGCAAGAACTTGCCTCTTTGTCATTACTGGAGTTAAACACAAATACATGCACTACTGCTCCCGGCTGCTTTCTTACTCCTTTAAGATGATTCTTAAAACTTTAAGAAAGTTGACTTATAGTCCAGAATTCAAATTCTTGGTTTTCTTGCATCCCAGGTGATAGGGTGTGGTATAAGCTACTATACCCAGCAAGGAAAGCTTTCTTTCTAAGTGCACAGGTATCCTTGTAGCTCAAAACTGAAAAAGAATGAGGCAAGAAAAAAGGAAAATCAAACCAGAAATTGTAGAATTAGCATAAATTAAAATAATTTCATAAAATATAGTGGGCTGGAGAGATGGCTCAGAGGTTGAGAGCACTGATTGCTCTTCCAGAGGTCCAGAGTTCAATTCCGAGCAACCACATGGTGGCTCACAACCAGCTATAATGAGATCTGGTGCCCTCTTCTGACATGCAGATATATATGCAGAACACTGTATAATAAATAGATCATATAAAAATATATATAACTAGCCGGGCGGTGGTGGCGCACGCCTTTAATCCTAGCACTTGGGAGGCAGAGGCAGGCGGATTTCTGAGTTCGAGGCTAGCCTGGTCTACAGAGCAAGTTCCAGGACAGCCAGGGCTATACAGAGAAACCCTGTCTTGAAAAACAAAAAACAAAACAAAACAAAATGGAAAAAAAAAAAGCTAAAATATATATATATATCTAGTTATGGAAAGATGGCTTAGCCAGGTTTGGTTCCTAGCATCCATGTGGTGAGTCACAACCTATTATCAACCTATTACCCTATTATGGGTTCCCACACTTAACCCTTTTTACACATAATTCAAAATCTAAATTTTTATGTTAAACTTATATTTACAACCCATGATTATTTGAGTTTCAGAATTCCAAGATTTCATTAGATCAACTAGCCTCTAGAGATGAGCACATTGGTAGTGTTTGTCTAGTGTGCAAGACCCTTAGATTCCATATCCAGTACCAGTTTTTTACGTGCTGGGTGTAGTGGCTTCTGACGTAATTAACAGCATGAAGATTGCTGTAAATTTGAGACATGTTGCCATACACACCCTTGAAGATAGTATTATCTCCTGATTAGGATGTATGTATGTATATTTGGACATCCTTTAAAAGATGTTCAGATATTAAGGAAACAAACCAATAATGAAAGCCAGGCTGTAGCATGCACTTAAAATCCAGCAAGTGGG
This sequence comes from Tokudaia tokunoshimensis, assembly GCA_036184795.1. Lineage (NCBI taxonomy): Eukaryota > Metazoa > Chordata > Mammalia > Rodentia > Muridae > Tokudaia > Tokudaia tokunoshimensis. Next base: position 41,317,682 of record BTHU01000013.1, read on the forward strand.
GATGGGTTACAATATCATTCTCAAATTACTTGAAACTTTATCTTAAAACAAAGCCAGAAATGGGGAAAGATGTTTACTATATAGGTATCTTTGAGTAGTCTTTAAAGAGTCTTCTAGTTTCTGCCAAAAAAAAACCCAAGTACTGACACTTGCCTTTTCCTCTTGTAGATCGTACCACCCCCACCAATACTTAGTGACACCTCTGATAGCACAGCAAGTACTGGAGAAGGCTTACCAGCACCCATGGGAGGACCACTTCCTCCTCATCTGGCTCTCAAAGCAGGTAAGGGACTTGAAAATGTATACTTAACTGAGGATAATCATGCTTGGTCATGTCATTTGTATAGAAAAATCAATAAACATGGTTAATTAGGTGATCCCACTTAAGCAGCTACTGTTCTAGGGTTTGTTTTGTTTAAAAGATTTAAATTTATATGTTTTTTTTTTCCTGCAATACTTATGGGCCACCAAGTGTGTTAAAGAATTTTATGAGTTGCCTTTTGTGTGTATATGACTGTGTATCAGGCTTAGGGCTTTGCACATATTAGATGACCCTGGGGCTGAATTTTATATAACACCTACCATTTGTCCTACCTGTAATAGGATTTGTGGGTTCTAGCCCTGCTGAAATTTTTATTTGTGTTATTAAGGGCAGAGTAAGATTTTGACCAGGTTTCTAATGAATACTGAAACACAATTTACAGCATCTATCCTGTTTAGTAATTGAATAAGTCGCTTTTAGAGTTCATGCATATTGGTGTTTGCCTGCAGTACCTGTGGAGACCACAAGAGGCCACCACTGCCTAGAGTTAACCTGAGCATTCATGGGTGCTGCATATCAAACAGGTCTCTCTTTTTTTTGGTTTGTTTGTTCGTTTCCTTGTTTTTCGAGACCGGGTTTCTCTGTATAGCCCTGGCTGTCCTGGAACTCACTCTGTAGACCAGGCTGGCCTTGAACTCAGAAATCCATCTGCCTCTGCCTCCCAAGTCCTGGGATTAAAGGCATGTGCCACCACTGCCCAGCCTCAGACAAACCGGTGCTCTTAACTGCTGAACCATCTCTTTAGCATTCTACTCTGGTTTTTTATAGAATCAAAACTTCTAGTGGCTACTAATCAGTAGTCCTGGGATTAGCTTTCTTTTTAAAATCTTTATTAGGTTTTTTGTTTTTATTTAGTCTGTAATTTGGAGAATGAACTTAAACACTTAAATCCTCCTGTTTCTACTTCCCCAAAACTGGGCTTCAGGCATAGTTACTACACTCAGTTATTCTGTGGTGAAGGTTGAACCCAGTGCTTGCTTGGTGCTTTGTAGACCGACCAGCATTGCATTAACCGACCTTCATTTCCAGCATCTCTAAAGAACGTTTTACTTAAAAAGATGTATTGCTTTTGGACCAAACATGGTGGTACAAGCACCTTTAATTCCAGCACTTGGGAGTCAAGAGTCAAATAGATCCTCTTGAGTTCAGAGGTGTTCTGGTCTACATACCAAGTTTTGGTACAGCCAGAGCTACATAATACAGAGACAGGCTGACCTCCCCTGTGTGTTTATATATTTTTGTGTTTGAGGGCACCTTTTATAGCACAAGTGTATAGAAGACAGGACAGAACACATTCAGCATCTAATACAAACTCAGATTATTAGGTTCATACCTTAACCCCTAGACATTTCCTAGCCTAGATAGTTTTGTCTTACATTTGTTATTTTGTATATAAAAACGGTTTAAATAAGTCTGCCTTAAAAGAGTACAGGTTAGGGGGCTGAAGAGATGGCTCAGAGGTTAAGAGCACTGACTGCTGTTCCAGAGGTCCTGAGTTCAATTCCCAGCAACCACATGGTGGCTCATGACCATATGTAATGGGATCTGATGCCCTCTTCTGGTGTGTCTGAAGACAGCCACAGTGTACTCATATAATTAATTAAAGTAAGTAAGAAAGTTAAAAAAAAAAGTACAGGTTAGTGCTGAGGAGAAAGACAACCAAGTATGAGGACTTGTGTACTATACCCACCAGCATCCACAGTGTGCAGACAGATGGGTCTGTGGGAAAATTGGCCAGCTAGTACCTTAATGTACTTACTGTTCTGTGAAGAAAAGAAAAAGTAGCCCAGTGAAAGCCAGTCAAATGAGAAAGGGTTTATTTATTCTGTTTCATAGTCATGACAAGATTGAAAGTGGCAGAAGCTTGAAGCAGCTGGTCACCTTGCAGAGAGCAGTGACTTTGTGCTGTTAATTGTTAATTTGTTTTCTATTTTCACCATTCAAAACACAAGACAATCTCTAACAGACTATACTACCATGGGATTTAGAGTTAAGTTGCCAGTTAACATTACCTATCAGACTAATCTACTTGACTTTCCTGGAGGTTATACTATGGCCTCCACATGCATAGGCATAGACACCCATAAAGAAATAAAATAGGCTGACCAATATAGTTCTGATTATTTCAGATGTCCTTCCAGATTATTGAAAACCTGTATCCAAACATGGAGTGTCAAATTGTCATTAGGGACATTCTTTAAAATATGTAGCTTTTCCCCCCCAACTTGGTTAATTAAAAGAGCAATTTATTTATTTATTGATTAATTATTTATTTAATATCAGAAAATAATTCTGGAGTTGAGTCTTCATCTGGCTATGGTTCTCCTGGACCTACCTGGGATCGAGGAGCCAACTTAAAAGATTACTACTCAAGAAAGGAAGAACAAGAAGTGCAAGCGGTAAGGAATCTTTCATAGTGTTAATTTACACTCTTGAAAATGGGATTTGGGATTTATTTCACAGCAGAGTTGAGTACCTACACAAGCACAGTGAGTTTGTTTTGTTTTGAGACCGTCTTGAATGTCAGGCTGGCCTTCGATCCAGTGACACTAGCTGAAAAGCCTATTTTACTAGTTGTTAGCCTAACCTGGTGTACATGCCTGTGCAGTCTCAGCATTCGGGAGGGTCAGGAGAATGACTTAGTTAGTTCAGGGCCAGCCTGGATTACAGGATTCTATGGACATAGTGATATCCTATCTCAAAAACAGTGTTGTCTAGCCATGTTCAAACCCGTGGATCTCAGCACTACAAAATAAAATTTGGCTTTATATTGGAAAAAAAAACTGTACATTATTATTGTAACTTATGTACGGATAAGCAGTGCAGCCAAATTTAATCATCATTGGTTCTACAGACTCTAGAGTCAGAAGAAGTGGATTTAAATGCTGGGCTTCATGGAAACTGGACATTGGAAAATGCTAAGGCTCGTCTGAACCAGTATTTCCAAAAAGAGAAGATCCAAGGAGAATATAAGTACACCCAAGTGGGTCCCGACCACAACAGGTTTGCTTGTTTCACTATTTTCCTTGTAAAAAGTTAAGGTGGTTTGACTTTATGCTTATTAACTAAATGTTATTCAGTTAATTCTGTGCAGCAGCAGTGAATTGTGAAGATAAATATATAAGAATTACTGACTTGTAGTTTACCATAATTTTTGCTTAAGAATGTAATACTATTCTATAAGAAATTCTGCAAAAATCTGTTGCTGGACTTTGACCGATGCTAGTTAATATCTATCGTACTGATTTGCTACTAGTTGACTTAATTGGCCAGAGGCTGTTTTTTTCCCCCTCAGTGTAGTTTTATTGGCGATACCTTTAAATATTTAAATGGTTCTGGTATATTGTCTTAGAAGTAGATTGTATTACCTGTATATCCAAATTTGATTTCAGTTTAATGTTGGCAGCTTTTTTAAGAATCCTGATACTTGAGTACCATGAAGTTAAAGCATCGTGGAGTTCTTAAATATGGTTTAAACTAGAATGCCTTTTTTTCTGTTAAGCTTTTAAAACAATGTAAGGGAAGATATGTGACCGTATGTTTCTCAGCCTGCTTGATGTTCTTCCTAAGAGCATTCCAGGGTGTAGTACTTATTACTCCCAGGAAGGCTCATACAGATTAGATTCTTCAGGGAGGCACTGTATTTTTATTGGAAGAGAAAAGGAAGTGGTTCTGGAAAATATCTTGATTCGATTTGCTGTCTTTAATTATACAAAATAAATTATCCAAAATAAATTTAAAACATTTTTTGAAATTAAAGTGTTCTCCCTTGGGTGCAAGTAGCAACCCTAAAATTATTACCTAAAACAAAACAAATTGACCACATACTCAAAATGATGAGAGCATGGCTCCTCCTGCTTCCTACTGCTTTGTTCAGTCCTGAATTCTCAAATACTCTATACTTAGTGTTATATCTTTAAGAGTATTCTCTGTTTTGGTGTCAGAATTTAAAAAACAAAACTCCCAGGTTATAAAAAGACGTCATTTCCTTTAATACTTTGTCTACAACTTATTGCACTTGGCAGCTCCTGGTGGTTTTTCTTTTTTAAAGAATAATTAGAAAGGCTGGTGATAGAGCTCAGGGTTGGAAAGTTTGCATAGCATGCCTGAGGCCCTGAGCTCCAATTCCCAGCATCAGTGTTACTACTACAACAACAACAACAACTTTTTGTAATTACTATTTACCTAAGTATTCCTAAAGCTCATTGAATTGCTGCCCCACCCCCACCCCCCAAAACCACCAACATTTGATCTCAGAATCTTACTGATTTCTGATGTAAAAAACGAATTCAGGACAAGACAATGTAAGAGGCAGACAGTTGGAGCTGGGACACATTGCTCCTGTATGTCCTTTATTGAAAGGCATAACAGACAGCAACACCAGAGGTCTGTGTTCATATACACATGTGCTGATGCTTAGGCTGAACTAAGCAATCACATGGGAAACTATTGTAAACTGATTTCTGGTGTTGCTGTTCCCCCCTAGGTGGAGGAGAATGAGATTGAGTGCTGACTTTAAGCCTGGCTGAGAAACATACTGTCATCGATGTCATTAATGAAAGGGTGGATGTTGTTCCCCTGAAAGCCAGTGGCCTTTGACCCCCTTGAAGCCCTTGTGCCTGAAGGTCAGTTGACAAGTTGAGGAAGGAAACTAACTTTTTTCCCCTTAAGTTTCACCTAACCTTTTATTCACAGCACAAAGTCAAGTGTGAATGTGCCTGAGCAGTAAAGGACCTGAATAAAAATCTAAAACCTATATTTACTCCTAGAGCCTGCTATCAGTTTTAGCTATCTATATTGTGGAAAATAAATGACTTTTGTTCTCTAGGCCCTGGTTTAAGTATCTAAAAAAGTAGGCTAAATTTTTTTGTAACCAAGGACTTCTTCCAGCTTGAGATAAATTGGAACTCTGCTACAGGTGCTACTATAGTGGTTGCATGTATAAACTACTCTAACAGGTTGCAGTTGTAAATTAGTGTGTGTGTATATATATATATATACACACACACACACTTTTGAAGAATTTGGTGTTTCTTAGCTCTCCAAGATAAACAATTTTCTTTCATTGAAAGCATTCTCATATTCAGACTCTAACCTTGGTATAAAAATAAGTAAATATATAATCTAAAACTATAACTTTTTTTTTTCATGAAAGAAAGCTCATCAGCTGTTTTATAACTAATATCATATATTTGCAGTTTACATAATTTCTGTTCTAGGATTGGACAAAAATAAGTGGTCGAAATATTTTTGCTATAATTTTCGTCTAATATAGTTGGAAAACCTCCCTGACTAGGGAGATAATGGAGTATTTTACAGTGGTAAATCCCTAACCTTGTTTGTATATGTTGTTACAGGAGCTTTATTGCAGAAATGACCATTTATATCAAGCAGCTGGGCAGAAGTAAGTGTAATTGCTTTTTAAAAATACTCAAACATTTTTGCAGAAATATTTTTACATTGAAGGCTTGGGCTACTATGATAGAACATGTAACAATGTAAAGAAGTTTTAAATTTTTCCATGAATTTTTTCAGTTTCACATAAGTTGAAAAAAATCATTAATTTGAAGGAACAATGGATTGAGTACACATAGGGTCCTAGGAGTTAGTAATACTGTCAAGTGAACTAGGTGTTAGCAGAGTAGGGAAAGTTGAGCCAAGGGGGTGCTCAGTGGAGAGTACCTGTGGTACCTAATTTGTCTAGGTCTTGAAATATGTCTTGAAATATGCCAAAGAAATCTATTGATAGCAAGTTTTAGGTTTCAATAGTACCTGTCCCAATATTAATATTTTAGAATATTACTGATCTTTAACACAGGCTTTATCTCCCCATCTGCATAGGCAAAAGATGCTAATGTAATATTTAAGTGGTCAAATCATGAAGGATTTTTAAAGTTCAGGGTTAAAATGGGAAATGGAATTTAACAAGGGTTGGATGGGATAACAGAATTAAATCCAGAAAGGTACTATTTGACTATATGAGAGCAGAGTCAAAGCTAGGCCTGGTGATAAGTGCCAGTATGCCCTCTATGGGTTGCTAAGGTATAAGGAGGATAGCCATAAATTCCAATCTAGTCTGAGTTTCAGAGTGAAACCTTGTTTTAAGAAACAAGATGCTGGGCAATGGTGGCACAAGCCTTTAAGCCCAGTAGTAGGGAGGCAGAAGAAGGTGCATCTCTAGAGTTCTGAGGCCAGCCTAGCTTACAGAGTGAAATCCAGGACAGACTGCACTACACAGGAAAACCTGTCTCAAGGAACAGAACGAACAGAAAAACTCCAAAAGGTTTAAGTGTAGTCTGAAAATAAATAGGCAAGATTATGGATTTAGGAGGTAAGTAGTAGACTACTTACGTGAAGGCTGTGGAGTTTGGTCTCTGCACCACAAAACAAGCTGAAGTGCTTGCCTACCATGAACAAGTTCCTGGGCTGTTTATCAGTATAATGTACAAAAATTGTTCTTTTTGTGTTGGCTTTCACTGGTAGTAAGTTTAGATTTAGAAGGTTCTGAAATACATCTTTTCTATGAAACAAACCCAAAACCAAAATTTAAGTGCGAGGGCTGGTGGCTTAGAGCTAAAGTTAATTGGAATATTTGCATAAATTTCTGGGGTCTGGGGTTGATCCCAAGTACCATATAAGCTAGGTAAGGAGGTGCAGGCCTAGCACTGGAAGATGATGCAGAACAATCAAAAAAGTCTGTCCAGGCTTTGAGAGTAGCAATACAGAATATGTGAGACCCTCCCTGTTAATAACCACAAAACAAAACAACCAAAAAACTCCACCGCTCTCGAAACAACCATGAAACCATGAAATCATTAACCCTGAGAAAATAGAATAGAGGTCATCCATGGTAGATGATAGGCTAAGATGGTGCCTATATTTTTATTCTTCAGCACTAAGATTAAGACCTATCAGGTATGTTAGGGTAGATAGGCTCTATACCTGTTTTACTGACAGACTCTTTAATTTGTACCATATACAAAACAGTGGCTCAATTCAATTGATTAGGAGAGTTAAATACTTTGTATTTAAAGAATTCTGCAACTTAACAAAAATACTGAAATTTAGCCTATAGAAAACTTTGATGTATAACCTGTAGTCAGTAGTTTTTTTGGTTTTTTGTTTTTTTTATTTTGAATCAACTCACCATGTAGCTCTGATTTGGGTAGAACTGACTTTTTGTGGTCACTCTGTTTTTACTTTGATATTTTAAGGCATACTGACATAGTTGTGATAGGCTAATGGACTTGTAAGGCTTTTTTTTTTTTAATAAACATTGCTCATTAAAGTTTTGGAATCCTGGGCTCACATAATCTTAAACTTTAGAGTTTATTAAGTAGGAATATCTTGACAAATCTAAGCAGTTGTCTTATACTTGTATTCAATTTTTTAAATGTGATTTAATGACATACATGCAAGTAATGACAGTTTAGGGGCTGGAGAGATGGCTCAGGTTAAGAGCATTGGATGTTCTTCAAGAGATTTTGAGTTCAATTCCCAGCAACTACATGGTGGCTCATAACCATGTGATCTGGTGCCCTCTTCTTGGCCTCCATGCATACATGCAGGGAGAACACTATATACACAATATTTTTTTAAAAACTGACAATTTTGTGCCAATCTTTATCAAAATGATTAGTTATTAGGTTGTATAGAATTGTGTTTGGTTAGTGAGTAATAGAATGAGGATATCTATATCGATGGTCTTTAGTACATAAATATCTAGTTGTTTCTGATTGTTCTTTACACAGCTCATTTCTGTCTTTGGTAATCTTTATAGGGATTTTTGCTCGTGAACATGGCTCAAATAAGAAATTAGCAGCACAGTCATGTGCCCTCTCACTTGTCCGGCAGCTATATCATCTTGGAGTGATTGAAGCTTACTCTGGGCTTACAAAGAAGAAAGAAGGAGAGAGAGTAAGTTCTTAGGCATAAACATATGAGGAATGAGTTGTAAGAGGGGCATTAGAATGGGGATGGAATTAGGGCTTTTAAATGCCAGACGAATAATGCTTTACTTCTGAGCTATATTCTGAGCTAACCACTAACAAAGAAATTAAAATCTTGTAAGAATCAGTATTTTAGTGGCAATTGAGTGAGTCATTGATGAAATTGACATTTAAAGAGTTGTTTTCTGGCATTAATATTAGCCCTAATGTCAGCTATATATTAATTTAGGTGAAATTCATAGTTTTAAATTATATTCATGGATTTTCTTTTACTCTTTTACTTTCTTTGTAGGTGGAGCCTTACAAAGTTTTCCTTTCTCCAGATTTGGAGCTTCAGCTGCAAAATGTGGTTCAAGAGCTAGATCTTGAAATTGTGCCCCCAGTAAGCATATATACAGCTTTGTGGTTTACCTTGTTTTAAAGTCTTCCCTTAGGAGCATATCTCCTTTTTATTCATTTTTGCTGTTTTTTTTTCAATAGCCTGTTGATCCTTCAATGCCAGTTATACTTAACATTGGGAAATTGGCTCATTTTGAACCATCTCAGAGGCAAAATGCAGTGGGAGTGGTTCCTTGGTCACCCCCACAGTCCAACTGGAATCCTTGGACAAGTAGCAACATTGATGAGGGGCCCCTCGCTTATGTAAGTACAATATGGGATCTAAGATCAGTTCTATATTTTCCTTTGTATCTTTCTTTATGTCAGAGTTAAATAGATTTTGTTTGAATGTTTTCTTTTTACAGGCTTCTACAGAACAAATAAGCATGGACCTTAAGAATGAATTAACATACCAGATGGAGCAGGATCATAATTTACAAAGTGTGAGTGTTGAAGAAGTTATACATAAATTGTCTAGCGCTTAAGTACATTGTAGTTAGATTGAATGGCAGGTTTGTACCAAATTGCTAATTATAGTTAACTATGATAGTGGCTATTCAGGACGTACGAATGAATTGTACTACTTTCTTGGTTATGAAATAAGTGTTTGAATGCTTTTACATAGCAAATATAAAGTAATAACATTTATTGGGTAATGTTTTCATTCTTTGAAATATTTGAAGTACTAAACTAGTCAGAAAGCAGTACTTTTTTACAGAAATGATTTCAGTGACTTAATCTTTGCTAAACCAGGTATTACAAGAGAGAGAGTTGCTTCCTGTGAAGAAATTTGAAGCTGAAATTCTGGAAGCCATTAGTCAAAATTCAGTTGTAATTATCCGAGGGGCTACTGGTTGTGGTAAAACTACACAAGTTCCACAGTACATTTTGGATGACTTTATTCAGAATGACAGAGCAGCTGAGTGCAATATTGTCGTGACTCAGGTAAGTCATTGTATGAGTTTGTCTTGGGGTTTACAGAATTCTGACAACTGAGATGTGGTCAAGTAAGAGTGTTACACACAAACACATACTCTCCTCCCCATCATCCCATGGGGATTTGACCTAAAGCCTCGAACATACTAGACATGTATACCTTTGACCATTTAGTTGTAGCATTTACTTTAATTTTATTTATGTATGTGAGTACGCTTTCGCTGTCTTCAGATACACCAGAAGAGGGCATTAGATCCCATTACAGATGGTTGTGAGCCACCATGTGGTTGTTGGGAATTGAACTCAGGACCTCTGGAAGAGCAGTCAGTGCTCTTAACCTCTGAGCCATCTCCCCAGCCCACTCTTGTTCATTTCAAAGGAAGATTTCATAAAGTTGGCTATAGTGGCGTTGAATTTATTCTATAGCCCAGGAAGCCTTTGAACTTGAATCCCATGTGTTTGGATTTATAGGTATTGACCTATAAATTGGGTTCCCTAAAATTTAAGCTCCAAAAGAACTTGTTAAGCTGCTCAGGAATTGGTAGGGGGGGCAGTAGTTATTAGCGGTATTGATTATCAACTGTTGGTTGTAACCCTAGACAAACCCCACTTATGACTTAGTGGGAACGAAATGAACCTTATTTTGTGTTTGTTTACAAAGGATATTTCTGCATTAGTAGTATATATCATGTACTTAGTTGCTTTGTAAAGTGCACAAATTCGGATTTATCAGGAATCTTGTAGGGCAGTGTTACTCTGCATTTAAGTATGAATGCAACTTTAAAGTGTATTTGTTAACAGCTTAAAGTGATACCATGGGAAGAAAACTGTCTTAGTTCAGCCATCAAAATGGAATATGGGAATTGTTTAGCAACATTTGTGTTCATCCTACCTAGGCTTAGAATATGATATATAAATGTGGACTTGCAGAAAGAAAATTAGATAGCCAGATATGTTTTGCCTGTGAAAGCAAAGTCCTCAAGTCTAAGGATGTAAAAGAGAACAATTTCTTTACAGTAAGATCACTGAAAATTACTCCCACCACATTTCTGCATGAACACTGGGAGCAGAGGACATTAGGAAACTTACTAGACATGTCTGTATGTTCACGGTTGACATTCTTTTTTGTTTGTTTGTTTGTTCTGTTTTTTTGTTTGTTTGTTTGTTTGTTTGTTTGTTTTTCGAGACAGGGTTTCTCTGTGTAGCCCTGGCTGTCCTGGAGCTCACTCTGTAGACCAGGCTGGCCTCGAACTCAGAAATCCACTTGCCTCTGCCTCCTAAGTGCTGGGATTAAAGGCGTGCGCCACCACCGCCCGGCTCACGGTTGACATTCTTGAGCATGTTCATTTATATAGATCATTATTTAAATACACATTCACAAATGTTGGACAGGAACATCTTAGGGGAAAGAATTAACTGTTAGAATAATCAGAATTTTAAGTAGATTGTTAGAGGGAACTGATCAATCTGACTATATAGTTACGTTTTCTGTAGGGAAGCTATATGAAGCAAAGGGATTTTCAGCAGCATAATTTGAAATTTATTAACATTCTCAAGGTACATGTGGTTAAACCTATCATTTAGTTGACAGCTAACTTTTTAAACAGTTTATACATGTGAGTTCTTAAGGACAGTAAAATGAACCATCTTTTGGCTCACACTCAAAGCATTTTAAAGAAACAGTAACTAATTTTGTATCATATTGTATCTGTGTTTCAGCCCAGAAGGATCAGTGCAGTTGCAGTGGCTGAGCGAGTTGCTTATGAGAGAGGAGAAGAGCCTGGAAAAAGCTGTGGCTACAGTGTCCGATTTGAGTCTATACTTCCACGCCCTCATGCCAGTATAATGTTTTGTACTGTAGGTCAGTGACGTATTTTCATTTGCAGTTTACTCTCACCTTTTTAAAAAGAAAACTACAGAAAGCTGTTGGCTTGGTGGTGTACATTTCAATTCCAGGGCCTCTGGAGGTAGAGACAGGTTAATCTCTTGAGTTCAAGGCCAACCTGGTATACAGAGTGCCTTTTAAGATAGTCATAGCTGTGCAGAGAAACTTGTCTCAAAAAATAAAACAAAAACCAAGATGTTTCTACTTGCATACTATTCAAGCAAGGCCTTTTCTATACAATGCAAGGGTTGTGTTGAAGCAGAGCCAGTTATGTAGGAGTTTGCGTCATTGGTATCTATCTGATCCTTTGAAGACCTTGAGGGCACGAGCCACCAATCCTCAGCTAAATGTTTAGCTTGTTTCTTTGACTCTGTAACAAAGCAACCTATCTTAATTGATTTTTCTTTTTCTCCTTTTTTTTTTTGTTTTTGTTTTTGTTTTCTTTCTCTCAAGGTGTGCTTCTAAGAAAACTGGAAGCCGGCATTCGAGGAATCAGTCATGTTATTGTGGATGAAATTCATGAAAGAGATATTAATGTAAGTAACCTATACATGACTTTTTTCCACTAATTGGGGAAATAAATCCTTGCTTTCTTACTTTCTCTTACTGGTAAATGCTAACTTTTAGAGATCCATGGGTTAATAAGTTATTTATTCTGATGAGTAAGAGTTTTCATACCTTAGTAGCTTAGTAATGATTTATGATTTGAGTAGCTGGTGGAAGATGGACACTCCCCACACACACACCAGAGACAGGGTTTCTCTCTGTATCTCTGACTGTCCTGGAACTCACTTTGTAGACCACGCTGGCCTTGAATTCAGAAATCCGCCTGCCTCTGCCTCCCAAGTGCTGGGATTAAAAGGCACATGCCACCATTGCCAGCACTGGTGGGATTTTATTAGTTTTCCTTTGTGATAAAATCTGCTTTTAGCAAAGATGGTAGTGGTTATTGATAGCTAATTTCAGATGCTAGTGATAGTCAGAAAAAGAGAAGAAAATTAAAATTATTTCCCATTCTTTATTATTTTATTATTGTCTTTTGCATTTGCCTTTTTAAAAAGGATTTATTTATAAGAAATAACCGTTTTTATTAGAATATATTAGGCATACTTTGGTTCATTGTGGCATTTTCTTTTGAGATTTATTTACTTAGTTTATGCATATGAGTACACTGTCACCAGAAGAGGGCATCAGATCCCATTACAGATGGTCATGAGCCACCATGTTGATGCTGGGAGTTGAACTCAAGACCTCTGGAAGAGCAGTCAGTGCTCTTAACCCCTGAGTCATCTCTCCAACCCTGCATTTGCTTTTTCTAGATGAGGTTTTTCTATGTTTACCATGCTGACTTTAAGCTCAGATCCACCTGCCTCTGCCTCCTGGAGTGCTGGTATTAAACAGAGGCTTTGCTTAGGTGCCTAGGTACAGATTAAAGGTGTGGTCTCTTTAAAAAGATATCAGTATATGGTTTGGTCATTGAAGCTGTTGTTATTACAATAACCGTTCTGAAAAACACTTCTGCGTGTATAACACACACAGGTAGCACATTTTGCCTGACAAATAGGATTTACATGGTCTTGAAAATCTTAAGTAGGAAATATGTGCACAGCTTTTAGTATTATTGGATGTATGTGTTTTACAGCTGCTGAGTATCAAATCCTGGCCTTGAAATTAAGCAGATGCCTGACCATTTAGCTAAATGATCAATCCTAGCACTAGAATTTTCATTTAATAACTTGATTGTTTTGGAGAAGAGCTTCATTCATACCCTATGTAGTTGTGTTCAAATTTTTTACAAGCATGGTGTATATACAAAGCTTGTATAGGAAAGATTTATAAGTATAATTAATTGAGCGTGGTGGTTTAGCAGAAATTTTAAACTTTACAAAACTGAGTTTTGACGGCTGTTAGAACTAATTTTTATCATGTTTCTAATGAAAGTTGTGTTGCATAATTATAAATTATATACCTTAATCTTCCCTCCTTTTTTTTGTAATATTTATTTATTATATGTAAGTCATCTCCAGACACACCAGAAGAGGGCATCCGATCTCATTACAGATGGTCGTGAGCCACCATATGTTTGCTGGGAATTGAATTCAGGATCTTTGGAAAGAGCAGTCAGTGCCCTTAATCACTGAGCCATCTCTCCAACCCTGATTTTTTTTTTTTCCCCCTTAAGGGTGCACATATACACAGAAATTGATAGAGAGCTTACTATGGATACACAGAAGCCCTGAGTTTGATATCCCAGCAGCACATAAAACTAGAAATGGTAGTACATACTTGTAATTCCAGCCCCTGGAATATATAGGAGATTCACAAGTTTAAAGTCAAGTGTGGCTGTAGTGATGAAATCAAGAACATCCCATCTCAAAATGGAAATATGTTGTAATCTCTGTTGAACTTTTTATTAATCTTTGAAACAACTTCAGTAGTATCTTATGTAACACAGATCTAACTGGTGTACTTTAACCCCTCCTGTTAAATTTGTGTTTTTATTTCAACAGACTGACTTCCTCTTGGTAGTACTACGTGATGTGGTTCTGGCTTATCCTGAAGTCCGCATTGTTCTTATGTCTGCAACTATTGATACCACCATGTTCTGTGAATATTTCTTCAATTGCCCCATCATTGAAGTTTATGGAAGGACTTTCCCAGTTCAAGGTAAATTTTGTGTGGGTGTCATAGGAAGGAAACAGATATTGTGCAGGAGGAAGTTTCAATTGAAAAAATACCTCATTCAGTGTGTGATGTATAAGCACAAGGTCCTGATTTTAAGTTCCCAATCTAGCACTGTGTATTATATGACACATGGCTTGTAGTCCTGGGGCTGTAGTGCTGGGATGAGAATTTCTAGGGTTTGCTGCTTATGAGTGAGTTCGGCCTTGGTGAAAAGTAATTTTGGAAGATAACCACACAAATATGAACATACAATATACATAAAAGTTAAATGCTTTTCAGAAATTTATAAAGAGATTAATGGATGGTAGAGGTTCTTACAGATTACAGTTGCAGATAGTATTGCAGAGTTAACTTTTGTCTTGGCTGTGAAGAGAACAATACATCAAAAGCCTTGAAGAGCCGGGCAGTGGTGGCACACACCTTTAATCCCAGCACTTGGGAGGCAGAAGCAGGTGGATTTCTGAGTTCAAGGCCAATCTGGTCTACAGAGTGAGTTCCAGGACAGCCAGGGCTACATAGAGAAACCCTGTCTCGAAAAAAACAACAAAAAAGCGTTGAAGAATTGCTTATAGTTTTGAGTTAGTTCATGATTATGGTGTGCAGAGCATGCAAGCAGGCAGGCATCATGAATTAGTAGTAGCTGAGAACTCACATCCCAATCTGCAGGCAGAGAAGGCAGAGAGAGATGGGTACAATTTGAGTGGAACGTTAATAATGGTACTAGATTAAACCCAGTTTAAAATAAGAATATATAAGAAAAGGAAGTTAAACAAGTGATAATTACAAATTGCTTGCGGAAGCATTTTAGGTAAAATGTATAGATGTTTTTTCTTGTAGATGAAATTTGATAGTAATTGGTTTCCGAAGGGTATGGCTCCAAGTAGCAAGGGAGTACAGCTTAACACTGAGCAGAATTGGTGAACATTGATTTCAGTGGAGGTTTGCAATCTTGGGAGGTTACTTTGTGGTTGAAGATATGCAAGATAAAATGAGCTTATTAGAATCTCAGATACATTGATCTATGCATTGAGATCCAGGTGGAGAGTATGACAGTGTATGAAGGGGAAATGCAAGCTGATTTTGTAAGAATATATTCATGAATCACCTTAGTTTTATCCAGGGTTCAAGGAAGACATACTTTGTTTCTATTGTTGAAATTTAATTATGGAATTTCACTGCTGTAATTTCTTTGTGAAGACTCAAGGGATTAAAGGAGTTTGAAGTGGATTAGCAAGTGACTTTACAGCTATATCATTTGTAAATTATTGTGTACTTAGTTAACTTGATTGTTTCTGACAGAGTATTTTCTGGAAGACTGCATTCAGATGACCCAATTCATTCCTCCTCCAAAGGACAAGAAAAAGAAGGATAAAGAGGATGATGGTGGTGAAGATGATGATGTAAGTAGATTTCTCTCTACACCTGCAGGACTGAAGAATTTTAACTGTGAGAATATCTGATGAAGAACAGTAGTTTTAAGTTGAAGCACAGCATGAATAATTAACATTGCAGGGTTCTTTAATTTGTGATATCTTAGATTAGTGACTATTAATTCAAATAATTCCAGGGCCAATGATGCGGCTGTCGAGGTTATATACTCTCTAGTATAAACATTCTTTGTGTTGTGTTTCTGTGTGTCAGACACACTGCGCCACCACCGCCCGGCTGGATTCAGGACTCTTAATGTTGGGTATTTCATTTGAACCCTGGACTTTGCAAGCACATTACTAACTTTTAAAACTTTTAACTTTTAAAGTTTGTTCATTTAAAGGAAAGTTTAATATTCATATTTATTTGGGATATTTACCAGGGGAGACATAAGACAGTTTGAAGGGAGTATGTCCTTTGCCTCTGTGTTCTGGGGAGCAAAGTCAAGTTGTCAGGCTTGTGTTGCAAGTGCTTTTACATGTCTCCTATTTACCCTCCTTGCTGTTCACTTCTTAGTTGAGACAGGGTTTCAGTTCCAGGTCCTTTGAACTTGTTGTGCCTTTTTAGCCTCCTACACAGCTGATGGTACAAGGACTCTGTACCACCAGGTCTGCCTTATCCATATCATGACAGCCAGATGGAGATTTTGATTTTTTTTTAAAAAAAAATGTGAAATTTCTGGGTGTTGTTGGGTTAGGTAGTTTTAGGTCATCCTCTGCTAACAACTGTTTGAAGACAACCAAGGCTTTCCAAATGATTAAATAATCGAAGATCACCAAAGAGTTTAACATGTTCAAAGACAGACTGGATTATAAAAAGGGCAAAATCAATGTAGATAGTTAGGACTCTTTATAGACTTTCTTATATATGTTCAGGTGCTTCTGTGGACACAGAAACATGTGTCAGTTCCTGATTCTGATGTTATAGGCGGTTGTGAACCACCTGAAATGGATGGAAGTAACTGAATGTGGGTGTTTACATGCTGACCATCTCTCTAGTTCAGAACCAAAGTCAATCTTTGACTGTATATGACTATCTGCCCTAACAGTAATGTTAGATGTCACTTGTGTCGAAAAAGTTAGAAATTTAAGAGCTGTAGTAATTAAGGCAAATAAATCATGTTCCTTTTTCTTGCAGGCAAATTGCAATCTAATATGTGGTGACGAATATGGGCCAGAAACAAAGTTGAGCATGTCTCAGTTGAATGAAAAGGAAACCCCATTTGAACTTATTGAAGCGCTCCTTAAATACATTGAAACCCTTAATGTTCCTGGAGCTGTGTTGGTATTTTTACCTGGCTGGAACTTGATTTACACTATGCAAAAGCATTTAGAAAATAATTCGCATTTCGGTATGCATACTTTTGTTTTAGATTGCCTTTGAATATTTTGCTTTTGTCCTGACTGATATGTCTGTAATGTTTGTAATAGAGAACATTTGTTTTAAACTTGCTTAGGTTTTGTCCTTAACCTTTGTATATTGTAGGAAGTCACCGGTATCAGATTCTACCTCTCCATTCTCAGATTCCTCGGGAGGAACAGCGCAAAGTGTTTGATCCAGTACCAGATGGAGTAACCAAGGTAAATATAGATAGCATCACAATGAAGTCTGATGTGGGGGCTGGAAAGATGGCTCAGTGGATAAGGACACTGACTGCTTTTCCAGAGGTCCTGAGTTCAAATCCTAACAACCACATGGTAGCTCACAGCTGTCCGTAAGGAGATCTGACTCCCTCTTATGGAGTGTCTGAAGGCAGCTATAGATTTATAAGATTTTTAAGATCTATACAAATCTTATAAATCTTTAAAAAAAATCAGATGTGATATAGGTGTTAACTATTAATGAATGTTCCAAGAGCTACTGGGAAAATGCTAAAGTATAAAAAAATAGAAAAAAGTCTTCTCTTTCTATATTTGATCTTTTTTTTTTTTTATTCTTGCTGTATTATGTGGGTTGAATGATTATCTAGTGACTGTTCATGAGCAGAAAGTTTTTAGTGTAATTTTAAACTGATTTATTTTTTGCAGGTTATTTTATCCACAAACATTGCTGAAACAAGTATTACCATAAATGATGTTGTTTATGTCATTGACTCCTGCAAGTAAGTTCCCAACACTTTTTGTTACTTTCCTTTTAGTAAGGTTTGTGTATCAGTGTTAGGCCTACGTATATGTCTGTGCACTAATTGTGTTGCATGGTGCTCATGTGGGTGCTGGGAACTGAATCCAGGTCTTATGTAAGGAAGCAAGTACTTTTAACCACTAAGCTGTCTCTTCAGCCCCTAATTGTATTTCTTTTGAGGTAGTTCCGCCTCTGACTTGATTTGTTGTTGTTGTTGTTGTTCAAATACTAGAGTTTCACATAGTTTTATACTATTATACCTAGTTTTTAAACTTTATTGTCAAATTTTACTTTTTTGTACCCATATAGATACCATGTGTTTGTATACACTGATTTTTTTTTTTAGATTAAGAAAATTTCCAGGTTTAGTAGACAACCAAAGTTGTTTCTAACTTCTGACTTCTCATTATCATAGGATCTTTTATTTGCTCATCCCATTGGTTGTTTGCTCACTGAACTTTTCATGCTATTTTGTGTATAAATATAACCGTTACTTAGTATGAGACAGTTGACTTGAGTGCACTACTATCAGAAGATAAAACCCTACAACCTGGTGTGAGATCTGCCAGCTTTGATTATGCAGTGCAGCTCAGCCTCAGGACTTAAACCTATGTGACCTGAGCCTTGCCATTGTCTATAGGTAAAATGAGTGCACAGAAATTTTGTAGAGGGGACAATAAAGTCTGATTATAGCTGTCTGTTCTATACATTTTCTGATTATTAGTATGTTGTCTTGATGGAATTTGATTCACTAATAATGTTATCCAACAGTGAGTAGCATGCCGTTTTGATCTCAGTCACATTGTAGTACTTTTAAGGTTATTTGTGAATATTAAATGACCATGGGATTGATCACTTTTGATGTCTGATTTGACCTGAACTCCCTCCACCTCTAAAACCAGTCTACACATACCAATTAGGTTCTTAATTTTTGAAGTATGATTCCAGCAGTGCTAAAGGAAGGATTTGGGGTTGGATATGTTTTGTTTTTATACTTAGAGTTATAGTGGGACAGTCCTTTCTGTACTTTTTTTTTTTTTTTTTTTGAGACAGTGTTAAAGTTGTACAGTCTGCCCTAGAACTCAGTCTGTAGATTCCACAGGCTTGTGATCCTGTTGCCTCAGCCTACTAAGTAGCTTGGTCTATAAGCTTGCACCAGTAGGCTGGTCTTTTAAATTACTAAGTTGTGAATGCATGTAAAGTCTTTGTAAGTAGCTGTTTTGTACATGTTTGTTCACATCCATACCTACATATTTTCTGAGATAAGGTCTTTTACTAAACTGGCCAGAAAACTTCTAGGATCCTGCTATCTCCTTCCAGCATGTCATAATTTTGCTTAGTGTAAGTGGAATAATGTTGGGATATCTTTGAATCATCTGGCAGCTAAAATAATATGAATCCATTACATGATTTATTACTTATACTGTCTTCAATAACTTCTTTTTCTTAGACAAAAAGTGAAACTATTTACTGCTCACAACAATATGACCAACTATGCTACTGTATGGGCCTCAAAAACAAACCTTGAGCAGAGGAAAGGGCGAGCTGGCCGAGTACGACCTGGGTTCTGTTTCCACCTTTGTAGTCGAGCTCGTTTCGACAGGTAAAATTCAAAATAAATTACTTTGGTTTATTGGGATTGGTCATATATAGAGGTCAGTGAACAACTTAGGGAAAGCTGTCATTTGGGTTCTTCCCACTAAGCCATGTTGAGGGCACAGGTTGGTTTTTAAGGATGGAATTTTTCTTCATCTCTCTTACATAATTACCCACTCTTTTCCCCATGAAATACATATATATTTAAACCCTTAGTAAGGTCTATTTAAGCTTGAATGATGGGATTCTATATATGTCAAAATAAGAAATCAGAAGTTGCTACTATTAGCTTATGTCATAAGCTCTGGCTCTCCTGGACCTCATTGTGTAGACTAGGTTGGCCTTGAATTTAAGATATCATCTGCCTCCCACGTGCTGGGATTAAAGGCATGAGCCAGTACTGCCGGATCTCTTGTTTTTATTTTTACTGTGGACACAGATCTCTTGAGTTTAAGGCCAGCCAGGACTACAGCACAGAAAAAAACCTGTCTCCAAAAGAAAAAACAAACAAACGTGATTGTTCTTGGAATTGAAGCAGCCAGTAGTTAAGTTGCTTTTTACAGTAAAATCATCCACTTATTATTGATGTTTTTAGTTGGCCTTCAGTAATGAGTGGTTTGTTCCTGGTATGGGAAGCAGTATATATTGGTAAATTATTGTTGTAAACTTTAAGGTATTACTGTTAGAATCTCATCTATCAACCATTCCAATGAGTCCTCCTCATATTTTTATTAGAAACACTTCTGAATTAGTGATGTCACTTTAAGGTTTCTGTTTGTCCTATTGAATTGAGTTCAAGTAATGAGTGAATTGAGTTCAGGTAATGTTGGGTTTGCCAGATTGGTCTGAAAATTAAGTTAACATAAAATGCTCATAACAGTGCTTGTTCATAACTTCCCAGTAAATAGTATTGATAACTTGTACATTTTTTTTGTTGTTCCCAAAATGGTTGGCCCTGCAACCTGTTGGGAATGATGGCTTGGTTTGTGTTATGTCTTGCCTTTTTCTGAATTTGGCAGAATTTTTTTTAGTCCATGCTTGTTAATAGGCAGGATTGGTAGTAGCCATCCTTTGAAGTGATTAACATTAATTTTTTTCCATCCTCCTTTACTTACCAGTTAAAAAGACATCATGGCTGTGAAAGTAAAGTCAGGAGCCAGTTTTCAGTCAACTAGTCTAGTTTTATAGTGAATAGGAAAAGTTGGGTGGTATAGACCAGGAAAGGGCTACTTTATACCCATTTTCTCTATGCAAAGATTTTTGTTAAGTTGTCATGTTTGACTTTTCTACTTCTACATATTAGACTGGAGACCCACATGACACCAGAGATGTTTCGAACACCATTGCATGAAATTGCTCTGAGCATAAAACTTCTGCGTCTAGGAGGAATTGGCCAATTCCTTGCAAAGGCAATTGAACCTCCACCTTTAGATGCTGTAATTGAAGCAGAGCATACTCTAAGAGGTGATATTTTCTTTGTCTTTACCTGACAAATCCTATTTAGTGAGTCAGATATAGACTGGGGGGGGGGGGGGATTTGTGTTAGTGAGACTTTATCACAATTTCCATGAGGAACTTGATAGATGAAGGGACATAAATGGGTCTCATTTAGTAAACATTTAAGGAAATAGAGAATACTAAACAGAGCATGGAAACTCCTTGCCTGTATTTTTATAATTTAAATGTGTGTGTCTTAGAGGTTTGGGCTTTTTTGTTTTTTAAATCTCAAATTTGTTATAAAAGTGGTGTGGTAAAATAAAGGCAATTGAGTTCAGATGACTCTGCATTGAACCAGAATGTGGTACTCACCTGTTTCTTACAGGATATGTGGATACTTAATGCTGATGATGCTACTGTATCAATGGCTGTAGTCCCAATTTGCATAGGACATACTTTTATAGCATCTTTTGTGTTAGGTATTCCAGGGTTTGTTTTTGGGTTTTGACAGAATCATTTGCTCCAGTCATATTTGACTTGACACAGAATTAAACACCAGTATCGTATTTATTGATATCACTCACAAGTAAGTATTTTCCCACAGAACTTGATGCTTTAGATGCCAATGATGAGTTGACTCCTCTTGGACGAATCCTGGCTAAACTCCCCATTGAGCCTCGTTTTGGAAAAATGATGATAATGGGATGTATTTTCTAGTAAGTTCTTTCTTTTATTAACAGTTAAGGTTTAGAATGGATTTAATGAAGGCAACATGGGCTGGTGGTGAAAAAATTCTATATAAAGTCGTTTATAGTAAATGTTGTTATTACAGAGTTCTTCCCCAATGAGTTCAGGGATTGAAGCAGTATCCTAGCCAACAGAAAGAAAATTCAGTGAGCATTTGAAGGTTTTCTAGCAAAAAAGGCTTAACTATTGTTGTACTGTTGTTTCAGTGTGGGGGATGCTGTCTGTACCATCTCTGCTGCTACCTGCTTTCCAGAGCCCTTCATCAGTGAAGGAAAACGTCTGGGATACATACACCGGAATTTTGCTGGAAACAGATTTTCCGATCATGTCGCTCTTTTATCAGTATTCCAAGCCTGGGATGATGCTAGGTAGGGGTTTAAAGGCAATTCTGTAAGAATTTCTAGTGAACTGTTTGAGTTTGTAATGAATCCTTTTTCTGTTTTGTTTTAGGATGAGTGGAGAAGAGGCAGAAATACGTTTTTGTGAGCAGAAGAGACTCAATATGGCTACACTTAGAATGAC
The DNA here is from genome assembly GCA_036184795.1 of Tokudaia tokunoshimensis. Classification (NCBI taxonomy): domain Eukaryota; kingdom Metazoa; phylum Chordata; class Mammalia; order Rodentia; family Muridae; genus Tokudaia; species Tokudaia tokunoshimensis. The sequence continues at coordinate 41,339,688 of BTHU01000013.1, forward strand.
TTGGGAGGCCAAAGTACAACTTAAAGAGATTCTGATTAACTCTGGTTTTCCGGAAGGTATTTATTTACAAACTGTTCATTGTGTCTCATGTTGATAACTCTAGATGGAGGAGAATAAAGGCAGAATAAAATCAGTGAGAATTCAAGGATAAACAGCCTGAATTAGTTTGTAACATTCTTTTTCAATCGTGGGGAAAAAAATTCTTCCCTAAAAATAATTTTTGTGAGCTGTTGTGATAAACTACAGGTACATTGGCTGAAGAATATTTATAATTCTCACCTATTTGGACATAATATATTTTTATATGATGGATGAGACACCCAACTTGGTATTTCTTAATAGTAAGTTGAGTTTGTCTTTTCCAGATGAATTAAACTTTGTGAACTGGAGTGGGCTTAACCAGAAACAGAATATATGTTAGTACCAGAAAGTAGAATTTTACAAACTGAATTGAAGTAGTTGTTTTTTTTTTAAACTAACAGATTACTTAAATATATAAACATATATATATATGGAAAGGGATGAAGAATTTTGTATATTCAGAAGATTCTAATAATCTTAAGACGAAGCTGTTATCCTGCTTATTGCTTAAATTACTTGAATTCACACAAACCTAGTATCAAGGCTGTCAAGTACATTGATGCCATGTTTTTCATTTGGAAATGAAAATATTCACTAAGTGTATCTTGGCTGAAAACAGCCATCATTGCAGTGACTTCTTGGATTGTCATTTCATCTGCTCCGCTAGTAATAAGAACAACTGATACCTTATATTGTAAAGTCTAATCAAAAGACTTTCTCAAACTTGATCTGTGTTGGGAAAGTTCTGAGTTAAGTTGTCAGAGGGCTATTTTCTTATCTGATTTTTACAAAGCATTTTCCCAATTTTTTTTTAACAGATTGTTTATTGACACAAGTGTTTACTAACACTGGACCAGATAATAATTTAGATGTTGTTATCTCTCTGCTGGCTTTTGGTGTGTATCCCAATGTATGCTATCATAAGGAAAAGAGAAAGATTCTTACCACTGAAGGGCGTAATGCACTTATCCACAAGTCATCTGTGAACTGTCCTTTTAGCAGCCAAGACATGAAGTACCCATCTCCTTTCTTTGTTTTTGGTGAAAAGGTAAGAGGATTAGGGAGGTCTAGGAGATCAGAGTTGTGATATGACTAATTACCTATCAGTTTATGACATTTTACATTTTCTCTGTCTACAGATTCGAACCCGAGCCATCTCTGCTAAAGGCATGACCTTAGTGACCCCCTTACAACTACTTCTCTTTGCCTCCAAGAAAGTCCAGTCTGATGGGCAGATTGTGTTTATAGATGACTGGTAGGGCTCTTTCAGTTGTAATCTTCAAACTGAATTTTAGAGTAAAGATTTCTTAGAATAATGTGTTTAATAATAGTCCTTGAAGATGTTGTTAGTCTGGTATATTATAAACAGTTTCATACTAAGGACTGGTCATTTTTGAGAAGTTTTTGTTAATGCTGAATGTAACTGTTACATTCACCTAGGGTTGGGACATGTCTATTTCTAATAGTTAAATTTATGCCACAACTGACACATGGGAGGGCAGTTTGACAGATATTCATCCATCTCTTTCTGTATATGTTCCCAGCTTTATGTCTTGTTTTCCTTCATCTTAGGATCAGACTGCAGATATCACATGAAGCTGCAGCATGCATCACAGCCCTCCGGGCAGCCATGGAAGCTCTGGTTGTTGAAGTATCCAAACAACCAAATATTATCAGCCAGTTGGACCCTGTAAATGAACACATGCTGAACACAATCCGACAGATTTCTAGGCCCTCAGCTGCTGGTATCAACCTTATGATTGGGAGTGTAAGGTGAGTGCCTAATTTATGTGTCTATAGCTTTTGTAGTTCTAGAATTATTAAAGCTAGTTGGTAGAGTCCTTGCTACTTGGGGTTAAAATTATTTAATATTAAATGTGGGCATTTAATTTTACTTCAAAAGATTTATTTCCCTTTTTTCCTGTTAATTGATGTAAAACATTGCCATATTAGAAATAAAGCCCTAAAAAGTAGAACATATTAAAAGTCTGAAAATGATGCAACCTTAGATTAGGCCTTTTTCTCCACACTGGGTTCTCAGATACAGTATTAATTATTCCTTCCTCAAATAGAAAGGTCAGTTTTACTGTCTTTAAGAAATAAGTAATTTCTCTTCAAGTTTACCCACCTGCATTCAAAAGTAAGGAATGTTATAGTCCATGCTTATGTTCCTTATTTATATTTATTAGTTTTAAATATTTCAATTTTAATCACTCATGAAGTTATAAGCACTAATTATGAAATCAGTATGCTTAGCATTCTTCTAAGAAATATAAGGCTACAGAATTATATATACCAGTATACAAATAACCAAAAAGTTCTTTGGATCTTTTTTTTTAAAGATTTATTTCATGTATGTGAATACACTGTGCTGCCTTCAGACACACCAGAAGAAGGGCATCAGATCCCTTGGAACTGAAGTTACAGATGGTTGTGAGCCACCATGTGGTTGCTGGGAATTGAACTCAGGACTTCTGGAAGAGTAGTCAGTGCTCTTAACCACTGAGCCATCTCTCCAGCCCATCCTTTGCCTTGAATTTTGTATAACTGAACTGTTGATACTCTTTATTTCTGGCTTCGTTAATATGAATAAGCAAAGACATGCAGGTAGGGGAGTCATGAGCTGGTATAGTTTTTGAGGAGTTTCCACCAAAGACATTTTTCAAATTTGCACAGGAAAATACTTGATAAAAAATACTATGAATTAGAGGAACTTTGAGGTCTATGGAAAAATATTAAAAGTGCTGTTTATACCACACAGTTCTCATTATTTGGTCAAAATTCATTCACTCGTTCTTTAGTGTGTGCAGAGCACAGCTAAAGTGATTTGTTGTTTTTTTTCTAGATACGGCGATGGTCCACGACCTCCCAAGATGGCCCGATACGATAATGGAAGTGGATATAGAAGGGGATATGGTGGAGGAGGATATGGAGGAGGAGGATATGGTGGTGGATATGGTAGTGGAGGCTTTGGAGGAGGCTTTGGAAGTGGTGGGGGAGGCTTTGGAGGAGGCTTTAACAGTGGTGGGGGAGGCTTTGGTAGTGGTGGAGGTGGATTTGGCAGTGGTGGAGGTGGATTTGGTGGGGGGGGAGGAGGAGGAGGCTTCGGTGGTGGTGGAGGGTTTGGCAGAGGAGGCGGTGGCGGTTTTGGGGGTAGTGGAGGCTTTGGAAGTGGTGGAGGAGGCTATGGTGTTGGAGGTGGTGGCTATGGAGGTGGTGGCGGCAGTGGTGGTGGCTATGGAGGCGGCAGTGGAGGATATGGAGGAGGTGGAGGGGGTTATGGTGGTGGGGAAGGTTATAGTATGAGCCCCAACTCTTACCGTGGAAATTATGGGGGTGGTGGAGGATATAGAGGAGGTTCCCAAGGAGGCTACAGAAACAACTTTGGTGGAGACTACAGAGGATCCAGTGGAGACTACCGGGGATCCGGTGGGGGCTATAGAGGATCTGGAGGATTCCAGCGAAGGGGTTATGGAGGTGGTTATTTTGGACAAGGAAGAGGAGGAGGGGGCGGTGGTGGCTATTAAGACTGAACTGTGTCAGAGCCTATGCATACAGTTTAAAAATGCATGCTGTATGTTTTTCCAAGATGTTTATTTGCACCAAAAAAGTAAACCCATTTCCCACTTAATCTGTAGTTCATGTGTAGTTTCAAGCAATGTAGACTAGTGATTTTGTTTATATTGTGTAATGTAAAATATGACCTGTTATACAAGTATCACACATACAGTTTGTATTTTTTTTCTTGAAAGGGTAAAGGTTTGCCTTTTAACTTGACATTTTCTTGGTTTTCATTTAATAGAAAATAAAGTATTATACTGAAAATTGATTGTGTAATTGATGGTCTTTTTTACAGTATGAGTTGAGCCCACATTCCCCCTTTACTGTTAGGGTCTACTGTTAGGAACTAGCTGGTTTGCCTCACCCTCAGAGAGTTAACTGCCTGTCTCCCAAGTGGTGGGATTAAGGTGTGTTAAAACCATTTTAGTAACTCTGGTGAAACATGACCTTAGCTGAAATGTTTTTCTTTGAAAACAAAAAACTAAGGGCCAGCATTTTCTACTCCAAATTAGTTTCCATGGGTCAGGTGAGTGGGGCAGGGAAAGTAAGGCCAAATAAGCTATAGAGGCCTTGAACACATTTATCTGTCTTAAAGGCAGTGAACAAAAGTAGGTGAGCTCTGTAATGCATGACTCGGTATTTAGGCAGAGAACTTGGCCAGTTCTTACCATTAACGTGTATCCCAAAGTATGTAAACTTAGAGGTGCTTTTGATATTTTTTAAAATCTTAATCTCCAGTAAATTGCTGGAGTTCTCTTGGAACAAGGAATCCTGGAAATCTAACCCACTACCTGATGCATGCTAGGCAAGCACTACTAGTAAATAGTATTCCTGCGTCTCCATTGTTTGAGTTCACAGATCAATGGGGGCCAAACATGACAGACACCCTCTGCTACCTTTAGATACATATGTATCTCCCGCTTGGCCTTAGCTTGCTTATAAAACAATTGATCCTGTACCCAATGTATTAGCCATAATATAACTAATGCCTCTTTTTTGCTTAGAGGATAATTTCTTTCTAATCACTTTTTTTTTTTTAAATTTTTGAGACAGGGTTTCCTCTGTGTAGCCCTGGCTATCCTGGAACTCACTATATAGACCAGGCTGGCCTCGAACTCAAATCTGCCTGCCTATGCCTCCCAACCACTGCCTGGCAATAACCGCTCTTAAAAGCTGTACTAACCATACTGAATTATCTGTCAGTTATGAAAACAGAATTAGAAAATCCTTCAGTGCACCATTTGGCATTGAATTTCCTAAAACTTTCAGAAATGAGAAGCTGAATTGTATGCACCCTCCACCCCCACGTGGTGTGGAGTTTCAGAGAACCATTGAGCTTAGTCCTGATTTTCAGTATTGTACTTGAAACCCAAGAGACCTCCATGAATCTGTAACTAGAACTGCACTCTTCAGCTCTAGTTCCCCAGATGTGGATGTTAGTTGATGGCATTGCCGCAGTCTCAAAGGAATCTCTTCACGAGATGGAGGTCTAAGTACTACTTAGATTAAGCAGTTTGCATAGTGGATGAGCTCACTGCAGTTAACATGCTTTTCTTAATATGAGCATTAATTATATAGTGTTGGAGCCTTACTGGGGATGGAGATTGAAAGGGGATTGTCAGGAAAAAGCTTAACTGAAACACCAGTTTCTGAAAGCCATGTTCAGATTAGAATCGGGACCTCTGTGCCATGGGGACAGATTGTGACTATGAATGGGGTTGTCTTCAGATCTGTCCAGACAGCAGGTATCCAAGCACAATTGTCACAACACAAGTTGGATTGGTGCTAATAAAGTTGTTTTTGACTTTTTTGTTTTGTTTTGTTTTTTTGAGACAGGGTTTCTCTGTGTAGCCCTGGCTGTCCTGGAACTCACTGTGTAGACCAGGCTGGCCTCGAACTCAGAAATCCTCCTGCCTCTGCCTCCCAAGTGCTGGGATTAAAGGCGTGTGCCACCACCGCGAATTTGAAGGTTTTAGGTTTACTGTTTGGAAGTGCAAGGATGGAGCTATGCCTTTTAATTGTGGCTGGGACAGATGGAAGCTTATTTTTGTGATCCTTCAGGTTTTAGCTGTGTGAAAGACAGGGAACCTTGGTAACAATCTCTTAGTGGCAAAGTCCTTTGTCCAGAACATCAAAAGTTTGTGGAGTTGCTAAAGAGTGGGGGTTTCAAACGTACTGGAGAGAAATAGGAAGTCATCCCCTTCTGGTTAAATTAGTATCTTAAGTATATATACAAAGAGGTTTGGGGGGGGTGCCTTGGGGTTTCTATTGCTATAGAAACTGGTCAAAAGCATCTTGGGGTGGAATGAGATCTGAAAGAAGTCAGGGCAGGGAGTGAAGCAGAAACCATGAATGAAAGTTGCTTAGGAAAGCTGTAGGAAAAGGATTGCCTTGCTCAGTCCTTCCCTACATCCAGAAACACCTATCTGGGAGTGGCATCACCCACCTACATCAATCATTAGTCAAACTTTTCTCAGCTGGGTGTGGTGGTGCACACCATTAATTGCATCACTCAAGGAAGAGGCAGGCTGATCTCTTCAAGGCCAATCTGGTCTACAGTGCGAGTTCTAGGATAGTCAGGGCTATTACCCTGCCTTGAAAACTCAGTTGAGGTCCTCTCCTCTTGGATATTTATCAAGTTGACAAAACATTAGCCAGCTGAGGGAGTAATATGACAAATGGAAGAATGAGTGCTTAGTACATGAAAGGCTCAGGGTTCTGTCCCTGGCTGGTATGCATACAGATACAAGCTGTGTATTGCTCCTTATCAAGGAAACATCCCAATGAAGTTAGATTCCCTTGGCTGAGAAAATACTGGTCGTAGGCAAAATAGTTGTCAAAGATGTTAATGGTCCTAGTTCTCAGGAACTGTCAGTACATACTTTATTATGGCAAGGTTCAGTTTGCTTCTGTGATTTAGGTTAAGGTCCCTGAGATGGGGAGATAGTCTGGATTATCCAGGTGAGCCTAATCTAGTAAAAATGGCTCAGGCTGGCCACTAACTGCATCTCCCTGGTATTATAGGCACTCCTTTTGGATGGTGGGTTTCTGTGGTGCTGATGCTGAAACCCAGGGTTTTGTTTTCACATGCCAGGCCAGTACTTTACCTTCTGAGCTACATCCCCAGCCCCAGCTGCATTTTAAAGAGTAAATTCTATGGTATAACACATTAAAATGAGTAATTGAATGAAAGCATTTAAACATTTTAATCTGAATTTAAAACTACAATTTCTGAGATACAAGAATCATTTATCACATTCCTGAACTATAAATAAAATATGAACACCTATCCAGATGCTTTATCCAGTGACTATCCTAATATCCCCTTTTAAGTTTGCTTCTATCCTGTTGTTGTTCATTTCCACATTCAGAGTTTGCATGACTTTGGAGAGCATTTTGTCATCTTTCTTATCTCCTGAAGCAGCCCCTTTGTTGAGAGCTGCTTCTGCTACAATAAAAAACTGTTCCGATGGCTGAAGAATGCTCACTCCATAGCCATTGTTGTTGTAGATATGATTGTTCGTCATCTTCAGTTTGGGTGCTGGAAGAACCTGTTAAGTTGTTTGAGGAAATCAGCTGTTCAGTGATTTTATACAAAGACAACAAACTTAACAAAGGATGGCCCTGAGACTTACTCTGGAGTCAACAGGTTTCAAAGACACAACAGTTAGCTTCAAACAAGTATGTGTTCCTCACATTCATCAACCTTACTACAAATGTGAATGAAAAAGTAGGGTTTTTTTTTTTTTTCATGTTTTATCCTAAACTGATAATTGTAGGTAGGGGATGCAGCCTGTTAACATCTGTAACATGATCAAACATGAAAATGATTTCAGACAAGATGGAAAAATACAATAGGCCAATGAAACAGCATGATTTGATAAAGACAAGGTGCCACTTAACTAGAATGCTCGTTAGAGTAATTCACCCCATCTTTGCAGAACCGTGATGACAATGGGAGTATTCACTCATTACTTAGAGAAATGTGTTTCAGGTGAAAAGTTGACATGAACATACTACACGGGGGACTTGGCCAGGATCTAGTTTAAGTCATACTGTAGAATAAGGCTCAAGGACCTTCAGGGTTTGTTGTTGGGTTTTGCTTGCTCTTTGCTTTGTCATCCTCCTGCCCCTGCTTTCTTGGCTCTGTTCACACTGGCCATCAGGATGCTGCAGTTCCACTCACCCACCAGGTGGTGTCAGTGTTGTGCTGTTCTATGGTCATGGTGATCAGTGGGTTTATGTTTTAGTAACATCACTTTGGAAACTGACAAGAACAAATTCTCAGGCTTTACTCCAGACCTACTGAATTGGTAACTAGGTTGTACCTCTGCAAGAATAGTTAAAAGTGGTCCTGATGCAAGCTAACCCTTTTGAACAACTGAAAAATACTTAACAGAAATTTAAAGAAGATAAATTGTGTATTTCAAAACTGACCTTACAGTCATTTTCCCCCTTATCAACCAGATACCTGACTTTACTGAAAACTGTGCAGGGTCATTGGTGGCATGGGTGGTCTACTGGTGCTGATTGAGTATCCTTATAATCTGAAAATCCAAAATCTGATACTTTTCTTTGAGACCAAGTCTCACTATATAATAGCCATGACTGATCTGGAACTCACTGGGATCAGACTGGCCCCCAACTACTAGAGACCCATCTGCCTTTGCCTCCATAATAATTGGATTAAAGGTGTGTGCCACCACAGCACGCCAAGAGTAGCCTTGATTCCTTTCCTTCCTCCTTTTTCTTTCCCTCCTATGCCCCTTCTTTCTCGCCTTTTCTCTCCTTCCTTCTTTCCAAGACAGTCTTATAAACTTCTGGCTAGCCTGCTATTTGTTATATTATTTGGGAAGGCCTGGAATTCACACCAGCTTTCCCACCTCAGCCTTTTGAGTATTAGGATTATAGGCATGTACACTACATTTTACCTCAAGTGTTTTAACATATTCTCTTAGTTTGCTGCTTTGTGGAGTAGCTGACATAGAATCTCTTATATAACCTAGGTTGGCCTCACTGTGTAGCTAAAGATCTTGAACTCCTGATCTTCCTGCCTCCTAAATGCTGGGAATGCCTACAATATCTGTTTGCTTTACTTACACATCTAGTCAATGAAAAGTCTATTACATAGGAGCAAAGCCCACCTATTTTCTCATTTAGAATTACTTTATGCTGGGCCTAGTGGCCTGTGACCCCAGTTACTGAGAAGGCTAATGCAGGAGGACTATAATTTGAGGCCTGACAAGGCTATAGAATCCCAGGGCAGCTCTGTGTCAGAAGATAGTGGGGACATTGTCAGTGGGAGGGCTGACTTGTCTGCATAACAACCTAAGTTTACTCTCCACCCTGGAGGGGTGGGAGTATGCAGGAACAGGCTTGTTCCCTGTCAGCTACCACTATGTTTTATTATGTGTAGGAATCCTTTTCAAATATAAATAGCATTTGAATAAGATCATTACTATTTTAATGTTTGTACAGTATTAATTTTCAGCTGGAGAGAATCACCAAGTCTCCAGGCACATCCATGAGGGATATTTAACCTCTGACTCTGCTGGTGAGAGATTACACTGATAAGATCAGTCGAGGTGAGAATACCCATCCTAAAGGGGGCACCATTCCCTGGGGCTAGGTCCTAGACTTCATTAAAGGAGACATCACGCTGAGCAATAAGCACGCACTCACTCACTCACTCTTGTGACAGAGGATACACTGTGACCAGCTCCTCAGGCTCCTGTTGCTTTGACCCTGCTATGATAAACTATATCCTTGAACTATGAGCTAAATAAACCCTTTCTCTCATGTTGCTTTTGTCATAGTATTTTATTACAGCAACAGGAAAAGAAACTAATATCTGCCCTACCTAAAACTCTTAGAACATTTCTCCAATAGGAACTAAGACAAGTCATTCATGGCACACACCTTTAACCCCAGTACTTGTGAAGGAGGGGCAGGTAGATCTTAGTGGGTTTGAGGCCAATCTGGTCTACATAGAGTTTCAGGCCCGCCAGGGTACATAGTGAGATCCTGTCTCAAAACAAACAAAAAGTATTAAGACAATACCTTCATGTTAACACCACCTAAGGTGCTTTTTGAACTGTCACTGGTTCTGAGATTATTACAGTGATGAATCTCGTTCCCTTCCAAAATGGCTATGCTCCCAGGATATAGTTCAACGCCAGCACCCTGAAATTCAAAACAGATGACACACGTTACAAACACCCTGAAATTCAAAACATGACACATGTTACAAAAAGTTTCCACCTCTTGGAAGCGAGAATTATAAGTGTATGCCACCATGCCTGTCATATTTAGAAAGGGCTATCTTTATGCATGTTTATGTGTGTCCAGACATGTGTCTATGCTAACAGGCGCTTACAGAATACAGAAGGCGTCAGATCGCTTGGAGTGGAGTTACACATGGGTATAAACTGCCTGAAGTGGGTTCTGCAGAGAAACTAAATTCAGATCCTCTGAGACCAGTGCACTCTCAACCATGAGGCAGGCCTCTCTCTAGCCCTTTGTCTCCCTCTTTCTAAGCTGAGTTAGTCTAGTTTGTGGAAAGCTAGGAAACAGTCTTTTGGAGACTGGGGGAAAGTACTTGTAAGTGTGCGAACCTGAATCCACACCGTAAGAACTGATGGCAAAGCCAGGCATGAAAGCATGCTGTCTGCAGCCCTGGTGCTTCTGTGGTGATACAGGAGGCAGAGATAACAGAAACTCTAGACTAGTGGTTCTCTAACGCAGCAACCCTTTCACACAGTTCCTCATGGGATGGTGATCCCCAACCACAAAATTATTTTGTTGCTATTTCATAACTGTAACTTTGCTACTGTTATGAATCGTAATGTAAATATCTGATAAGCTCTAGACAATTATGGGTCACTTAACCAGGTGAGTGTAACAGCAGTGAACAGTACTGCCCAGAGCCCATAGTAGCATGGGAGAATCAACTACTGAATATTGATCTGTGCGTGTACTTGCACACAGAGGACACATAGCTCACATATGTATGCACACATGCATGCACACACACAAATGAACGCACTCAGTAACAACAACAACAGAACAATTTTAGGCTGGGCTTGGTGGCTCACACCTTTGGTCCTGGCATTTGGGAGGCAGAGGAAGCAGATTTTTGTGAGTTCAAAGCCAGCCTGTTCTACAGAGCTAGCTCCAGGCTAGAAAGGGCTATTACATAGGGAAACCTTGCCTCAAAAAAAACAAACAAATAAATGAATGGGACATTTTCATTACAGAAATCCTGTTTCAAACAAAGGAGAAAGTAAGAACTCATCCCTAAGGTTGTCCCTGGCTTCTACATACCATGTGTTCCATGAGCTGTGCACACTTGCATGCCCACACCCAAACGTGCACACAATTATTATCTTTGGGGATTTTTGTTGTTGTTGTTGCATTGTTTTTGTTTCTCAAGACAGGGTTTCTCTGTGTAGCCCTGGCTGTCCTGGAACTCACTCTGTAGACCAGGCTGGCCTCAAACTCAGAGATCTGCTGCCTCTGTCTCCCAAGTGCTGGGATTTAAGGCGTGCGCCACCACTGCCTGGTTGCTACCTTTTGTTTTCAAGTTCGGATGACTCCACATTGTCACTTACAGTCATATAAAGCTACAGTGTTACAGAGGGAAGTACCTGGGCACCAGTTATTTCGCTGTTTGTGATCGTCAGTGAAGCCCCTGTAAGGACGCACACTCCTGTCCCTTCACACTTGAGCAAGCAGTTTTCAAGAGTCAGGTGACCAGACTCTACCACCACAATGCCATCAACTGTCCCTTGTTGTATCAAAGAAAGCTGCATTAGCTTCACATTATCAGCTTTGGATACCACAAAACTGTCATGCGAAGGTTCAGAAGTAATCATAATTTCTTCTCTCTTTCCAACTCCTGATGCATAGAGAAAAACAAATTAGTAGTCTAAAATTTCCAAGTTCTTTACATGCAATAATATATTTCTGTTTATTTTCATCAAGGCATATATACATATATATATATTCACTATCAACTAATTGGCTATTTATATATAATGCAATCATGTATACTCACATATGCATGTAGGTGTGAAGTTATGCTTACTTGTGTGTGTGGAGGCCAGAGGTACTTTCTATGTCATCTTTAGAGAAGGCCTCTTGTTATATGTGGAGTTCACTGTTTCAACTAGACTACCTGGCCAGTAAGTCCCAGGACCTGTCACCACTTGCCTAGCTCTGGGTTACAGATGAGCCCACTGTCACTCCTAGTCATATGGCACAGGGAACCTCAGGATCCTCATGTTTCACAGTAAACCCTTTATCCTCTGAGCCACCTCCCCACCCACTCCTATAAAATTATCTTTGGAAATTAAGTTGATGACTTGATGTTGGAACCTATGTTTATAATCAACCTAACTACACTTGCAGTATTTATTCAACATACTTATGCCACTAGTTATTATCAATAATAATAATAACATAAATAAAAATTAACAATTACAATTACAAAATCTTACTCTTAACTCAGGCTGTTCTACCACTCACTATGTAGCCCAGGCTGGCTCTAAAGTCATGGCTCAGCCTCCTAGTGTTGAGATTACAGGCACGAGGCACCGTACCCACCCAGCTTCTAAATCTCAGATATTTTTATATAATTAACAGTTGTGTATAAATATCTAAGACAAAAAATGCAAGACATCTTAACTTGCTTTCCATTCCACAATCAGTTACCATAGCAATGACTCAGTGGGTAAAGGCACTTGCTGCCACACCTGATGATCTCCATTCTAACCCTAGGACTCACATGGTGGAACAAGAGAATGCACTCCCCAGAGTTGTCTTCTGACCTCTGAATTCACTCTCGTGAGTGCGCACACGCACACGCGTGCGCACACACACACACACACACACACACACACACACACAGAGCAGAGAATCTTACAATAATCATACCAATAAATAATTTGCTCTAACTAAAGCAATTGTCCAAAATTTAACATCAAGAAGGCTACATCTGTTTTAAAGTATTTATACAATCACTATTACCCAGATTGTTTGATAAGATACTGTTATAGTAAAGATTTGCTTGAATTTTCAAAACTCATAGGTAGAATGCAAGTTCAGTATTCTTTCCCTGCCCCTCACTGGACAATAGGACTACTCTTCTTTCAAAGTTAATAGAACACAAGAATTTTGGTAAAAATATACATAGAAGTATAAAAAATATGAATATTGGTTGGGGCCGTAGCACAGTGATGGAGTACTTGCCTAAGCATGTGCAAGACCTTTTGTTCAATCCCAAGCACTACAAAAACAGAGAAAAGGAAGAAAGAAAATATGACGAACCATTGGGAACAGTGTAGTTCCTACCACTTGCCAAGCTTATGCGGGGAAAGGTCAAAGTTTGAGACCAGCATAAGCAACACAGCCTTTAGTGTAGAAGGCACGAGGGGATTTTAAGATAGATAAGCAGTTCTTGTTTCTGATTGTTCCATTAAATATGAACAATATGCTTCTAAGTACACAGTCTGGCTGACCCACACTGTTGTGGGAAAGGCTGCAAAGGTCTGCCTGCTCACCCTTTATAGTGATGTCATCAGTCAGCAAAGCAAGATTGGAAGCTTGGTACTCTCCTGGGAAAATGACTACTATATCTCCACTGTAGCAACTGTCCAAGGCCAGGTTCAGATCATCATGCTGCTGGAGCAGCGTGTCCGAAGACAAGTTCTTTACCTGAAAAGAAAAAGCCGTGCGCCTTCAACAGTGTGCCACCTGAGCACACTTCCTGGGCCTGCCATTCTCTCCAGAAGACTGACCTAAAGAGTATGCTTGCATCTGCCGACCATTAATCCTCTATCAAGTACTGGGTACGATTATAGGCCAGAAGCTATTCTGAATATTAAGTATTGCCTTAAACAGTGAAATTAACGAACAGCTCAAGGTTGTATAGGAGCGCCGGGGTCTAGCCTGAACTATGAGGCAAATGACACCGGGCACCGGACTTTTCTTGCTGTCACCACCACCTCCTCCTCTTCCTCTCCTCCCAATAGTCCCCTCCTTCCAGTTCTTCATCTTCACCATCAGCTTCTTCCTCTTTTCCTTTCCCTTTCCCCTCTTCTTCTTTCTCCTTAAATCAAAGTTCCCTTAAGTAGTACATCTCATGTTGAGATCACATGTGCCACTGTGCCCAACTACACTGTTTGTTAACATTCATTTTAGTTGATTGTGTGTGGTGTGCTGTGGTGTGATGTGGTGTGGTGTGGTATGTATGTGTGTACACGTGTACAAAGAACAACTTATGGCCATTGTTTCTTTCTATCTACCATGTGTGTTCTGGGGAGCAAACTTAGGTTTTCAGTACCTTCACCTACTGAACCCTTGTTAGTCCTGACTTTCTCGCTTCAGCTCAGAATTATGGGGATTCACACAATTTCATGTACTGAAGACTCTAAAGTTACAAACAAAAAGTACCAAAGATTTGCATTAGGGATAGAGAGGGAACTTCATTATTTATTATAAAAAGCAATGATATTTACTCATTTGTTTTGTTTAGTGATATGGTCTCTCACTGTGCAGTCCTAGCTGACCTGAAACTTACTAGGTAGACCGGGGCTGACCTTGAACTCACAGAGAAACTCCTGTTTTTATTCCTTGAGTGCTAGGACTAAAGGTGTCCACCACACTTGGTACGCAGCCCAAAAATGCAGTCATGTGAAGTAGATTCTGAATGCTTATCAGAAAACAGGGCAAGAGCCTTGTGATGTTTTGTAAGCCCATGGCGTTGGTTCGGGGATGGCTTCTGTGCCCTCCTCAGGTGCGGAGGACAGGAGCAGGTTTACTTCAGATTCACTCCAGCTGCCTATTGTTTGGTTCTATGCCGCTATGGAAAGTCAAGCTTTGGCCACATGCAGCTTGTCCGCCTGGTCCACACTTTGCTCATGGGACCTTTCTCAACTCTCAGAGTGTAAACTGTCTGAGGCTACTGCTTAAGACTTTAGCCCACCCCATTTCTTGGCTCCATTCTCCTAGGTCTCACTGCTAACTAGAGCAGTAAACACACCACCATGACTAAGTAACCACTAAGACAGAGAGTGAGAAGGGTCTCCTCCTGCCCTGGAACTTGTCAAATAAGCTAGGCTAGGCGAGCTGGCCAGCAAACCTCAGGTGCCTGTCTCCATTTCCCCAGCACTCAGGTTATATGCAAATGCCACCAACTTCACCTTAGTTTTATTTTGTTTTGTTTTTCTTGGAACTCACTTGGAACCAGGCTGATCTTAAACTCACAAAAATTCCCCTGCCTCTGCCTCTGGAAGTGTGGGGATCAAAGGTGTGCTCTACCACTACCATGAGTAATGATGTTTGTTTTGTTTTTTAATTAATTATTTTACTTATTTACATTTCGAATATTGCCCCTCCCATCAGTCCCCACCTCTCAGGGTTCTTCACTCCACCTCTATCTATCCTATCCCCTTAGCCTTTGAGAGGGTGCTTCCCCTATCCCTCTTCCTTGGGGCATTAAGGCTATACAGGATTAGGCAAATCCTGTCCCACTGAGGCCAGACAAGGCAGTCTTCTGCTACATATCTGCTGGGGGCCTTGGACCAGCCTGTGTATTCTCTTTGGTTGGTGAACCAGGTGTTCCTCAACTGAAGAATGGATACAGAAAATGTAGTTCATTTACACAATGGAATACTATTCAGCAATTTAAAAATGAGGACATCATGAATTTTGCAGGCAAATGAATGGAACTAGAAAATATCATCCTGAGTGAGCTAACCCAGACACAAAAGAACATGCATGGTATGTGTTCACTGATAAGTGGATATTAGCCAAAAAGTACAGAATACCCATGATACAACCCACAACCCTAAGAGGTTTAACAAGAAGGAAGGCCCAAGTGAGGATGCTTTGATTCCACTTACAAGGGGGAACAAAATAATCACGGGAGGCAGAGGTAAGGAGAACCTGGGTGAGAGAAGGGAGGGAGAGGAGGAAAGGGGGGGCAGAATCAGGTATGGAGGGAAACAGGAGAGAAGCCCAGAAGGCCAGGAGAATTAATAGAAATATGCAGCTTCTGGGGGTAGGGGGTGGGGGAACCTCTAGAAAGTCCCAGAGACCTGGAATGTGAGAGGCTCCCAGGACTCAATGGGGGTGATCTTAGCCAAAATGCCCAACAGTGGGGAGATGGAACCTGAAAAGACCACCTCCAGTAGATAGACAGGGCCCCCAGTGGAGGGATGGGGTCACCAACCCACCTTCAAAATTTTTGACCCAGGATTGTTCCTGTCTATAGGAAATGCTGGGACAAAACGGAGCAGAGACTAAAGGAAAGGTAGTCCAGTAACAGGCCCAACTTGAGATCCATCCCATTGGTGAGTACCAAACCCTGAAACTATTACTGATGCTATATTGTGTGTACAGACAGGAGCCTAACATGGCTGTCCTCTGAGAGGCTCTACCAGCAGCTGACTGAGACAGATGCAGATGCTCCCAGCCAACCATTGGACTGAGGTCAGGGACCCCTATGGAAGAGTTAGGGGAAGGATTGAAGGAGCTGAAGGAGATGGCAACCCCATAGGAAAAGCAAGTGTCAAGTAACCTGAACCCCTGGGAGCTCCCAAAGACTGAGCCACCAACCAAAGAGCACATATGGGTAATGGCAGTTTTAAAACCAAAATTTGCCCCTGTCTCTAAGATAAGCAAACCATATGAGAAACACACACACACACACACACACACACACACACACAGAGAATACATGCCCACTATGGTGGCCTCATCTGTACCCCAGTACACAGCTTTTTATTTTTTAACATGGGTTCTGTGGATAGAAACTCAGGTCCTCATGCTTGCCAGGAAAGTATTTTACTAAGCCGTTTCTTCAGCTCTTCTACAGGACTCTTGGCAGAAATGCAACATTTATCTTCACCAACCAACCAACCAACCAACCAACCAACCAACCAACCAACCAACCAGACAAACAAACCTACTGAAAAAACATTTCTGATCTCAAAACATGCTATGAAGCCACACTGACCAAACAGTGTGGCGGTGTTGGGATAAGAAAGACATCATTAGTGGAATACAGACAATAGGCTAGAAAAAGAACACCCTGTTAACAGTCAACAGAATGTCAAGGCAATTCAGGGCGGAAAGAAAGGTCTCTCCAACAAATTGACATTAGGACCCCACACTAAATGCAGAAGGAACTCAACATGGATTGGTGGCTTGCGATAGAGCTATGGGCTGGGAAATGGCTCAATCAGGAAAATGCTTGCACACATGAGAACCTGAGTGCAGTTCTCCAGCCACCATGTTAAAAATGCCAAGTTAATGGGGCATCTGTAACATGTGGCATTATGTTGAAACTACTACTATGAAACTGTCTCTTCCTTTCTTAGAGACTGGTCACTTAAGACCAGAATCTCACTGTGAACTCAGCTTATCTTTAACCTGTCTTTAAAAAAAAATTGTAACAACCAAACTTACTTGTCTTGGATTTCAATTTTTACAACCTACACTAATGCAAAGCTGTAATCTTAAATGATGTACTCTTCTATGCCCCTGACTAAAAATAATGTATGTGTGTTTGTATGTGTGCTGTGGTCATTACTTGCTAAAAACAGCAAATATAGGTTGAAAGCCATCTTATAAAGTAAAGATCCACCACAAATGTGGAAGACAGCATACAGATATTGCTTGATTGTGTTTGTTATCCGGGCCGGCTGGGGTCATCG
This sequence comes from Tokudaia tokunoshimensis, assembly GCA_036184795.1. NCBI lineage: Eukaryota > Metazoa > Chordata > Mammalia > Rodentia > Muridae > Tokudaia > Tokudaia tokunoshimensis. Next base: position 41,357,048 of record BTHU01000013.1, read on the forward strand.
GGACTCAGGGGCTTCTCCTGTGAATCCTGGCAAAGACTTCTGCAGCAACTCCCTCTTCTCCCCCAGTGATGCTTTCTATGCTGTTTAGTAAGAGAGAGAGCAACGCCCTTTGCCAGCGAAACACAGAGGACAGACAGAAATGTAAGAGAGCAGGCAGGTAGGCCTAGATTCAGACTCCTATAACAGACACACAGAAAGAATAGAAGACACAGGGAGACACAAGTAGAGAACTCAAATAGGGTTTCACTCTAGGTTAGTTTACACCATGGGGAAGTGCTTCCTAATTTATTTTCCTAAATGCAACACTGACACATTATTGGCGATGCTGAGTTTGGCACTAATGTGTTCAAACCAAAGCAGTAACCCCCACACTGCAGAGACAAGAATGTCCTAGAGCTCGCTGGCCAGCCAGCCTTGTCAGTCAGAGAACTCCAAGTTCAGAGAGACACCCTATCTCGAAGACTAAGTGAAGGACTGTAGATGCAGCTCAGATGGTACAGTAGATTCTTAGCATGCATTAAGCTGTCTCTGATCCCCAATATCAATAAACAGGCATTGTGATATATGCCTGTGATCCTAGCACTTCAGAGAGACAAAAGAACCAGAAGTTAGTTCAAGGTCATCTTGCACAACTTGATGAGTTTGACACCAGCCTGGTCTTGAACTACAAAAGACTATCTGAAGAAGAAAAAAAATGAAGATTACTGAGGAAGACATCTGTTACTGACTTCTGGCCTCCACATGCATGTGCACAGCACCTCCACATACAGATACTTATACATATGTACAAATGTGTGTACACACAAAAGAGAAAACTCACCAGTCTCCTAGAGTAAAACAAGAAAACTAAGCCTCCAAGGCCTTGAAGTTGTGAATGGATTTTAGATATACCACCAAAACCAAGTAACTAAAGAAAAATAGGTAAGTTACACTTGATTCAAATTAAAACTTGTGGGCTGGAGAGATGGCTCAGTGGTTAAATGCACTGATTGCTCTCCCGAAGGTCCTGAGTTCAAATTCCAGTAACCACATGGTAGCTCACAATCATCCATAATGAGATTTGATGCCTTCTTCTGGGGTGTCTGAAGACAGCTACAGTGTATGTACTTAAATATAATAAATAAATAAATCTTTAAAAAAATTAAATCTTGCCAAGCCTGGTGGCATAAGCCTTTAATACTAGCAACTGGGAGGCAGAGGCAGGAAGATCTCAGAGTTTGAAGCCAACCTGGTCTACAAAGTGAGTTCCAGGACAGCCAGGGCTACACAGAGAAACCCTGTCCCAAAAAATTATTACAAAAATTTAAACCTTAAGTATACTAGTGAACAATATCACAATGGTGAAGAACAGCTTATGGAATGAGAGAAAATATTTGTAAGGCATAAAGGATATAGAAAGAACTCTCATAATCAACAAGAAACATGCACCCCCTTTTCTTTGTTTTTTTTGTTTTTCGAGACAGGGTTTCTCTGTGTAGCCCTGGCTGTCCTGGAACTCACTTTGTAGACCAGGCTGGCCTCGAACTCAGAAATCCTCCTGCCTCTGCCTCCCAAGTGCTGGGATTAAAGGCGTGCGCCACCACCGCCCGGCTCATGCACCCCCTTTTAAAAGCCATTCTCCAAAGAAGACAGACAAATGGCCAACAAATATGCATGCAAATGTGCTCAGAATCACTGTTCATTTTGGAGATGAAAATGAAGACCACAGTGAGATACTTCTTCACCCCTCCTGGGGTGGCTGTGGTAGAGAAGATGCTGATAGCCAGCATGAGTGACAGGCATGATGACACTTGCTTTTAAGACCCAGTAATTAGGCAGTGGAAGCAAGAGGATCAGTTCAAGACCAGTCTCAGCCGCATAGCAGGTGCAAGTCCAGCCAGGACTACACGGGACTGTATCTCAAAAACAAAACAGAACTACATCAAAACCTGATATGGTAAAGATTGAAAACACCAGAACCTTCCTACATTGCAGGTCACAGTTAAAAATGGCTGGGCCCCTGTGACAATTCTCCATAAATTTAATCAGAGAATTACCCATATAGCCCAGGGATTCTACTCTTAGGTAAATACTCAAAACAAGTAGTGGAGTAACCATTTGTACACAATGTCTTACTCATAATGGCAGCGATCAGAAATCAGAAACCTGGGCTGGGGGTCAGGGTCTGGGTACGGCTCAGCTCAGTGGTAGAAGGCTGGTCTAGCATAGGCAAGTCCCTGGACTCCATCTCAGTGCTATAAATAACATCACTGGTTGATGACTATTTGAGTAGACCAACAGTGGCGTTTACAGGCAACACAATGCTATGTAGCTATAAAATGAGCACAGTACTGGCACACGATCCATATGAAGACCTCGGAACCACGTGTCTTAGTGAAGGTTTTACTGCTGTGAACAGACACCATGACTAAGGCACCTCTTAAGGATATTTAAGGGTGGCTTACAGGTTCAGGGGTTCAGTCCCGTAACATCAAGGTGGGAACATGGTAGCATCCAGGCAGGCATGGTGCAGAAGGAGCTGAGAGTTCTACATCTTCATCTGAAGGCTGCTAGCAGAATACTGGCTTCCAGGCAGCTGAGTATCTTAAAGCCCACAACCACAGTGACACACCTACTCCAACAAGGTCACACCTCCTAATAGTGCCACTCCCTGAGTCAAGCATCTGGAAACAGACAAATTGTCTGTGTAGAATACCCAGAACCCATCCCCTAAGAGATGGCAAAAGCAGTGGACACTGGGTGTTCTGACTGAAGTGTCCACGTCCTTTGTATAACTTATGGTGACCAGTGTAATTATAGTGGCAGAAAGCATAATGAAGGAAGCATGTGGAGCTGCCCCCGTGATCAAACCATAATGTCTTGTCAAGCTCTAAGGCAATCCACAACCAAGTCTCAGTCAAGTGAAGTGGAAACTTTTGGTTTCTTTGGAAAGTCAGTTATGTCAAATGATGTTCTGCTAAAGCAAACATGTAAAGGAATGTTTCTCTGAAGCAGACACAGATGAAGACACACGAGGTTAAGAAGGAATATAAATATAACCCCACAGACAGTGGACAACACTGGATGGTATTGGTGTGTCTTGCCATTCCTTACTGGTCATCGTTTGTCATGACTTCATGGAAAGAAATGCTCCAAAAAACTTCTAGTGGTGTTCTGGCAGCTTCCTGCCACTTCTGCAGACTTGGTCTGATTGGCAGAGTGAAGTGGAAGTTTCTGGATATGTCAGCTGATATAGACTCATGTGGAGTTTTGTTAAGACAGACTCCCATGGTGTTTTGCCTGACCTGTGGGAGGACAGGTGATGTTTAAAGGGAGTATAAATAGACTCAGTGGACAGTGTTGGCTGGCTTGCATAGCTAGGTTTGCAATGTTTCATTGGTCTTGAGTCTTTGTCTTTGCTGATCTTCATTCCTTGAAAGAGGCATGGCAGAGAACTTTTCCTGGCATCTCTGCTGGTCCTCGTTGCTCCTGCTGACTCGTACCCATTCAGTGGAGGCCTGGCTGTTTCTGCTGGGTGGTGCCACCACTGCTGATTGTATTTGATATCCTGGCACCACTGAACTGGACTGCTGGTATCCTGACCACGGAGATTAAACAGCATACAGCAGAGCTATGAGGCTTCTGGCTCAGCCTGCCGCCACCACCGCCGATGGTGTTTGTGAGTGGATTGAGCTGCAGCTGCTGATTCCTGTGAACTGAACTGCTGAGACCCTGACAATGCAGATTGGACTTTCTTCAAAGAACTATTTCTACACAGGTCTACTCCCCTTGTATCCTAATAACCTTTGTTCCCACTACCTCTAGTAGGTGGTGGGCTAGAAGGGAGGTTAAGCCACTTAAGAACCCTTATTAAAAGTCAGTTTTGAAAAAAATCTAAGTATTCAGTCAGGTGCCAGTTGGGCGGCTGTCTCTTCACTGCTGTCTTCCTTCTATCCTGCCCCCACAGGTCAGGAGCAATTACTTACAAAATGAAAACAAGATTGCTCTGGATAAAGCTCAAGTTTCTGATGATAAAGGAAAATTAGAAAACCAGAATAGATTTATTTTATGTTAAGACAGGGCTTTACCCCACGATTCATCCTGGTCTGGAACTCTGTATGTAGAGCAGGGTGGCCTTAAACGTGTGGTAATCCCCTCACCTCTCCCTCCTAAGTGTTGAGGCCACAGGCATGTGCCATTGTGTCCAGATCAGAAGAGATTTAAAGACAAAAATGTGAAGTACAAATGAGAAACATAAGGGGAGAAAAAGGAAGATCTGTCATTTTTTACAAAGATATTTCATAGATGCTGGTTTAATAATTAATATAAAAAGAGAAATTTACATCTTTCTGTTCTCTGAATAGCCACAGCTCCTGGTCCAAAGAAACTCTGAAGCAGGCAGCAGTTGCCATGCATGGGATAAGTGATAGTGGACCTCGTGCTTACAGTTCAACCGCGTAACAGTCTCCAAGCTAAAAGAATGGCAGCCTCTCATCGACTTCCTAAGGGACAGGTTTGCATACAGCTCTCAGCACAGATGAGCCAAAGAAGGGGTGCGCATGCTCAATAAGTGCTCCATAAATCTAGTGGCAAAGTCAGAACATCAATGTCCTAACCCTGGTGGGTGACTGTATTTCATCAGCGTTGACAAGACTGGAGAAAATTTCTATCCATGACATCACAGGTCACTTTACTGTCCACAGTTTTGTACCTGAGAAGGCCACATACAAGTTTTTCAATGTGTAAAAAAGGAATCCCTTATCTGGGGCCCCACAGAACATCAGCACTCTCTGCCTGATTGCTTATCATGGTCAATAACACCATTCATTTATTTGCAGACTGGCAAGGTTGTTGAGAGCCAGACTGACCCAAGGCTATCCCAGAGACCTGCTGGGATCTAAGAAAGGACAACAAGGAGGAGACTGAGCAAGGCCAGTTTGGGGCTGGGGCTAAGACCTCAAAGGAACTGAGGTTCCTATTTTTCCTCCCAAGGAGAATGGAGTTTATCAGTCCCAAGGCCACTGTGCTCAATCCATAATGCTCCTGAGATACCTGTGTTCCCTTTGTGCAACATTGCTTGATTAGCCTCCTTCTGACTGTATCCTATTGTGACAGTTGATGCTGACTTTGTCCCATTTCTCTCTTGGAAAAAGTATATAAGATGCTGTACTTCTTGGGCTGCAGAGATGGTTCAGTGGTTAAGAGTACTGACTCTTCCAAAGGTTCTGAGTTCAAATCCCAGCAACCACATAGTGGCCCACAACCATCCGTAACAAGATCTGACTCTCTGGTGTGTCTGAAGACAGCTATGGTGTACTTATGTACAATAAATAAAATAAATCTTAAAAAAAAACGATGTTGTACTTCTTAATAAGCTTACTTGGAATAAGGCATAGCTTGTGCAAGACCTCCTAGTACCAAATTTATCTGTCTCCTTATCTTCTGATCCTCTGGTCCTCTCTCTCAAGACCTGTCACTGAAGAACAACCATCTGGTCCAGCTTACAAGATAATTCATTTAGTAAGTTTTGGAGCTGGTAACCTATATATGGTGACCAGAGGTAGCTTGGGAAGAACTGGTGGTCTACATTATGTAGCCATGTGAAAAATGCCAATGGCAATAGCTTTGTCACAGCTTTCCAACATTTTTGTTACCAGCATAGGCAAAACACTAGAATTTTCTTCCCTGAGGAAAAGGACTCAGCTGCACATTGCTAAGGAGTGACAGAGGGCAGGGGCCATCAAGCAGTATGTGAAATGGTTTGAGTTGGAAGGACCAGATCTTTGATAATATGGTACCCTCAATTGCCAGAATATGAAAAAAAACAACCCACTTTGTCACAAATAATAGAAACAGGAGCTGTGGAGGCGGCTCAGGCCGGGAAGGCTCTTTATTGCTACGCCCTGGCAACCTGAGTTCAACATCCAGGACCCACTGGTGGAAGGAGAGAACTGACTCTCACAAGATGTCCTCTGATCTCCACATGCACACTGTAACACACATGTCCCCTCCTCCACAAAGAAAATAATACAATGTAATAAAGTAGGGAGAACACTAGAAACAGATTCAATCGCAAATAGGACGAGCCTTCAGCTCGCCTTGGTCTCTCCCACACTCCTCTTAGGCATTACATCCCAACAGGGGTGGACTTCTCCGACTTTCTCATCTTACCTTATTTTCCTGTCATACACTAACTTACCTATTTCAACAAAAACTGTTGCTTGGGCTGGAGAGATGACTCAGTGGTTAAGAGCACTGACTGCTCTTCCAAAGGTCCTGAGTTCAATTCCCAACAACCACATGGTGACCCACAACCATCTGTAATGAGATCTGATGCCCTCTTCTAGTGTGTCTGAAGACAGCAACAGTGTACTTATATATACTAAATAATTTTTAAAAAAGCCAAATTGTTGGAGATGGAGCAACTGCTCTTCCAGAAGCCAAGTTTCAATTCCCAGTACCCACTGGTAGCTTTTTTTAAAAAACAAAACAAAACAAAAAAGACAGGCACAGAAAGTACCATTACACTTATGAGAAAGGTATAGGTGCTGTAATTGAATTTAGCAATGTAATGCACTCTTCAAAGTGGAGAAGGTTCACCCCTCGGCACAACCCATTCAACAGGGCCTGAGGCCCAGGATACCCTTGAATTCATGATCTTCCTCTCCAGTTCCCCCCAGTACTGGATTGCAGGTAGCACCACAACATTCAATTCCAGAAGGACATTTTTGGTGGAAAAAAAATGTTACTGAAATCAAATCTGAACAATGGAGAGTTATTCATTACAAGGAAGAAACAAGTCTGCAGGTCACTGGGAGCAATGCTACAGTGTTAAGTATGACGGGAGCTGGCATACTTAAGAGTAACAGGCAATAGTAGGTTTGGGCTTAGAACAAACATCAGGCCTGTATATGTGTTTTGGATCGTAAACACATACAAGCGAAGTTACAACAAGAGATTGATAAATAGGGATAAGATACTGCAGGAAAAAGGCAAACCCCGAGCACTGGGAGGTCAGCAGGAGGGCAAAGGCACCTGGAGACAATGAAAACCAGGCCAGAACTAAGACCAAGGGCGGCAGAATAGTTCACAGAGAAATGCTATTAAGCACCAAGTTGGGTGAAGATATTATTATCATTTGGTCTCAGAACAACTTAGTTTTCCTCAGAGGCTGGCTAAACATATCCACCCAGGGCTCATACATTTGACACAGAACCCAGGTTTCAGTTGTGTTAGTTTTCCCAGGCAGCATTGTCACAATCCTCTGACCTGCGGCCTGTCCACACATACCCTGGATATAATCCTGTCACAGTATTCATTAGTCTACGCTGTAGCTATGGCTGCCTCTTTACTTGGCTGTATCTCCATCTTGAAATCTATGCAATGTATGGAGAGCCAACACGGCATGTCTGTCTCCTGACTGCATCCTCTTGTGGGTACGTCTCTTGCTCACTGGCAACAAGGCCACAGTGCTGTGAAGAGCTGTCAGTGCTTATCTAGGTGGGACACACTGAGTGAACACTCAGGGGAGATTGAGTCTTACCATGTCAGTGGTCATCACTTTGGCTACGATGTGGGTTATAGTCTTCCCAAAGTCTCTCTTCCCTTTTCTACGTCTCAGAATCCTCGGAAAGAAAGGTCCATGAACTCTATAGTAAAAAATATTCATGCATAAATTAGCACAGAGAAAACTCAGCCTATCTTCACTGTGTAAGTTACCATGGTTTATTAACCATAAGCATGTTAAGAACAGTGAGCAACTTGAAAGCAATCTAACAAGAGCTTTCTTATTTAGTTATTTAGTTAAGTTTTGGTTTTTTTTTGTTTTTTGTTTTTTTTCAAGACAAGGTTTCTCTATGTAGCCCTGGCTGTCCTAGAACTCACTCTGTAGACCAGGCTTGCCTCGAACTCAGAAATCCGCCTGCCTCTGCCTCCTTTAAATTTTTTTTGAAACAGGGTATCACTATGTAGGTCTGGCTGCCCGGAACTCTACTTGTAGATTAGCCTTGCCCACAGCTCACAGAGATCCTCCTGCCTCTGCTTCCTAAGTGCTGAAATTAAAGGTGTTCACTATCACACATGGCCAACAAGATCTTTTAGATAACTGATGTTTAAACCCTTACATTCTAAAACCTTCTCATTTTTAAGGGACTGTTCTTTAAGATGGAGAAATCTGCATGTCACCCACTCTAACCTTTGCTTCAGTCCCTCTGACTTTCCGTCACAGTAGGAAAGATCCTGATTTTATTTTATAATCTACTCTTGTAGACTTAGAAAAAGCAGAGGTGGGTTGTGTCTTGTGATTCGGAAAAATAAAAAAGTTTTGGGACATATTTCATTTTTTTTTAAAGATTTTTAGATGACAATTTTGTCCTTATTTTTTTTAAAGACTTACTTATTTTATGTATATGAGTACATTGTAGCTGTCTTTAGACATACCAGAAGAGGGAATCAGATCCTACTATAGATGGTTGTGAGCCACCATGTGGTTGCTGGGAATTGAACTCAGGACCTCTGGAAGAGCAGTCAGTGCTCTTAACCACTGAGCCTCTCTCCAGCCCCATATTTCATATTTTAAAGATTTTGTCTTTATGTGTAGATGTGTGTCTGTGTGTAGATTGTGTCTTTAAGTTGGATGTGTGTCTGTGTGTAGATTGTGTCTTTATGTGTACGTGTGTCTGAGGAAGAGGATGTGTGCCTCGGAGTGCAATGCCACAGAGACCAGAAGTGGGGGTCACTTCCCCTTCACCCTCTTCCTGAGCTATAGTTATAGGAGGTTCTGAGCACCTCCTTTGTGGATGTGCTGGGAACTAAATCCCAGCCCTCTGCCCACACAGAAAGCGTTCTCAGCTGCTCAGCTGCGTCTTCAGCCCCGTGGTTTTAGAAATCATTAGTGAACAGGCTGTTTTGCTTCTACGGATGTGACTTAGAAAACCACAGCCTGCTTCCCTCTGGACAGAGTGATCTCTAGATCATCGGCCTTTGCCACTTCTACTATGTCCGGCCTCTCTCTTTTGACTTTTTTTCTGTGTCCTCTTTCCCAGCAGGGGAGAGCTTGAGTGTAAGTACTGAGTTTTATCTTCCTGTTAGCTAAAAGTGATGCCTTCTTTCCTGCAGATACTCACAATTACCCGTCACTTCCTCAGACTCAGTCTTTGGGGCTCACTGAATCACTTTACTGTTTGATGATAAGAGAAATAGCTAAAATTACAATAATTTTCCAATGTACTTAATTTATTAACAAGGCATCATTATTACTATCCTGATTACTATTTTTGCTGTTGTTTTTGAAACAGCCTCTCATGCAGCCCAGGCTTGCTTAGCTCCCAATTCTCCTGGCCATATTCATGGGCAGGGTTATAGATGTACACTGTCTCATCCAGCTTCCCAAACTACTGTAATGAGCTCAGCTGTGGGCAGAAGCTACCACCAGAGAGTACCCATGCTCTGCTCCTCTGCGACTCTTTTGATCGAATCATCCCTTACCTCAGCCGTAAGTCTTCCCACATCTTCAACAGCCCGCAGAGCATCACTATCTCGTAGTACTTCTTCCAGCACTCGACGGCCTCGGCCGCAGACGGGTCTTCTTTAATGTTGCTCTGGTACTCGATGAGCTCAACACGCTTGTTTTTGTATTTCTCAAGCGTTTTATTGAAGCGCTGTGCGATGGGGCCGGGGATTGTCCCGTCCTGTATGTCGCACCACCTGGAAAGTGACAATGACCTTTACAAGCTCCCCCTCCCAGGCAGTTCAGCCTTTCTCCATTCTACTTACAGATTAATTCTTTCTTCAATAAGGGCAGTATAATTCTCACAATTTTCTTCATCATCCCAGTCTCTCCAAAGAAAATCATAAAAAAACCTACAATAAACCAAATTAGAATGACCGTGACTAACAACACGTAGACCATGCTCAGAAGCTTCTAAAAAATTTCATGTCAAAACTTAATGATTCTTAATTTTAAAAAGTTACATTTATTTATTGGGTGTACTCTCTGGTATTCACCACAATGCGCCCCTGTACCTCAGGGAACAGCTTGTGGGTTTCTGGACCCTCCTTCCACAATAAGAGTCCTAGGCTTTGAATTCAGGTTTGATGGGGCTCACTGCCAGACTTAGACCCTGAGTCATCCCCATGACCCCCACACTTTCTTCTCCCCACACCTTAGTTTTTGCCGTGGTAGGAGTTGAACTTAGGGCCTCACACACACCAGGCAAGCACTTTATCTGTGAGCTATATTCCCAACCCAAATCTGCATTTTCTTAAAGAAAATATTTTGAAATAGTTTATGAATGAACAAATAGTAAGAGATCAAACTTTAAACACCCTGGACTATATTTTAGGTTACTAAAGGTAAGAAAATAGCTGGGTGGTGGTGGCTATGCCTTTAGTCATAGCATGGGAGGCAGAGGCAGGAGATCCTCTGAGTTTGAGGCCAGCCTGGTCTACAAAGCAAATTCCAGGACAGCCAGGAGTATACAATAAACACTCTGTCTCAAAACAAAAGAGAGAGAGAGAGAGAGAGAGAGAGAGAGAGAAAGAGGAGAAAGCCTGGTGGTGATTGCGCACACCTTTAATCCCAGCACTCAGGAACCAGAGGTACGTGGATTTCTGAGTTTGAGGACAACCTGGTCTACAAAAGTGAGTTCCAGGACAGCCAGGGGCTACACTGAGAAACCCTGTCTCTAAAAACCAACCAACCAACCAACAAAACAAAACAAGAAGAAAAAAGAAAAGGAAGAAAATTATGTTTTTGAGGTAAGAGTATAAAATTCAGGTTTTAAAATTTCATAGATTTGAGCTATGACTTTGTTCAACAAAAAAATAATTTGCAAGAGTTAACACAATTTGTATGGGAAAATAACATTAGAAAAACATAAACATGTCAAAAATACTGGTTTTTTTCACAGATAGCTCTGCTCAAATGATATCAGCTTATAACAACCAATCATACCACGTACAATGACATCTAGTGTTTGTAATGTCCTCATATGCCAAAAAACAAAACTCAAACATACTTCAGATGCTCTCTTGGTTATTTAACTATCAACGTGACACAGCCTAGAGTCACTTGAAGGAATATCAGGAGTGATTGCCCAGATCAGACCGGACTGTGGGCATGTGTGTGGGGAATTGGCTCAATTGGTAAGTGCTTCGAGGGCTACACAGAGAGCTAGTTAAGCCGAGCCGTCTGGAGCTGGCTGGCAGCCCTCCTCCATGGTGTCTGCCTGCAGGTTTCTGAACAGTCCTCACTTCCATGACAGGATGTCTCAATCTAATAAACCCTTTCCTCCTCTAAGCGGCTTCTGCTTACAGTGTTTCATCACCACAATAGAAAGGATACTAAGACGGCCAGCCAGAGACAGGCTGTCATTAGATGAGGCTGGCCTTCAGCTTCCTACACAGCTGATGAGCCTTAAGACTCCAGAGCCTCCTGCCTCAACCTTTCCAATGTTCGGACCACAGATGTCTATCACTGTACTTAGCTTCTAGAATTTGCGTTTTTGTTCTGTTTTTTATTTTTAATTTTTAGATTTACTTATTTGAGACAGGGTCTCACTATGTAGCCCTAGGTGGCTGGAACGTACTATATAGACCAAGCTGGTCTCGAACTTATAGAAACCCACCTGTCTTTGCCTCCTGTTAGGAGTAAAGAAATTCACCACCACATCTGGCTTTATAAAGTACAAAATAAAAACAGGCCAAAGCTTTTCTAATACCTAATACTTGTGCAATTTGTAACCAACAGAGTTATACATGTATTGTGTTAAGAATGGGTAGATTTAATCCATCAGTCTCAAGTAAGTCAATCAATATAAAGTGTTTATATGAGCACAACTTAGGCATGGAATGAGCTGCTGAATAACTAATTTTCAGAAGTAAGAAAGCCTTGTTACCTTACAACTTCCAAGGCCAGAGCAATGTCTCGGACATCTGCACCTTGCCCTTCAACAGGATACACTTCCAAGAGAGGCGCGCTGTACTCCAGCTCCCCGAGAACCTCATCCACCAAGTCCCTCGGGATGTTTGCGATGTTAGAAGAAAAGGGTTCAGCCACAGAAACTGTTACTTTGAAGCAAGATGACAAGTTCTGGTGTGGTTTACACGTTACCTAGGGGAAATATCATACTACAAATTCACAAATGTCACCAGGGTTTTTCATGTATGAGCTAGTCACAATGTTGATTCTTCTAAATTCTTAAGACTTTTCTTGCAACCAACATACTGAATAATTTTGGATAGACATTAAATATCAACAGTTTTTCAAGCACCTCCTTTTTAATACATATTTATTATTATTTTTTATTTTGAGTTTTTCTGGACAGGGTTACTCTGTGCAGCCCTGGCTGTTCTGGAACTCACTCTATAGACCAGGCTGACCTTGGACTCAGGATTCCATCTGCCTCTTCGTCCAGAATGCTGGGACTAAAGGCACAAGCCACAAGTGCCCGGCTTCAAGCAGCTCCTTAAAGGCATTAGCTTTAAAGCTTCATAAAGAGAATATGTTGCACTGGATAGTTTTATGTCAGTGTGGCACGGGCTAGAGTCATCTGAGAGGGGGAGCCTCACTTGAGAGAAAGCCTCCACAAGATCAGGCTGTGGGCAGGGCCGTGGGGCATCTTCTCAGCTAGGACCCATGGGGGAGGGCTAGTTTGTTGTGGGTAGGTCCATTCCTGGGCTGATGGTCTCTGGTTCTATAGAAAGCAGGCTGAGGAAATGATGGTGAGCAGGCCAGTAAGCGGCGCCCTCCCCATGGAGGGTGCTGCCTCAGCTCCTGCCTCCAGTTCCTGCCCTGTTTGAGCTCCTGTATTGACTTCCTTCAGTGATGAAGTGTAGAAATGCAAACCAAACAAACCCTCTCCTCCCCAGCTGCCTTTGGTCAAGGTATGTTTAAAGAAATATTGTTTATATTATATCATTTGTAAATGAAAGACCATTCCAAAAGGACATTAAAAAGTCCTTGGGCTGAAAAGATTTAGCTTCATAACTTTGTGGCATTGGCTCTCTCCTTCCAACTTTACTTGGGTTCCCAAGACTGAACAGGGGGTCGGGCTTGTTCACAGCTGCTGTCACCTGCTGAGCCAGCTTGCCAGCCATTCAATTTTTTAAATTTCATAAATGTCACTGTGAATACCTGTATTAGCTACTTCTTGTTGCTGTGATAAAACCCCACGACCAAGTCAGCTTACAGGAGGAGGAGTTTATCTGAACTTACAGTTTCAGACTGTGTGAGAGGCATGGCAGTGGGTGGCTGGATGAGGACGCTAAGGAGCCACATTTCCAAGCGCAAGCAAGAAGCTGGAGGATCTGGAACTCGGAGGGGACTGTAAACCCTCAAAGCCTGTCTCGAGGTATGTACTTCCTCCAGCAAGGCTCTACCTTCTGGACAGTCCATAACCTCTCCAAACAGTGCCACCAACTGAGGTCCAAGTGTTCAAACACATGAGCCCCTGGGGCCAGTCTCCTTCAAAGCACCGCTGCCTTCAAAAAAGACATTTTGTACTTTGAATTATGAGCATGGGTGGGTGCATGTGATTTTAGGTGCCCGAGGGGGTGGGGTGTTAGATTCCTCCTAAAGCTGGAGTTTAGAGACCATTGTGAGCTGCCTGACATGGGTGCTGGGAATCAAACCTGAGTCCTCTGGAAGAAACACAAGTACTCTGTTTCCAAATTCTTTTCTTCAATGTCCGACTGGGGTGGGTAAAATAATGGCCCCACAGATGCTTGGGCCCTAATCTTTGGAACCTGTGACTACGTTGCCATTACAGCAAAACAGGCCTTGCAGATAGATTACATGAAGGACAGACATGAAAGGTTGTTCGGGATGACCTAGCCAGGTCCATGCCTGTCCCATAAGTCTCTTAGGAGTAACCCTTCCGGCCTGAAGAGCTCCACAGAGCTGCAGTGTCAGTTTGAGGACAGGGAGAAGTGCCACAAGCCAGAGAACGCAGGGAGCTTCTCACGGCTGGAAAAGGCACAGAAACAGACCCTCACCCCTGCTTCTAGAAAAGTCTGCAGTTCGGCCTGCACCTCACTGTCAGCTCCGTTAGGCACACAGCACATTTCTGATCTACAGAGTTAGGAGATCTGTAACCTAGCACTCTTAATACACCAACCTTGTGGTCATTTGCTGTAGCAGAAACACAAAAAGTAATGAGGATTGGGGTATAACTCAGTAGTAGAGAAGTGCATGAAGCTCTGGGATCAAGAGCTCTCTCTCTCTCTCTCTCACACACACCCCACAGGCTTCTAGAGAGAGACAGATTGGGGTCCATAGGAATAAATTCTTGTGACTTTAGAACAGAATGCACCACACAGCACACTGAGACTTGGCTGCAGTAAGGTTTAAGCAACAGGAGACAGCAAACAGATCTGAGCTCACTTTTCCACACAGCATACATGTTTTAATTGCTTTTAAGTAGTGTGTGATATGATAAGTTTTAAGGTTTTTCTTGTGACCAAAACAACATACCTGAAACATCTATCTAGGTCGTAGAGATAGCTGATGGCCCAGGGGCTGACGGGCTTGCCAGTGACTAACTCTCTGACTCTGAGCCCCAGAACCCGCACAGTGGAAGGAGAAAAGCAACTCCTGAAAGGTGTCTTTGAACCTCCACATACATACTGCAGTGTACGTGCACATGTGAGTATGCACACACATACGATTTTTTTAAATGTAAAAAAAAAACTGAAAAAAATCTCTTGGAGGAGAGAAACACCAGTCATGCCTGTAATATTGATATTAATTTCTATACAAGGATAATTATCTATAAGGGACTCAAACTTAATGACACCAATGTGCCACAGTCTCCAGCCCATGGACTAATGCATCTGAAGCTTAGGTATGGTGTGTAGGTCAGTCATAACAGGGGCTGCTAATTCATTCAACAGACAAACCAAGGGAAACGTACCTCGACCAGGATCCCAACAAAAGGGATGGAAGCCTCTTCATATTTCTCAAAGAAGAGCTCTGGGTTACTCTTCCAGACCCCCAGCCATCTGTCCTTCATTCTCAGCTTCTCCGACAGGTATCTGCTTATAGCTTCGTCTGCATCTTCTGCCTATGAGGGACAAGACACAGCTGTGCAGATGACCGTGACAGGCAGGAGTCCAGAGAGGCGGCTCTGTGACAGGCAGGAGTCCGGAGAGGCGGCTCCGAGGGCGAAGAGCTGCAGAGCAAGCCTGAGATCCGAGTTCAATTCCCAGAACCCCGCAAAGGTGGACCGAGGCAAACACGCGGCTCCTATCAGTTCTCCAAACCCCCACACGTGTGCCGTGACACTTCTCCCTCCCTCCCCCCTCCCTCCCTCCCTCCCTCTCTCTCTCTCTCTCTCTCTCTCTCATACGCACACAAACACAGATGTTTTTTTAGTTAGATGTCTTTTAAATAAATATATAGAAGTTTATAACAAATATTTTTACTTGAAAATATAACCAATATTACCCTAAATAGTGAAAAAATCTGAAAAATTCATATATTTTAAACTAAAACTGTATTTAACAGTAACTCATAAATATGAAAAAAACAAAATGAAGAGATTTATTCATGTACACTATATCATCAGGTAATTTATTAATCCACTGGGCTGAGGGAGTATAATCTTGGAAATCACAACAGCAGTTTTAAAACCCATAGGAAAGTTTGATGAACTTAAAAAATGGCACTGACTCCGTAAAACATTCGGACCCACGCCTTCGATCCCAGCACGGAGGAGGTCGATGCAGAGGACTGGGTCCAAGGCCAACATCCATTATAAAGTGAATTCAAGGCCAGCCTGGACTGAATGAGACTGGCTCAAAAGCCAACCAAACAAAAAAATTCAGCATATAAAAATTTTAAACTGAATTCCATTTTATAAAACAAGAAGTGTATTAAACATTTAGTAAATATTTACCCATTTGACTTTTAAATTTAAAGTCAGCCACTTAAAGGGTAAGTAATCTAAACTATTATGAAATCCATTAGACCATAATCAATGATGGAATAATTAATACAAATATTTCTGCATATTTTTAGCTGACCTGGCCTCCAATCCTCAATACCTGACTAAAAGTAGGTCACTTATACAGTCTGAGTTTTATGGAGATGATTTTTTTTTTTTTTTTTTGGTTTTTCGAGACAGGGTTTCTCTGTGTAGCCCTGGCTGTCCTGGAACTCACTTTGTAGACCAGGCTGGCCTCGAACTCAGAAATCCTCCTGCCTCTGCCTCCCAAGTGCTGGGATTAAAGGCGTGCGCCACCACCGCCCGGCCGGAGGTGATGTTTTTTAAATTAAAAATGTCTCCTGTCTCTAAGATAAGTACACCTTATGAGAAACACAAGAAATATATGATCAATATGGGAGGACATCTGTCCCTCCACCTTTCCAGAGACAGAGGCAGAAGGGTCACCACTACTTGAAGGCTAGACTGGACTACTTAATGAGCTCTAGGTGGCCAAGACTTCATAGTGAGAGACTCTCAAAAATCAAAAGAGGGAAAAAGGAGGAGGAGGAGAAGGAAGAGGAGGAGGAAGAGGAGGGGGGAGAGGAGGGGGGAGAGAGGAAGAGGAAGAGGAGGAGGAGGAAGAGGAGGAAGAAGAGGAAGAGGAAGAAGAAGAAGACGATGATGACAACAAGAAGAAATATAGAAAATGCAAAAGCAACAATTTAAAATCAGCACTACTCTGGCCAGAGTGAGTATTGCTGACCTCACGCAGTTTCAATAATTTTTCAGTGTCTATTCACCCACCCACCTGTCATGTCTGCCTCCAGGTTTCTTGCTTTTTAATCTAATTATAGTATAAGCATGAATGTACAACTGCATAGTTTTCCACTGTGTGAAGCCATGGAAGTTCTTTGTGGGTTATTTTTGTTTGAGATAGGATGTTGCTGGGTAGCCCACACTAGCCTCAAACTCAGGGCGATGCTCCTGCCTCAGCTTCCTAAGTGCCGGGATCACAGGGGTGTGCCACAATGCCTGCCTCATTGTAGTTCCTTACAGCTCTGTCCTTTCTTCCTTTCTCCAGGAGTGCAGGAACTGTGTCAATAAAAGCAAGCTGTGCGTTCGGTACTGGGAATCAAACACAGTACTTTGATCTAAAATTCCAGCTATTTCTTTACTACTGAAACAAAAATCTCACTATTGACCTAAGTTGACCTTAAATTCACAATTCTCGGGCTCCAGCCTCCTCCCAAGTACTGAGATGGGCAGTTCTAGCCCATGCTGGTCTACATAGTAAATTCCAGGACAACTCTGTCTTTAAAAAAAAAACAAACAAGGCATGAGTCACTACACTCAGCCAATTTTTATAACCATTGCTGCAATGAATATACTTGTACACAGATCCTTCTGCTATACTTTTAAAAAGTAGTGTTAAAATGTACGCTAATCGTTCTGTTTGGTGTTACCAGGTGCTTTCCATACAAAACATCTATCTACACTGTGACCTGCTGACTGGGAACCATTCTTTGGGGCATCTTACATTTGTTCTTATTTTATGTGCAAGCATATATTCACACCACCCTAGCACCTGATAACCTGGGAAGGCTCAGGAGAGGATCTGGGATTTTAGAATACTACTGTAATCTTAGCTTTATGTTTGGGCCAAAATTGTTACTGCTACCTAATATCACATGAACTTTAAGATGTATTAAAAACTGGGACACTAGGGTGTGTGAACGCCGGGGTATGTGGACACCGAGCTATGTGTATTGAAGTGTGTGAGTGGACAGTAGGATGTATGCCCAGACTGTGACGAGCCCTCCACGGTCTCACCTTTTAGGAGGTGTCATTTTAACTGACAATTTTGTATAACAGGCTAGTCAACTTCTCTCGGGCAGGAGCTGAGGGTCTGGGCAACGACTAAGGTGGCCAAGTTGGCATTCTGTACCCCTTGAATCCGAGATACTGTTTTGAAGAGACAGATTTGCTTTCCCTGCTGTGGGAAGGACCCAAACCTCCCCGAGCTGTCCCCTCGGCGGCTTCACACCTTCGAGCCCTGCAGCACCTGGTCGCAGTACAGAGCCACCTTCTCGCTGCGCCACATGCCCCTCATGGGGGATGCGCAGACCGGCGGCAGGGGTTGCGCCTCTTCCTGGTCCTCAGGCACCGCGGGCACGGGCTCCTCGTCACCTGTCTCGGCTTGAGTGACCGGCGGGAGCTGGAACCGTCGCCCTGCCGCTTTGCCCTTCACGGGCCGCGGGGAGGCCACTACCGAGCGCACGGGGGACATGAGGCCCTTGGCGGACGCGGACGCCGAGTCCCGGAGGGTGGCTAAGACGGCCTGCTCCGCTGGCGAGATGTCACTCCCGACCGCGGCCTCGGGCTCGGAGGCCGTGGGATCCGACTCCATGTCCGCGCCGCAGCCGTTGGCCGCCCTCCCCTCGCGGGACCGCGCAGCCGGTGCGCGCTCCGCGTGCGGGCACGTGCGCAGGCGGGAAATGAAGGCAGGTGCAGGGGCGGAGAGAGCACGCTGAGCGGGGCGGGGCCTTGCCTCTGACACCGCCCACTGCTCCTTGGTATCGCCTAATGCTAGAACCCAGCAGTTTGTCTTTTTTTCTTAGGTCCTGAAACATTTCAGGGCCAGGCAAGCTTCAAAGTCCCTAGGTAGCCAAAGATGATCCTCCTGCCTCCCTCCACCTCTCAAGTGCTGGGTTCACAGGCCTACCCCACTCAGAGGGCCGGTTCATTGCGTGCTAGGCAAGCCCTCTATCAACTGAATCATAGCCTCAGCCGAAGGAAACGTATTTTGATTCTAGGAAGCATTTGTAACTGGGACCAGCTGGTTATTACCAGAGAAAACTCTGCGGATAAATGTAGGCACCTGGGGTTACCTTTCCACATGGATCTCAGTTTAGGAGTTCCTTCGTATCTTAAACATTTTTTTTCTTTTGTCAAGATGTGGTTAAGCCAATGGGACAAATTAGTCTGTGGAGCTGCTCAGAATTCTCCCTGCTGGGTGTTTAACAGTACTGCAACCCTTAACAACACTTGCGATGTGAGAAAGCTACATTCTCCTAAAGACTGCTCAAGAACTTTGAAGAACACCAGGACTCCAGTTTCTGGTATCTGAAACTGAATGTGCATTGAGCCAGTTGGCATATCGTCTGTTTACTCTAGCTGACCTCTCTGCTGGGGTCCACAGCTCCTGAGCTGAGGGGCCTTGGGAAAACACCTGCCTTCCCACTCGCTCGTTTGGAAGCACACTGTGTTGTGAGTTTATTTTGAAGAAAACATTCCCGTATTGTGTTACCGTAGTGCAGAGAATAATTATGACTTGAATTATTTTGTATTTACGCTTCAGTTCACTGTATTTGTCCAGAGTCTGTGACCTTCTTTAAAATGATGTCATTATAACTGCCCAAGTCCACCCGTTCAAATGGGCTGTTTTTTCTCTTCTTTTAATTCATTATTTCGTGTGTGTGTGTGTGTCCATGTGTGCATTCCATGCTTGCCTGGTGTGTTATGTAGTCTGGGCCTCAAGCTTGCAGGGCCCTGCATCTGCCTCCTAGGCACTATGATTATTGGCACCCACTGCCACTCCCTGCCTACTCTTCTCGTTTTGTTTTAAATACTTTGTTCCTTCTTTCTTTAAAAATAATTGATTATTCTGGGAAGAAGGAGATTATTTTCTTCCACACTTTGGATTTTTTTGTTTCTATATTTATTTAAAAATAATTATTATTATTTTAGCCCTTACGTTTAGAGTAATAAACATCACATGAGCTAGTTCAAAGTGTTTAAAATTCAAACCCAGCATCAGTTTTTGTTTCTTCCAGAAACAAACAGATGTTTCATAGGAACTACTAAGTGCCAGGCAGGCACTGAGTAGATGCCAAAGGCACACAGATAAAAGACACAGGCCTCCTAACCCTAGCAAAGTGTACAGATGGGCCAGTAGACCACATCATGTGTAAGGACTATGATTATTATATACAGATTTTAAAGTTATACTGTGTTGGGGCTGGAGAGATGGCTCAACAGTTAAGAAAACTCATTGCTCTTCCAGAGGTCCGGGCTTTGATTCCCAGAACTCACATGGCGGCTCCTGTCCCAGAGAATCGGATGCTTTTGTGCCCTCTGTGGGCCCTGCACTCATACACTGCATATACATGCGCACATGCAGGCAAAACACTCATGCACATAATATAGATATAAATATAGAAACAAAGAAATCTAAACTGTGGGAGAAAATAATCTCCTTTTTCCCAGAATAATCAATATTTAACCTGAGTCTTTTTAAAAATAACTTTTAGAGCTGGGCTGGATTAATCCCAGCTCTTGAGAGGCAGAGGTAAGAGGATCTCTGAGTTCAAGGCCAGTCAGGGCCACAAAGTGGGGCCCTATCTGAAAAAATTTTTAAATTTAATTTATGAAAAGGACTGTGTTGGCAACTTCAGACTGTCAGATTGTTTATCTCCCCAGATGTATTGATTTATATTTCCATGACCAGATAAAATTCCCAGTGGAGCTGAATTTTGAAAGAGAAGTTGTAGGCAGCTAAGGCAGAAGTGAAATAAAGGGGAGAATAGTGTAAAGAATACAGAGACACTGCAAGGCAGAGGCAGGCAGATCTATGAGTTCCAGGACAACCTGGTCTACATAGTGAGTTCCAGGACAGACAGAATTACAAAACAAGACCCTAAGTCATTAGTCGCTCTTACAAAGGACTAAAAACAGTTCTGGCTTATAAAGGAACACTGTGGAAGAGGGATGGAAAGAAGGTAAGATCTGGAGAATAGGGAGGCTATGAAATCTGAAGTCTTCAGGACATCACATGGTACCAGCTATGCGTTCCCTCCTGTGCTGTAGCATTAAATATAACAGAAAAGCAGTTGGTTGCACCCAAAATAGTAGTGACGCTATTATACCAGTGGGAACTTCTGGCCTGATGTATTGGTATTGTAGCATGCAGGGTCAATAGCCAAGCAAAATTGTTGGTGACAATTCCCCACCATCTGGCATGAGGGAGGGAGTCAGGAGGGAGGGAGATTGTAGTTCAGTACAGGCTTGATTTCTTCGTGTCCTTCAGACAAACCATCTGGTGTCTTCAGCCAAAGGGACTTACTCTAGTTGTGGCATAACTGGCAGGAGAAGCTGTAACCTGGATGGTTCATAATGCTTCAGGGACCCCTTGGCTGTCTAGTGTTTCTATTTCTGTGGTGAAGCACATAACCGAAAGCATTTTGGGTTGATTTGGCCCATGTCCTGAATCATAGTCCATTGAGGAAATCCGAAGCAGGAGCTGAAACCAGGCAGGAACCTGGAGGCAGGAGCTGATGCAGAGGCCATGGAGGGGTGTTGCTTACTACCTTGCTCCTCATGTCATGCTCAGCCTGCTTTCTTATAGAACCCAAAACCATCAGCCCAGGTGGGGCCCCACACCCACTCCTATCTACCACTAATTAAGAAAATGCCCTTATTGGCTTGCCTATAGCTGGATCTTATGGAGATATTTTCTTAACTAAGGTTTCCTTCTCTCAGATGATATTCACATGGGTCAAGTTGACATAAAAAACTAGCAAGGACATTGGCCCACAGATGAAAGGGGGGCAACCTACCCCCACGGCTCTAAGATTTTCGTTCAACAACCTTATAGCCTCTGGGAATGCCCCTTTCTACCCACACAGAACTTTAATTTTTAATTTTTTTCAAACTTTATTTTAATGATGGTTCTTAAATGTGTTAACCTCCCTTTTAGCCCACTACCTAGAGGTAGTGGAAAAGAAAGGATACGGGGTGGGGGTGGGGGTGGAAATGGGCCTGTTTAAAAAGGTTCTTTGGAACAACTCCCGTCTGTGTTGTCTGGAAATCGGCAGTTCAGTTCACAGGTTAGCAGGCAGCAGCAACTCAATCCACTCACAAGCACCTCACAGATACATCAGCAGCCCAGTTCAGTAGAGTCAGGTTAGCAACAGTGGTGATATGACCTAGCAGAGACAGCCAGGCCACGGCTCGAGTCATCAGGAGAAGTCCTCGGCTGTGCCACTCTCAGGGAAACAAAGATCAGCAAAGACTTGAGACCCACAAAAGTTGCCTAGGTAGCTGTACCAGCAAGCCAAGCTCTGTCTCCATCACTCTGTGAAGTCCTATTTATACCCTCCAAACATCACCTAAGCACGAGTCTTGCCTCAGCACTTGCATCTAATTATCCCGAGTCCTTGGAAACAGCAAGAAACTGCAACACACCAGCAGAAGATTTTTGGTGCATCTCTCTCTATGGAGTCCTGACAAATGCAGCTCAACTATGCAATGTAAGGTGGACCAATACATGTGTGTTGTTAGGAAAGAATCCTTCATCACGTGTCCTTTCATGTGCTTGCTTTAGCAGACCATCCTCTCTCCTGTGTCTGCTTCAGCAAAACATTCCTTCACGAGCCGGCCTTAGCCTTTCACACCTGTATCCACTTTAACAAAACATTCCTTTACATGTGTGCCCCAGCAAAACACCATCCAACACAACTGACTTTCCAAAGAACCCT
This sequence comes from Tokudaia tokunoshimensis, assembly GCA_036184795.1. NCBI lineage: Eukaryota > Metazoa > Chordata > Mammalia > Rodentia > Muridae > Tokudaia > Tokudaia tokunoshimensis. The sequence continues at coordinate 41,379,489 of BTHU01000013.1, forward strand.
TAAGTTTCTACATCAAAGGTGTCCCGTTTTTAAACTCCTTAACTACTGTTTTTACTATCCTCTGGGCGTTCTTACAGTCTGTACCACACTCAAAGGTCAATATTGCAGAAATAAACATTATTAGAGAGGCTGGACAGAATCTCCGAAGGCTTGGAATCATAGACTTCAAGTAAGTGCCATTTGGTAGCTAACAGAAAAGAAACACCAGCAAAGTCCAATATACTAAGAAAAGATCCAATCACTTCTATCAATTGCTTCGTCAAAAGAGAAATATTAGGTTAGCGGTGTATGGGGAACATTCATATCTGCTATGAAACATTCAGCCTCCACATCCTGGGGTGCTGCTGCTCCCGAAGTCACTGCAGTCCCTTTACCCCTGATGGGCTTGTTCTGTTAGGCTCAAGTCTAGATCCAAGCACCACGCGCTAGCCTGCCATGCTAGCCTCTAAAGCCAAAACCCCAGTTCTCACAGACTTCTGGTGAGCACTGAGGGCCTTGACTTTTTATTGGCCACATCCAGCTGAAGGGCTGAGTCAGTAATTTTGACCCTTAATATACCATCCCCCTCTCCCCCCCCCCGCAAGGAAGACTCATATACTGAATACTCTGGGGGTAGTAACTGCTCCACTACTAAGCCCAGCTTAATCTGTTTTTCTTTTAACCTGTACTGCTTTAGCATTCAAGTCTCTTAGGACTGGCATAACCAGTCCATCAAGGACCAACTTCCCTTCATTCCCAGTTTATGCATCTTTGTGGCCCATGGCTTCTGCTCTCCTATGGCGGCGGACAGGAAGCTGACTTTGCATTTCTGAACCTCCACCTCCAGAGTGCTGAGATTATAGCCATGTGATCCCCCACCCCCCAAGCCATTTTATTTGGTGCTGGGCACTGAACCCAGGGCTTCCTGAATGCTAGACAAGCCCCCCCCCAACACACACACAACTGAGCTGCACCCCAAGCCCCGCAAAAAAGTTGCACAAGGCTTACATTTTCCAGAGAAGACATAACAAGTGCATCTGGAGAATAAGGAATTCTGAAGTTTTGTTTGGTGGAAACTTGTTTTTCATTGTTTTGGAGATGTACACAAGAGAATGTTGGGAAACGTGACTGGATTTATTTTTTGGTTTTCTCAGTTTGAACAGATAAAAAAAACCTTTCCAATTAGCAACGGATTCCTAAATAGTCTGTCGGCACATCAGTTTCTTTCTTGTCCTTAACTCTGGTACGTGTAGCTCCTTCATCTGACCACAGGGGGACACTGGAGAGCTTTGAGGACTGGTGCAAGCCCCAATTCCAAAGGGCTGGGCACAGCCCGAAGCGGTCCTGCTCCAGCTCTGACTCGGAAGTCTGCTGTGCAAGCTCAGACTTCTAACCAACAGCACTTTAACCGCCCGGCCCGCTGTTCTGCTGAGGCTTCGGCCTTTGGCAGCGTGTTTAAGGGCACATGGCACTAGAGAGAGGTAAGAAAGGACACACAAAAAAATTTCTGACAAAAGCAACGCCAGAGAGAAGCTAGCGGCCCACACAGGTCTTCATGGTCGACAGGGTGCTTGCATGTCTGTCTTGATGGAAAAGGTCTCTAAGCACACTAGGTAATTAGTCTCGCATGGGAAAGAGCAGAAATTCCTAATAATAGGGAAAACACTCAGATGAAGTGGAGAAGCCATTGTGGGAGCAATTGACACATAGGCACACACATGCACACACGCACGCACACACATGCACACACGCACGCACACACATGCACACACGCACGCACACACATGCACACACGCACGCACACACATGCACACACGCACGCACGCACGCACAGAGCTAAATATTTGGACACATAGGCAAACGAAAGAAAAGGACAGGAAAACATATGACGTTATTCAGCTCTAGCCTTTGCAGAGGAGCGGTTGTATCATAGAGAACATGGTTGCGAAGAGGAACTTCATAGTTCACCCTACATAATTCTATATCGCGGGAAGTGCTCTAGAGTAAAACTTTTGTTCAGTTTGTTTTTGTTTTGTTTTTCATTTTGAAGCAAGATCTTGCTAGATTACTCAGTTTCCCCTCAAAGCCAAAATCCTCCTGCCTCAGTCCTCCGAGAGCTGGGATCTGGGGTGTGTGCCACCATGCCTGCCCTGGTGGGAGCTTTCTCGTTTCCTCTTCTTAACCCAGTAAAAATATCAGAAAATGCGTATTCATTACTCAATGATGTGTATTTATGGCATTTAAAGACATTTGGACCAGCAGAAGACAGGCATAGTGACCAAGAGCACCTTCTGATCATGGAGGATCCCAGTTCCACACCCAGCACCCACACGGGGCAGCTAGCTCCCAACTGTCTGCAACTCTAGGTTCAGAGGATCTGCCCTCGTCCCGTCTCTGGGTCAGCATTAACATGGACATACCTACACTCAGACATACATGCACACACATAAACACACACACACACACACACACATGCACACACAGACATATACAGAGAGAGAGAGAGACAGACAGACAGACACACACACACACACAGAGACATATACAGAGATAGAGACAGAGACAAACAGACACACACACACACAGACATATACAGAGAGAGAGAGAGACAGAGATAGACAGACAGACAGACAGACAGACAGACACACACACACACACACGTAAATTTATTTTAAAAAAAAAAATCTAAAGAAAAAAAAGCATTGGAAGGCTGGTACGCTGGAGGCCACTTGTAATCCTGGCAGTTGGTAGAGGCCAAGCCATCAGGAGTACAAGGTCGGCTCGGGCCACAGGCATACATGCAGGCAGAATGCTGTATACATAATAAATAGATTAAATCTAAAAAAAAAATGAAAGAAACAAAACGATCTGGGATATAAATCAGGATCCAGACCCTGCCTACCATGTTGAAAGCCCCAGGTTCACTCCCACAGCACAGGGGAGGAGGGCAAGGGTAGCCAATTGTAGCTCTTTGTCTCCATTTTGAAGCCTATTGAACTGTATGGAAAAGGAAGAGGGTCATTACACTGGAGGAAGTGAAGTGTTTCCTGGAGGGAAAGGCTTAGGTAAGTCGACTCTGTTCCTGATGCAGAGCTCTAAGCCTAGAATTCCCAGGGAAGAGGCTGCCCAGAGGACACTGATGGAGACAGATGCCTTTTGACCCGGAACCGGAGAACATCAGGGAACACCAGGAAGCTTGTCAGTACAGACTCAAGGCTGACTGTGTGAACACAGCCCACTGCAAGCTGTGTAACCTTAAGAAATGTATTTGTCTTTCTGAAATTCAATTGCTCCATCTGTCATGGGGAGGAATGGCAGAACCCACCTTGTTGACTGGCCATGATAATTAAGTGGCATAAAATGTTCAAAGACTGGAGCAAGAGGGAGAAGGAAAGGGGGAAAATGTTCAAAGACCTTAAAACCGGGACTGGTCCACAGGCATGTGCGGACAATGCCCTGCTCGCCAGGTCAGCAGCAAAATGGAATTCTTAACTTTCCTGTCCTCAGTTACATACACGGACCCACCAAAGACCCAGGCTGTGCCATGGAGAGAACGCTTCCATGCCACTTCAGGCCGTAACGCAAAGCAACTTATTGGATCAGAAATAGAATGAGTCTGCATTAAAATACAAGAATTTGAAAATGATGCATTAGAGACTGGAGAGATGGCTCAGTGGTTAAGAGCACTAGCTGCTCTTCCAGAGGTCCTGAGTTCAATTCTCAGCAACCACACAGTGGCTCACAACCATCTACAATGAGATTCGATGCCCTTTTCTGGTGTGTCTGAAGACAGCGACAGTGTACTCATACATAAAATAAATAAATCTTTAGAAAGAAAGAAAGAAAGAGAGAGAGAGAGATGGAAGGAAGGAAGGAAGGAAAGAAAAGAAAGAAAGAAAGAAAGAAAGAAAGAAAGAAAGAAAGAAAGAAAGAAAGAAAGAAAGAAAAGAAAGTGATACATTAGAAATGCCATTTTCAAGCTAGATGTATTAGCTACTTTTCTTTCCATTGTGTGTGTGTGTGTGTGTGTGTGTGTGTGTGTCTGTGTGTGTGTCTGTGTGTGTGTGTGTCTTGTGTTGTGCTGTGAAAAAACATCATGTCCAAGACAATTTAAGGAAGTTTATTTTGGCTTGTGGATCCAGAGGGATAAGAGTCCTTGAGAGCAGATCAGAGGCATGGTGTCTGAGAACTCACATCTTCCAACTTTAAGGAGAGAGGGAGAGGGAGAGGAGGGAAGGAGAGATGAGAGAGATTCCACCCATGTGTGTCTTGTATTATGACCACACCCAATGATAGCTCTATCCTCTGTCTTCTCCCCACTCCTATTCGTCCTGCGCCTTTTGCCTATGGTCTGCCTTCTACTCAACCCCACATATGAGAGAAATGTGATCTTGTCTCTTGGAGTCTGGCTTCTTTCACTTCACACTTTGGGTTCAGTACCAGGAAAGGTATAGCGGGATCACATGGTAGCTCCGTTTTTAGTTTTCTGAGGAATCTCCATATTCACTGTGGCTGGCCTTGCTCGTTTTCTCGCCATCAGTGGCTAAAGGGTCCCTTTGCTCTGCATCCTCTCCAGCATTTGTTATGAGGGTACAGCTTTTTTGCTTGTGTGTGTATGTGTGTGTAGTGTATGTGAGTTAGTGTTTATGTATGCGCACACATGCATGCGTGCCGCCCGTGCACACGGATGAGCCTGGTGTAGAGGCCAGAGTTTTCAATATCGGATGTCTTCCTCAGCCTTGCTCCTCCTTATGTTTCAAGGCTCTGCTCACTGAGCCTGGAACTTGCCAATGCCCTCCAGGGATCTGCCGGGAGAGTATAAGTTTGATTGGCACATATTGTATTGGAGAGAGAGGAACAGGATCTCTGAACATGTGTAGGGCAGCTTGACCCAAAGCTCAGAGGTCAAAGGGTATGAGGCAAGCCACAGGTGCATGTATGGGATAAAGTTTATCAGGTGCAAACTGTGCTAAGCTTTAAGAGCTGGCATGGGGAGATACAGCCGACACTGAAAGCAGTGAAGGCTTCAATTTTCCGTGCCGAGGAAGACCAGGCACCATCCCGAACCTGCCCATTCCAACCAGCCAATCATTAGTTAGTGCTCAGATTTTAAGCTTCTCTCAAAACATTAACGTTTCAAGGATGCGAAACAAAATGAAGGACATTCATAAGATAAATTGAAGCCCGCCTTGAACTGGCCTTGACTGGAGTTTTCTAGTTCCCCATTACTACATTCTTGCCTGAGTTAACTAAAGATCGCTGTCATGTTTTGCAGGCAAAAGCCCAGTGAAACTATCCAGAGGCAAGTTTTCTCAGCACAGCACTCACAAGGTAAAGACACGACTGCTTTTTCTGTTTTCCTCTCTACTTAGAATGTTCCTTTCCACTTACCCTCTGAGATCAAAGAGGCAGTGAGGAGAGATTATATTTATGTCAGACGGCTTCATATCTAAAACATAACTCATGTCCTGTTTCCTCAATGTTAGGTACGGTTCCCGCCAGAAGCGAGGCCTCAGGAGAAAAGAATGACTCCCCTTGAACAGCACTCGTTCAACAAAACCCCCTTGGGCCGTTAGTCCCTCGGCCTGCCCAGAAGTTTCGGGAGTCCCAGTCAGGCCTGGGCTACCAGCCTCTCACCTGGCAATAATTCCTTCTCTGGGTGAGCTTTCCAAATCTGCAACTGGCAGGGTGATGAGATATATGTGTTCATCTGTAAAATACATGGCTTAGCCCTCTGAGCATCTACAATGGGTCTGCATCAAAGCACATCCTGTAGCGGGGTGTGGTAGCCTGCGTCTGTCATCCCAGCACTGGGGAAGCAGAGAATGAAAGACCACAAGTTGGAGGCTGATGGTGGCTACCCAGCGAAACTGCCTCAAACAAAGCAAAAGAGAGTCAAGCAGATGATGTACATTCTGAGGAAGATGGAGTTTTGGAGGAGAGAAAGCATACATACTAATACTAAAACCTTGGTATGCCTCTAAATAACTCTCTTTCCACAAAGTTGGTCCTAATGACCCAAAGTCAGCACTAACCTCACTCACTTACCAGATACCTGGTTGCCTTACAGTATATGTGATAGAAATTGTGAGTGTATGTGGGTATGTGTGTGTTGTGATAAGTGTTTATGTACATGTGTTTGAACCTTTGTGAGTGCATGTGTGTATCCACAGGTGTGGGTTTTCATGCACAGGCGTGCTCACGCACACAGCAACCAGGACTTATATCTGGTGTCTGTCTAGACCCCTCGCCATTCTGAGATAGGATCTGTCACTTGAACCCGGAGCTAGTTGATTCAGCTAGTCTAGGTCGCCAGCTTGCTCCAGGGACTCTTTCCCCGCTTCTCAAGGTGCTAGGATTACAGGTGGGCTGCCACACCCACCTGGAATGTATGGAATGATGGGGACCAAAGATCGATGCTCACCTTTGTGTGGTGATGCTTTTACTCTATGAACGCTCTTTATTTCACTTTAAAAAACATTTATTTATGTATGTGAGTACACTGTCGCTATCTTCAGACACACCCGAAGAGAGCATCAGATTCTATTACAGATGGTTGTGAGCCACCAGGTGGTTGCTGGGAATTGAACTCACAGTCTTTGGAAGAACAGTCAGTGCTCATCGCTCCAGCCCTCATCCCACACTTTTTTTTTAAAGATTTATTTATTTATGATATGTGAGTACACTGTAGCTGTCTTCAGACACCAGAAGAGGGCAACATATCCCATGACAGATGGTTATGAGCCACCATGTGATTGCTGGGATTTGAACTTGGGACCTTCGGAAGAGCAGTCAGTGCTCTTACCCACTGAGCCATCTCTCCAGCCCCCTATCCCACCCTTTTTTTTTTTTGGTTTTTCGAGGCAGGGTTTCTCTGTGTAGCCCTGGCTATCCTGGAACTCACTCTGTAGACCAGGCTAGCCTCGAACTCAGAAATCCGCCTGCCTCTGCCTCCCAAGCGCTGGGATTAAAGGCGTGCACCACCACCGCCCGGCTATCCCACACTTTTTAAGTATAGAAACTTACCAGCCTATGAGTCTCTGGGGAGGAGCTGTGGGGCTTAAGGCACATCTGGATATGGGTCCTGGCTTCTTGTCTTTGTACCTTTAGTCACAGTGGGTTTGCCTGAGCTGCCTTCCCAACAGATTGTCAGATGATGCTGAGCAGTAGAGCTCTAATTAAAAATTCAGTTTTCTGATACTGCTGCAGATTTAATGGATTGTTTCACTTTCTTTCAAATTCCTATAGTGGCTGCGTTATATACAGGCTGTGTATTTGGCAAATGGTACTTCAAGGCTCTGGAGTATAAAGCCCAAGAATACTGGTATTGTATGGAGAGAGAGGTAGTACACCATCATGGCGCCCTGCTGGTCACATGATGTGGGAGCACTCACTAGCTTTTATGCCTTGCTAGGGGGAGCACTCACTAGTATTTATGCCTTGCTAGTTTTGTTTTTTTTTTTTAAGATTTATTTATTGTTACATGTGAGTACACTATAGCTGTCTTCAGACACACAGAAGAGGGCATCAAATCTCTTTTATGGATGGTTGTGAGCCACCATGTGGTTGCTGGGACTTGAACTCAGGACCTTTGGAAGAACATTCAGTGCTCTTAACTGCTGAGCCATCTCTCCAGCCCATTTTATTTTTTAAGATTTATTTATTTATTATATGTACACTGTAGCTGTCTTCAGACACACCAGAAGAGGGCATCAGATCTCATTACAGATGGTTGTGAACCACCATGTGGTTGCTGGGACTTGAACTCAGGACCTTCAGAAGAGCAGTCAGTGCTCTTAACCGCTGAGCCATCTCTCCAGCCCCCGCCTTGCTAGTTCTTGAGATTAATCATCAGGGCAGTCTTCTCAGTTTGCTACACAGCAAATTTTCTTCAGAAATTGGTAGATTATTTAAAGAGATGTAAGCAAGGTATGGTGGTAATTCCAGCACTCAGGACGTAGAGGCAGGAGGATTAGAAATTTGAGGCCAGTCTCAGCTACAGGAGACCAAAAAGTAGGAATGTTAAAGGTGTGAGACAGTTAATATGTTAGTCAGTTGTCTTTGTAACAAATACTTGAGATCACTAGTCTACAAAGATGGGTTATTTTAGCTGCTCAGTCAGCATGCTGTATATACTTAATCTGCAGGCTGCTCATAGTCCTGTGACCACCACTGACTACCTGGGCTATTTCTGGGAAATCTCTGATCTTAAAAGAGGTCTGCTTCTTCAACATAAACATCTCCAACGTGAAAAAGCCTCAGTTGCCCGAGGTCCTTTGCAGTCAAGGACACAGACATGTGTGCCTTGTTTCAGGAGGTACGTTAGGAAGTCCTCTCTGTTGAAGACACCCATGTTGCAAACATGGACAGAAACAGAGACGGCAGATGTAATCCGCAGACCGAGTCCTTATCTGGGTGGGAATCAGCTCTGAGGCTAGCAGGCAGCATGGATACAGTTAAGTCCACTGTGGTTTCAGTGCTGTCCCGAGTGTGACCTAAGGCCAGTCCTTACAGCAATTGTGTGAGACATCCTGCATTCTGCTTTGTCTCTTATGGTTTCTTGAGCTATAATTTACCAGCTATAGGTTCACTTGCTCTCACCCAGTATCCTTCTAGTAATTTGAATAAACTGCTTAAATTAGGGTCAGTTCTATGGAGTCTACAACCTCAGAGAAAAATGGCATTTTTCTTTGAGATGTTTCATTGCATCTTTTATTATTGTCATTGAGAGACATTTGTCAGCTTCTCTTACTTCGTTTGTATTTCTTGGGTACACTCTTTATTATTATTATTATTATTATTATTATTATTATTATTATTATTATTATGTTTTTAGAGCATGGTATTAGGTAGCCGAGGCTGGTTCATATAGTTGAGGTAGCCCAGGCTAGTCTTGAATTTTCTATAGAGTTGTAGATGATCTTGAGCTCCTGTTCCTGCCTCCTGAGTTCTGAGGATACAGGCATGTGTCATCACTGCTAGTTTCTTTAAATTCGGTAATAGGGGGTCAGGCCTAGGGTTTTGCATGTGCCTATAAAGTGTCCTACCGACTAAGGTACATTCCCAACCCATTGTGTGTGTGTGTGTGTGTGTGTGTGTGTGTGTGTGTGTGTTTTATCATGCTGGGTATTAGGGGCACATACTTGTAGTCTCGAAACTTGAGAGGTTGAGACGGGAGATTCACCGTCGTTTCAAGGCTAGCCTGGTCTACTCCAGAGAGTAGACACTATCTCAAAAAAAAAAAAGTATCATAAAAATGGTTAAACTCAGCCGGGCAGTGGTGACACACACCTTTAATCCCAGCACTTGGGAGGCAGAGGCAGGCAGATTTCTGAGTTCAAGGCCAGCCTGACCTAAAGAGTTCCAGGACAGCCAGGGCTACACAGAGAAACCCTGTCTTGAAAAACAAAACAAAAGGTTAAACTCAACATTGAAGTGAATTTGCCTTTAAGGACTCCCTATCCATACCTCAGTCCTTGAAGACCAGTCCAGCCCTTGTCACTATGGCATAATCTCAGAAGAGGGTTGGGGTAAAGGCTGTTTCTCTACCAGTATCAGAATCCCAGGCGTTCAACAGATGTGTTTTTCTTATCTCTAAAAGAGAAGCTGAAGATCCAGAGATGCTCAGAGCAATTCAGACCTTTTATTAAAAATTGACAGACCAAGCAAAGTAGCAGGGACCCTCCTCCAGTATCTGACTGATAGCCGATTGGATCAAAAATGACACATGCCAGGACTGTGTAGCTCTATGGTCTCTGTTTAATTTGCAACACAAGGGGTTTTAAATGGTGAGTGGGTTTACCTAAGAATCTTCCCTATGAATGGACTAGTTTGATTCAGCACCCAATAAGATAGGATAGGATTATTTTAGATAAATTTAATCAGGTTTTTACAAATTCAAAACTCACCCACATTCTCCGCTCTTTGTGTTACCTCTGTGAACAAAAACCCAGAATGGAGTGAACACTTTTTGGAGATTCCTTCTAACCAGAGAGTAAACACAGCGGGACAATGGGGGGCGGGGGGGGGGCGGGCTTGGGTTGGACTCTGCCTGAGTCCTGTATCAGCATATTTACCATCAACAATTTGAATTTAAAACTGGGGGGTGGAGAGGGGTGGAGCCTCCGTTTACCTTCATTTGGAGGAAGAAACAAATGTTACTTTTCTCACTTTAGAGTTTCTTTTGGATTTTCAAGACTCCCTGGATTCTGAGGACACTGATGTCAGACAAGCTTGTTCTGCCTTCACCAAGCAGTTACAGTCACTAATCGGGTGGGGGTGGGGTGGGGTTGAAAGATAGGAGTCACTGCTGTCCAGCTGTGAAAATACACTATCAGTTAAATCCTGCTCAACAGCTGCTGTGGAACTGCTTCCTCCCCTCCCCTCCTCTCCCCTCCTCTCCCTCCCCTTCCCCTCCCCTCCCCTCCCCTCCCATTTTCTTTTCTTTCTCCCCTCCCCTTCCCTCCTTTCTCTCTCTCTCTCTCTCTCTCTCTCTCTCTCCCCTTCCTTCCTTCCTTCTTTCTTTTTTTCTTTCTTTCTTTAACAAGTAGCCCAGGTTGGCCTATAATTTGCTTAACTTCTGGAAGTCAGCATTTACAGACTATAGTAGGCCTGCCTTTAGGTTTTACAAATTATTTCAGTTCTTCATTTTCAATAAGTCTTCCCCCACCCTTCTCCCTCTTGCTCGCCCCCCCCAACACCTCCCCAACTCACCCCACCCCTGCTTCGGCCCATAGGTTTTTTTTGGTTTGTTTGTTTCTCATTACAGATGGTTGTGAGCCACCATGTAGTTGCTGGGATTTGAACTCATGACCTCCAGAAGAGCAGTCAGTGCTCTTAACCTCTGAGCCATCTCACCAGCCCCCTTCATTTTCCAAAGCTTAAAGTGAAATCAACTTATGAATGTTCTTGGTTTTCAAATTGTTAATTCATAATAATTTCAAGAGAATTGCTTACATTTTTTCAAAACACAGCCATGTCTTTTTTTTTTAAATGAAAACATTCCCAAGGAAAACTGGGGTTTTGTTTGTTTGGTTGGTTGGTTGGTTTTTGTTGTTGTTGTTGTTTTGTTTTGTTTTTAAGAACTTGGGAAATATTTAAGTTTGTTTGTTAAAACTTTGCCCAACAGTAGGAGCTGAAACCTTCCAACTGTTACTGTAGTTGACTGGCAATAACTCTCCCAAGAAGGCCGTGCCTCCCGGTTTATCAATGGCCGGCTCTATGCTATTGTTTGCAGGCAAAGGAGTCATTCATTCACAAAACTGGACCCACCCAACCAGAGACCCTTGGTGGATGTTCAGTTAGATTCTAAACCAAGAAAAATAATTGCCTCATTTCCTCACTGAACTTTGATCAGTCCTGTGTGCTGTGTGGCCAAGTTAGAGAGCAGATGGAATTTCAAACAAGGCTTTAAGGGCATCTTGCGAGCTGCCACCAAATGTCCTTCAACCAAGGACAAACATACCAAGATGGGATGCATCAGACAGGGACTTATTAAAGGATTCCTACCCCATAACCATAGTAAACATAATTCAGGGGTGACCCATATTTTAAAAATGATGGTAAATTATTCGTGGTGTTGACATATCTGGAATATGACGTGGCTTGAATTCTTTTCTATCAGGCTTGTTTGTTTTATGAGAGAGGGGTTCTCTCTGCAGCCCAAGCTGGCCTTATTTCACAACCTCAGCCTCCATATTGCTGGAATTACAGGAGTGAGCCACGGAGACCAGCTCTAGTGACTTCTTGAGTTTGCCAGGTGCTGGGATACAAAGATTAGCAAGACCCTGCTCCCATGGGAGAGGCAGACAGACAGTGAATCCACATTTAAGGGCTGGTAAGATGGCTCAGAAGGTAAAGGTACTTACTGCCAAGCCTGAATGCCTGAGTTTGATCCATAGGACATACATAGTACAAAGAGAGAAATGACACCCACAGGTCATTCTCTGACCTCCTTGTATGCATGCATGTGTGCATACGCATACACACAATAAATAAATTAAAATGTAATGAAGTATAATTAAAAAGTATTACTTAGAGCCTAAACCTAGCAATTTATAATCTGAGACCAGACGATCAACGAAGCTTGTGAGTTCAAGACCAGCCTGAGTAAGACCCTGTCTCAAAAAAATGGAGTAAAGTATACTGTTTAAGATGTGGTTCTTATTCGAAGGAGATCGAAAATAACGGAAGGGAACTAATTAGACAGGAGAAAAATTCTTTGTGGGTTAGAAACTTTTAACTTGAGATCTATTCAAAACCTGATCAGAGGACCATGGTGGCCAGCACATATCCTACAAGGCAGAAGTGTGTGGTGTCTAAGAACAGGCAGAAGCCAGTGTGACTGCAAGTCTCTGAACTAGAGGAGGCTAGAACTCTGGGAGTGTACAAATGATCTAGGGCAGTGGTTCTAAACCTGTGGTCATGACCCCGTGTGTTGGGGGTGTTGAGCGACCCTTTTACAGGGCTCACCCAAGGCCATCCTGCATATCAGATATTTACATTACAATTCCTAACAGCAGGAGATTACAGTTATTAAGTAGTATTGAAATAATTCTATGAATGGGGGCCACCACAATTGAGGAACCACTGATTTAGGCATCTCTTCCCAGCAGTGTTTAACCATGGCCCCCAGTAGCAATGTATTTTATCTGTTAGTTAGGTTCTCCAGACAACAAAATGCAGTTCAAGGCCATCTTCAGCCACAGAGTGGGTTCAAAGCCAGCCCAGGCTACGGGAGACTCCCATACATTGTCTGAAACAAGTATGTTATCCTGACGTTAACTTGCATAACTTCTCCCATCGGACACACCAAGTTCCTACTTGTTACAAACCTGCTCATGTTTTTCCTCCTCTGGTTCACCCTCCATTGGACTCTGCTTCTGCTTTATACTTCATAATTTGAATTACTATGGCATTAAAGTGGGTCTTGATAAGTAGTTGGGCAAATAAAGAAGGCTTTGTTTTTACTGTGAAATCAGAACACATTATTAGAAAAGAAAGGAATTCAGTTGAGGAAGGAAAAAAAGGCCACGCAGTGAGGTAGCATAGGCCATCTTTAAAAGCCACTGTCACTTCAGGTCTGCAGGAGAGAATTAGCAAGGCAGTTTTCATGAGGTACAATTTGCCCTTGAACAGACCGAGCATTTGTGTTGCAACTTGAAGTGGGCAGAGAATTTGTGCCAGACACGCACTTGCCTTGTTGTGCCTGACGTGTCTATACAAGGACTTAGCTTCCACTCACAAGCTCATCAGACACTGGAGAAGCTTGGGTGGGGGGGTGGGGGAGTGAAAACACCTCTTGTGAATCACTCAAGTTAGCTATCTTTTTCTTTTTCTGTTTTCCTTTTGCACAGGATCTTTCTATACAGCCCTGGTCAGCTTCAGAGTCACCATGGGAGTCTTTCTTTCTAAATCTGAAGTGCCTGGATGACTTGTTCTAATGAAGCATCTCCCAAACTTACAGTTACACCATTTAGGAAGATTTCTAAGCAAGCCTGTAACCAGGCTAGCCTAGAACTCACAACATAGCCCATGCTGGCTTCTTTTCTCAGCTGAGATTACAGACCAGAGTGCTACCATGTTGAGCTTGGACCATTTTTAAGTACAGTTCACTGACATTAGGTATAATACATATACATACCTTTGGGGGGGGTGTTGTTGTTTGTTTATTCTTTTCTTTCTTTTTTGAAACAGGTCTCACAATGTACCCCAGAATGACCCAGAATATGAACCCCCCTGATCCTTCTACCTCATCCTCCTGAGTTCTGGAATAGCAGGATATACCACCCCACATTCACATACTTTTGAAGGTAATTTTCACTGGATACAGTAGTAGACTGTGTTTTCCAGCATTTGGAAGATTTCATTCTGCTATCTCATGGCTTCCATTGTTTCTGTTATGTATCTGTTGTCCATCATGTTAAGGCTCCACTAGGGCCGTCTGGGCTTGTTTGATTTCCTCTCTTCCTCCTCCTCCTCTTTTTCCTCCTCCTTCTTTATTGAGACAGAGTCTCTCTATTTAACTCCGAACTGCCCCCGACCATACTATGTAGACCAGCTTGGCTTTGAACTCTCAGAAATCTGCCTGCATCAACCTCCAGTGAGCTGGAATTAAAGGCATTTGCTACAGTATTTCACTTGATTTTAAGGTGTTTTCTTTGTATCTGTTCCACCAATGGCTGACAGTTCTTCTTGAATCTGTATCTGATTTTTTTTCCCAATAGTTTTGAAAAATCCTTATACTTCCCATCTATTTCTTTCTATTTCTCTGTTTATAAATACAGTTTCACATGGTACCCCTGACTGGTCTTGAGCTCACAGCAACTCTCCTGGTAATGCCTCTCTGGTACTGGTATTATAGCTGTAAGCTACATCAACCTTTCTACCTGGTTATGATACACTGCACTTCACTGCTAAGTGCTTGTAAATGGGAGTCACTGGTAAATGACAAGATGGCAGGAAAAAGGTGGAAGGGAGGAGACTTCTCACTTTTCTGGATCAGCTTGAGATGACACGTCCAGCCATCACTGCCTTGTCTGAAGCTGTGTCTTCCACAGGCTCTCTCCTGTGGGGTGCAACCCGGCTGAAGTAGCAGGTCTCTGCTGTGTCCAGGCATCAGTACTCTAGGAACGCCATCATCCTGGCCAGGCCAATGCCTGTGTTGTTACGCTATCCCCAGGAATGGTGAGGTTGTTGTAAGTCTTAGCATCCTTCTGTTTCTGAACTGGATCTGTTGTTATGCACTTACCATGGTGTGTGCTTCCTCCTCAGGATAGAGTTACAGTGTTGCCTAATACTGAGAGGAGGTCTTAAGTTTGTGTGCTCGCCCATGGCCCATGTCTCCCTCCTTTTCAACACAGGGTCTTGTATAGCTCAGGCTGGCCCCTAACTTACTACATAGCCAAGGATGACCTTGAACTTCTGATCCACCTGCCTACACTCTCTGATTGCTGGGTTTACAGCATGGGCCTGTGTACCACCAAGCATGTTTGACAAGTACTCTTCCAACTGAGCTAACATTCCCAGCTCCATGTGCTCATTTTGATTCCTGGGTTTGGGATGGATGGATTTAATTCCTACTGTAAACCTTGGAAGTCTCAAGCCAGTGCTTGCCAAGGAAATAAGTACATTGGTGGGTAAGGGAAGGAAATGCCATTGTTAAAAGTCTACGCTACATATTTAACACAATGGAATGCTTAAAAAAGAAAACCTTAAGAATATATAAAAATAAGCTCATTTCCTCTGAAATTCTTCAAATCATTACTTCCTCTATAAAAAATTCAGCCAATGTATATTTAGAAAACAGGATTACTCAATTGTGCTTTATAAAGAAACAAATTTAGGGAAAAACAAATATGACCAAAAGACAAAGTATGAAGTCTCGGAGAATTAATATATTGTTATATTAAAGTTTTAACTTAACTTAAAATTAAAATTTTTAATTAACAGTAGTTAATTAAAACTGTGGGGACTGGTGAGATGGCTCAGCGGTTAAGAGCACTGACTGCTCTTCCGAAGGTCCTGAGTTCAAATCCCAGCAATCACATGGTGGCTCACAACCATCAGTAATGAGATCTGATGCACTCTTCTGGTGTGTCTGAAGACAGCTACAGTGTACTCACATATAATAATAAATAAATCTTTAAAAAAAACCTGTGAGGTACCTGCTATGTGTTATAATACATAAAAAAATGATAAGGAGTGATAAGGGGAGATGTGTGTGATGACACACCCCTGTAATCCCAGCACCTGGGAAGTTCAGGCAGCCATCTCCTTAGTCCCTGGGCCCACACCCAATGTAGGGTCTCACACTATATAGATCATGAGTGACTGTAACCTACAGAATAACTAGCTGGCGTGGATAAGTCAGTAAAGTAGTAAAGTGTGTTATGTTCACAAGGATCTGTGTTCAATCCCTATAACTACTAGAAGGAGGAGGAGGAGGAGGAGATGGAGGAAGAAGTAGAAGAAGAAGAAGGAGGAGGAGGAGGAGGAGGAGAAGAAGAAGAAGAGGAAGAAGAAGAAGAAGGAGAAGGAGAAGGAGAAGGAGAAGGAGAAGAAGAAGAAGAAGGAGAAGAAGAAACAGCAGCAGAAGCAGTTTGGTAGCATGATCTCTTAATCCCAGCAGCACTGGGAAGGATTCTTGAGGTTTGCTGGTCAAATGAACCTGCTTGGAGAATTCTAGGCCAGTCTCTGAGCTTGTCTTAAATAAAAAGGTGGGGGCTGGAGAGATGGCTCAGTGGTTAAGAGCACCAACTGCTCTTCCGAAGGTCCTGAGTTCAAATCCCAGCAACCACATGGTGGCTCACAACCATCCGTAACAAGATCTGACACCCTCTTCTGGAGTGTCTGAAGACAGCTACAGTGTACTTACATATAATAAGTAAATAAATCTTTAAATAAAAAGGTGGACAATGCCTGAAGATTATCTGAGATTGTCCTTTGTACTCCACATGAAGCACACACACACACACACACACACACACACACACACACACACACATTCACCGCACTTCCACCCCAAAAACAAAAACAAAACACTTATACATACATGGACACACAACAGAGAGCTAAAACACTAGAATGGGGGGTGTATATCTAAAGAGGAGAAAGTCCAGAGATAAAGTCACCCATTATGTAAGTTAAATTTCACTACTCTTTATATGATACCTATTGTATGCTGGAGTCAGAACAAAGGCTTAAATTTTGGTTACTAGTGATACAACGCTGGGTTTGTTCTCTACCACTTCACTGTGGTGCTCCCAGCTTGTGCTAGTCTAGATTTATCGCTGTTTCTGGAATAAGCTAAACATGGAGCAGAAGCAATGGGAAGATGGTTAAACAACAACAAAATCAATCAAATGATTAAAAACCATTAATAATGATGGATGCCTCACTATCAAGGAAAGGTAGAAAATGGACCTAAGTGAACAATTTATTATTAGAATCAAATTAGAAGTGTTGATATAAGCTTGTAGGTTTGACATATAGATAATATATAAATAGATGATAGATAGATAGATAATAGATAGATAGATAGATAGATAGATAGATAGATAATACATGGATGGATGGGTAGAAGGGTGGATAGGTGGATGGGTAGATGGATGGATACATGGATGGATGGATGGATACATGGATGGATAGATGGATACATGGATGGATAGATGGATACATGGATGGATGGATACATGGATGGATGGATGGATGGATGGATGGGGTGAGTGATGGAAGTATAACTACATTTCCTAAGTCTGGGGCAGAACAGCTTCTTCCTCAAACATTCAGTACACATCCAGACAATGACTTCTAAACGTCACCTTCCGCTAAGAGGAATTAGGACTTCTTATAAAACTGTCTGACTCCAGGCTTGCTGTGGAGAGGGAACAAGATAAGCCTGGAATGTTTTATTGTGCTTAAAAGGAAGGAACTACTCAAAAGATGATGTGGGGTGGGGTGGGAAGAAGGCTCAGTAGATAAAGAGTTTAACGAGCAATTGGAAGAATGGAAGCCCAGCACCCACATTGCAGCCTGTCTGTAATCACAGTGCTGAGAAGTGGAGACAGGATCCCGAGAGCAAACTGGCTGACTAGACTGCCCAAGTTTGTGAGCTCTGGATTCTGTGAGGGATTCTGTCTCCGTAGATAAAGTGGAGAAGGATTGAGGATGGTACCTAAAGTCCCACTCTGGCCTCTACACACAAATTCATTTCCCTTACTCATGCAAACACAAGACCTCTCACAAACTCAAAAATAAATAAAGACGGAGACATGTCAAAGAAACAACAGCAACAAACAACACCAACAACAAAACCCCGAGGTTTTGGTAAAGTTTTATATAGTACTGAGCATCTCTTTACACAATACTTAATGACAGAGGGAAATCATGGCTGTCTGGTGGAGAAGTTTGTATGACATCATCTACATCAATGAACAGAGTCACACAGATTAGATGAAAATTCTTTACTGCCAATAAAGATGGATTGAGAACAGAACACGACAGACACACACAAAAAGAAGGAAAGGAAGGGAGGAAAGATAAAAGAAAGATGGAAAAGGAAAAAGGAAAAAGGAAAGAAATAAGTTATGTGAAAAAAACAACAACAAAAAATTAGGTACAGTGTCACATGATTTTAATCTTGGGAGGCAACACAGACAGATCTCTGAGTTCAAGGCCAGCCTGGTCTACATGATGAGTTCCAGAATAGCCAGGACTATGTATACATAAAGAAATCTTGTCTCAGAAAACTAAAACCAAACTGGTGTCTGCAAAGGAAAGATGAAAAGAGGACAAATAATTGCTTTTAATTTGGTCTCAAAAATGGCAGGCTTAGCAGACATAACAGTGTTGGTGGTCAGCTGCCAAGAACGGATTTAGGATTTATCTCTTTGAAGAGGGGGTCAGCTAGTTCTCTTCTTATGTCTTCAGGTTTCTTCCACTTTCTGGCTTCAGGCTGGTTTTCTTTTGGTTGTAAAATAGAATTTTTTTCCTTATCAGGAAGTCCTGGTCTGGGTAGAGGAAGCATCTGCTGTCTACATCAAAACTGAATTATCAACCACCGAAAAAGCCATTTGTTAGAGGGGACTATCAGCTATGCTATTTGTACCAGAGAATGTCACCACATTGGTATTTATGTCTTAGAAGGTAAGCACCAGGCTGCCCACATCAGTGGATGTTTATGGCTTGGAACATGCCATTTTTACCAGAGAAAGCTGACATAGACATGCGTATGTCTCAAATGGTACACAGAATAGCCAAGCTGACATAGACCTGCGTATGTCTCAAATGGTAAAAATAGCCGGCTGCACGTATCCCTTTCATACCTTCTATTCTTGCCTACTGTGCCCTTTAAAAAATAATGTTTATTTTACTCACTTTATAAGGCCCCCTGGATTGGAGTTACAGATGGTTGCGAGTCACTATGTAGGTGCTGGGAATCAAAACAGGTCCTCTGCAAGAGTAACATGTGTTATAAATCACTAAGCCATCTCTCCAGCCCTATAGCATCCTCAGTATGGCTTCTAGGGTGAAGCTGGGACTTAAGTGGCTGAGACAAGAGACTGGCTGCAAGTTCAAAGCATGCTTTGACTACACAGTGAATTCCGGGCTAGGCTGGGCTGCAGAGTAAAACTCTTTGCCCAAAGTAAAACAAAACAACCACCACAACAAAGCAAGCATCATAGAGAAATCATAGGCTGGCAAGATGGGTCATTAGGTAGGGGCACTTGCTTTCAGATTCGATGGCCTGAATTTAATCCCTGGAACCTACGTGGTAGAAGTTAAAACTGACTCCTGGAGCCATCCTCTGACCTTAAGTGTGCTGTGTGCTGTGTGATCTGTGCTCTGTGCTCTGTGCTGTGGCTGGCATTGTTTGACAGATATCAAATGATCAAATTGTCTGTCCTGGAAGAGATCTGTCTCATCTATATATCTCAAGACTCAAAGATCTTCATGAAGCTAACATGAGGAACAGAGAGGCATGCCAAGCCATCTGCAGTGAACCCAGCCACGCTCTCCAGGGAACACCGAGGAGGATAGCGTTGGCTCACTTCTTTCCTTGCTGTGAGAACAGACTGCTTCCCACAGGCCTGTTTGCATCCGGCCTGGGAGGAAACTGCTTCACCGTCTGCCCCCAGGTAAGGACATTCCTAGGCCAGCTCTCAGAACCTCTCAACAAAGAGAGGATGCTTGAGACATGTCCAGGAGGAGCTTGGTCTGTGTAGCCAAAATACTTTTAAAAATGCTTTAGCAAAGTGAGTCCAGTGGCCCCAAGCAACTCAGGAGGTTGAGGCAGGAGGATGGCAAGTTTGAGGCCACGTTGAGCAATGTAGCAAGACCCTGCTTCAAGAATAAAGGGCAAATAAACAGCAAACAACCCACAGGGGAGATAGATGGTGACTGAATGAGCACCAAATTATGAGAATTTAAATATGTGAATTAGCTCTTATGAATGTGAATGCAAGGGTCTGGTAGAGGTTGTTAGATAAAAAGGGTAAAACTTGGAATATAGACACAAGTAATTTAATTTTTAAAGAAGTTGTTGGGCCAGCAAAGTGGGTCAGTGGGTAAAGGTGCTTGCTACACAAACCTAAGCAACTTAAGTTCAATTCTCAGAACCCTTGTAAAAATGGAAGAGCAAAACCAACTTCACCAAGTTGTCCTCTACCTTCTACACTGTGCAAGCACAAGAGAGCGTGCCACATGTGCGAGAGTACACACACAAACACACACACAGATAATAATAATAAGATAAAATAAAATAGACAAATTGCTACTGTAGCTATGGTGACATGTATCTATAATACCAACATCTATGAAGTTGGGTTCATAGCTGGTCTGGGTTATTTCATAACAGCATCCTGATTCAAAAAACAAACCCAAACTATCCCCTCTTCCAAAACAAAAATTGGAGCAGTGGCTGCTTATTGAGGATAAAAAGCTGCAGAGACAGAAGTTAAAATAGCAAACATTTATAAAGAGGACCGTGGAGGTGGCTCAGGTGGTAGTAGTTGCTTGCCTGACATGACTGAAGCCCTGAGTGTGATTCTCAGCATCCTATAAACCAGGTATGATGGCTCACACCCGTGATACCAGTACTTAGAAAAGATGAAAGGAAGAGAATTCAAAATTCAAGGTCATCCTTAGCTATCTAGTAAGCTTAAGGCAAACCTGGGCTGAAGGAGACCCCTGTCTCAACATAACAACAGACTGTAAACAGATATTGTAAGGTAGTCAAGGAAAAGAAGGATTTATATGTGGATGTATTCTGGTAAGATGATGAATTACAAAGATAATTTTATATGCCTCAGGGGTGGTTTACCAAAGGAAGATTTTCATAGTAGCACTGGATCCTGTCAGTTATTTATAAAGATACACGGATGAACAAAATGGAATATCAGAAACAAATTATCTTTTGATGGTGTCAGCAGGATCTAGCTCCCACCTCCCCTTGGGGTTCAGTAAATCTGTATAAGACTCAAAGTATAATGTAGAAGACAGAATTTATTATAGAATAATGAATCACTCTCACGGGCAAGAGCAGACAAAGATTACAGGACCATTGAATCAGAGAACGCTACCTGAGTGCTTGTGGGTAATGGCCAGAGGCCCATTGCTGAGGACAACACTCATTGAGTAAGAGTGGACAACAGTCAGAGGAACCAATTCATTCCTGTTTCTAACGATGTTTAATGATTTCTATTCATTCTTTCCTTAGTCATTCTTGTCAAGGGTCTTTTTTATTTCATTGGTGTTTGCAATGAGACAGTTTTGTTTTTCATAATTAACTTTTTAAAGTTAGGTATGGTGGCACATACTTCTTGGGACCAGTATGATGTAGAGGAGCTTGTATGCTGCCCTGATGATCTGGATTCAATACTAGGATCTCACAAAGTGTCAGGAAAGAAATCCATAGAATTGTCCTCTGACTTCTACATTTGCATCTTGACATATGTGTCTGCATTTTTAAGCACCCAAAACACACACACACACACACACACACACACACACACACACAGACTCAGACACACACACACACTTTTTTAAAAAAAAGAACTTAGGGTACATAATGGATAGTGTGTGTGTGTGTGTGTGTGTGTGTGTGTGTGTGTGTTTTAAAGGGTCATTCCTGAGGAACACTGAGGTTGCAGAGACCAATGCCTCCCACTTTCCTCTCCCTGACACAGCACCTCATGGAACCTACTAGAACCAGAGGATCTGATACCTTCACCTTTCAACTCAGCACAGTTGTGCCAGCAATGCATCCTTCCCACTCCTAATGTTATTAACTGAAGTCTTAATATGCGTCATACCATCCGTGGTTGTTTATTATTATCCACAGTTATTGAAGTCACAGAGATCACCGTTGTTGATCAGCTAGGATGTCAATTGTACATTGGTAATATCAAACCCCTGTTGTTGCTCTCCCAGTTAATATCTCACTCAGAGTATAGCATGGAGATTACACCTGGCACCATGAACTCCTGCTTTGAGAAATTATTTTCTAAACTGTATGGTCAATACTACCACATCCAAGTTCTATTTAAACATTACAAACACTTGAGTTGAAGGGCTATAGCTGATAAAAACAAAAGCAAAACAAAAGCAAAACTTAGCAAAGTGACACAATCAAATGTATGTCTCAACTCAGTCCTGTAACAAACACAAAACACCAAGATGGCATAACTTCTCTGAAAGTTATTAACCCTACTGCAGTGGTATCTAGTGAGAGTGAGTCAGATAAAAACTCCAGACAGAAAACCCAAAATAATGAGTATTCATAGGTTCAAAGACACAAAGGGCTGAATAAAATAATGAAGGTGATGAATACTATGAAAGAGAATTCAATAAAGAGGAAATACTGAAGGGAAGCCAACCTGAAATGCTGGAAAGAAAACATGGTAAGTCAAATAAAACAGAGAAAAATCTCAGCACTGGAATGAATCAGAGAGGCCAGAAGATCAGAGCTTAAAGACAGATTAGAGAGTCGAAACCATCCAATGAGGACATAGATGAAATAAGGCATTGGTGAGAAGTGCAAGACACAGGCAACACTATGAAAACAGGCACAGAAGAAAAGGAAGAATCTTGTTCTAAAAGCACCCAAAATCATTTTTAAAAGAACCATAACAGAAAATTTCCCAGAGTTGGGAAGAGAGATGCCAATTCAGATAAAGGAGACTTTAGGGTACCAAACAGACAAGATCAGAGAAGGACCACCCTCATCGTTAAAACACTATCTAAAACAGAGAAACACCAAGTCACATGTGCATGTGGGACCATCATTATTTGCCTCAAACTTTAAAAGCCAGAAGGGCTTGGAATGATATACTTCTGAAAGATAGCATCTGCCAACCCAGACTGCTATACCCAGCCCAGCTATCTGTTAGAGTTGAAGAACAAAACAGAAACTTCCCATGACAAAAATAGACAAAGGGAATTTATGGCCACTAAGTTAGCTCTACATGATACTTGAAGGAATCCTTAATCTAAAGAGAGAGAGAGAGAAAAAAAAAACCAAAACATCAGAAGAGAATAAACCACACTAGAACTATAGTTAAGCAAAAGAGGTCCAAAACAACAAACAAACAAACAAACAAACAACTCGCTATAAAATCAACAGGATACACACCATTCAAGAACAACCCTGAATGTTAATGATCTCAATTTCCCAATTAAAAGACAAACCAGTAGATAGGATCAAATAGCAGGAACCATCTGTTTGCTGCCTCTAAGAAATGTACCTCACCACAAACGACACCTCCCCTTGGGGCACACAGATAGAAGGCCCAGACAGACATATTTTCAAACTGCCTTCTAAATATTTATGTTCATACATGCACATAGATACTGCCTTCAACTTTATCCAGAGAAACATTTCTGTGCAGTACTCACCAGTCAATGCAGGGACTTAAAAAACTGGTCAATGTCCTGAGAGAAAGTGAGTGTTGAGTGCCAGCCCTAAATTGGTCTGCTATGTCTTTGCTCCCCAGCACCCAAACCCTACACACCAGAGCTTTGGATATATTCCTGAAGAAGAGGGTGGAAAGGGTACAAGAACTGCAGATGGGAAGGGTGCTGTGGTCATTGCACCTGTGAACCCATTGTTGCTATGGTTACCAGCAAGACCTGGGCAAGACTGAGGCAACAAGCTCAGTCAACATTTCAGCAGGCAGCGCTAATTAGACTCAGTGGGTTAAAGACTGAGATACAGAAGAAGCTGGGAAGGGGATGTGTTGGAGACGCCTGGGGTGTGGGGACGGATACGATCATAATATATTGCTTAATGTATGAAAATGTCAACAAATAAATAAAAGATAGTTTGTTTAAAATTTTTAAAGGTTAATTAAAACAAAGATTTTTTTTTTGTTTTGCTATTGGCTTTTGACACCAGGTTTGCTGTCCTAGAACTCACTCTGTAGATGGGGCTGGCCTTGAACTCACAGAGACCCACTTCCTTCTGCCTCCCAAGTGTTGGGATTAAAGGCATGCACCACCATTGCCCAGCAAGATTCTTTTTTTAAAGGCATGTGACTGCATGTGGGTATGTGAACTAGAGTGCAGGTGCTTTCAGAGGCCAGAAGCATCAGATCCCCGGAGCCACATACGGCTGAGAGCATCTGCCTGACCTGGGTGCTAGACACCAAACTCAGGTTCTCTGGAAGAACAGCAAGGAAGGGCTTTTAAACACTGAACCATCTCTTCAGGCCCTAAAAAAAAAAATGTAAAGGAGCCAGGTGGTGGTGGTACATGCCTTTAATGTCAGCACTTGATAGACAGAGATAGGCAGATAGCTCGAAGCTGGAGACCAGCCGGGTCTACAGAGCAAGTTCCATGACAGTCAAGGGCACACAGAGAAACCCCGTCTTGAAAAATCAAAAAACAAACAAACAACAAGGTAAACGTTATTCAGTTTTTAAAAACTGTATCTTATGTGTATGGATATTTTGTATGTCTGTGCAACAGTAGCCAAGGAGGGGGGGGGGGAAGGTGTAGGATTCTCTGGAATTGGGTGTACACAGAAGGTTATAAGCCCCCATGTGAGTGCTGGAAACTGACCCGCAGATCCTCTGCAAGAGCAACAACTGTTCTTGAGCGTCTCTGCAGTTCACACTTTTTTTTTAAAGATATTTTTTAATGAATATACTGTAACTGTTTTCAGACACACCAGAGGAAGGCATTGGATTCCATTACAGATGGTTGTGAGCCACCATACGGTTGCTAGGAATTGAACTCAAGACTTCTAGAGGAACAGTCAGTGCTCTTAAGCACTGAACCATCTCCCCAGCCCCAAGTCCCCACTTTTTAATTTTTGAGAGCACTTTTGGTTGTTATCAGCTTGCTTTCTTCTCCTTACACTTCTTTTCACTTATTTGGAGGTTTTGTTACATCTCCCAATAATTAAAAAAATATTTCGGGGCTGGAGAGATGGCTCAGTGGTTAAGAGCACTAACTGCTCTTCCAGAGGTCCTGAGTTCAAATCCCAGCAACCACATTGTGGCTCACAATCATCTGTAATGGGATCTGATGCCCTCTTCTGGTGTGTCTGAAGACAGCTACAGTGTATTCATATAAATAAAAGTTAGTCTTTAAAAAAATTATTTTTCATTTATTCATTTATGTATCTCTTTTGTTTGAGTCTGTATTTGGATATGCACATGCCTTGTGAAGATCAAAAGAAGGATTTCAGGAGTCAATCCTCTCATTCTATCAAGTGGGTCCTGGGACTTGAACTCCAGCCACAGATGTTGGTGACAGTAGCCTTTACCTGGTGAGCCACCCTGATGGCACTAATTTTTGAACGAAATACTCAATTCCTTGACTTTTTTCCCTCAAAATATTAAATTTTAACTTTTTTATTTATATGAAATCTATATGCACAACATTGTAATAAAATAGCAAACAGGGGCTGGAGAGATGGTTCAGTGGTTAAAAGCACCGACTGCTCTTCCTAAAGTCCTGAGTTCAAATCCCAGCAATCACGTGGTGGCTCACAACCATCCGGATTGAGATCTGACACTTGCCGGCTGGTGGTGGCGCACGCCTTTAATCCCAGCACATGGGAGGCAGAGGCAGGCAGATTTCTGAGTTCGAGGCCAGCCTAGTCTACAGAGCAAGTTCCGGGACAGCCAGGGCTACACAGAGAAACCCTGTCTCGAAAAACCAAAAAATAAATAAATAAAAATAAAATAAAATAGCAAACAGCACTCACTAAGCGTGTCCTCTCTACATCTATCTCTAGGAGTAGATACCCTTTCCACTGATTTTAGCTGTAAGTTTTCCTATTCAGATACACCTTTCTTTGATTGTTTGTTTGATACAAAGTCTCACTCTGCAGTCTCGTCTGGTCTGGTAACTTTGTAGCCAAAGTTGGGCTCAAACTGATGCTGATTATTCTCCTCAGCTTCCTAAATGCTGGGAATTTAAGAGTGAGTCACCACACCCAGGTCAGTTCCATCTCTCTAAAATTATATATATATATAATATTATATTTTTTTGAAGGAAAACCACAAGTTTATAAGACTCTTCCTTAAATTCAGATGGACAATTAAGAATCCTTCCAGTTCCACGTAAGTATGGAATCCAGGTCTGACATGTCACAGGCTCACCTTTTCATGTTGAGTTCAGTGGCTGATGAAGATCACACCCATGAGGCCATCCGCGGGACAGCTGCCCACTAAGGGTATGTATATATGCCCACATATATACATACTAATATATGTAGTATTGTTACTGGTGGTCAGAATGTGGACCAGGTATATCCAGACTTTTGGCATCTAATTAAGAGAACTGAAAAGAAAGGCTCACACAGATGTGCAAAAGAAGCAAGACAAGGGTCAGAGAAATGGCTCAGCAGTTAAAAGTGCACATTGTACTTACAGAGGACTAGAGTTCAGTTCCCAGCATCAAAACCAGTTCAGGCCAGTTTGGCCCTTCTTTTCATCATACTCAGACATATTAGGAATATATTTGAATAGAAACTATCCAATTTTGATTCATTTCAGGGACAAGGAGAATTAGACTCTTGTTTAGAGATGAGAGTATGTTTAGCCTAATGCAGGTTGGGAAGGGAGATCAAGGGGTTTGTGAGTTTTCTGTGTGCATTGTTTGGAGGGAGGTGTGAGGAACAGATGAACTAGGCTGTCAAGTGCATTAGTATAAGAGAGGCCAGCCTGGTCTAGGACAGTTAGGGCTATACAGAGAAACCCTGTCCTGAAAAAACAAACAAACAAAAAACAAACAAACAAACAAAAAAAGTCCTATATTAAACAGTAGGTGGAAGAAATTTTAAAAAGACCATTATTATATAATTTTGTTTCTTTGTTTATGGTTTTTGAGACAAGGGCTCATGTATCCCAGGCTAGCTTCAAGTTCATTATGTAACTGAAGTTCTCACACACACACACACACACACACACACACACACACGCACACGCACACGCACACGCACACGCACACACATAGCTAGCACCGTCTAATTTCTACAACCTGTCATGCTGCTCATGACGAATAGTTAGTCCTCATTAGCTCTCATTCCATTTCATATACTGTGTCCTGTAACCTTGTTGGTTCCACAACTGCTGAGAGGTTTTTCCTAGAGGTGAAAGCCAACCTTCACTTTTAAAGTGTCTGGGTTTTTTTTGTTTTGTTTTTTGTTTTTCCTTTGTGGTCTGGTCTGTGTTGAGGTGCATCCCATTAAGTTTTTGCACCAAGAGGAATAGCAGAAGATCCAACAGAGAATGTCTTCTGTTCTGGATACACTCTCCTGGCCTAGTGTGTGATATTCAAAGCAATCATCTCCATGAATACACTAGCCTCTTATTTGTGTAGAATTCTGTGGCAGGAGAATGTCAAAGGAGCCAGGTATGAGTCTCAAATACCCTCCTCTCTCTGAACTTTTTAATGCAGTCATCAATGGCATTACTTTCCTTTTGGCACTGAGACTTCAAGCCCAGCCGAGCCCAGAGCTACAGAGGTAAAAAAGCAAAGGTTTTGTGAATCGCTGAGTGTACAAATAAACGCCATTCTCACTACCTTGGTCCCAAAGGTCAGGTTTACTGGCAATGGGAGAAATCACGTCAACTCTCAGCTTAGCGATAACTCCACTTCACTGTCTATTCCACTATCCTGTAAGGCCCCCTTACACCGAGGGACATTTACAGGAGGCGAGATAAAGAGATCTTAATATCAGTTCATTGTTCTTTTGAATAGAACAAATTATCTGCACCGAGTGTTGTGTGCGTGGCTATCAGGGCGAGGGGTAAGACATCCAGTAAACCCTGAGATAGTATTGTTGACAGGAATGTGCTAAGTGCTAACGAGAAATCTAGTTATTCTGACTGTGACTTACCTCCATCCTTACCACAGTAGACAATGTTCCTGGTTACCCCATGAGCAGGAGCCCTTTCAGACTTAGCACTGGGGCATCATTCAGCATGGACCAAGCATTGATGGCCAGAGCTATTTTCAATCTATTCTTTATTGGCTATATAATAATCACAAAATAGAAACACAATTTCTCAGCTGTCCTTCCTTACATTTTGACCTCACAACTAAGTTACAGCAACACAATGGCATCTTGAAAATGGCAGACAACAAGAAAAAGGCCTGGCTCCTTAATATTTGAAGCATCATATCACCCAGCATTTCCTACCAGAGTCACTCACTCATTCAGTGATTCATGTTTTAAAACAAGGTCTTATGCAGCCTAGGCTAGTCTCAAACTTGCAATATAACTGAGGCTGACAGTAAACTCCAGCTGCCATGCCCTAGAGCTGGGATGACAGACACACGCCACACCTCTTGCCTGCTGGTATTTCAACAGGAGAGAGATACACTTTATTACTGTGTTGTGTGTGTGTGTGTGTGTGTGTGTGTGTGTGTGTGTTGCTCAAGTCACCATATTTTCAGCCTAAGCTATGAGCTAACTGGGATAGGCATCTAGCAAGAGTAAACATACGTAGCTCTGAAAAGGAGATGTCCATTCTGTTGTTCTCACATCGGACCTCCACTATTATTGTTGTAGCTAACTTCTTGATCCCAGGAAGCATCCATTAGCGTACTGAGGAAGGAGTTTGACTGACAGCGGAGAACAGACATGCTCGATTGATTTTACCAGCACTCTGCTGGGGGGGGGGGTAGAGAACTGAACGGACTGTTTTCCACCCACCCCCAAGTTACATTCATGTATTCATTTGTTTGTTTGTTTGTTTACCTCATGTGACGCAGCACATATAGGGAGGTCAAAGGACAACACTCGGGGGCTCCGTGATCAAACTCAGGTCACCAGACTTGTGGCAAGTGCTTTTACCTGCTGAACTCTCTTACCAGCGTTTGGTGGGAATACAAATACCCTCATATTCTGAAGCTAGCCTAAGAAGTTCGTATATCATCAGTAGCTTGCCCAAATCTTCTGGTTGCTAATGTTCGATGTTCCTGTTTCCCCAAGTTCCTGACCATTCAGCCAAACGGTTGGGTCACATCCACAAGTCTCTGATGTCTGTCAGGGGATCCCAAGGAAGCAGGTGACTATACTTCAGAATAAAGTTCTCCCCAGCAGGAGGGGGAGTGTTTTTCAGTGCCCCTTGGGTGCATCTAATGCCACAACAGTGCCGGTATCTAGTCCAACACGATCTGTAAATTGGTTAGAGATTTTCTTCCTCTCTTTATCGTGCCTATGGGTTTCATGTTGCTATGTATGTGGGGTAAGGGAGGGGAACTAGTTTGTGGCTAATGAGAGGACCTCAGGTTGAAGGACCTACATCACACCAAACTCTCAATTGCCGCATCCCTCAGTGATGGAATGCTGCTGGCCACCCCCCACTCCAGAGTACTATCTTGGATTAGAGAGAAGAAGGACAATCCCACCCAGCTGGTGATAAGCAACGGGACCAGCTAATCTCTGTGTGTCTACAGTCAAATAGTCATTATCAGGATCTGATATCAAATTAAGAGCTATTTATCAAAAAGAGAATAGGTCTTTGTTGAAGAGAGAAAGTCTTCATGATAAAATCGGGTCCTTGATAGGATTTGCTGGTTTAGGCCTGCCACAGGCTCTAGAGAATTCTAAATTAGCTACGCAGACACTAGAGACTGTCACGGCAGTGGAAGCCACTGCCAGCCATCTTTCACCGTGGGTTTTTAACACCAGAGGTTTTCTAGGTTGTTCAAGACACATGTTAACCACCAAGTATGTTTTGTCTTCTCAAGGCAGTTTCTAGGCACAGCGAGATATCCTTTTACGGTGAATGTCCTGGTACATCTCAGTCACTGGAGTCCAGAATTGGTGAGAACACAGTATGGTATTTCTACATGCGCAGCTTCGGTTCACCAAGATAGGCATGGTATACCCATCTCTCTCTCAGGGAGGATAAACTAATTCTGGTATTCTCAGCTTGTTGCCATAGGAAACATGTATCCATCAAATACACAAGAGCGTGTGAGAAGCCTCTTCTGATTGATTTGACCCCTTAAAGAAAGGACAGCTCTGTATACCTGGAATCCCAGCTGAGACAAGAGTTTTGAGATCAGTCTGGATAGTAAGAACCTCTGTCTCAAACAAAAGAGGGCTCTCTCTCTCTCTCTCTCTCTCTCTCTCTCTCTCACACACACACACACAGAGACAGACAGACAGAGAGACAGAGACAAAGAGAGAGTTGAGATATAATGTCCAGACCTATTTATCTTCAGCCCAAGTCAACCTCAAGCTCAATAAAGACATGGCAGGAATTCTTCCTTTTTGACTAGTGTTCCTCAGTAAGCTGCCTGTATCAACCATTTTCAATCTTTTTTTTATTGTA
Organism: Tokudaia tokunoshimensis; assembly: GCA_036184795.1. NCBI lineage: Eukaryota > Metazoa > Chordata > Mammalia > Rodentia > Muridae > Tokudaia > Tokudaia tokunoshimensis. The sequence continues at coordinate 41,409,767 of BTHU01000013.1, forward strand.
AATATTCTGTGTGTATGTGTGAATACAAGAACCCACAGAGGCCAGAGTGTTGGGGCTTCCTCCCTGCAGCTAGCCTTACTGGCAGTCGTGAGTTGCCTGAAGTGGGCGCTGGGATTCCAGCTCCAGTCTCCTGGAAGAGCTGTGCCTGTGTTCCTCTGCTGAGCCACCTCTCCAGGCCCCAAGGCACTTTTTCTCATTTTAAAGGAAGCACAGTTGGAGTTTATAGTGAAGAGCTTTTAGCATAGACTTGAGTGTGCAAGTTAAGACAGAAAGAGAAGTTGAGAGAAAGACACAGCCTTGTGCGAATGTGTGCTTCTCCTGGGCACATCGGCAACCGCCACTTTGAAGTTTAGTTTTACTTTTAGAAATACATTTAGAGCTTGTAGTTTTCAATCCCTCCACAGAATGTTAGTACCGGTCCCATTTTACAGTCACATTAAGTGACTAAGCTTGCCCAAGTCACACATCAGTAATTAAATGTAAGTAGTTTAGATCCTGACCAGCTCTCTCAGACATCACTTCCTTGTGATAAATAAAATATTAAACACAGGAAAACCGTGTCTTTCCTTGCACAGCTTGCATGGAAGGAAAGCTGTAGAAATTATTCTTTGAGAAAAGAGTCAATCGAACCCCTGGATGGTTTTGTAAAGCAGTTTTTCAGGTAACTGTGCTTCAGATAGAGCCTAGTTCCCAGGACATGCTAGGCCAGCTGTATCTCCAGCCATCAGGCGAACTGAAATTTTTTTCCCCTCTCCTCCCTCCCCTTCTAGTATTTCCCTTGGCCATTTATGAAATTGCACTCCTTTATGCTTCTTTATGAGTTCATTGTTTGTCTTCCTCCTAAGACAGGGAATTCCTTGAAGGGAGCGATCATATTTCTTTTCCTTTTATCTTTGGCATTAATGTACAATGGAGGATTGCTCATCATAAAGACAGCAAATTATTCTATTCAAAAGAAATAGCACTAATTATTCAAACTCAGTGTTTGTGAATACCTTCTCCCCAAGGGCACAGGCTTATTTCAGAGCCTTTGATTGAACAAGTCCGGATACTATTCTTCTAAGAGTTAAACATTCTTTTCCTTGTTTCACAATCAAGGACCTCACTGTCAAAAGGTCAAGTGGCTTACCAAAAGTTATAACGCCAGTCACTGTTGGGGGGGAAAAAAACTCCAACCACCTAGGAGTTGTCTTTTCTTATTACAGAACAACTCTCTACAAGCTGAATTAATTCATGAATATTTTAAAAATATTTAAAAAGTGTATTTGAGGACAACGAAGCCAATCTTGAATACAAAACAGTCACTTATGTTAACTTTTTTTTCCTTATGAATTATTTTGAAAATTGATCCCGAAGGGGATCCAGAACCATCTTTCTGTGCTATCTTTGTTTTCTGCACATTATTTCAGTAAATAAGAGCTGCATCCTCCCAGGAGAGCTGTAGGGCGGAGGTGAGATAAAGTCGCACACCACTTAACTTGTTTTGGCCTCAGTAAGGAAACGTGGCCACTCCAGATGTTTCCATGGTCTGAGCGCATCGGATCCAGTGGGTAGGCGAGGCTGGGCCGAGACTCAAAGAAGGGGGCTTTCTTTTAGCCAAGAACAAAGTTCCTGCTTCCGCTCACAAGGGCTTCTTTTTTAAGAAGGAAAATTGTTGCTACTCAGTTAGAGATTAGTTCTTGCTGATGACGATCCGGAAACTTGAATTTCTAAGCGTGGAAAGAGTTAATTTTCTCCCTTGTGTCTGCCCCAGAGACTGTCCTGTCCCTCAGACTTTGTTAATAGCATCAACATCCATGGAACCTCAAACTCATTCCGGAAACTCCGTCTCCCTCACTTTTCTGCGTCTGTCCGTTCACTGTACCTCCTCCCCTCCTGTGTAATGGGCCTGCCGTCTGCCCACTACCTCTCTGCATCTCATTCCGGATGATGACAGTCCCTTAGGTGCCTTTCCTGCCTCCACTCTATTTCTGGCCCTTTTCCTCACCAGTTTAACACAGTTATTTGTATACCTAAAAACAACCTGTCTTTGCCTTTATTTGATTTTTTTTGAGACAGGTGGCTTTGGCTAGCCTGGAACTCAATAAGCAGATCAGACCGACCTAGAACGCACAGAGATCTTCCTGCCTCCGCCTTCCTAATGCTGGGACTAAAGGCCTGTGACACTACTCCTGATGTTTTATGTTTTTATTAGTAATATTAATTATACCTAATTGTGGATTTCATTATGACATTTTCATACATGTACATAATATGTTTCAACCATATTTACCCCCATTACCCTCTCCTGTCCCTCTCCATCCCGCTAATCTCTTTTTCTTTATTCCTAGACCCTCCCACGTTCGAGCCTTTTTTCCGTTAGAGTTGCTCACAGGAGTATGGGTGAGAGGTTATTTACAGGAGCATAGCTATTTTGCCATTAGCAACACCTTTGAAGACAGCGTCTCCCTTCCGATGGTCTACACATCCTCATGGATGGGAGGGAGACTCAGGAATCTCCCCTGGCCACCACTAAATGTCTGTATCCTCAGAGAAGGGAGGCTTTTGTTGTTGTTTTCCACACTCAAATTTAAGTATTTATGTCAAGTCCTCCCCCTCCCTTGAAATAGAGTCTTACATAAAGCTGGCCTTGACCTTGCTCTATAGTAACGGATAGCCTTGAACTCTCACTCCTCTTGCCTTTACCTTCTCAGTGCTGGGATTACCAGGGTGTTGCCACACCCAGTATGTGGGGTACTGCTGACTGAACCCAGGGCTCTGTGTTTGTCAGGCAGGCAGGCTATCATTTGCCCAGTGTCCACTCCACAGCTTTGAAGGCAGGGTCAGACTTAGGACGTGCTCAGCTGCTTTGAGGCTTTGAGGTTGGGAACTGTGGGTTTTTTTGTTTTTGTTTAACAGGTATCCCAATGTAGCCCTGGGATGCAGACCACCAGGCTGTCCTCAGACTCACAGAGACCCACTGCCTCTGCTTCCTGAGTGCTGGAACATGCGCTACCACTGCCCGGCTGTAAGGCATTTTCTTAATTAGTGATCAATGTAGGAGAGCCCATTGTGGTCTGGTGGTCTCCTGGGTTCTATAAGAAACCAGAGCCAGGCAGTGGTGGCGCACACCTTTAATCCCAGCACTTGGGAGGCAGAGGCAGGTGGATTTCTGAGTTCAAGGCCAGCCTGGTCTACAGAGTGAGTTCCAGGATAGCCAGGGCTACACAGAGAAACCCTGTCTCGAAAAACAACAACAAAACAAAACAACAACAACAAAAGAAACCAGACAGAGCAAGCCACGGGGAGCAAGTCAGTGAGCAGCACCCATCCGTGGCCTCTGCATCAGCTCCTGTCTCCAGGTTCCTGCCTGTCTGAGCTCCTGTCCTGACTCCCTTTGATGATGAACTGCAATGTGGAATCATAAGCTGAATAAACCCTTTCCTCTCCAAGTTGCTTTGGTCACGGTGTTTCATCACAGCACTAGTAACCCTAACAAGATATCCTCATAGGATCAGGTATTTGAACACTTAGTTACAGGTCGGTAGAGCTGTTTAGGGAGGTTTATGGGGCTCAGCCTTGCTGGAGGAAGTGTATCACCTGGGGTGAGCTTTGAGATTACATAGTCTTTCCCCACTTCCAGTTCATTCTCTCTACTTAGTGCTAGTAGATGAAGAGCTGTGCTCTCAGCTTCCTAATCCTGATAGCCTCTTGTTGGATTCTTCCCTTCCGTGATGGTCTCTTTCTTCCCCCTCTGCAACTGTAAGCCCACGTCAACTCTGCTGTAAGTTATCTCATGGTAACAGAAAAGTAACGAATTCTTCTCCTCCCGCACCTTTGGCCCAAGTTGTCCACAAACTCAAGATCCTCCTGCCTCAGTCTCTTGAACACTGTGATTTATAGGTTGAGCTGTTTCTTGGTGCACCATGTTTCCCAATCAGATGGAACCATGTGACTTCTGGTCAAAGAGCTAATTCCAAATCTTTGAGTCAGTGTATGACCCAACTCTGTCTTCTGTTGGCAACCAGGAATGACTTGTGATGAAATGGCCTAAACTTACCACATTGCTGGAATGGCTTTGAAGAGCTCTCTGAACCTGCACTAGATGAGTTGCTTCACTTTGGAGTTTATCTGCTCTGGGGGTATGCCCTTAATGAGTCTAACTCCATTTGTTACATAGCTGTATTTAGCTTCTTGTTATATTGAATTCTAATGGATTATTTGTCTCCCACAAAATAACTAGAAATTTCAAGTTTAGACTCTATGTATTATTTTGCATCTAACACAATGTTATGTTCAAGCTGAACTTGTTAAAAATCAAACTTGGATTTACTTGCCAGCTGTTGTCCTTCCAGTGTTCCCTACTTCAGTGACTGTCACCCTCTAACCACCCATTCTCACCAGAAGCTAGAAATACTTTTCTTATTGTTCTCTTACTTAAGCCAAGAAGCACCCAGGAGGTAGTTGTACCTCCCTATATCTTGAGTTTGTCATGCTTCTTACATTTGGATTCTCTCCCCTCAAAACACTGAGAGATGGCTCAGTGGTTATGAGCACTGGTTTCTCTTGCAGAGGACCCCGGATTCAAGTTCCAGCACCCACATGGCAGCTCAGAACTCTCTATAACTTTAGCTCCAGGGGCATCTGACACCCTCTTCTGGTCTCTGGAAATCAGGCATGTATGTGTTATACAGACATACATGAAGGCAAAACATCCATACACATACAATAAAAATAAATGAATCTTTAAAGATTTATTTATTTATTATATGTAAGTACACTGTAGCTGTCTTCAGACACTCCAGAAGAGGGCATCAGATTTCATTACAGATGGTTGTGAGCCACCATGTGGTTGCTGGGATTTGAACTCAGGACCTTTGGAAGAACAGACAGTGCTCTTAACCACTGAGCCATCTCTCCAGCCCCAAATGAATCTTTAAAAACACTTTTGTTCAGTAATAGGTATTGAACATAGGACCTTGTGCAGGCACTGAGTTCCATCCCAGCCCTCTCATTTTTAATAATTAAAAAATTACACGTATTTATTTTGTATGTATGTAAGGGCACACAAGTGTTGTGGTGCTTGTGTGGAAGTATAAGACAGCTTTGAGGGTCAGGTCTCTCCTTGCGGGCTCTGGGGACTGAATTTAGGTTGTCAGGCTTGGCAGCATGTGCCTTTACCTACTGAGCACTTGCAAAAGTTATATAAGTCTGTGTATGTATATATGAATGTGTGTGTATATATCTATATATGAATGTGTGTATGTCTATGTGTGTATGTATGAATGTATGTGTGTGTGTCTGGGTAGTGTATATATGAATGTGTGTGTGTGTCTGTGTAGTGTATGTATATGTGTGTACATATGAATGTGTGTGTGCACGCTCATGTGTGTATAAGTATCTGTGTAGTGGCTCTATGAGTGTGTGTGTGTGTGTGTGTGTGTAGGCCAGAAATCTGGTATCTTTCACTACTGTTCTGTCTCTACCTTATTCCCTAAGCCCAGAATTCAGTGACTGGGTAGACAAGATGTCCATCAAGCTCTGGAGACCTACTTGTCTACACCTGTACTAGGGGTACAGTTGATCACCGTGCCTGCTTTTTGACATGAGTACTAAGGGTCTGGACTCAGGGTCTTATGTTGTGTGACAAATATTTTCATGCAGAGATGCAGCACACACATCTCTTTGCCCCAGATAGGGAGCCCACTAGAGGCCAAAGCACAGATACCACCAAAGTCCACCTTGGTGAACCAATGAGCTTTATTGGGGTAACTTACAGGAGTGCAGGTGAGGGGTCACTTACAGAGGCAGAAATGACACAAAGACAGCTGCACCACCGGGGCCCATCCCAGCAGAGGTGACAGACAGCTCACAGAGCTGGGAACCTGGAGCACACAGCACAGCCCGCAGGCAGCTCCGCAGGCTGGAGAGGGTCCTTTCCAGGTGACTCGGTTGGTCAGCTGAGAGGGACTCTCAGCTTTTATGACGTACTCTGGCAGTGAGGGCCTAATGAATTTGGCTATTTTCAGGGACTTTGTGAAGCTATATTGAGTTGTTTAAGCATTCTGTTTAAGGAGCTTCCTGCAGAATGCAGTGTTTCCATCTCTGAGGAGACTGTTAATACCGCATCAGTAGAGCAAGGCCTTACCCCTGAGTCACCTCCGCAGACCAGTCCTTTTTTTATTTTAATAATTCTTAATTGAAATGGGACTTGCTGTCTTCCTGCCTCAGTTTCTTGGGTAGGTGGTATTACAGACAGGTGCCACCATTTCCAGCTAGATAGTCCATTTTCTTTTTTTTTTTTTTTTTTGGTTTTTTGAGACAGGGTTTCTCTGTGTAGCCCTGGCTGTCCTGGAACTCACTTTGTAGACCAGGCTGGCCCCGAACTCAGAAATCCTCCTGCCTCTGCCTACCAAGTGCTGGGATTAAAGGCATGTGCCACCACCACCCGGCTGATAGTCCATTTTCTTGATTGAATTGTAAATTCAGTTGAATTCCATAGGTTCAATAGCTTGAGTTTTATTTTTGAAATCGTGCATCTTCTCAAATTCTTAACTTCCAGATGCCTATCCTTATATTCTTCAGAGAGTATTAGCAATGACAGGAGAAAGGTCCACAACGGCTGTTTGTTTGTTTTATTGGCAGGGTCTCACTTTGTAGCCCAGGCTAGTCAGGAAGTTAGTATGTAGCCCAAGCTGGTCTTGAATTTGCAAGTCCTCTTGCCTCAGCCTCCTGAGTTCTGGAATCACAGGCACGAGGCACTATCTATGTCAGAGGAGGAACCTCTTGGGAGTGAAAGATGGCTTCGAGACTCACTTAGCAGACAGATACTGTCTGAAAAGCTCCTGGGTATTCCTCAAGGCGGGATGAACTTGGTCAACAGTCTTGCTCTTTAATTTCGGGCAATCTGGACTCAGAGGCCTTCCCTAAGAGTGGACTTTGGGAAGTCCTCAACTTTACATTTTGTCTGTCAGTGGCTGTTGACCTGTTGAGCATGCGCTAAGAGGAAGTCTTGCTTGGCCAGTCCTCACAGGACAGTGGGAAACTGCACTGTGTCTTTGGAACCTCACAGCTGCAGTGTGCTTTATCCCCTAGGTAAGGCTGATAGGGACACTTTATAATCAGTGTCTTCAGAGGGAAGTTCCAGAATAAGAAACAATCTAATATAACCAAAATAAAATGGTCCTGTTGCTTTGTGACTTCATACTCAGAAAACAGAAGTACTTTTTAAAGATTTATTTATTTATTTATTATATGTAAGTAAACTGTAGCTGTCTTCAGACATTCCAGAAAAGGGGATCAGATCTCCTTACAGATGGTTGTGAGCTACCATGTGGTTGCTGGGACTTGAACTTAGGACCTTCAGAAGAGCAGTCAGTGCTCCTAACTACTTAGCCATCTCTCCAGCTCCCAAAAGTACTTTTTTTAGGTCACACATCTTACCTCCACAAATGTGTTCAAATGCTATTCATGCTGAGCAAAGAAAAGCTGTTCTTAAACTTTAATAAATAACTAGTTTTCCAAGAATTCAGAGCTGAGACACACCTTCAAGTCACAAGCACAGAGGAGTTGGCATTTAGAGATTTACTGAGTTACTAAGGAGCTAAGGTTTAGTCAGTTGTTATGTATTGTAATGCTAAATTCTGTACTCACTAATCTGAGGAGTCAACTCTTACCTTTACTAGCTTTTGTTGTGTAAAACTTGTCCCTTAGTTTAAAACTATTGGTTGAATAAAGATGCCTACAGCCTATAGTTGGGCAGAAGAGAGGTTGGTGAAGTTTCAGCTCCGGGGCTTGAGATCTGATGTAGGACCTTGAGAGGGAGTAGAGAGGTGATGGGAGAGGAGAAGACACCAATGGGTAGGTGAATCATGAAAACATGGCCAAGAGGGTTGGCCAATTGGAGTAAGAGTGGTCCAGGCAGAAAGTGGCAAGTTATAACTTGGGGTTACTCGGGGAAGGAAGGCAAAATAAATAGCTCAGAAGGTTGATGTCTCCTCAGCTCTGTTCTGTTAAAGCATATTATAAATGTAAAGACTTTGTGTCTTTTATCTGGGAACTGAATGATCAAAGGCAGGGTAGAAGCTCCCAATTAATATTAATTTTAAACCACAACAGAGCTATTTTTATTAGGGTGTATATTTGATTACTGAGTTATTAAAGAGCTACTTATATATACACACTAATAAAAGTACCTGTACACACACACACACACACACACACACACACACACACACACACACATTTCTGTTTTGGAACAAAGTCTCCTTCTGCAGCCAGGGTTGACCTCAGCCTCCCAATTGAGCTACCACACTGGCGTACTGGTGTATATTTGAGGACTCTGACTATTAGGTTGTGACACACTTTAGCATATTGAGATGAATTACTCATACTTTTATGTTTCACAACTGATTAAGAAGCAAAAACAAACTAATCTTTAACACACAGTCACAGTTTCCGAGATGTAGCAGGTTGACTTTGTGTCTCTGTAAAGATGGACAGTAGTGGGGTTTTTGTTGTTGTTTTATTTATTTTGGTTTTTTTTGTTTTTGTTTTTGCTTTTTAAATTTAAACACATATCACATATTGGTCTCATTAGGCTGCTTTTAATAAAACCATAGTGTAGGTAACTTAAACTACAATCCAAACGACCCAACCAAAACCAAAACAAAAAACTACAACACCACACAGTTCCATGGATTAGAAGCTAAGACTGAGATACTGGGCCATTTGACCCTGACGAGGCTTCTCCTGCTTTCCCACATGGTTGACCCAGGGGAAACCAGATCTCTGGCGTCTCTACTTAAAGAAGCATTAATCTCACCAGCCTAGAACCTACTCCCATGTTCTGACTTAATTAAGACTCCTCAAAACCTTGTCTCTTAAAAACCACCCGAGGGTGGGGCCACAAAAATCTAGTCAGTCACCAGCAATAATTTAAAGGGTTTCTCATTTTGTTGTATTCTGGGCTTTAAAATTATTGTTGCTGTTGTTGTTGTCGTCAGGGGAGGAGCACACACACACAAGCATGTTTGCCTGCAGAAGGCAGAGGATAACTCTGACGAGTGACTCTCTCCCACCCTCACGTGGGCTCCAGGGATGAACTCATAACATTGTACTTTTACCTGCTGAGCCATCTTGTCAGCTCCGACTTCTGGCTTAAATATTTAAAAACATTCTTTGACGACTTTATACACGTATTTAATGTCTTTGGTCATCTTCACACACATCCTCATTACCCCTTTCACCCCATTCCCCCTTGAACATCTTTCTCCCAGCACTTGTACTTCTTATTGTGTCTTTTTGTTTTCTGTTTTTGTTGTTGCTGTTGTTGCTTTTTTGCCTGTGACCCACTGGGCGTGGGTAGGGGGTTATTTCCTGGAGCATGAGCAATTTACCAGTGGCTGCACTCTGGAAAATATGACTTCCTTTCCCCCAGTAAATATTAACGGCCAGGGGCGCCGCAGGGAGAGGTGAACCCTTATGAATCCCTTCCCCATTCATACATGCGGCTTTTGGGAGTTGCTAGGGTGCCAGTTCCCAGAGAGTAAGATGTATATATTTCCCTCTCAACAGACATTGCATTAGTTTTATTTCCCCAACTGCAACCATTTGCTTGGATCCCCGTTACCGGCGCATGAGCTCTTCACTTTGTGATTGGCTGAGAGGATTCCGGAGGTGGGCACTTCCTGTTCTATTTGGGGAGTTGAGGTGGGGGTTTCAAACTCTACAAAATTCCTTCTGTCTACCGGCCTCGTGTAGCGATCATGTTGCATTCCTCTTTACATGCCGCACTGTTAACTTCAGTAAAACTTAGAGATGTCACAGAAGTTCTTTCTACTGGGCGGTCTCTCTTACAGTGTAGTCCTGAATAAGCAATCAGTGCCTGTCGAAACACAAGTGTTCAGGGCAAAAAGGAGCCTTTCCTGTTTGTGTGGAGACAACACTGTATACTCCTTGTCTGTGCAGCACACACTAAGTCCTTAGTACTACAACATTAGAGTTTTTTTTTTTTAATAAATAACTTATTTATTATTATTATATGTAAGTACACTGTAACCATCTTCAGACACACCCGAAGAGGGCATCAGATCGCATGACAGTTGGTTGTGAGCCACCATGTGATTGTTGGGATTTGAACTCAGGACCTTCAAAAGAGCAGTCAGTGCTCTTAACCGCTGAGCCATCTCTCTAGCTCCAACATTAGAGTTTAACTCAACTTTAATAATCTAGGATGTAACCACAAGAGAAATAATATATGTACATAAATTAAGGTAAATTTAATAAAAATTTAAGGTAAATTGAACTTTTCTTTCCCTCAGCTGATCTTATCTGTATGGGCATTTCCTTTTTTCCAGAATACAAACTAAGTCAATACATGTATTTTTAGATGCTGATATTTATCAATGTTACTGTCTACAGATAAATTCTATTATGCCTAAAATTATGTTTTAGATGCTTTAAAAATTGAAAGAAAACTTGTGATCTTATTGACATGCAAAACACTTACTCAGAGTCAATATGTCATCATCTCTGTCAGAGTTATCAAACCTCTGTAAAGATTTATGTAAAGAATATATAGCATGACTGACCATGTGTGGAACTGATGTATGTGACCTTACTATTGGTTGAGAGAGAGGAACGGCTGCCTTCTGATGGAGACTAAGACTCGGCAGGCAAGCTGTCCAGGTCAGTTTCCACTCTGCCACTTCCTGGCTTAGTGATATCCCTATGCCCTGTCTTCTTCCCATCTATAAAATGAGGTAATAGTAAAAGGACCCACACCCTAGGGTTGCTAGAGAGATGAAATAAAATCATTTATACTGAGCGTTAAAGATGCCACTGCTAGGTAGAAAATTCACATAACCATTTGTTCCTGCTGTGTTGTGAATAGAAGCCCGGGGCGGGTGTCAGATATTCTGAATTTGAATCTAAGCTTGGTCACCTTGGACAGTTTCCTGAATATCATATGGCTTTAACTTCTTCATCTGAAAATAGGACTAGGAACAAGGTAAGAACCCACCGAAACAGTAGAGCAAAATGCTTAGAGGAGCCCTAGTCTGTAATAGGAATCGAGAGGGCACCAGCTAAGGGCACATATAGGCCTCCTGGGCATGGACTGAAGTGGGAAAGCACAGATATGGTATCAAGTGAGAAGTGCTGTATCATGTTTCACAGCTTGGAGGATAACTTAGGGTCATGTATATTTAGTAGTAATGTGACTCCCGGCATCTATCTTGCTTATTATGAAAATGATTTTCTTTTTTTGGGTCTCTATGTCACCCTAAGCCCAGAAACCCAGGGGTTATCATCTGCCTCAAGAGGTCAGTTCTGGTGACTGGCCTCTGCTGTTGGGAGCTCCTTGTTGCTCCAGTGGTGGACACTTGTGTGGTGGTTGGGGCTGGGTCATCCCTTCCTTTGTACGTTGCTCGAACCAGAGTCACCCGCCACCCCTCCATGATCCAAGTCAGAAGATCAAGGTGTTACTTACCCACTTTTCAATAGCAATGCAATGACTAACGGCGTAGTAAAGGGAACTGGAAAAAAAAAACCCTCCAAATATTTGGAAATTGAACAACAAGCTTGTGAATGGTTTTTGGACCAAAGGAAGAATTCTAACAGGAATTAGAAAAACTTTTCAATTGATTACTACCAACAATGACAAGGCACATCAGCACAGTAACTGCTAGAGCACTTAGACAGGTTTTTGTTTTGTTTGTTTCTTTGTTTCTTTGTTCGAGACAGGGCTTCTCTGTGCAGCCCTGGCTGTTCTGGAACTCACTCTGTAGACCAGGCTGGCCTCGAACCCACAGAGATCCACTTGCCTCTGCCTCTTGAGTAATGAGATTAAAGTCATGAGTTACCACCACCCAGCCAAAAAATGTTTTGAAAATAGGCCCATCTAGGTGTCACTGATGGAGTCTTTAAACATTTAAGAACCAGATAACACTTCAATTTTTCCGAAAGCCCAACCCCAGTGGATCTTCAACTGTTCTATGAAATAGGAAGGCAAGAAAGACTTCCCAGCTCTTCCTACACAACCTGTGTTACCCTGACGCCAAAGCCAGACAAAAACCCAGCAATAAAGAAAGTTATAAACCAATTTCCCAATGAACACAGATGCAAAGCTTCCCAGCAAACAATTGCACCCCAGATTTAAGAAGATATCAAAAACATCATTCACAATGATTAAATTGACTCTTTTCCAGAGATTTAGGGATCATCCAATGCAAATCGACAAATGTAATACATAATACAAATGGATTCAGTGACAGAAATCATATGGTTGTCTCAGTAGATACAGAAAAAGGCCAAATCCAGTATTTCTTTTTGATTAAAAACCTTAGAGAGGCCGGGCAGTGGTGGTGCACGCCTTTAATCCTAGCACTTGGGAGGCAGAGGCAGGCGGATTTCTGAGTTCAAGGTCAGCCTGGTCTACAGAGCGAGTTCCAGGACAGCCAGGGCTATACAGAGAAACCCTGTCTTGAAAAACCAAAAAAAAAAAAAAAAAAAAAAAAAACCTTAGAGAGGTGCTGGGGATATGGCGCAGCAGCTGACAATTTGTGCTGTTCACATAGAGGACCTGAGTTTGGCTTCCAGCATCCACATTAAATTGCTTACCATCACCTGTATCTCCAGTTCCAAGGGACCCGAGGCCTCTAATGACCGCCTCTGCCCCCGCCCCCTCCCACCCCCCACCCCCCCACCCCCGCCTCCCAGACCAGGCAGCTGCATTGACATGCACATACCCTACCTCCATATACATAATTAAAAACATAAATCTTTAAAATCAAAAAATGAGAGAGACTAAGATTGAGAGACCATATCTAAAGATTCTAAAGCTTATATAGGGCAAACCTAAAGCCAATATCTCAGTAAATGGGGGAAAAATCTCAATGCATTTCTGCTAAGTCAGAAATAAGACAAGAGTGTCTACTTTCTCCACTCTTATTCAATATAATGCTTGAAGTCTTAGCTAGAGCAACAAGACAATGAGGAAAATAAGAAGAGGGCACATAGGCAAGGAAGATGTCAAATGTTATTCTTATTTGTGGATGATATGGTCTCATTCGTAAGAGTCTTAGTGCTTCCACCAGAAAACTCAGGTAAACATCTTCAGAAGAACAGCAGGAAACAAAATTAACACATGAAAATCAGTAACCTTCCTATATATCAGTGACAAGCAGGCTGAGAAAGAGATCGGGAAGCAACCCATTCACCCTTACTTGAGAAACATTTGTATAAATCTAACCAAGGAAGAGAAAGGACTGTTCTAGTGAAGACTTTAAAATATTGAAGAACATTCTAGAACATGGAAAGATCCCCGTGCTCATGGGTTAGAATTAACAATAGGATAGCGGCCATACCATCAAAAACAATGTACAGATCTGATGCAATTCCCATCAAATGTTCAATGTCAGTCTTCACATAGATAGATAGATAGATAGATAGATAGATAGATAGATAGATAGATAGATAGATAGATAGATAGATAGATAGAAAAAGAGAATCTTTAAAATTCATATGAGAGCACAAAAGACCCCAGGAAGCAACCCTGAGCATTAAGAACATTGTTGGAGGTTTTGACAGACTCCATTTCAAGTTATTCTGGGACCACAGTGGCAAAACCAACATGGTGCTGCCACAAACCCAGACAGACAGACAGACCAAGCGAACTCTTGGAGAACCCAGACACAAACCCAGACAGACAGACAGACCAAGCGAACTCGATGGAGAACCCAGACACAAACCCAGACAGACAGACAGACCAAGCGAACTCGATGGAGAACCCAGACACAAACCCAGACAGACAGACAGACCAAGCGAACTCTTGGAGAACCCAGACACAAACCCAGACAGACAGACCAAGCGAACTCGATGGAGAACCCAGACACAAACCCATGCCACCAGATTGTTTGACAAATGTGCCAAAACCAAACACTGGACTAAAGACAGCTTCTTCAACAAATGATGGTGGAGAAGCTGCATATTCATATGGAAGAAGATTTCTGTCTTTCCTCGGTCAAGACCTTAACATAACCCTGAAATTCTTAAAGTATCAGAAGTAAAAACCAGGGAAAAATGCTTCAAGATAGAGGCATATGCAAGTTTTTTCTGAATGAGACTCCAGGAACTCAGGGACTAATGCTAGCAATTGAGAAACAGGATCTCAGGAAATTAAAAAGGGTCTGTGTAGCAAAGACAATAGTTAATTAAGTAAAGTGCTGACTTATGGAATGGGAGAGAAATCTTTATTACCTATACACCAGACAGGGTTAATACCTGCAATATAATAACTAAAAAAATCAAACCAGAAGGTAAACAACCCAGGCAGAAGTGGGCTAATGTAACAGGCTGATGGTTTTAAAAGATGAAATAAAAATGGCCAATACACACCAAAAAGGGAAGAACTTGAGAGGCAGAGGCAGGCAGATCTCTGTGAGCCTGAAGACAGCCAGCTCCACATGGCAAAGGCCAGCTAAGGCTATAGAGTGAGTCCCTGTTAAAAAACAAACACGTAAAAAAGTAGGGGCCTAGAGAGATGGCTCAGTGGTTAGGAACCCCTGCTGGATTTGGTTCCCAGCACCCACATGGTGTCTTACAATTGTCTGTAACTCTAGTTCCAGATGATCCATTGTCCTCTTCTGGCTTTCAGGATCACCAGGCACACAAATGTGAATAGACATACGTGGAGACAAAAACTTCCATATGCACAAAATAAAAAATGAATACATATGTATATATTAGAACCAAATGGTATATAAGACGGTTTGGCAGAAAAAGACACTTGTTGCTAAGCCTGCCAACCTGAGTTTGAGCCATGGAACCCGTGTAAAGTTGGAAGAAGAGAACTGACTCCACATGAAGTCCTCTAATTTCAGTACATACGTAGCCACAACATGCACATACTAACAATAAATACAATAAAATTAAGCACTAACAGGTGAGTACTTCTGTGATGTGTTCCTGTATAGTCCTTTGATTTAAAAACCACAGGGTTGGGCTAGCTGGGTCATGTAGCTAATTTAACTGATCTCCATATTGGCTGCATTGGTTGACCTTGCCACCATCAGTCCATAAGGGTTCCTTTTCCTGTACATCCTGCCGGCCCCACAGCAATGTTTACTGAAGTACTGTTATCAATAGCTGAGCTATGGAACCAACCTAGGTGTCCATCAACAAAGTAATGGATGAAGTCAACATGGTATATACATACACACATATGTATATATATACATATACATATATATACATACACACATATGTATATATATACATATATATACATACACACACACACACACACACACACACACACACATATATGTATACATGAACTTTTTCAGCCATAAGAAACAAAATTATAAATTTGTTTGGAGGAAAATGCAACTGGAGGTAATCGTATTAAGCATATTAATCAAGCCTCAGGAAGTCAAATACGGTACACTTTTCCACCACTTGTGGTTCCTAGATTTTATTTTGATATATGACATAAAGTAGAAGTGACCTGTCCAGGGCAAGAAAGTGGACTAATGGGAGGGTGAGAAAGGGTGGGGTAAGCACGTGTTGGGGTTGGTTGTGCTCAACATACAAAACATGCTTGTATCAAAATGTCATTACAACACAGTACCATATGTAATGACTAGACACACCAATTTTTTAACAGACTGAAAAAAAAATGAAATCTCTTTCAGAAAGTAAAAGAATACTTGGGAATTTGTTTTGAAGGCCAGTA
This sequence comes from Tokudaia tokunoshimensis, assembly GCA_036184795.1. Classification (NCBI taxonomy): domain Eukaryota; kingdom Metazoa; phylum Chordata; class Mammalia; order Rodentia; family Muridae; genus Tokudaia; species Tokudaia tokunoshimensis. The sequence goes on from BTHU01000013.1 coordinate 41,425,482, forward strand.
TAATGAATGGTGGTATTAAATCCTGGCCTGTATGGTCTTTGTTCTTTGTGTGTATGTATGCCAGAGAACAACAATCAGGAGTCGGTTCTCTCCTTTTGCCACGGATTCAAACTCAGGTCGCTAAGCTTTCTCTGCAAGTGGTTCTACCACTGATCCATCTTGCTAACCCTCTCTTTGAGTTTTTTTTTTTTCCATGTAGCCCAGGTGGCCTTGAACTCCTTATGGAACCAAAGACGATTTGGGATTCCTAATCCTTCTGATTCTCTTTTCCAAGTTTTGAGACTATAGGCAGGCACCCCCACATCTTATATTTCTTTTTTTTGGTAAGATTTATTTGTTTATCTATTTATTTATTTATTTATTTATTTATTTATTTATTTATTTATTTATTTATTATATCTAAGTACACTGTAGCTGTCTTCAGACACACCAGAAGAGGGTGTCAGATCTCCTTACAGATGGCTGTGACCCACCATGTGGGTGCTGGGATTTGAACTCAGGACCTTTGGAAGAGCAGTTGGTGCTCTTACCCTTTGAGCCATCTCTCCAGACCCCTTATATTTCTTTGAAGCAGAGTCTCACTTTAGGTCGGATAGAGCTGGAATTCACTCAATAGCCCAGGGTGGTTTAACTCAGAGTAATCTTTCTGTCTTGGCTTCCCAAGTGTCGGGACTACAAGTGTATGTTACCACACCTGGCTTACCATGTAAGTAATTATAAAGCATCAAAGCTAACTGCATGTTTGAGATATTCCATATTTCCACTATGAAACCATGTTATCTGCAAAAAAAAAAGATTTTTTTCCTTTTTTTTTTTTTTTTTTTTGTTTTTCGAGGCAGGGTTTCTCTGTGTAGCTCTGGCTGTCCTGGAACTCACTCTGTAGACCAGGCAGGCCTCGAACTCAGAAATCCGCCTGCCTCTGCCTCCCAAGTGCTGGGATTAAAGGCGTGCGCCACCACCGCCTGGCGAAGATTTTTTTTTTTAAATTATGGGATGCAGTTCACATCAGGTTAATATACTAATAAACTCTGGAGAGGTAAAATTATTATGATTTTTTTGGGTGGTGAGTTTTTGGGTTCAGGTGAAAATGGGTTTTGCTATTAGGTTCTGCAATTTCTTCCTTTTTATTGCATTTATATATTGTAATAAACGTTGTTTTGACTCTTATGTTGATGTATTTGTTTTTCTCCTTTGTAAAACTAGAATCACGATTTAAGACAGTCAGAATTTGGGTGGTATGTAGGGTTGGATGGGATTGAGAAAACTCTGCCTCACGCAAGAGGAATCTTGTTCTTCTTTACCTGAGATGCACAAGACCTCATTATGCTCTGATTTGTACTAAGGACACAGGCAGACTCTCTAAGCCTAAATGTCCCTCTTAGTGTGTAGTTACTGTCACTTTGAAGAGGGAAATTCTAATTCTTTTTCAGTATCGCTTTGATTCCTCCCTAATTTTAAACTCCTATTGATAACCTGAAAACCTTGGCTGTGTAAACAGCACTTCATTTACTTTGCTCCTCTCATGACCTTTACACAACGGAAGGAGGAGACCTTTGTGCACAGAAAGCCAGAAGGCAGCCTTTTGTCCTTGTCTTGTTTCCTATATGGGATCAGAGGTTACTTAATCTTGTGGCTTAGTTCTTCTAAAGAGGCAATAGCATCCTATGTTTCAGAGAAATATTTTAAAATGAAAATAATACAAAAATACAGGCTAACATTGTCATATTATTAATTATAGTTGTTATTTATGGATAACACTTCTAAATATGAGGAACAACACAGATAGTACAATGTCCTTACACCTGGAGATAAATAGACTTGGAAATGAGATAAAAAAAAGACTAAAAATAGAGAAACAAACACGTCAGTAATTATGAAGGAGTAGCAACCTAACAAAGGTGCAACCTTGAAAGGCCAATACAAACTTTAAATTTCGTTCTTCTTCCTTCCTTCCTCCTCTTCCTCATTACCTTCTTCCTCATCTCCACCTTCTCCCTTCTCCTCCTTCTCTTCCTCCTCCTCCTTCTTCTTCTTCTTCTCCTTCTTCCTCTTCTTCTTCTTCTTCTTCTTCTTCTTCTTCTTCTTCTTCTTCTTCTTCTTCTTCTTCTTCTTCTTCTCCTCCTCCTCCTCCTTCTCCTCCTCCTCCTCATCGTTTGCTCTGTTTTTGGTCAAAAAATCTTTAACATGCTGTCTAGACCCTTAGGTAGTGGACATCTGTTGATAACCAGGTTTAACTCAGTAGGGTTAGGCATGCCTACAGAGTCGCAGGTAGTGGCCAAGGCAGTGAACATCCTTCCTTGAAAGGACAAGTCTCTTAAGCTTAGGAGTGTTAACTGGGGATAAAGGGTCTTGGGGGGGCGGGCGAAGTATCATGCTCATATAACCAAATGGCTTGATTCGTCCTGCCTTGCTACATAGAGGCACTGGTGACTGGGCATTAAGAGAAGCTTTTCAGGAACCTAAATTCAAATTTCCTTTCATGTCTGTTTAGTATATAATGGTGCTTCAAAGTAGTTAAGAATGTTTGAATAAAAGAATAAGGCTCTGGAATTTTTTGACCAAAAACAAAGCAAACGAGAAGGAGGAGGAGGTGGAGATGAGGAAGTAGGTGATGAGGAAGAGGAGGAAGGAAGGAAGATAAAAGAAGAAAACTGTGTAATCTACAGTAAATCTTATATACTTTTTTGAGGGGGCAGGTACAAAAGATAGGGTGTCACGGGCCTGGAATGGAAGGTCCTCTTGCCTTGAGTATAGTAGACATTGGGATAACACTCTGGTGAGGTGCCATCACACTGATTTATTTTCTTTTTGTTAAATAGCACGTTTATTTGGAATTGTGGTGCCTCCAGGAACTTCAAATACTTTGTTACCATCCATCAGCCACTATTCAGATCTTCTCAACTGTTTTCAAAATTGTGTTACAAAGTCTTTGGTGTGTTTGAATCAACACTCAGAAAATGATGACTAGCTGGTGAGTGGAGCCTACCATCTCAGCACTGGGGTTGCTGAGGCAGGAGGACTGGTATGAGATCCAGGCCAGCCTAGACTACTGAATGAAAGTGTTTCATCTCCTCTCTCTCCATTCCTCATCCATACTATGAAACAAATTTTCATCATCAAACATATTGGCTGGATACAATTTATTGCTTAAGAAAAAACAATTACTTTCTTGTTATTTTAACATATTCCAGTGAGCAAAAGGATTTAGTGGTTGATTCAAGGTTCCTTCATGTGCTTTATGAATGACAAGTGAAGGTCTTGTGATGAGATTACAGAGTAAATTACCATAAATAACAGGCTAGAGTCAATTTTGGACATCAGAAGCCAAAACAAAGCAATGAAAAGGACACACACACTGGTTTGTTTAGCATGTTTGAACTGAGACATCGTCCCCTCCAGGGTTATGTGAATAGAGTGATTTTGCTTCAACCATGTAAAAGAAAATGGTTCTCAGCATTCCGAACACTGTGACCCTTTAATATAGGTCTTCATATTGTGGAGACCCCCAACAATGAAATCATCTTCAATGCTACTTCATAACTGTAATTTTGCTACTGTTATGAATAGTATGTAAATATCTCTTTTCCAATGGTCTCGGGCAACACCTGTGAAAGCATCCCCTCTAAAAGGGTCACCATCGGCAGGTTGAGAACCACTGATTTAAAATGCTTTTATAGATCCCATGTTTCTTTCTCCAAAGAGTTACAGGAATAAAGAGTTAGAGACCCTTAGCATACCTAATCACCATCTCATCCAATAAGTCAGGTGGATGCATTCCCAAGTAAGTCCAGTATTAAAAGCTCTCTGGACAGTAGTAGCCTTTACCCATCACAAATAGTTCATTATCCTCGGATCCTCTTAATTAGGACTTGCTGCTCTAACAATGATCTTAACTATCATCACTTATTGTTTATATTTCATCGTTTCATATGCCCATTACCCCATCTTTAAAAAATTACATTAATTTATTTATGTGATCTTTCTCCCCCCCCCTCTCTCTCACACACACACACATACACACACACGTGCCCACAAGTATCATGGTGTGGGTGTAGAAATCACTTTGTGGTTCCAGGGGATTGAACTCAGGTCACTACACTTGGTGATAGGTGCCTTTACCCACTGAGTCATCTTGTAGATATCTGTATCATTACCTTAAAAAGACTACTGAACCCCAAATCTGGAGCTTCCACTTTGTGGGTCTGCTTTGCATCTTGGGTTGGGATTAGTGCAGTGTTCTACGGCTCTCAGCTGGTTCATTTTTGCAGCACCCTTCCTTCCCCTGTCTGCTGGTCCTATCTGCTCTGCAGGTAGTTCTATCTGGGGCTAAAACTCATGATCTTTTTTTGGCTCGGGCTCTGGGAACTGAGTCATTCTGGCACTGACAATATTCTGTGACTCAGCAGGTCCGAAGAGGAGGATGTCAGAATCCAGATAATTTTGAATCTTTTAAAGGCAAGCTGGGAAACACAAACAACAGAATGGAAGAATTTCAAAGCGGGTCTGCGTATCCAGGGGAAAATGTCATTCCATTCCCAGCCTTCTCACTTCCTTCCTTGCCGGGTTAAATGACAGTCACTTTAATTTAGAGCAAGGAAATCACAACACTGACTCTGAAGCTGAGATCGAGCCCTGTGTTCCACAGGGATCCAGTCCCTTGGACACCTCGGATCTCTCCCCTCAGCGTGGGTAGGGCTTGGCCGGTGCGATACAGGAGGCAAGCCGCGGACAGCTGGTGAGGGTGAGGTCACGCAGGCCACCGCACCGTTGCGCTGTCGTTCGGTTCCCAGAGCCAGGTAGTGGCTGAGCTATATACCCTAAGGATTGACATCTGGTTGGGTCAGGGTCTAAGTCCTCATGAAGTCAAAAAGACAGATTCTGAGCCACCTCATCCACCTGCGTCGCCCTTTAAGAACCTCTTCTTAATCTCATACCCTCCAGGGCAAGATCCTCTAAGAAACACGACCTGGATGAGGGTTCCCAACAGGGTGCTGGATCTCGACCGAAGCCCCTGCCCTCCCAGCATGCACCGCCCTGCACCCCACGCCCCGCCCTCCTTCCTTCACTCACGCTCCCTCTCCGCCCACCTTGGGCCCCTCCCTCTTACCCCCTCGCCCAGCCCACCTCTAGTCACGCCCATCCAGAAGTCCTCCCACTTGACCCCTTGCCTCCAACATCTCGCGCCCCCCTCCCTTTTGATGCCGGCCCCGCCCACCTTCCACCCCGCCCCCTACTCCACCGCCCCGCCCACCTCGCGCTCCGCCCTCATGCTCCCGCCCCTCCCATCTCGCGTCTCTGGCCCACCGCCCTCCAAGCCGGAGAGCCAGCGGTTGCCCCTGCCGCCGCCGGGAGTCGCTGGGGAGGACGCGTAGGGCGGGGAGCAGCTCTTGGCCCGCGTGAGCTGCGAGGAGGCCGGTCTTGGGTTTTCTCCACCGCCAGATCCCACCCTACCGGGCAGACCCCACCCCCTGCTCCTTCCTCCTGGGGCGCGCTCTCGAGTGCGCGCTCGGAAGTCGGGGGTCGGCGCTGAGTGCAGGCTGCGCAAGGGAAGGCAGCGGAGGCAGCGCTATCTTCGCTTGGACGCCCACCCCATCGGCTCTGCGTCCGGCTCTCGGCCTCCAGCCCCGGTCCACAGCCCGGCCTCGGCCCGCAGCGGAGGATCGGCCTCGGGGCACGCCGCTAGGCGAGTGCAGCGCGGCACCCCAGCCTTTGCCGAGGGCCCGCGCGCAGCGGGATGACGGGCGGCGGGCGGGCCGCGCTGGCCCTGCAGCCCCGGGGGCGGCTGTGGCCGCTGCTGGCTGTGCTGGCGGCTGTGGCGGGCTGTGTCCGGGCGGCCATGGACGAGTGCGCGGATGAGGGCGGCCGGCCGCAGCGCTGCATGCCGGAGTTTGTTAATGCCGCCTTCAATGTGACCGTGGTGGCTACCAACACGTGTGGAACTCCGCCCGAGGAGTACTGCGTGCAGACTGGGGTGACCGGAGTCACCAAGTCCTGTCACCTGTGCGACGCCGGCCAGCAACACCTGCAGCACGGGGCAGCCTTCCTGACCGATTACAACAACCAGGCCGACACCACCTGGTGGCAAAGCCAGACTATGCTGGCCGGGGTGCAGTACCCCAACTCCATCAACCTCACGCTGCACCTGGGTAAGCGATGACAGCCCTGTCCCCACTACTCACTCGCTCACGGTCCAGCTCCGGGGCTGCCTCCTTGGAGCCGCTGGCCCGCCTGAGGGGCCTGTCCAGCCGCGTGCTGACGGTCTGTTCTCCAGCGTGGGCCACACACAGAAATTCCTTTCTCCAACTTCTAAAATTCATCTCGCTTTGAACATCCGGTGAGGGCCACCATGTCCCACGCCAGCATCTCTCTCTTTTCTTACTCTTTCTAGCCCAACCGGATTCTCGTTCCGTTGATTCCTGGTTCTGTTTCAGCAGTTAGGATTTTGGACCAACACCCCTACCCCCTTTTCCACCCTGAGGCGCTCATGAAGCACTCATCCTGGCTGGACGGAACTATCACATAGCATGCTTACGTTAGAGTCTTGAAGGTCCACTTTCAAACACTTGTCTTTAAAATGTTTAATTGTCTGCTTCCAGGGTTGAGAGTGATTGCTCTTAGTTCTGACAAGGGAGTTTGAGGGAAGCAAATGCCTTTACTGTCGGTATTTCTATGTGTAATTAAAGTAGAAGCTCACTTTTAAAGTTACTGTTCAGCCTTCATTAAGAGCTGTTTCACTGCTAATCCTGGTAGGGAGAAAACAAAAAGGTAATGAAGACACTCACTGTAATTGCGGGCAGTTTTGTTCCGGTGTAAAAAGCTCAAAGGCTCTCCTGGATAGTCTTCCCATTTGCTTTGATCCGAAGCAAGTGTGGAAACATGCATGTTTTAGAATTCAGGAGAGGGCTGTGTAGTAGAAAACTTCACGGCAGAACCGTGGATGAGCAAGGCTGTGATTATCTGAATGGATCAAAATTCCTGCTTTACCTAGGGATGTTTTCTTTACTTTTGAGACAGACGAGAGATCAGAAAATCTCATTGCTGTGCAACGTTAAGTGTGAAAAACTGATTGTCGTCATGTATAACCTCCGTTCCATTCCATTGGAGCCCTGGATTTTATCAGTTCCTGGTACTCAAGAACTTCTGAAGAGAGCAGACTGCCCCAGGCCTGTCCAAGGCATGGCCGTTCAAGATCACTAATAACATCTGGGATATTTGAGAGGGACATTTGGTAGGCAGATAATCCTTTGATCATGGTTTTGGTGTTTTCTTTCCATTTCTCTTCAGTACACCAAACATTATATTATCAGAGAATTTGTTTTTCAGAGAAAAAATATGACTTAGAGAAAGTGTCTTGAAAGTGTAAATTACTGTGTGTGGAATAAGTTTTAGGAAAGCAGTATTTACTGCCTTTGTAGTACTTTGTAGTATTTACTGCCTTTATTTGTAGATGAGTCACCAGGCAGATGGAACTTTTTGAAGACAAGTTCATAAAAGAAAGTGTGAGGCGTCCGATTTTCAGTAATGAAAGAAATAAATGAGTTCGGTTTTGAAAAGACATTGGAACTACATAGAAGTGTAAAAGCGATGTCTTGGCCAGATGCCTTTCTCAAGGCAGTGGGAGACACTTTATAACTTATGTCCAGTTATTTTTAACTTTTTTTTTTTGGATTCAATTCTGAATTCCCTTGAAGTCTTGCTTAATCCGTTTTCATATTTAAAAAAAGAAACAAAATTCAAAGGCAAGGCCTTGATGTCTCCCAAGTGCCTGAGATGCAGTTGAAAAGTTCTGAACAATGGGCTGTCAATCTCTGCTTTCCTCCTTCTGTAGGCTTAAGGAGCTGAGGTTTATTTCAGGTGATTGCAGAGGGAGATAGGCTACCCTCTGGTAAAGGCTCTGTTGCAGAGACATGTGCTAGGGTAAGAGAGCAGACAGCTTGCTACTGTTGGGAGCCAGATATACTAGCTTTGGGCCTTGTTAATAACAAGGCCAAAGAGCTCTTCTTTCTCATTCGTGTGGCAGCATGACATTTTCTATATGCTTGGACTAGATTTTGCTGAAAAATTCTTCAGTTGGTTGCTAAATGACATTCGTAGAACAGGGTCTCTCTCTGGCCGTCCCGGAACTCGCTATGGAGACCAGGCTGGCTTTGAACTCATAGAGACCTGCCTGCTTCTGCTTCCTGAGAACTGGGATTCAAGGTGTGAGCAGCCACGCCCAGAGGGTTTACTATTAAGAAAAGGTGTAAAATATTTTCACAGAAGCACAGTCATTGTAAAAACCTGTGCTTTACACTTTTTAGACAATTTATGAAAACTAGACTGGACTTACTGGGCTTGTTTTGGGTTGGAAGTGAAGTCCTGGAGGAAGTGTGTGGTAGAGTGGGGGGGGAGCTTTATGTGCCCTGGGAGTTGATGTTTCTGGCTTCCGTCCCACCTCCTTCTATTTTTTTTTTTTTATGACCCGGTATATATGCATGAGTGCTACGCGCAACAATTTAGGGCAGGTAGGCAAGGACTGAATGTTTTGATATTCAGCGTATTCACCCCTTGACTCCAGTTACTCTGTGGGCTGTAGCTAACTAATTATTTCCCATGGAGTCAAGTACCATGACTGTTTTGTGTATCCATTAAATCTTCCATCCAGTTCACATTTCACATACCCTTGAACAAGTGATGCATATTGTGCCTTGCCCCTTCAGAGCATGTGAAACTGCATGGAGCAGCGGGGGGAACGGGTCCAGCCTCTGCTCCGCCAGCCTTTTGCTGTTGAGCTTTACTCACTACAAACCTTGAAAAGAAATCAAGTCCAGGGCTGGGTGTGTTGGAGCATTCTGGGAGGCTGACATGGGTGGATTCTAGGAGTTCAAGGCCAACTTCCGACTACATAGCAAGTTCCCAAACTTGCTAGAGCTACATAGTGAGACCCTGTCTCAAAATTTAGAGAGAGAAAAAAATCAAATCAGATCACACTTAAGTAGTTAAAAAAATTATATACACACATACATACATACACACACGAATGCATGCACGCACATGTGCGTGAGCACACACATACGTATACACACATATACATGTTTTGGCAATTGTCATCAGTTGCTAAGCTCCACACCCAGGAGACAACAATGATGAGTTTTTATGTAATCCTTCAGAAATGTTCATATACTGGATTGCATGATTGTTTTAAGTGGTACCTTTTGGGGAAGGTATTTTAACATTTGACAGGTATAAATTAGGTCTTTGTATACAATACCCATCACCTGAGGTGAAAAAAAATCCAGGAAAACAAACATGAATTCTGACAACTGCCATTTTTAAACTTTAATATGTAGTAATATAGTAGTGTTCAGGGCATAGCGCATCTTTAGGATATGAAGCGTTAATGTTGCTTTGGGATTGACAACTGTATTTTCTGCTCCTTGTGGAGGGACTTCTCAGTCAGGCACCCCTTCCCTAAAAGTAAGTCTTCTTTTGCTTTTAGCTTTCAGTTCTCTTCTGAATAATCAGTATTGATTACTTGGTTGCTATTTAAAAGTGTAGCATTTATGTTTAATAATAACACTGTAAGTAAGTTTTAACAATATCCAGGGACTTGTTGAAAGTACTGTAGCTGAGGATTTGATTTTTTTAAAACAGTCCCTTTAATTAATTTAGTAATCATTGTGGATGGAAACTTGGCAGGTAGGATTTTGATCTTGCATAAAGGTAACCTTTTCTCATTCTTAAAACAATTAGGTTAAGAAACTGTTTATATAAGCAACTCAGTTAAAGTTTATGGAATTTCCAAAGTTAGCATTGCAACCCGGTTCCCAAGCACTTCATCAGCTTCAGGGATGGATGGTGTAATCCGTGTGTGTGTGTGTGTGTGTGTGTGTGTGTGTGTGTGTGTGTGTGTTTGTGTGTGTGTGTGTGTGTGTGTAAATCAGAATTAACACAGAAAGCAAAGTGATTTGGTACTCCTGTGAGTGTGTATTAATATTTAACATGAAACAAACAGCAAAGTTTCCTTTTCTCCTGGAAAAATCTTTGTAATATGGGCTCTGACTACGGTCAGGGAGTAGACTGGGTGACTTCACTGTGGTATTTGTGCACCCTGAGGGGACGCTTCAGGGATGGATGGTGTAATCCGTGTGTGTGTGTGTGTGTGTGTGTGTGTGTGTGTGTGTGTGTGTGTGTAAATCAGAATTAACACAGAAAGCAAAGTGATTTGGTACTCCTGTGAGTGTGTATTAATATTTAACATGAAACAAACAGCAAAGTTTCCTTTTCTCCTGGAAAAATCTTTGTAATATGGGCTCTGACTACGGTCAGGGAGTAGACTGGGTGTCTTCACTGTGGTATTTGTGCACCCTGAGGGGACACTATTTTCGTTTGTCTCACAAAAGCCTGATTTACATTTTACAGGTTTCAACTTGAGAAGTCAGGGAGCAGTTCTTTAATGGCCAGTAGTTGCTGAATGGTTTTTATAAAAGTTGCTGTTGGCTATGTCCCTCTTCTACAGTTCATTGCTTTCTTTGCAAATTCCTTCTCCCCATTTTCTAAGGCACCCAGAAGAAAGCAAGACACATCAGAGGAAAAGCTAGAGCTCCGAGACTCCCGCTCCATCAGTTTATCCTTGGTCACATTGGTGTTGGAGGCGGAACATTGGGTTATTTCAGTTCTAAATCCTTTTAGGAAGTTGGGTATGCTTTTTTTCATGCCCCCCCCCCCGCTGCTGTGTGCATACATTCTCATATTACTGCCAGATATTCTGTAAACATTTTTAAAATACCTAAGAAATGCATACCACAGAACCTGATAGAAAGGTGTGGAAGATTGAAGGCCCTTTTCTAAGAGCTTGTGTGCTTCTCAGTGGAATTTAAAGTTGTAATGCTTTTGCCATATTATAGCAAGAGGGTCTTTATAATAATATTTTACATTTTTTTTAAAGCCTTCAGATTGTTAGTGGTTAGGTGTCTTGTAATCCCATGAAGGCGACCATGGGGGTCCTGTAGTTGTGGTCCTAGGAGTCCTGGGACAGGTAAGTCCTGGACTCCATAGTAAATTGTTCTCTGCAACTAATAGTTTCTCTAGCAAATCTTTTAAAAGAGTGTCTGGCTTATTCCTTTAAAATAAAAGCTCATGGGGGACAGAGAGATGGCTCAGAAGTTAAGAGCACTGACTGCTCTTCCAGAGGTCCTGAGTTCAATTCCCAGCAACCACAGGGTAGCCCACAATCATCTGTAATGGGATCCAATGCCCTCTTCTGATGTGTCTGAAGAGCAATGGTGTATGCACATACGTAAAATAAGATAAAATAAAATAAAATAAAAGCTTACATGCAGATTGATTCAGAGATCCCGACTGCTTTGGTTCTTTTCCTTGATTTCCCATGGACTTTTGTTCCTTTTTTACTTACATTCCCAAATTCTTATCATTACACACTGTCCCTGAAGGAACAAGTCATAGCCTTCATTTACTGTATGCAAATGTAAAGTTGTGTTTCAGGTTAGCTATTCCTTCGATTCGGGTCCAGAGACTATGGAGTGGCTGGGTGGAGCCATGTTTAAAATTAATTTACTTTTTTTTTAAGGGAATTATTTATATGATTACACCGTAGCTATCTATCTTCAGACATACCAGAAGAGGGCATCAGATTCCATTACAGATGGTTGTGAGCCACCACGTGGATGCTGGGAATTGAACTCATGACCTCTGGAAGAGCAGTCGGTGCTCTTAACCCCTGAGCCATCTCTCCGGTCCCTGATTTACTTCTTACTGTTTTGTCCAACTCAAACCCAGTGTGGACTCCATTGACTTTCACCTGATTATTTCCACGTCTTGACAGACTAGTGATCTTACAGCTTCACGTATCGGTCCTTACGCAGCAGATCTCTCTCAATTTTCAAAGGGGTTGTGCCCTTCACAAAACCTGGGCAGTCTGAAAGTATAACTTGAAAGTGCTGGTAGTGCACCCAGCTTACTGGGCATCCACCATACCTGGCAACAGTGCCCTGCAGAGTAGTTGTTAATGCTTGTATTAGGAGCTAATGTTCTTTGTTCCCTCCCAGTATTGGTCAGTAGTACTGCATTAGGTGTAGCCCAGGAAGAGGTCAAATCAGAATCCAGTCTGGCATCTCCCACGTGCTCATTGTTTATTCTTCACTGTAAACTCCAGAATCCAAGCCAGCCCATCAGAAGTTGGGGACTATCGGTAGTTGAGTGACCGAATTTCATATTTCAGCATGACCAGTGGACCTAAAATGCATATCTTTTCTATAATTTCAGAATAAAAAGTTCCGAGGTGGCTCCTCAGGTTCTCTGGCAAGATGTGCAAAGCCTTTGTCCTGTTGGGTAGGTGCTGGAGGCTCTGAATATTTTCAACAACTGGGTTTCTTTTTTTATCGCTTCTGTGAAGTCAGGGCAATCCTTTGGTGTGGAACACTTGTCCCAGGTATCAGCAACTCAGGCAGGCAGAAATCCTTCAAGGTTTCTTTCTCCCTTTCTGTCCCCACGTCCTGGCCTAGGTTATGCCTTCTATTAAACCACTCTGTCAGTATCTGTCATCATATACTGTTATCTCTTTCCTGACTTGCCTATTTTTGCCTCGAGGTCATATTGAAAGTCTAGTGATTTCGTTTTGTTTTAGTTTAAGGCAGTGTCTGGCTACGCTGCTCAGGCTGTCCTGAAGTGCTTGGCCTTAAGCTGTCTTCCTGCCTCAGCCTCTGAAGGTGAGCTCACAAGCATGCACCACTTTTCCCAGACAGTCACACTCTTTGAAGGTAGGTCTGGTACTTTACCATTATTTAATTAAATAAAAGTGACCCTTCCTAATTGCTTGCTGTGCCTGAGCTTCTGATGGATAGTGATTCCATTCCGTGGTCCTGGCCCCCTGCCGATCTGAGCTCTAGGTGAAGGAATCTGCGGTCCTAGATTTGGGGGTAAGAAAACTACACCCCTCTTACTCAAATCTATCTCAGCCTGGCTATCTGGTTTTGAATGAACAGTGAGTTATGAGTAGCTTATGCCTTTTAAATTGGTTACAAAAAAAAAATCAAAGGAATAATAATATTTTGTACTTGAAAATTACATGAAATTCAAATTGTAGCATACATAAAGTCTTATTGGAACAAAATTAAACTCATTCACTAACACTGTTAATGGCTGTTTTTGTTCTATGAAGGCAGAGCTGAGTAACAGAGGTCTGAGGACAGACCTTATGTTCCTGCTTATAGAAGCTGAAGTATTTGCTGTCTGGCCCTCACTGCACAGTTCTGGTGACCTCTGTTATGATACAAAAAGTCTTAATTGAGAAATGCAAATTCAGAGAGGGCCCACTTCACCATTTGGACGGAAGCTGGAGCTTTCGCACCTTCAGTCTCAGCACTGTGTCCAGCAGAATGGTCAGTCGGTGTTGGTAGGGTGAGTAAATGATGGGCTGACTTACACGTGCCCTAGAGGATTACCCATGATTCCCCTTCCTCAGAGCAGTGCTGTGGATGGAGCACCTGTGTGTCATTGGTGCTGGGTCTGTTTTCCCAAGGCATGTGCCAGTGTCGTAACTAATCTGAAACGTGGGACATAGGAATTCTATTTCTATAACTTTAGAAACACTAATACAGAATTTTGAAAGAACTACGTCATTTTATTTTATCTTGTGTTTTGAGGCAGGATCTCACTCTAGCCCAGGCTGACCTGAACTCACTGTGTAGCCTAGGTTAGCCTGAAACTACAGATGTGAACGACCATACCCACCCCCATATCTGTCTTTTTTTTTTTAATTATTTATTTTATGTTTACAAGTGCACTGTATCTGTCTTGAAGACCAGGAGACACACCTGGAGAGGGCATCAGATCCCACTACAGATGGTTGTGAGCCACCATGTGGTTGGTGGAAATTGAACTCAGGACCTCTGGAAGAGCAGTCAGTGCTCTTAACTGCTGAGCCATCTCTCCAGCCCCTATGTATCTCTGTCTTTTTTTTTTAAGTAAAAATTAAGACTGTAATGTGACTGTAAGTCAGCCTATGTAAAAATTCTTACGTATTTTTTATGTTCAGAGTGTTTTGCTTGCATGTATGTATCTTACCACACATGTGCGGGAATCCATGGAGGTCAGCAGATGTTGCCATGGATCCCCTAGACCTGGAGTTACAAACAATTATGGGCTATCAGGTGGGTGCTGGGAACCATCCCTGACTCTGGAAGAACAGCAAGCTCTCTTAACTGCGCAGCGATCTCCGAGACTCTTGCTGGAAAGCTCCCTGCGGTGGACTATGAGATCATCGGAGGGAGTCTGCTTCTCTCGGATGGCTGGCGTTGGTGGTAGTTTGTTGTGCTCCTCATGGTGGCAAGAGGAGGATGAGCAGGCTGGGCCATTGTTTCGGTAGTAAACAACCGTAGATCGGAGCGGACCGTAATTCTGTGTTGAGGTGATCAGGCAGATGGATGGTCACCTAATAGAAGCCGAGAGCTAACAGGAAGTGGAACAGATGCTGGGGTCTCACCTCCAGCTGGACTTGATTGGCAGCCCTGCTGCTGTCCTCTGGGTTTTAGGGAGAAATGTCAAAGTTTAGAGCAGAGCTGTTTGTTTATTTTCACTGCTCCAAGTTCCCGAGACTTAAAGATAAGGGATGAGTCTCTCTTACCTTAAATGGTTAATCTCAGTGTAAGGTTTCAAAGATGGCAGTGCACCAGGGTTCTGTTGCCCTAGCTCGGTGCTCGCCCTGAGATTTGTAAGCAAGCCCTTCTGGGATTTGCAAGCTCCTTTCTTGTAAGATGATAAAGTTAGATGCTTGTTCATTTGGGCTTAAAATTGACAGATTGCTTAATAGAAGCCTCCAGAAAGCTTATTGAAGTCTCATCGGCATCTCTTCCCGTGCGGTCTTCCAGCGGCCAGCCTAAAATAACTGGACCCCGTCAGTCTGGTGCCCTCTGCAGCTACATATTCATGAAATAAAATAAAGCCACTGTCTCCTCCTTGGACAATGCGCGCCCAGATCCCTTGTGGGAGGAGCACCTCTGGCGAGGCTGGGAGGTGAACTAGGGAGGTGCTTTGTTTTCTTCTCAAACTTGAGGGCTTCTGTCCCTCAGCTCCCATCTTTTCTTCTTTGTTTTCCAGCTGCGGAGTGCCTTCCTGTTGTACTGAAGGCAACAGTGAATTATTGTTTTATTTCTCTCATTTTTATCTCATCTTTTTGTTTTGAAAGTTGGTGGAAAACTTGATTCAGAATAGGTTTTCATGTTTTTCATCTCTCTCTCTCTCTTCCTTCCTCCTTTCCTCCCTCCCTCCTTTCATCCCTCTTCCTTTCTCCCTTCCTCTGTTCCTTTTTTCTTTTTTGACACAGGATCTTTCTATGTAGTCCAGGCTAGCCTCAAACTCTTTATGTAGCTATGGAGTTCACCCTGGCCTTGACCTTGAAGCAATCTTCCTGCCCCAAGTTTCCAACTGCTGAGATTACAGATTTGCTTTTAACTAATTATAGTGCATAATATATAGGTATTTATGGACTTAGTTTTGGCTTAAGATAGGCAAGCACAGGATTTGGTAGAGCAAAAGAGCTATTTCTTTATTTTCCTTTTCTTTGTCTGGAATTTGCTGGCATTAGTAGTTACCAAGCAATATCTGTTGAGAACAAGTGAGCCAGCCCATTCCAGTTGACTACCAGCCTGTGTGAGCTCTGGTGGGGTGGGGGGAGGGGCTGTTCTGAAGGCCAGCCCCGGAAGCGGAGGCGAGTGCAGGGTGGGTGTTCTTTGAAGCAGGCTGTGGTTTGGGTTGTAAAATTGTAAGGTTGTGGTTGTTGTCCCAGGTTTACAGACTGAGGATGTGTATGTTTGGTGGCAAGGTCAAGGATTTATTTTATTTAATTATTTATTTCTAAATAATGTACTTTCTGATTCCCAGGGTGAAAAGGAATTGTTCTGCAAGTGTTCTTTGCTATGATGACTTAATCTTCATTCCTTTAAACCTGTACTAGGGAGTGACTTGTGGTGGAGTCTATTAGGTAGACTATTGTGTGGCTTTCTTGGAAAAGTGTGTGAAGCTTTCTAATGTATTACTAGTTGTGTGAGGAGGTCTCCCCACACACTCAAAATGCCTTGAGCTTGTTGCATTAGGATTCTATTTGTTGAACAAAGACATTATTTAAATGGGAGCCAGGGAGAAAAATTTTCCTTTAAGGGTTTTGTGATATGTAATGGATATTGAAGATACTTGCAGTACCCTGAGGGAATCTGTAATGTGTTTGAGGGGTTAAGACAGGAACATTCATCCATAGGAAAAAGGATTCGGTGGAGATTTTCAAAGTGCTAGGGAGTGCCTGCAGAGTACCTTGGGAGGCGAGAGAAGTCATCCAGGAAAAGCTTCTTGGGTTTTGAAAAAAGCTAATGAACATGAAGGAAGGACCTTCCAGAAAGGCTAGGTTGTTTGAGCATAAATATTCTAAACACAAATTAGAACAAAAATTCTAAGAATAATCAGGCCATTGTGAAGGCATGGCTCGCCTTTCGTGGATCGTTTCAGCTTGTCAACCGGTTAGCAGAAGAAAGCGAGGATTGCTTCTTAGTCATTCCGGCTAAGAGCAAGCGAAGAAGGCAGATTAGTGAACCCTGTGTTGTGTGCCTCTGAGTTCTTCGGTCTCAAGGGCTGATACCTCTGTGAAGAATGAGGTGAGATGATTCATGGTTTTCCTGTGGTCACATTGGTGGAATCACGCCCCTGCCACTCTGCCACCTGAGAGCAGACTTGGCACTTGAGAGGGAGCGAACTGTAGAGACCTTAAACTGGGCAAAGGACCAGGTAACTCCGTCAGAGAGCTAAGCCTCGTGTCTCTGACTTTGCTTGAAAAATCTGGATTTGGAATTTTCAGTTTTTTGTTTTTATCTTTTTTTAAAGAGGGCTTTGTACTGTTTTGTAAATGTAACTCTCTTAAAGGGACAACTTTTAGGTTCAGAGTACTCTAACTAGTTGTGTAATATTTAGTCTTATGCCTCTTGGAATGTTGAAGGAATTTATTGAATTTCAGAATGAGGCCCTGGGTTTTGTCAGTGTCTCCTAATAGGAAGGGGGGATGTATACCATCTACTGTTCTGAAGGGTGCTCAGTACACTTGGATTATATGGGGGAATGACACCTTATCGCATTTCCTACCTTGGCCACTTATTCCTTTCTGACTGCTGACTTACTGAGCTCGGTTCAACTGTTCCCTTTATCTGACATCACTAAAGATAAGGCCTAAAGGCGGCCTGGTTGATCTCCTGTTCTAGTCTGTTTCTCCTCTGCTCCCAGTAAATTCTGACCCTTCTGTGGTGGCTTTGTGTGTGTGTGTGTGTGTGTGTGTGTGTGTGTATTCCTCAAGTTTGCTGAGTAGTTCTAATGAGAATGTTTATTGACAGATTAGAGAGACAGCCGCTGTACCCCTAGGAACTTTCCTTTGTCACCGTTTCCATCTTTCAGGCTCCAGAGCGGGCCATTCACCTTGATTTCTGTTAATGCAAATTTGCCAAGCTATCAACCTCACTTGCTAATCTTTCGGGAGCATCGGGGAGCTAAGGTTCATTGGAAGGTCACTGTTTTTCTTTTTTTTTTTTTTTTTTTGGCTTTATTTCTGAGAACGGGTCATAATTGCCCTTGGAGGACTTGTGTTTGTGGTGGGTTTTGTGCCTCTCCCTGTCATAGTTCACTTCCACTCTGAATTGAAGATTCAAACAAACAAACAAACAAACTCAACCCAGACCCAAACACTTCTAACCAGAACCCTCCAGGCTTGAGCTGCCTGATGAATTTCTGTGTTTCTGTCCGCCCTTTCTGCTTTCCTTACAGACAGACCTACCTAGCCCCTACCTTCTTTCTGTCTTTTTGTGGAGAATGTGGTTACACCCACCACCACATAAGAAGCACTGAGGACTCTTAACTGCTTTGATGAGTTTCCTTTCTTGTGGGATGGGGTGGCACTCCTTGCTGCACAGTGGTGGGGTGAGATGGGGGAGTGAACGTTGGTTTTGAAAGCCTCCACCCCTGATTCTCTACCTTCCCCCTCTCAATGGTAAAACACAGAAGCATTAAATATGTTCTCAGGCATGTTCCATTAATTGATTTCAAAGAGAGTGAAAATGTCCTACCTTTTCCAAGAGAAGAGCATAGAAAGGGTGTAGGGAGAACATGGAATGAGTTGGCAGGAACTAGGAAGTAATAGTTTCCCACCTTCAGCTCATACTGTGATTGAAGGCAGGAATAGTTTGACTGCAGATTTTCAAAATGTATGACTATCTATCTTAAGAATAAGAGATAGCACCTTGGCAATGTAAAATTATTGATTGATATGGAATTTAAGTTTTGTGGCCTTAACCTACAACATTCAGAGCCTTAGCTTCTGGGAGGTGAACACGTTTAGAGTAGGTGGTTGTTGTGGTTTAAATGTGTCTACCATGTGCATGTGTTGGACACTGATCCAGTCTTCTCGTGTTGACAAGAGAGGTGGTTAGTTATGAAGATCTGCTCTAAGTGTCTTTGGCATGGTAGTGGGTTTATTGTGAAAGTGAGTTTGGATCTTCCTGGTTTATTTATGCTCTTGCTGTGGGATGCTTCCATTGTGTTACAATCCACAAGGTACCCTTCCTTACCAGGTAGGTGCCAGCAGACTTAGGGATGTCTCAGCCTCCAGAACCCTGAGCTAAGTCAATTTCTGTTTGTTATAAATTACTCAGTCTGAGGTATTCTTTTTTTTTAAAAAAAAGATTTATTTATTATTATAAATAAGTACACTGTAGCTGTCTTCAGACACACCAGAAGAGGGCGTCAGATCTCATTACAGATGGTTGTGAGCCACGATGTGGTTGTTGGGAATTGAACTCAGGACCTTCAGAAGAGCAGTCAGTGCTCTTAACTGCTGAGCTATCTCTCCAACCCCTGAGGTATTCTTATAGCAGCAGAAAATGGATCAAGTGGCTAACTAGAATAGTAATGATGAAATTATGGAGTTCGCAGAGAATATAGGTAAATCCTAAATATAGTAGTACATGCCTGTGATCCATGTAATTAATGCCTGGGAGGTGGGATGGAGATCAGAAGTTCAGAGTTACCTTTGGCAACCTTGGGAGCCCAAGACTCAAACAACAGTCCTCAGGGAAGTTTAAGCTGTTAGAAATGTTTAGACAAAAGGATTCTAGTTTAATTTATTTTAGTCTCATACCAAGGACATTGGGGCTGGTGAGATGGCTCAGTGGATAAAGGGACTTTATCCAGCCTAGGGACCTGAGCCTGATTCTTGGAACTTATATAAGGGTGGGAAGAGAGAACTGATCCCACAAATCTGTTCTCTGACCTACAGACATGTGCATGTGTACATACACACCATGGCATGTGTACCCACCACATATATCATGGAGGCATGCATACACAGTAACAGATAGAAATGTAGGCAGTTAATGGTGGTGTAGTTAATCTTTGTAGCTGTGTCCCTCAGGTGTTCCTGCTCATCACATCAAATAGTCCGATAGGTCTAGTGACATCACCTGTGACTTGTGTGCCTGCTGCTTGTAGGGGCTAGGGTAGAAGACAGTGTTACATCCCCTGGGACCGGGGTCACAGGCAGTAAGTAATAAGATGCCTGATGTGGGTGCTAGGAGCTGGGGCTGAGTCCAAGTGCTCATAACTGCTGAACTGTCTCTTCAGCTCCCAAGGTTCTATGTTCGTTTTTAAAGACAGGGTCACACCCTGTAACTGGCTGGCCTGGAACTCACTGGGAAGACCAAACTGGCCTTGAAGCTCTGCCTCCCAAGTGCTGGGATTAAAGGTGTGCATCACCATGCTCAGCTAATTTTTTTGGTTTGTTTTTTAATGTGAGATCAAAATTTGATACAAGTGAGCATCCTGAAATTTTCCTTGCAGTTGTTCAGTTTGGATGTGGGGAGAAGCTGGGGATGAAGGTTATGGGGTGGGCACTGATTGCGTTTGTTGGTTGCTTTGAGGCCTCTTCATGGGAAAAGTGTTGCTTTCAAGAGACTGCATGTCCCAGATTGACTTTGTAGATCAGTTCTAAACAGTTTGCATTTATAGTGAGTATTTTAGATAAACGCATGCGATAGAAAATTCTCAAGAGACTACTAGACTTTTACAGATTATGAAATTTTGTGGAAACATCTGTAATGCAGCTGTGATAAAATTTGTTTACTTTATCAGCTTTAGAAGTTCAAGCGTGATTACTGCTGTTGTCAGGATTTTTACCCCATGCCGAGAAATAAGTTAGCGCTGACCTGTGGGGGACTTGGGTACCACTTGGTTTGGTAGACATCTCGAGAAGACTTTGGTTTTAGATGACATCCCCTATAAAACTGGGCTGTTCTGGCCCAGACGGCAGCAGTGGGTGTAGACCGGGACTCGGGGAGACTGGAAATGGACAAACCTTCCAGATGTCTAGAGAATGTGGACTCGCTGCTTCTGCTTTTGTTTTTGTGTCTGTATCTGTCGTGCTTTTACGGTCATGGCTGCTTTAGGGACGGGCCTGAGAACCTGTTTTTTAGATTGGGAAATAAAATGGAAGTTAAGTCTTTGGAAGCCTTTTAGTTGGTGTTGGCTCTTCTGTGAGAGAAAGAGACAAGAGAGGCAGTTTTGGTCCCTTGAGGCGGACTGTGGGTGGGGGTGGTGTTGAGGATGTGGCTGGAAGTAACTGAAAGCAGATTCATTCATGGCTCTGGTGATCTTGGGTTATGAAATGGGCCTCCAGTGCCCCAGTCAGCAGCCTGTTAACCATGCCTGACTAAATAGGTCTTGTTTTTGAAATTCACAGATTGCCTGGATCCCCACTGTCTTCTTGGCCTTCTGCTCAGATGCAGCTGTTTTTGTTCATACATCATTTTGTGTTTCAACTGGCTGGTTACTTCCCCAGTCCCTTTTATGGTGAATAATGGACACATGGAGTTTGAACACCCAAGTGTGTGGTTAATCAAACAGGAAGTCTCAGGGAAGCACAAAAGACAGGACAGGAAAGGTCATCCATGAGCCTCGGCTTTAGACATCTGCAGGGAAACATCCGACAGCTCCAGAGACGGGCGCTCGGAGACTCAACACGTGGAATGTTTTAGGTGGGACTTTCTTGCTCCATTTCTCTTACTTGTTGGAAACATTAAGCCAAGTAAATTAGGTAGAAATGAAGGTGAAGGGAAAGAAAAGGATGCGGCATTCTTGCCTTTCAAACAGGAAGGCAGCTCTGGCCACTGGGTGACTTGGATCTAAGTCTGAATGAACAAGTGCCTGGAGGTGACTGCTGGGTTAAAAGATGGCTCTAGGCAGTGCCTTGAAATTGAGGAGAATGTAACATTAGGGCTTGGCTATCATCCTAGCGGAAGGGGAGGGTTTAGACTTCCGGGGCAGCCGGGGTTACTTAGCTAGTCTATATCTCAAAGAACCAAAGAGAAAAAGAAAGAAAAATGTGGGCTGGTGGGAGAACATACACATCAACAGATCCCTAATCCTAATCCTGGGACACTCTGTGACAGGAACAACAGAAACTCCAGTTACCTACAGAGACGTCGCCGCAGTCCACATAAATACTACCAAGACAGTCCATATAAATGCCTTCTCTGAAGCAACTGTCTGGTGACCTTTATGATTCCTACCAGCATTGAGATTCTTGCATCCTCTCATCAGAGACTTGTCAGAAGCAGCCATTTAAATGCTGGTCTTCTACATAACAATGAAATGTAGTCTGGAGGCTACTAAGAAGAGGGCTGCCCACCCACCGCAGTTCCCTTTAAGCACAAGGGGGTGGTGCAAATGTGAAGAAGGGCAGGAGCTTTGGTCTCAGTGGTGGAAGCATCCTGTCCCAGCAGTGCTCTGCATATGAGGCACTGCATATGGGGCATGCACACACTACAGAGATGCTGTGTCTTCCCTGACTCCTTTTCCCTTTGCTTGACTGCCCCCTGAATGCAGCCGTTAAAGGTCTAGTGGAGTTTCAGCTCTTCCCGGAAGACCGGTGGTTTCAAATTCTCCATCATATTTGGTTTTTTTTAAAATGTATGCTTTTTAAAAATATTTATTTATTTATATGAGTACACTGTAGCTGTCTTCAGACACACCAGAAGAGGGCATCAGATCCTATTACAGATGGTTGTGAGCCACCATGTGGTTGCTGGGACTTGAACTCAGGACCTCTGGAAGAGCAGTCAGTGCTCTTACCTGCTGAGCCATGTCTCCAGCCTCTTTCATCATATTCGTATTTGTCTTTATGTTGTGCTGGGTCCATAGTTCATCTGATTCTGAAGTTCAATGGAAAGGCTCCAGGCCTGTGAGGTGAGGGGTGCAGTACTGTTGCCTGGATTTACCCCATTAGATGAATTCTCTGAAGCTAACTCAGTGATTTCTTAGCCCCTCTAGCAAATATTTAGAATGTCTATTATGCAGAAGATACTGTAAAATGCTGGGGACTAGGGAGATAAGATCTGAGCCTAAAATCTGGGTGAAAAGATGTGGCACGGAGGGGCTATTAACTGTCTCCTCCCCTGACTTTGTGTCTCTGGTGTATGCACAGCATGGTATCCTCTGTCTGGGGGTCTGTACTCAGAAAAGCTTGTTGGGTGAATGAATTCAATGGATTCTTCTGTGACACCACGACACAGCATACAGATGGCTGTAAGAAGCAGCAGTTTGTTTATGTTTTCCCAAGATGGAGTTTCCCTTTAGATGGGTTGACGTGGATGTCTGGGATAGGGTGGAGTATGTGGTGTACCTTCCGCAGTAGCAGAGCACTGCTGGTTATACACTAACTCCTGTACCAAAGAACCCCAACAATAAAGTCCTTTACAGAACATTGATATCTGTTCTTCTTTCATGTGGTAGGTCTGTGGTGAGCGGTTCAGGGCGATCTAGGATGTGGGATTCTGGTCATAATCTGCCATTCCTTAGAGTGCCTTCCTGTGCATGGTTGATTTTGAGGGACACGCACTTCTCTCTTCCTGATATGTTCACGTCGTTGAGAACTGTGTTAAGACTAAGACCTGGATGTGGCACACGTCCTTTGCACTGTTAGGACAAGGACAATGAGAACAGATTTTGGCAGACAGCAGTGCCTGCCAACCTTTCTCCTGGAGCTGTGCCTGCCAACCTCTGTGTGGCGGCACCCCGTTTCCCCACGTGGTGGTCTTTTTGCAGAGTCTTCCTCAGAGATCCCTTCTCATTTGAGGACAGTAGCCAGCGTATCGTCAGTGAGCCCCAACGATCCTAGCTCTTCCGAGCGCCTCCTAAGGAAGACCTGCATCCTTCTCCTGCTACCTCAGCATGACCACCACTCCCTGCCTTTGCAGAATGCACTTTATTATTATTTTTTAATTTAAAACTTTTTAACCAGGAGGTGATGGTGCACACCTTTAGTTCCAGCACTTGGGAGGCAGAGGCAGGAGTTTATGAGTTTGAGGCCAGCCTGGTCTACAGAGTGAGTTCCAGGACAGCTATAGAGCGAAAACCCTGTTTCAAAAAACAAACAACAGAACAACCACGAACAAACAGAAAAGCCAGCAACAACAACAACGACGACGACAACAAGAACAAGAACAAGGAAGGAAGCAAGGCAGCCCCTGATTTCTCTATTTTTGAGAATTTCATATATGAGTTTTTCTTCACTCCAATCCCTCTCAAATTTGTGGTTTCTTGTTTTTAAATTATTTTATATACACACATTTATAAATACAAGCTGCTGAGCTCTTTAGTGTTACCCGCATGCCTGTGTTTAGCACTGACCGCTTTGACTTGTGTGACCGACCCATTAGGAGGCTTGCCTTGAAGAAGGCTGGGCCTGCTCTCAGCAGCCAGTACTTGCCTTTAGTTCTTCGTCTGGATCTGGGGCCTTGAGAGTTCCCCCATCCGTGTTAACCTATTAGCTGCTACTGCTCTCTTGGCGTGTCTTCTTTAGATAACCCCATCGTTGGGATTTTGTGGGTACAGCTTCCCTGCCGTGGGTAGAAGACACAGTCCCCCAGGAGGCCCTCTGTCTCCTACAGTCTGTCAGCCTCAGAATCTACCTTTTACTCTGATGGTTTCACTCTTTGTTCTCAGCCCCTGCCTTGACCCTGAGGTCTTACTGGGTTGGTGCACACCTAAATCGCCAGGCTCTCCATGTCAGATCCCTCTGGGGGGAGCACATCTGTCCGCATGTTGACAGGATACATCTGCACAGGACGAGTCCTGATTTAGCCAACAGTTCTGATTCTGTTTACCTTCAGCAATGAGAGATGAATCACACCTGTTTAAAAATCCAGATGTGTTTTAGAAACACCACTCATTATGTCATCCACTGGTCACATGACCACAGTCTCCCTTCTGGAATCTTAGCGTTAGGAACATATGAAATCATAGATTTAGGAAAATGGTTGTATATTACAATGTACATATATTGTATATGCAATAGCTAATGTTTTGGCTGCGTCTTATGGTCACTTGAAATAGGGCAATTAAAGACCAAGACAGCCTCACACAAGGACATATTCTATTAAACAAAACATCTGTGCTTCAAAATTTTTTGAAATCTAGAGTCATAGATAAAAGATCGTGGCTGCATAGCACATTTGGTTTCATTTGTAAGTTGTATCACGTCTATAGTTAGTGGTGTGTAAATGTTTGACATAAAACCAGCAGTTGGTGAATTGGTTATTATCCAAGCAAATGGATAAAGCTCTGTAATACACACTTCTGGAGGGCTGGGGAGATGGCTCAGCAGTTAAGAGCACTTGATGCTCTTGCAGAGAACCTGGGTTCAGTTCTCAGCACCCATGTGGTGACTAGCAACCATCTCAACTCTAGTTTCGGCGATTCCAATGCCCTCTCCTGACCTCCAAGGCACCAGGCACACATACATGGCGTACATACAAACATGCAGGCAAAACATTAATACACAAAATAAGTGAAAGCCAAACTTCTATTACATTGAAAGGATGAATCTCTCTGTGTCTCTCTCTGTCTCTCTCACTTTCTCTGCCTCTCTCTGTCTGTCTCTCTGTCTCTGTCTCTTCTCTCTGTCTGTCTCTCTGTCTCTCTCTGTCTGTCTCTGTCTCTGTCTCTCTCTCTCTCTCTCTCTCTCTCTGTGTCTCTCTCTCTCTCTCAAGACAAGAGTATCAGTATCCAGCTCTGGTTAGCCTAGAACTGTCTGTACTAAGTAGACTAGGATGGGTTTTAATTCAGCGAAATGCCTGCCTCTGCCTCCAAGGCCTGGGATTAAAGGTGTGTGCCACTTTGTCCAGCTGAAAGGATGGATTTTAATAGATTTAGTCTTCATTTGGGTGGATGGGTTACTAAATATAAAAAATTTATACTTGAGAGGAAATGTATTTTTATTTCTAGCAGTCCATTTTTTTTTTTTAAAAATTGCATTGACTTTTTAAAAATAGTTTACTTTTATTTTTTGAGCTAGAATCTCATGTAACTCAGTCTGGCTTTAAACTGGAGCTCACTATGTATCTGAGGATGTCCTTGAACTCCTGATCCTCCCGCTTCAGCTTCCCAGGTGTGGGATTACAGGCTTTATGTGCTTCTGGGGAATCAAACTCCAGACTTTCTGCTTGGTAGGCAAGCACCCTGCTGCCTGCACACAGACCTGTATTCAGGCTTGTGTGGAGGGCCGGTTTCTCCTCTAAAGTTCCCTGTAGTTTTGCTGGGAGCCTGGTGTGTTGAAGCTGCTTCATTTGAGCTATCTTCCGAGTAGGAAGTAAGTTCTGTTTGTCTGCAGAAGCTGATGTGGGTGACCCCTGTGCTCTCTGCTGTGTTTTTTTTTTTCTTTTCCCTTTAGAAAGTGAGTATTTCTAGGAACTCTTAAGTTACCATCTAAGGAGTGGCCCTAAATGCTCACGCCAGTAGGTTTCTTTCGTCTTCTTTTTGCTCTCTAAAGGATTGTGATCTCTTTGAATTGACTTCTTTTAATTCTGTTTCTTGGGGGTTTCTTGGTCTGATTTTCTTCATTTGTTCAGAAACCTAACCCTTTGCTCGGACGTACTATGTGATCTTCTGGGCTTTACTGTCCCAGCTTCTTTGGGAACAAAATCTCCTCCTCTGTAAACCCGTCTCCACTTTCTGCCAGTGTGATAAACTGTGTATTGTGCCTCTCATTAGCCCTTGGGAGTTACTTAGCATCCTCTTTGGGAGTCTCCTCAGTGAGTCTTGAGTACATTGTTCTTATTTCCAGTTTTTCCAATACTGACCATGTTGGGGACAGGAGTTGGGTCAGTGGTTTAGAGCTTAGGTGAGACTTGTGAAATGGGAGGCGTCTGTTGTTCTTTCATTGTTGGGATGAATCAGTTTTCATTCTAAACATGATGGGGAAGCACAGGGCTAAGTTCAACAATTAAATATGTCCAGACCCTGGCTTTGGAAGAGTGAAAGAGCTGCATTCATTCAGCCTTGGAGACAGGCCACAGAATTACTTTCTCACACTTTTAAGACATCTCTTGTGCACAGCGGGAGACCTGCCTAGGCGTTTGTCCTGTTGAACTTCCACTCAGAACAAGAAAAGAGCTGAAACCAACTGTAGACTTGTTTCCTTTAAGAAGTCTCTCTCTTTTTTTTTTACAGGACCCATAATACCAAGTTTCTTTTTTTAGGATAGCAAAATTTCTCAGGCAAAGGCTTTCTGTTTCTGTTTTATTAACTATAAAGTCCTACGTACTGGGAATGTTACTAACTCATTGGTAGAGTTTGTGTTTAGTGTGTATCATCAGGCCCTGGGATCGGTTCCCAGCACTGCCGTATCTCCCATGAGTTCACACTGACTAACAAACATGTACACACATCCATATATTCTAAATTGCTCTGTGTGTGTGTGTGTGTGTGTGTGTATTTTATTGGGACAGGGTTTCTCTGTGTAGTCCTGGCTGTCCTGGAACTCACTCTGTAGAGCAAGCAGTCTGGCCTGGAACTCACAGAGATCCATCTGCTTCTGCCTCCTGAGTGCTAAGATCAAAGGTGTGAGCCACCACAGATGGCTTCTGTTTATTTTTGAAGTAAGGATCACTAAAGCTTTTTCCAATTCTTTAAAGGTTATTGCACTATAGTATTCATTCTTAGTCCTGATCACTAGTGACCCTGGGGATTATTCTTCACAGTGGAAATTCTAGTTACCCACAGTGCTTCTCTAGTACTTACCAGCAACAAATCAACTCAGCTCTGAGGTTCCGTGTCCTTAAATATAATATGTGATTTACAGTTGATTAGTATGATATGTCTGTTTGTACTTAGAGATAAATACAAGGTAAAATAGCCATTTGCTTGTTGAGCAATACAATTTCAGTGCACAGGGATGTTTAATAGTTTGTAGAGTAAAAAAACTTCCTTAGAAAGATGGCAGCTTCAGGAGTGGCCCTAATCTCCGCTGGAATGTTATGTTTCTTTCTTGCTTTTGAAAGAAGTCGGTTTTGTCATCTCTTCCTAAAGAGCAATGTTACTGCTTGGCTTTGAGCCTTACAAAAATGCTACTATGTACCTAGTCATGGGTAATTTGAAGCCTTTACAGTTTCCACTTTCTACAGTTTTTCTAAAGGTGGCCCAATCTTTCTCCCGCCTGTGCAGTGAAGGTTACAGTGTAGCTACATCATCCTGCTGACTGAGTTTGTTGTAGGAGTGATGCCCCTGTGGATGTCCTCATGCATGCCTCTTGGTACTCACATATGAGAGTCTCTGCAACTTGGTGGCGCAGTCACAACAATGTGTGTCTTCAGTTTTATGAGATAATACTGATTCCCCTCCCCCACCCCGGGTGGTACCAGTTTGGATGCCCACCAGCAGTGCTGGCGAGCTAGCTGGTCTACCTCTGACACTGAAAATTCTTAAACGTACCCACTCATTAGTATAAGATTGTGTTAAAGTGTTTTGCATCTGAAGTTTTCTTTCCATGTGTTTCTGGATCTTCCCTATTTCTTTTCCTTTTCATGGTTTTTGCCTTTATTGATTTGTAGAATTCTTCAGGTACGCTGCTACTGATCCATCATTAGTTTTGCATTGTGTCTGAATGTGATTTGTCTTTTTATTTTTTTCTACAATTTTTTGGGATATTTTCTTTTTTAAACATATGTTTTTTACTATATGTATGTGTGTGTTGTTGGATTCATGTCTATGTATCCTGTGCATCTGGTGCTCTTAGAGGTCAGAAGAGGATATCAGATTCCTTGAAATTAGAATTAAAATTGGATATGAATCACCGGGTGGGTGCTGAGAATCGAACTCAGGTCTTTTACAAGAGCAGCAAGTGCTCTTAACTACCAAGCCATCTGTCTAGCCCTGTTGGGCCGTGTTTCATAATTTCAATATGACCATATTTATTAGTACATTCTTTGGCAGTCAGCCCTTCTGTGTCTTATGTAAGAAATCTTTGTTTCTTTTTAAGATCTAAGGTTTGGGTTTTCATTGTGTGCATTTTCCTTATTGGCGAGTGCAAGTCCTTTTCAGATGTATTCTATTTTAGGACGATCTTAGCTATATTTAGGACTCTTTCTTCCCTGTAAATTCTAGAATGAGGTTCCTCAGAAACCTCTTTGGATCTTGATTTAATCCATACTGACTTTATGCCCATTTGGTTTATGTTAACATTCAGATACTATTGAATTTGTCAATAAACTTGTCATTAATTTACATGTTCTCAAGTAATTCCAATAATGTTTTATAATTTCATCCTCAAGAGTCTTGTTTTTCTGTTGGATTTATTCCTAGGTACTTTTTTTATTGCTCACTTAATTTCAAAGTAAATCATAGTCCTTTGTAGCAGTGTGCAGCAAAGTGTAACTTTTAAAATATGGGTCTTCAAGTAATTTGTTTATTTCTCTTATTTTGATAATTTATCTTTAGATTCTTTCAGGTTTTATATGTAGGCAGTCATCCATAAAAATAATAGTTTTATGTCTTCTTGCTAATCTTATTCAGAACTCTGAATTCTGAAACCTTATTTACAATCAGAGAAGCAATCGGATTTAAATGGCTTTGGTACAAATGGTGCTGAGTCTTACTGGTTGTTAATGGTAGACTCTGATCAGGCAAGAGCGTCAAGAGTTCAAGGTCACCCTCAGCTATATTTAAGATGGAGGACTGTCCCTGCAGACAAGACCAGCAGAAAAAGAACAAGTGACAAAATTGTTGGGGCTGGGTACAGACTTTCAGTTGATATAACATATGGTGTCTCTGGGTCGGATTTCAAGTTTTGAGGTTAGGTAGGCTCGTGTGTCATACACCTGTAGGTCTTGAGACGTGCCAGAGGAGTATGCTGCTGTCCCCTTAGGAACTCTTAGGGGATAGGAGGTGGGTATGGACGGAGAGAAAGCAGTCCCATATAGCAAAGGATTGCCCAAATTCCATTCAACTTCAAGTTCTCACAAGATAATGTGCCATTAAAAACCAGATTATAACTACCCGAGTCTAGAACATGACTTTGATTTGTATATATAGACATACTTTTCTCAGATTTTAGTATGTGCATAATTTTCCATGAATCCACTACTGTGTGTGTGTGAGCGTGCGCGCGCGCGCGCGCGCGCGCACACACACACACACACACACACACACACACACACACACGTGAGAGAGAGAGAGAACTGAGGACTGAGTTACCAATGGGAACAGCTTCCTCTTCCTGCAGTACCGCTGCTGTTGCTACAGCTGCGCTCAGCATGCGCCAATCCATCTGTTTTTCTGGGATTCCCATGGAGACTGAATCTGTATAATTTGCATGTTCTTATTGTCTCTTTCTCCTAAAATTTTTTTACTGGCATTTTTAAGACGAGGTCTGTATCTTCCAGAATGGTGTGGGGGGAACTCATTACATATCACAGGGTGGCCTCGAACTTGAGGCAATCCTCCTGCCTATGCTATGAGAGTATCTGCTTCTCATTTGTTTTCTTTTCAATGTGTGGTAGTCAAATGAGCTTTTCTTCATCTGTGTTTTTTCGTTCCCAGTATTCAGTAGCTAGCAGGTCACATTCCCCAGGGCTGCATCTCTGAGGTAGCCTGTTAAGATGGCTGCAAGTGTCCGTCATCACACACTCCCTTTTGTGCATGGATTGGCCCTCAGCTGCCTTCACAGGTCAGAGGTAGCACATGCAAAGATGGCAGTGGTCATCGGCTGACCCACGGAGAGGATCAGCAGCCTGCACCTTGATCTCCCGCGCCTGAGCTGCAGACCAAACCAAAGTGTGGCTTCCGGGCACCTGCCAAGCTTAGGAGGACTTGGCTGTGCGTGCTGAGTGCCCCTAACTGTGCCCAGCCTTCCTTCTGTCCTCACGAAAGCTTCAGGGATGCACAGCCCAGCTGCCAGCTGCTAGGTGGATCCAGTCAGTGCCACGTGAAGCAGAATCAGCTAATCCTTTCCCGACTTCCCGACTCGAGATGTAAGGTGCAGAAATGGTAGTTACTGTGAGTCTGTGCACTAACGTTAACTTGTGCTGCCGTGAGAGGTAGAAAGGAAGCAGTACGTCTGTGGCGTCACTGGGCTGGGGAATCTGCCTTCATGCCTTTCTGGAAGGGTTCCTTTCTGAAGTTGTGCATTCCCTGGAGAAGTTGTACTTCTCTTTGGCTTCAGCTAGAGCGCTCCGGGAGAGGAGCCAGAGATGTCCCGAGGCTATGCATTTTTGTGTGTGAGAACGGTAGCTTGGCAGACATTTTAAAATGAGTTACCAGCCCAGGAATCTTGTGCCTGGGAGCTCAGGCTCTTTCCAGCTGGTATCCTCTACTGTCCACTGTGGTAGACAGGTGCAGGGGGAGGTTTGGAAGGGCTGACTCTGGGGACTCTAAGAGAACAAGCTGTCCTCCTGTTCCTGGTATCTGTAGGTTCCTAGTGAAAACCCCTGCTGCCAGAGTGAACCCTGGCTTCCTGGTTGCTGCCCAGTGATTCTGTATTGAGACCCCACCATCTTCTGGCATGCTTTGGCCTTTTCCTCGCCCTCTTCTCCTTCTCAGACATGCCAGTGCAAACCTCTGCCACACAGCACTCTTACCCCATGCTAGCCTCTGCCACACTGCACTCTTACTCAGGGCTAGCCTCTGCCACACAGCAGCACTCTTCTGCTAAAAGTGCTAATTTCAGTTGCCTTACCCCCTCATACGGAGTGCACACCACCTGACTCCTTTGGTGGGTGTCTTGGATTAATCCTTGAGCTGATGATAAGCAGCCTGAGAGCAGAGAAGGCCTATCCATTTGGAATACACGGTGGTGTTCATTAACTTATTTAGATTATGTGACCTTTGCTGTGTTTACATTTTCTCCTCCAAACAGAAGGCAGTGTGTTTGGAGGGGTGATGCGCAAAGAGGCTGGAACTCAAGGAATGATTGTCTTGATCTTGTGGGTTTGCTAATACAAACACAGGTGAAGGCCCCAGGAGGGCGACACAGTGATCGCTCTGTTGTTCCAGAGTTTGGCTCGAGTTTTCTGGGATTCTGCTTCCTGTCCGGGAGGGTGAACGCCAGCCCTTCCCAGATTTGTCTGTTTATATTTGTAGGATCAGAATGTCGAAGTCCAGTTTCTCATCAGGGCTTCACAGCACATTGAGTGAAGAAGCTTGGGAAAATTAGTTGTTATTTTGTTTGTTTGTTTTATGTAGACCAGGCAAGTCTGGATATGTCTCCTCTTGCTGAGTTTTATACATACTCAAAAGCTTACAAATTTAATTTCCAGTACATACTCAAAAACCTAACACGCCATTTCGATTACATACACAAAAGTTTCCACAAAATGATTATCTGTTTTTTTTTAAGAATTATTCTTTAACTTTAATTGTATGTAAGCCTGTGGACACTTGAGGGTAGATGCCTTTGGAGGCCGAAAGAGGTCATCAGATCCCCTAGAGCCAGAGCTACAGATGGTGTGAGATATGGGTGGTGGGAACAAAACTTGGGTCCCCTGCAAGAACAATACTTTCAAGAGCCCTACAGTAACTTAATCTAAAGCACAATCTCCTGGAGCTGACTGGATGGCTCAGTGGTTAGGGGCTCTTACTGCTCTTGCACAAGAGCCAGGTTTGCTTCTCATCGTCCACATGACAGCTCACAACCACACGTAACTCTACTTCCAGGGGATCCGAAGTCCTCTTCAGATGTCTATACACACGGTACACATACATACTCACACACTTAACACGTACACATAAAAAAAAATCTTTTGAAATGTTTAAAAACAAATGAACCAACACAATCTACGACTTATTCTTCAAGTTTTCTGGATAAGTATGAATAAAATATTGCCCTAAAGTTACCAGATATTCAAAATTCCAGGGACTGGGGAAATAGATCAGCAGTTAAAGAATCTGCTGTGTAGACATGAGTGCCAGCATTCAGATCCCCAGAGGACATGGGAAATGCCAGGTGGGTATGGTGGCACATCTATAATCCCAGCACTTGGAAGGAGGAGACAGAGGATCCTGGGGACAAGTTGGTTATCTAGGCTAGCCTGGTACCTGAGGAAGCCAGAAGATGCCAGATCCCCAGAACTAGAGTTATAGACAGTTGAGAGCCACCGTATAGGTGGTGGGAATCGAACCCAGGTCCTCTAGAAGAACAGCCACTGATGTTAACCATTGAGCCATTGCTCTATCCCCCCTCCCCCCGTAAGTCTACTCTGGATTGTTCTTGCAGCTTCCTAAGAGATCCATATTGTTTTCTATTCCCGAGACTGTCACTGAAGTCAAGAACTTGGTAACTTTAGAGTCTAGAAAGATCCAAAGATTCAGGTTGAGTTTTCTCTAGTTGCTGTATTTTCCCTCTTCTCATAGCATTTCTTATGTCTGGAGATGCTTTTCGTTTTCTTAAATCTTTATTCATTCCAAGTCATCTTGTTAACCAAATTGTCTCTGAAGACTGTTTACATAGACTTGAAGTGTTTCTTGTGTCTGAGGGTGTGGGCGGTATAAGAACCTTCCAGAAAGCATCCAGGAATTTTTCCCACCTACTTGGTTTCCCTGGAGGGTGAGAGTAGGTGATTAATTGAGTAAGAGAAGAAATAAGCCCATGAAAAGCCACCAACAAAAGAGTATTATTATGTTTACATTTATGTTTCTTAAAGCCTCTTAGCTACAAGTCTGTCTGCCTGCCTGCCTGTCTGTCCGTCCGTCCGTCCGTCCGTCCGTCCATCCATCCATCCATCTATCTATTTATCTATCTATCTATCTTAGTTTCTCTATGTAGCCCTGGATATCCTGGAGCTCCACTCTGTAGACCAGGCTGGCCTTGAATGTGTGACACCACACCCATCTCCCTACCTGTCCTTGCCCCTTTTAAAAATAAAAACATTTATTTCTGTGCATTTCAGTGCTTACATGTGCCATGGCATGTGGATAGAGGTCACAGAATAACTTGTGGGGCTTGCTTCTCTCCTGATGTGTCAGTGACTTGGTCATGTGGGTCCTGGGGACCGAACTCAGGTCATCAGGCATAGAAGCAAGCAGCTTTACCCATAGAACCACCCCCAAGCCTGGATGGGCTTTCAGTGAGTTACATCACGATGAATACTAGCCTGGAGCAGCTCACTTTTTCCATCATGCACCATCATTTGGGATTTGTATAAATCACTCGGAATGAGAGTAATCCGAGAGACCACCTGACCTTTGACCCTTTATCTTTGGGAAGGAGCCAGAGTAAGTGACTTGGGCAGTCTAAATCAGCCACAAATGGGTGGCAGCCCAGGTTATAGAAAGTCCTGAGCCGTGGGACATTGAGGGACAGACAAGGGGAGTGCATGCAGGACAAGCTAGGACGGTGTGCAGCATCCTAGGAGACTACAGAATCTGCAGTTAGGTCTGAATGGCGATCACACATTCACACAGCATACATTGGAGCAAGACTGTAAGGGGCTTTATCAGAGAGGTGTGTAAGAATGAGATGGGATCGTGTGGTGGATGACTGTCATTGCATAGAGGATGAGACAGCAGTTCTGTTTTCATGCTTTTTCTATAAATTCTTTGGACTGGGGTTTCCCTGTCTCTTAATTCCCTGATGGTGAATCACGATTCCTATTGTGGTTTTTTTTGGAACCTGTACCTTGCATCACAGCACTGGCTAAGCTGTAACCTAAGAAACTGTTTACACTCACTGACTCACTTAATTATCATTACATTTCCTGGGAACAGGACTAAGCCTTAGTCATCATAGTGGTCTTAGTATTAGACTGATGTCAATCACAGAAATGTGTTAGGTTTTTGAATATGTATTGGAAATGACACTTGTAAGGTTTTGAGTATGTACTCGAAATGACGTGTTGTGAAAGGAAAAGGTATGTGGGTGTAAGGGTACGAAAAGTGTTGTAGATGGTACTGGAAATGACATGTGTTAGGAAAGAAAATGGTGTGTGGGTGTAATGGTACAAAAAGTGTTGTATTTAGTACCGAAAACAGTAGTAGCACGTGACTGGATTTGGCTACAGGACACTCAGTTGAGTGTTATAAAAGCAGAAGTGAACTCATGACAACTGGGACTTAGAGAGGCAAGAGGAGACACACATCTCGGACAGCCACCCCAACTCTCGGCAAGAACGGACACAATCCAGGACAGCCACCACAAAACTTTGCAAGAGGAGACGCTTTTCTACTGGACCAGAGCTCAGAAGGCAAGTCAAAACAGAATTTGTCAGTGCCTCTGGCATTACAAGATGTTCCTATATAGTGTCCTTAGAGCACAGCTTCCCGGCATTTGCTGTGGTTTACAGTGATTATTGGGGAAGGGTTCTTATGGTTTTTTTTCTTCTTTTCTTTTTAAAATTTATCTTTTGATGCCTGTATAGCTTCAGTTTTGTCTGAGATACTCCTGATGGGCTCATTTCATGAGTTCAAATCCCAGAAACATGGTGGCTCACAACCATCCATAATGAGAAACCAACAAACAAAAAGAGATGTTCCCTTAAAGTGTCCTTAGAGCACAGATTCCTGGCACTTTACTGTGGTTTACAATCATTATTGGGGAAGAGTACTTATGTTTTTTTCTTCTTTGCTTTTTAAATTTTATCTTTATTTTCTATTATTTAATAATGAAATGACTTCAATGATCAACAAACAAACAAACAAAACAATCCTATCTGTGTATGCACCTAAGACTGTGTTAATACATGATTAAAAATACAAAATCTGAAAGACAAGAACTCCATTAACAAAGGTGACATGTCAACTTATCTTTCAACAATCAATAAGTTAAATGCTCCAAAAAAAAAACCTGAAAGAATACAAACAATTTTCAAACCATTGTCAACCATTCAATTAGCATTCAAAATAGTCAATATAACTTAATACAATATAAAAGAGTCATCTCATGATCAAAAGAAGTATGTGCCATGGCAAGCTATACTGTGTCCACAAAACAGTTCAGCAAGTCGTCAGTTTGAACCATATAAAATATGTGTGCAAACCACAGTGTAATTAAACTAGAAACCAACATAATGGAAAGTTTCTAATTTCAATAGATTAAAGAAAATAAACTTTATCTTTCAATGACTTTATCTCTTCAGTTCTGTCTGAGATATTCCTAAATGGCTCATTTCCTTGGCCTACCTACAAAAAATGTCAAAATGTACTCTTCAGAAATTACCTGTTTCTCTGTGATTTTTCCACATTTAAAAATAAATGATGGGGGTTGGAGAGATGGCTCATTGGTTAAGAGCACTGACTGCTCTTCCAAAGGTCCTGAGTTCAATTCCCAACAAAGGCATGGTGGCTCACAACCATATGTTACAGAGTGTGATAACATCTTCTGGTGTGTCTGAAGACAGCAACAGCGACAGTGTATTCACGTATATAAAATAAACAAATCTTTAAAAAAATAAAGATAAATGATAGTAAATGCAGTCTCTGTTGTCGTCTACTGTTGTGGTAAATACGGGCCGCCAAGAAGGGAAGGGGAAGGAGTGGGTGGCTGTTCTCACTGACATATTTTGTACTGAATGAGCTACTCCTCCTGACACACTGACATTTGTAGTGGATGGTCATAGCACCTGGTAAATAGTAACAGCTACCCTACTGGGGAAATTAAGGCTTTGGGAAATTAATTTCTTACTGTGCCTCACTGGGAACCCGAGAGGAAGGAAAGCTGGGTCTCTGTTCTGATGGGTCAGTTGACCACCCATCTGTGTACAGTGTTTACTGTATGTATTGTATACAGCAGTTCTCACTATCAATAAGATCCTTCAGCAAATGCAGGAGGCGTGCAGGGAGACATAGTACATGCAGATAGTGTTCATGTCTATACATGTGCACTGAAATTCAGACCGGGAGCTCTGTTTCAAATTTTAGTTGGTTTCATCTTGAAATTTTATGCATTATTTGCAAACTAGAAAGTTGGATATCACATGACTATAAAGAAACTATGATAGCTTTCATTTCACATCAGCATTTGTTGTCAGAATATGCTAAAAGTTAGACCTGGGATCTGAAGTTAGGAGTTTCTCTCCTCATCAGTGTACGTGGGACACGCATGCATGCATGTGTCTGCACTGGCCTGTGTGTGGGGAGTGCGACTGCCCTGAGGCTGGATCTGATGTCAGGGCTCCTCCTCCATTGCTCTCTCCATTATTCTTTGAGATCTGGCTTCTCCTCTGAACCTAAGCTCACCAGGACGGCTAGCCTAGATAACCAACTTGTCCCGAGGATCCTCTGTCTCCCCCTTCCAAGTGCTGGGATTATAGATGTGCCACCATACCCACCTGGCATTTCCCATATCCTCTGGGGATCTGAATGCTGGCACTCATGTCTACACAGCAGATTCTTTAACTGCTGATCTATTTCCCCAGTCCCTGGGATTTTGAATATCTGATACCTTTAGGGTAATATTTTATTCATACTTATCCAGAAAACTTGAAGAATAAGTCGTAGATTGTGTTGGTTCATTTGTTTTTAAACATTTTTCTTTTTTTTTCAGATAAGGAATGTTATTTTGCTAACAGTTTTTTATAATTTTTATTTTTATTTTTTATTATATTCAACACAATATGTATTTTTATACCAATCATAAAAATGGTGGACATGTTATTTAATGAACATAAAATAAAGATAGTCTTCTTTTTTGTTTGTGTGTTTTGTTTTTAATAGAGGTTAAAATCTTGACTCTTACTGTGGTACAAACCCAAAATAAGAATAATTTTTAGACATTGGAGTTCACTGTAATTTGGCTGTACTTTGATGTCCCTCACATCACCAAAGGATTTTACCTCCATAGTAGCTAAGCTAAGAGTTGACAGTTCCGCTGTGCCAAGGAATGAAGTGTAGGCACAGTTTTTTGGATACAGATTTCCTGCTATGGTCAAAGCTATTTGACTTGAGTGATTGTCATCGTTCTCAGACCACAGGGAACATGTTACATTCAATTAAGAAATGGTGTGTATATTAAGATGGGTTATCCATCAACTGTTTCAATGAACAATGTTTCTGTTTGGAGGGTGGGACAAACATTAGGTGAGGGTAAGATTCTGGTTCATTGGCTGTGATGATTTTGAAAAGCATTCATCTTAGAAGAAAAAGTGTAACTTATAAGGTCATCTTCTTCAAAATTGATACAGTAATTATAAATCTCAAGCCAAACATTCAGTCTCACTCTTTGTTGTTCTCTTACAAGCCACCTCCCAAATTAATTGTCTATGTTTCTTTTGGCTATATAAATAATTTTGAAATATGTAAGCTGTTCTGAAAACCGTAGCATGGTGTAAAAACTTCAAATAAACAATCTTACTTATAGAGAGGCTGAGATGGGAGAAGCATGATTTCAAGACCATTATGTAGTACAGAGCAAGATACTGTCATGTACAAACAAGCAGAAAGTCTGTATGGATTGTACAGTATTGGACATATCTCTCCCATTACCAAATTAGAGAGACCACTGGGCGACAGCCAACAAATTTCTAATTCCTCATATTTTTGAATTTCAATCAATTAGGATATGTTGGTAATATTCATTTTCATATTAAGAGATAGTAAGGAGGGGCTGGAGAGATGGCTCAGCGGGTAAGAGCACCGACTGCTCTCCCAAAGGTCCTGAGTTCAAATCCCAGCACCCACATGGTGGCTCACAACCATCCGTAACGAGATTTGATGCCCTCTTCTGGTGTGTCTAAAGACAGCTACAGTGTACTTACATATAATAAATAAATAAGTCTTTCAAAAAAAAAAGAGATAGTAAGGAAAAATGATTGTTACTTCCTGTTATTTTTCTTTGTTAGAGGTGGAATTATGTTTGTGTGGGTTTGTTGAAAGATTACTTTCTTGCTTTTTCTCAGGTGTAGTTTCCCTCCTTGTGTTGTTTTCCATCTATTATCCTCTGTAGGACTGCATTTGTGGAAGGATATTGTATAAATTTGGTTTTGTCATGGAATATCTTGTTTTCTTCGTCTATGATAATTGAGAGTTTTGCTGGGTATAGTAGTCTGGGCTGGCATTTGTGTTCTCTTAGGGTCTGTATGAGATCTGCCCAGGATCTTTGTATTTTCTGGTGAGAAATCTGGTGCAATTCTGTTAGGCCTGCCTTTATATGTTACTTGACCTTTTCCCCCTTACTACTTTTAATATTCTTTCTTTGTTTAGTGCATTTCATGTTTTGATTATTATGTGCTGGGAGGTCTTTCTGGTGTGGTCCAATCTGTTTGGAGTTCTGTAGGCTTCTTGTATGTTCATGGGTATCTCTTTCTTTAGGTTAGGGAAGTTTTCTTCTATAATTTTGTTGAAGATATTTACTGGTCCTTTAAATTGGGAATCTTCACTCTCTTCTATACATATTGTCCTTAGATTTCATCTTCTCGTTGTGTCCTGGATTTCCTGGATGTTTTGGGTTACAAGCTTTATGCATTTTCCATTTTCTTTGACTGTTGTGGCATTGTTTTCTATGGTATCTTCTGCACCTGAGATTCTTCCATCTCTTGTATTCTGTTGCTGATGCTTGCATCTATGACTTCTAGTCTCTTTCGTAGGTTTTCTAGCTCCAGGGTTGTATCACTTTGTGATTTTGTTATTGTTTCTAGTTCCATTTTTAGATCTTGGATGGTTTTGCTCATTTCCTTCACCTGTTTGATTGTGTTTTCCTGTAATTCTTTAAGGGATTTTTGTGTTTCTGCTTTAAGAGCTTCTAGCTGTTTACCTGTGTGTTCTCCTTTATTTCTTTAAGGGAGTAATTTATGTCCTTCTTAAAGTCCTCTATCATCATCATGAGAATTGATTTTAAATCCAATTCTTGCTTTTCTGGTGTGATGGTCAATCCAGGACTTGCTGTGGTGGGAGAATTGAGTTTTGATGATGCCAAGTTTCTGTTGCTTATGTTCTTATGCTTGCCTCCAACCATCTGGTTATCTCTAGTGCTACCTGTCCTCCATATATCTGACTGGAGCCTGTCCTTCCTGTGTTCCTGGTTGTGTCAGAACTCCTCAGAGTCAAGCTGTCTCTGTGATCCTGTGATTCTGGGATCCTGAGATCCTGGGTGTGTCCCAGCTCCTGGGAGTCAAGCTGCCTCTGGGACCCTGAAATTCTGGTGTGACCAAGCTCCTGGGATCCCGGGATCCTGGGATCCTGGGTGTGTTAGAGCACCTGGCAGTGCAGCTTCCTCTCGGTGTGTGAAACTGGCTGCGGAGTTTGCGCCCAAGGTCCGCTCAGGGCGCCTGCAGACTGGAAGGAACCCGTGCCACTGGGCTGGTGGAGTTCCGTTTTTTAAACATTTCAAAAGATTTATTTCATGTGTGCGTGCACGTATGTGAGTATGTAAGTCTACTACGTGTGTAGACATCAGGAGAGGAGTTCAGATCCCCTGGAAGTAGAGTCACGTGTGGTTGTGAGCTGCCATGTGGATGCTGAGTAAACCTGGCTCTCATGCAAGGGCAGTAAGCACCCCTAACCACTGAGCCATCCCCCCAGCTCCAAGAGATTGTATTCTAGTTTACGTCGCTGTAGGGCTCTTGTGTGATCACATTTTGGAACATAGACAAAGAATTGGTGAATGTCTCTCTTTCACTCCAATATGTGTTGTGTGGAAAATAGTGTTTTAGTGCACCTAGCTGTTTAAAAATACTTTTGGTCATTAAAAAAGAAAACAAGCTACCAAATTTTCAGAGTTTCAGAAGCGTGGACACAGCTTGCGTCACAGGTTGAGCTCAAAGACTTTTCACTAGTCCTTAGCCCCATAAGCCTGGAGCTTGTTCGGCAAGTAGGCAAGTTCATGCATATGTTTTATTTCAGAGACAGCTGATTCATAGACTTTAGCAACCAAAGTGGTTTAAAAACCCAATCCTCATCAGAAATATCCAAATCAGCACGTTTCCACAGAGCAAATAGCGAACTCTTAAGCATGAGGGGCAGCAGGAGGTCTTTTGTCTTGGTAGAGACTGCCAGGAAGGTGAGCACTTTGAAGAGGGCTTTTGAAGCTCAGGGTGTGTGTGTGTAATTGTGAGATTCTGCTCAAAAGATGCTGATGTCTGGCGTTCATCAGTGTTGTGCAGAGCTGCATCAGCAGTTGTTTTCAGTGTAGGGGCTGTGCCGCTCCACGGCTTTCCTCGAGCATTGCTTTAGACCCTACATCGCAGTCTCTTGTAAATCTTCTGTATATTGTTTCTACAGAAGCACATTATAAAAACAGGCAAGGTAGAAACAGGCACGTCTGTTTCATCAAGGCGACTGAATCACTCTAAAGACCTTAGTCAATTTTCGACATCAGATGAAATCATCAAAGCACACTTCTCTTGCTTGGACTCTTCCCTGGGTGGTGATGTGAGATAATGCTATTAATTTTATTTCCATGATAGATTTGCTTACTCGTCATGCTGGATGCAGGTTCCCCCTCCCATACCCTGCCTCCACTGTGGGTTTTCCTTTCCACAATATAGAAATCTATTTTGAATGACGAGTACTTAACATTTTATTGTCAGGTTTCAAGTATGAAGACATGGCCTGAAAATTGAAATTAGTGCTAAGGTATCGTAAAACTAAGTGGACAGACTTTGCTTTTATAGAGTTGAGCCTTCAGCTGTGGCAGGTGTGGTTTTTAGGCAAGCAGGTGTGTCTTGGTTTTCCCTGGCGTTTGACTGTGGCACACCGGGCAGTTAATAGTCTCTGTGCTTACAAATTTTTACACATCTGGACATATCTCAAACTTAATTCTGATGAAGACAAAGCAGAAGAATAGCCTACCCAATTAAATGTACAAGTTCAAATACACCACAGAGGTGAAACAGGTTTTCTCAAGGTCTGCAAAAAAGCAGATGAACTTGTCTGTGCAAGTTAGTGCATTGATGCTAAGTTTTTATATGTAATACATTAAGTATAGGTATTAGAGCTCTCCAGGGCAACAGGAGCGAGGGAGGAAAGAAGAGAGGGAGGGAGGGAAGAGCAATTTTCAAAAATAGAATTGGTGGCTTGCAAGCCTATAATTGTAGGGCAGGCCAGGCAGATAGAAAATTACCTGAAGAGTTGATTTTGTAATCTCCACTCTCAGAATTTCTGGGTTGCGTCTGGAGGCATTAATCAGTTTTCCATTGTCATAACAAGTAGCACCTGTAAAGGACTTAGAAAGAGAGACCTTTTGCTTTGGCTCAGTTGGCTCTGATACTTTAGGCCCGAAGCAGAGCATCATGGTAGGAGTTCAAGCTGACCTTTTGTTAGGGAAATAAAAGGAAGGAAAAGACCAGGATCCCACGGTCTCCTTCAACAGTGGTCCCTGCCCTCAGGACACTACGATGGCCTCTACAGAAAACCCATCAGCTTTCTGTAGCACAAAGCTAGGGACTAAACATTCCACACGTTCTTCAAGGAATACTCAAAAGCCCAGGCCACATCAGGTAGCCAGAACTACCAGAAGGTAAAATGCCTTCTGGAGCTTCCAAGACCTTGCCTGATTATGTGAGACCCACCTGTACCTGTTACGGAGGTTAATCTGCCTTATTCAGTCAGTAACTGTATCAGAAAATACATCACATCAACATGGAGACTGGTGTTTTCCTAAAGAGTTGGACATCATAACCTAGCCAGGATGACGTGGGAATAACCACTCATCTCACAGATATTGATAGGTTTCAGTTACAGATTTGAGGCTTTGAAATGCGCTGAAAATTAAATTTGGTTCAATGTCTATGGGAGCTCAGAGCTCCAGGGAGAGTGCCGTGTGCTGTTTGTTGCCCTGAAACATCGGATGGTCTGGAAAGGCTGAGGATTTGAAGCTGGGCGAATTGCGTTCAAATGTCATCTCTGCAACTTGGCGACAGCATTATGTTTTGAGGCTTTGTTTCCACATTCATGAGCTATCATCAGACTTTGGTAATTAAATGAGAGGATGCTTTTACAACTCTGGAATACAGTGGCAGTCACCATCGTGATGGTGATCTCATTTTTATATCACGTTTCAATTTTCAACTTCCTTTTTTTCTGTCTTTCATGTTGTGAGTGCTATTGAAGACTCTTAGTATTGTTTATGGGGAATAAAAAAACCAGTATTTGATTTAACATTTTGTTTAAAGAATACTTGGAAAACCAAAGTCATATATGACTTTATATGTTTTATAGAACATTATTACCTGGAGGGTTCAATGAAGGTTAGTGTAGACCATCAGCCACACAGGTTAGGACAGAAAGGTTGGATTATTGTGTTTTAGTCGTTGATATGTAAGTTTCTGAAGTTGAGGATCATGGTTACATACATTTAGGGGCATAAGCTTTATTGTTTTGATATTTGTGTTTACATTTTGGGTGTTTAATGGTGACTGGCTCTGATATTTTGCTTAGAAATAGAAAAATAATCATGGATTTGTAAGATTTTAAAATTCTGTTGGATTTTTTTTG
Source organism: Tokudaia tokunoshimensis (assembly GCA_036184795.1). Taxonomy (NCBI): domain Eukaryota; kingdom Metazoa; phylum Chordata; class Mammalia; order Rodentia; family Muridae; genus Tokudaia; species Tokudaia tokunoshimensis. Next base: position 41,468,196 of record BTHU01000013.1, read on the forward strand.
GATAGTGTGTTTTATTTCTTATTTTGATGAAATAAATCATCTTGGCACAGGTGCTGGTGGAGAAAAGTTTCAACAGTTAAGAGCACTGATATTTCTCCCAGAGGAGCCTGATTCCATTCCCAGTGCCAGGACTATCTCTCTGGCCTCGACAGACACTGCATGTAGGAGGTACATGCGGTCAAAAAACACTCATACACGTTCAAAATAATTAAACAATTTCTTTTGAGATCGGGTCTCCTCAGATTGCCACGTAGCTGTAGCTGGTGTTTTGAGTGCTGATCCTCTCGCTTCCATCTCCTAGGTAGACTATATGCTGGTGCCACTGTGCACTGGTACACATTGAAGCATTCATTGCAATGAAGAATATGCCTCCTGAGATTGGCCCCAGTGCTGCAGGATGCATGTCATGCACTTGTTACTATGGTTTTCTGAGAAGCTGCTGCATGTTAGCATCAGGCTTAAGTCTTGGGAGCATGGAGGACCTTGGAAAACCCACTGTGAGAAAGTCACATGGCCATTGCTGTGATTGAGTTTCATGGCTGTTGCCATAGTGAGAGATAAACCTCCCTGCAAGTGGGGTCATTGCTTCTATGTATCTGAGCCTCCCCTACATGGTGGGCCTAGGGTTTACTTAGGAATTGCTGATACAAAATATTTGATAATACTCAGCACCACACTGAAAACGAATCTTTTAGAAAGAGCTTTGCTGCAACCTTGATGCCCAAGATGACGCTACATTTATGTGCATGCCTGTGTGTGTGTATGTGTGTGTGTTTTCTGTAAGGACAAAAGTGACACTTAATACCATTGTCCCAGTCTCAGTTTTTAAAATGGGTTTAAGTACAAGCGTATTATTTTATTATTTTCAGATCAGTGGAAGCAGTGCCTAGGATATTACAGTCAAAACGGGAAATGGTGCTCATGTATAATGTACAGGCAAAGTAAAGTAGATACATACATGGAGGCAGACATGGAGAAAATGGGTCAGAAAGGTGGAGAAGGCAGAACTCACCAGCTTGTCTGGGAGGGTTGAGGGCAGCTACTCACTCCTAAGAAGATCTAACTGTCCCTTGTCCTCACAGCCAGTCTGAAGTAGAAATTATTAAGTTATGGCATGTCTATAGGTCAGTAACCCACATTCTTGACACTGACTGTGTTTCAGAGTCATGATTTTAGAACTTTAAAAAGGCGTTGCTCCTGTTTCTCCTCCCTCCTCCCTTGCAGTGCTAGGACAGGCGCCCCATAATTGAGCACATGACTAATTCTGCCGTGAGGTGCAGAAAATCCCATACTTTTGTGGGACAACTATAAATAGCCTCGTGTCAACTCAGGTCAGGTTTTGCTGCAGATGAGCTTTCTCCTGCCCAAGGCTTTGGCTCCTAACTTAAAACCATAAGACAGAAAAACCTCACCTGACATACAGGGCTCTTAACTTCTGATTTGGGGGTAAGACTAGCATTTCTATTTTTACAGTTAAGGTACATGCATAGAACAGTAATGTCTCCAGTTTTCTGCGTCTTATGAACTCTTTTTAATTTTATTTTTACCGACACATATGTGATAGATCTATGCACTCGAGTGTTGGTGCACTGGAGTCCACTTGTGTCACTGTGGACCTGGAACTCCAGGCAGCTGTGAGTCCCCCAACCCTGGCGGTGGAAACTCAGCTCTTAGGCAATGGCACCATGTGCTCTTAACCACTAAGCTAGCCCTCCCTCCGTCCTCCAGTTTTCTAGTTTTACTTGAGCCTGTAGAAGTGAACTGTGTGTCACCTGTTACTCTTCTGTGAGGTGGGATCTGGTGTTTCTGGAATAAGAGATACCCACAAATGGCATCACAAATTTCCCTTACCTTCTGTCCTTCCCTCCTTCCCTGATTTATTAATCCACCCCCCCCACCCAGATGCTTTGAATTAAATGTATGGCCTTGTGTGTTCCATCCTTTACCTTCTACTCTCCTACCTAAATCCATTGACATTTTAAATTAGTATTAATATAGTTCGAAATGTCAGCATTTTGAATAAATTAGATCTGTACTTACTGTTTTTTACAACCCTTCCCATGTATTGTCGCGATACCACACACTCCCAGATATTCTCTGTCACTTACATACAGTTTCAGCCTACAAGAGTATTTTATTCATTTTATTGTATTATTTTTAATGCTAATATACTAATTTATATTTTAGTACTTTTAATACTAATTAGGATTATTAGTATAATTTTTTTCCCTGCTAATGATTTCTTAATTTTTTTTCTCTGTCACAGAAGGCAAAAATAGTTTGACAGTATACCAGAACCAGATTTACTGGTTGATAATATATAAACAACACTGTACATCTTATCCCTGTTTTCAGGGTTAAGAGCATAGCTGTTACCGTTTTTCCTCTTGGGTAGTAATTGGAATATATTTAACTATGACTAGTGTTTGTTTGAGGGGTGAATTGAGAAAACTCAGGAAAGGCTCTTGGTGCCAGGCTAGAGATGCTGAGAGCCTTACAGCCCAGCTACCTGGGTTCAAGTCACATATCTCTGTTCACTGTGTACCAGAGGGTGACCTTGAATATATGATTGCCAGTCTCTACCTGGGCTTATAAGTATGGGGCATCATACCTGGTTTATGGTATGCTGAGAATTGAACCCAGGATCTTGTGCCTGCTGGGCATGCGCTCTGCCAACTGAACTATATCCTTGTCCTTTCTGTTTGGTTGTCTTAGAGCCCTGTGAAGCCTCGGCTGCCCTTTAACTCACAATATACCTACGGTTGGCTTTGAACTACTGATCTTCTACTTCTGTTCTGCATAATATGGTTGGCTTTGAACTACCAATCCTCTACATCTGTTCTGCATAATAGGCATGTGTCACCACTCTTGGCTTGAAATGATATTTTAAGAGTGTGTCAATTTGTAGCATAAATTCTAAACGGGCGATTCCATAATTGGAAACGTGAGGTGACTTCAACTTCGGCAGTTGAGAGACAAGAGTCCCCTACAGGATGTTGAGCAAGACCTGAGAATATTAACCGTTTCACGCAAAGATGGTGAGATCTGGGTCTTGAGTCATTTACCTCTGTAGACTGTGGCTTCCTTAAGTCCTCCATGTGTAACCCCATGAGCACAGTGTGTACCTTGCTGTTCTGGGTGTTTGAGATAACACTCGGGTAATGCGTTGTGCTTACAAATGTTGAGATCCCTCACCAATTGGAAATTTAACTTTGAACATGTAAACAATAGTAGTAAGCCCACTTTTGAAAGACTGAGTATAGGGAATGACCTGGCTGTTAAGCAGGCAGTGGTGGTACATGCCTGCCTTTAATCCCAGTACTCAGAGCTCTGAGAGTTCGAGGCCAGCCTGGTCTACAGTGCAAGTTCCAGGACAGCCAAGTCTACACAGAGAAACTCTATCCCAAAAACCAAACACCAAACCAAATCAACCCAAAATTCAGCTGGTTGTAGGGACTCATGTCTTTAATCAGAGTAGAGGTAGGCAGCGCTCTGTGAGTTCAAGGCTAACCTTGTTTATATAGTGAATTCCAGAATAGTCAGGGCTATAGAGAAAGAACCTACATCAACCCCTCTCTCCTAAATTTAAATTGAAGCTGAACATTGTGTGGTTCATATACTTTATTTTATTGGCCTATATATTTTAAAATTTAATAACAGATTTTTACATTATCAACTAATTATTAAAAGATTTCATGTTGGATCAGCTTCTGAAGAACTCTGGTTTTAAGCTTACTGTCATGAATTGTTTGTTTGTTTGTTTTGAGACAGAGTTTCTCTGTGTAGCAGACCTGGCTGTCCTGGAACTCACTCTGTAGACCTAGCTGGTCTTGAACTCACAGAGATCCGCCTGCCCACCAAGTGCTAGGATTACAGGCATGTGCCACCACCATCTAACTAGAACTCTGTTTGTTTTTTCTCTAAACTGTCTATATAAGCATTTTCTGCTGTATTCACAGAAAAGCCTAGTCGAAACAATACATTCTGGGTACTAGGGATGTAGCTCAGTTGGTAGCTTGTTTCTCATGCACCAAGTTCTGGGATTCAATCCCTAGAACCACATAAACTGGTGTCCTTGTCACTTTTCTATGTGTGATAAAATGCTATGACAAAGACAACTTACAAAAGAAAGCAGACTAATTGTGCTTATGGTTCCGGAAGGTGAAAGTGCGCGGATGTGGGGCAAAGGTACGGCAGCCCAACAGGCGAGAGCTTAGGTCTCCACTGTAAGCAGGAGGCAGAGAGCACACTGGGAAAGTCTTTTGAAACCTTGGGTCTGCACCTAGTGACATGCCCGCTTCTGTAAAACCACGCCACCCAGTCCTTCCCAAACAGTTCTACCAACTGGGGACCAAGCATTCAAACACATGAGCCTGTGGGGGCCGTTCTCACTCAAATCACCACAACTGGATCTGCTGGTGTATGCTTGTAAACTTTGCATTTGATGGTAGAGGCCGAAGGGTCAGAAGTTCAAAGTCATCTTTGGGAGTTTGAGGTCAGCCCGGGATAGATAGGACTCTTATAACAACAGCAATAACCCCAAACCCAAGAATTTTATTACCTGTTGTGCTGATGCATGTTGGAAGTAAGAACAAGGTAAGGAAATACAAATATACATCTACCTTAGTGTCCTACTATTTTGTGTACTGAGAGATTCAGCGAAAGTGAATTTTATTTATTTTTACTTAGTATTTTATTTTACTTAGTTTTACCCTTTGGAGGACATCTTTCTTCTGTTGTTTCAAGGAGATTTGAGGGGTTTGGGAGGAGGGAGACAGACAGACAGACAGACAATGAGTGTGGATGTGTATCTGTATGGAGTTAATGGGTGCCCACTATTGAAGAGTGTTTCCTCTTTTTGTATTTTGTATTTTTTTTTTTCAAGATAGGGTTTCTCTGTATAGCCCTGGCTGTCCTGGAACTCACTCTGTAGACCAGGCTGGCCTCGGACTCAGAAATCCGCCTGCCTCTGCCTCCCAAGTGCTGGGTTAAAGGCGTGCGCCACCACCGCCCGGCTCCACTTTTTAAAGGTGAGTGTTTGTAGTCCAACTGGACTGCTGTGAAAGTCAGGAACATGCAGATAGTCACTCAGTTTAGAACCCAGGCAGCTAATTCACTGAGTCCCGATTGCCTGTCAGTAGCAGCTCTTGTGAGTTTCAGAGGAGAGCCGAGAGCCCCTGGCTGTACCGTGGACCATGAAAGGTCTCTTTTACCAATCTTGGTCTGATTGCTGCAGATCCTGACTTTGCTTTCTGAAGACTTTTCTAGGTGCCATCATCAGGGGTCATAGAAGAAGTTGGAGTAAAACGAGGTAGGGAAATTGCTCAGTTAGACAGCACGGACCAAAGTACTGATCCCAGAAGAGAGTGGCCCATGTGAGTAAGCTAAGCAGTTTGGGATGGCCCATGCCTGGCACATGGTAGGAGCTTCTGTTAAGTTCATAATCAAGAGTGATTGAGTGAGTGGGTAGGTGAATGAATAGTCTGGATTATTAAGGACCAGACTTGGCAATGTTTATGCCATGAGCTAGGGAGTCTGTCTCCCCTTCCCTGAGTCCTTTGGAAAACTGAAGGATTCTGAATAAGGGGATGAAATGAGCAGACTTTTGTTTCTAATTTCTAGAGGTACGTGGAGTAGTAATTAGGAAGAACTTACTCACCGGAAGTGGTGAGGAGAAAGGAGCTAACCGTTCTTTGAAATAGTAATTTAACGCTGTTTATAATGTAACATTTTATAAAATACAAACGTTGAAGGATTTTGTTTTCCTGCTTGAATTCTGTGGGGTCTTTATCAAAATCCTCAGTGGGAGTTTTCAGTGCCCCCTGCCCTGGCATCTGTGGCAGATTCCATTAGTATGTAAAGAATTGTAGGACAGGTGGAAGAGTTACTGAGCAGTGGGCGGGCTAAGCTGAAAGAAAAGAAATCCTACAGATGCTGGCCTGCTGGAAGGTAAAGTGTGGGATCCGTTGATGTATTATTGCCTTAGGTGGTCTGTGAGGGTGTGGGAGACACTTGTTTTCACTTCCTGTTTCACCACAGCCTACCACCTGCTGTGGCGCTATACAAAGTAACAGCACCATTAAAAACAGTCTAGTTAGGGTATCGCGTTTGTAAGTCAGGAAGCGGGGTGCTTTTTGGTTTTGTTTTTGTTTCTTTTGATTTGTTGCAAAAGGCTGCTCCCAAGCCTTTTTGAAAATTGGTATATGTGCGTGTGTTTATGTGTTTGTGTGTGTGAATATGGGCATATGTGTGGAAGTCAGAGGGCATCCTCTGGGTGTTGGTCCCCACCTTCCACCTTGTTCGAGATCATTTGTAGTAGTGTATGCCTGGAGAGCTGTCCCACGTGCTCCTGGGGAGGCTCCTTCTCTCCCTCACATCTTGCAGGAGTTGAGATTACAGACTGCAGCTCTCATGCCTGCTTTATGTGGGCCCTGGGGAACCAGACTCCAGCCCTCCCTTTACCCACTGAACCATCCCACCAGCTCCCTATGCTCAGAACTTTGAACAATGACATTCCTGCTCTCCCACGAGTCTGATGAGTGTTGCATCAACATTGACTTCTAGGCTGCTTCTTTCAAAGGGTGACACTCATAAGAGGGTCACCTTTCCCTTATGAACATTCATTGCACATTTTTACTTTTTGCTGTTGAGTTTGGTGCCTTAGGTGTCCCCTCCCCAGTATATTATGAAATCGTTAACTAGGCTCCCAAGGACAGGAGGGATGTATTCCCTCAGAAGGGAATGTACTTGGTAAGGAAGCTTTGTCAGACATGAGTTTTAATGTGAGCGATGAATTCATGTATTCAATATGGCATCTCTAACTAGAAACACACATAAAATGAGGGTGCACACTGATCAGTTGCCGACAGTGTTGTGATCAAAGGCTTACAGACACCTACTTGTGTGTTGTTCCTAGGAATGATGGTTCTGAATTCAACTCATTGTTGTGCTGTAGAAAATAAATAAATGAGTGGGAAGCCTATTGGTCTTACTTGGGATAGTTGGGATGTTGGTGATTGTGGGGAAAAGTTTCTTTTTTTCTTTTCTTTTTTTTTTGTGAGGCTGGGTCTCACTGGAGCCTCAGCTGGCCTTGCATTCCTGGCAATTCTGTGACTCCGACTCCAAGATTCAGGGATATAGACATTAGCTCTTAAATCAAGTTGATGCCTAAGAAAACCAAAAAGGATTTCTTTTTACCTCTGTGCAGTATGTCAGTGTGGATGCTCTCAGAGGCCAGCGGAGGCTGATGGTCCTCCTGGAGCGGGAGTTCTGGGAGGTTCTTAAGTGTTCAGCATGGATGCTGGGACTGAACTTGTGTTCTCTGCTAGAGGAGTGTGCACTCTTAACCACTGGGCCATCTCTCCAGCCCCCAGCTTATACTGTTAAAAATACAGAAAAATATTTTGGAAATAGACAGGTTTGTCTTGTAATAAGAACAAATCACAGTACACGAGTAGTTTAACTTTCTGAACTCCTTATGTATGAGTGTGGTATAGACACACATATGTACAAGTATGCATGTGCATATGTGGGGGTTAGAGAAGGATGTCAGGTACTATATTGTTACTCTCTCCTTTATTTCTTTGAGACAGGTTTTCCTGCTGAACCTGGAGCTAGTAGGCTGGAGGCCAGCAAGCCCATGTCTGTGAACTCCCACCCTGATCCCCAACAGTACTTTTGTTACAAGCACCAGTGTGGCCACGCCTAGATTTTGAATATGTGCTGGGGTCTGAACTCAGGTCCTCATCTTTGTGGAACAAGAGCTCTTACCCGATGAGCCAGGAGTTCAGCCCCCGAACTCTTGTAGCTCTGCTGTTGATTGGTAATGTCTGTGATAGTGTGACCACGTGAGCTTCTGCGTGTAGATGAAATCTTGTTGCGGCTTGTTCCATAGACTGAGGTGAGGTATGAGACATTTGATCCCGGCGGTCCTTTCAGAGTCTGGAAAGAGTGCTTTGAGAGAGTCCACTTTCTTAGTAGCCCTGAGTTTCCGGTGAGGAGTCCCTCCTTGCAGGGGCTTTCAACATGTTATTCCTTTTGCAAAGACACTAGAAGGATGGGTGTCTCCAGAGGGAAGCCTCGCTTGGAACTGGAGATGTGGAATGTGTCCATAGGACTTCTAAACTGAGTGCTATGAAAGGACATCTTTGGGTAAATGAATGTCTTCTGAGTGGCGCAGTTTAGAAGGCATCCATTGTAACACCATTACCTAGGGATTTCTTGAAATAGAATCAAAATAGAAGTTTTCCTTTTTAAATTCACTTTAACCATTGACATACCTGTATCTTGTTTATATGAGAACACATTTCCATTCAAGTCTTTAAGAATCAAATATATTTGAGAACTTAATGCCAGATCAAAAGGACTGGTTGTGTAGTTTAATCCAGAAGATGTCCGTTGTTATAAAGACACAGAGGATATGCACCTGTTTCATTTGCGTCAGCTCTCGGGGTTTTCCATGAACTGGGAGTGATCCAGTGTCCAACTGTGACTGACTTTGTCCTACTGTGACTTGCTTTGTGGACCTTTCTTCCACAAACATTACTAAATGTAAATCATCTTCCAAAATCATTTTAATCTGTGCCGTATACAAACTGTAGTACTGAGGGTGGACTCAATACTGCATGTACTGAGAAATCATTTATCTCACCTTTATCTTCAGTTACTGCCACAGAGTTTCAAATCCTAGGGAATTTTCTGGTAGGAGTACATTTATTACCTAAGAGAGCAGACTCGTTATGGGATCCTGCATAGCTTTAGTGTGGGGCCTGCGCACCAGAGAGGCTCAACCATGTGACTGAGGGGTCTTTGGCTAGCTTGACCTTTAAGGAAAGAAGCAGGAGGCAGGGGCCATTCAGTCAAGGATACTTAATGAAACCCTGATAAAAACCAGAGATTGAGGCCAGATTACAATTCCCGGTTGCTAGGAGACTTTGATATCATGGGAGGAAGATACCTCTAGTTTCATGAAAAGATGGCAGAGTTCCACAACTTTAACTCTGTCACACTTCATCCTGCGTCTCTTCATTTGGCTCTTGTGATCTGTGCATGTCCTTTATGACAACACCATATTCAAAAATTGGAGCCATCCGAGTTATTCTAGTGAGTTTTTGAACCTTTGGGGAATGTGAAACTCCCAAATTTATAGCCAGTCAGAAGTGTAGGTGGCCTGGGAACTCCTGAAGAAAAGTCAGCCTCGTGCAAGTCTAGGACTAAGGCCGTGGAACCTGGGGCTCACCTCGGGATGCCCAGCTGGGGTGAATACGGAGTGCTGTGTTTATAGGAACACCGTGAAGATTCACTGTTAGCTCCAATATTCTGTGGTAGTTCATTTCGATAGGGTTACTCCTTAACCAATCATAGGTATAAAATAGTATCTTGTTGTTTTATAAATTTACCCCACTGGTGAAAGAGCCTGAACATCTTTTGTTTGACGACTATAAATGTTTCTAATTCTTTTTAGATTCTTTGGAGGTTTTGAGACAGTCCCATCAAGGCTGACCTTGAACCCTCAACAGTGCTCATACCTCAACCTCCCAAGGGCTGGGATTATGGGCATCAACCACCACCCTCAGCTCAACTCCTATTTTCTTAATTTGTTTTTCTGCATTGGCTAGATCTTCAGTGTAACAACAAAATGTTAGATGTCAGCCTGCCATCATAGCACACACCTTATATCCCAGCATTCAGGAGGCTGAGATAAGCAGTTCTCTGCGAAAGGCCAGTCTAGGAACTACATAGTGCATTCTAGGATAGCCTGTGCTACGTAGACCCAATCTCAAAAAACAAACAAACAAAAAATTAGGTGTCCTTAACATTTTTTCATTTTAAAGGGAATTTCACCTTGCTATTATATATGTATGATCCAATTAAAGATTTGTTTTTATTGTTACTGTTTTTGATAAATGCATTTTGTTAAATTTAGACTATTTTCTTTGAAATCTTTGCTTTAATAAAGTAGGATTTTTATTATTAAGTAATACTGAATTTGATAAAAATTCCTTTTTCTGAGCCTACTGAACTGATCATATACTTTAAATTCATAAACATGACAAACACCATGTTTTTGAGAGTGTAAACCAACCATCCATTTCTAGAGTTAGCCCAGCTTCAGAAGGCATTACCTTTTTACAGAACCAAGTTCTCTTTTCCTAAAAAGTCTTTCTGAGGGGAAAATGATCTCAAAGAGCTAACAAAATAGATGGGAATTTCTGGATATCAAACTCCCAAAAGACAGGAGTCGCAAAAAATAAGCCCTGGCACCTTTTCCAGTTTGAAAACCATTTTCTTAACTACAAAAGTTTTGACAGCCCCATAGAGCAACGGGTTTGAAATCCAGAGTTCAAGGCCTTTCAGAGGTAGGCAGTCCTGGTAAAGAGAGGACAGAAACACACCAACTTTGCTTCATCTACAGCCTAGGACAGTCAGGCCTTCTCCTTGGATGAAGGTTGAGTCAGTCTGGTTTTATCCCAGTGCTTGGTAAAAAGAATTGAACATTCCTATGGAAGAATGTATTAGGTCTCAGACAATTAATATATATATATGTGTAACACATAAGGGAAGTGGGTTTGTAAGAGAAAGTGGAACTATGAAATAAAACCAGCAGAACAATAGGAAAAAAGAAGACTCAAATTTTAGGTATAAAAATTATTAGACCTTCTCTGTAAACATAGCTTTGTTTAGTATGTTTAAAGAAAGAAAAAAATCAATATACATAAAATAAAAATGAATAAATTATGTTTTTAAAAAAAGGAAGAAAAATTATGAAAATTGCTTGTGGAATGGAAAGCAACCAAAGAATTACGTAGATTAGAGTAAACAAGCATGCAGCTCCAGAACTGAAAATAAACTTCTGCGGTGTTTAATTTGCAAGGTTTTTATTTTTTCTATTCATAAGCTACGTTGGCCTGTAATTTTCTTATACTTCTATCCTTATCTGATTTGGGTCAAAGTTGTGCTGGCGTTACTTAGAGTGTTGGAAAGGACTCTTTGTTTTCCTGTTTTAATGAGAAATTTAATTAAAATTAGTTGTGTAGTTATTAAAACCAGACACACGTAGTATGAGTCATATGCACTGCTGACTGACTATTCCTGAGTGTGCACACAGTTCTGTTGCTCAGAAGGCAGAGAATGAGTCCAACACTTCCTAGGCTCTGAAGTTCCATGATCCTGTGGCTCGGGAAAGGCTGGGGTCTTCCGAGTCTGGAACGACCTTTGTGTGTGGGAAGCAAGCAGTTTTGTTGTCTCTAGAGTTCATTGTTTATCATGCAGCCTGTGGTCCATGCTGGGCTCGTCGATAGATGACAGGATGAAGAGACGTGGTTTGCTCAAGCTTTCACAGTTGAGTGGAGCTGTGGAGGCAAGAAGACTGTGGTCCTGGACCTGGAGAGGAGGAGGGATGCTTTCTGTAAGGTCCTGGACCTGGAGAGGAGGAGGGATGCTTTCTGTAAGGTCCTGGACCTGGAGAGGAGGAGGGATGCTTTCTGTAAGGTCCTGGACCTGGAGAGGAGGAGGGATGCTTTCTGTAAGGTCCTGGACCTGGAGAGGAGGAGGGATGCTTTCTGTAAGGTCCTGGACCTGGAGAGGAGGACGGATGCTTTCTGTAAGGTCCTGGACCTGGAGAGGAGGAGGGATGCTTTCTGTAAGGTCCTGGACCTGGAGAGGAGGAGGGATGCTTTCTGTAAGGTCTTGGACCTGGAGAGGAGGACGGATGCTTTCTGTAAGGTCCTGGACCTGGAGAAGAGGAGGGGTGCTTTCTGTAAGGTCCAGGACCTGGAGAGGAGGACGGATGCTTTCTGTGTGAATGCAGTTGAACAGAAACCCTGAGCTTGAGTCATGGCTTTCCTCAAGGAGAGAGCACCAGCCCTCCCTATACAACCCCCTTTGTTCCGACCATTGTCAATCTTTAAGAGGAGACACTATGTCCAGTCCTTGTTTCATCAAACCCTTCATCAAAACAGTCAGTCACTTATTTGCCTTCCATTTCCCTCAGTCATCTCCCACGGTTTATCATGCAGATGTGTTTTCCAGTGTTGTGGGCTCAGTCATTAGTATCAAGGCTTTGTTAAAATTGTACAGAAAATAACTCGACATTTGTAAAATAACTTGTGTAAATGCCAAAAAACAAAACAAAACAAAGCAAACAAACTTCCTTTCTCTCTCACACCTGTTAGCTTATGTGTCCTACAGTGGAATTCCTGACAGAAGAAAGTTCAGAGGTGAAGGACATTTCCTGACTCGTGGTTCAGAAGGTCTTTGTGCAGTGTTGTGGAAGGCAAGGGGTGGGGGGTAAGAGTCAGAGGTGGCGGCAGAAGAATCAGGACTGGAACCGGCAGCTCTAAGTAATTTTCAAAGACTCACCTAGTGATCTACTTCTGCAAGCTGGGCCCCACAGCCTCCTAAAATATCACCACCCACTGGGGAACAAGTATTCAGAACATGAAACTGTGGGGGGCATTACAGGTTCAAACCATGACAGTATCCCAGCATGTCCGTGTTACCGTGAATACCTCACCCTAAATATTTAAACAGAAAACTAGTTTTCTTCTGTGTCCAGCAAGTTAAGGAAAGGTATGGTGATTTTAGTTGTTACCAGGTAACTAATCTTTTCTTTTAAAGTTCTTTAAAGTCAAGGCAGTGCTTTGAGGGAAAGCACCAATTGTAATTAAGAATGTCTGTACCTGGTGTAATTCAGACTAGGGGAGCAGGGTGGCTTGCTGTTGTCTAGAGTAGAAGAAAGGACTTTAACAATGAAAACAATCTCCAACCTAATTAGCCCTGCATGTCTCTCATTACTGAAATCTCGGGGAGCTGGGATGCTTTTGAAGTAGTTGGCAGAATAATTATGCAGTATTTTCCTTTTACACAGGGTTCCTGGGTAGTCCTTTTGGCCAGAGGAGGCCTTGGGTAGGTGTTAGTGCTGAAGCCGCCCTTGTGTCCCCTGCTTAAGTGCCCAGTTCCTTCAGTGATGCCCTGCTCTCCGCAGCTCTGTCTCTGGAACTGACTAGTTCAGGGCAGTCAAGTTCTCTCTCAAGTGTGTTTAATTGTAGTATTGTGGGGTTTTTGTAACTTTAAAAGTTATACTCTGCTTTTTTGTTTCCTTGTGTGAGTTTGCATCCTTTTTTTGATGGGATTGTAAATTATAAATATGATTACAAATTATGAGATGTTCAGTAAGATTACCCATAGCCAGGAATGTATTGTATTTTTTGTTCTTGACTACTTACAGAACCTATGAATTTCAGTCTGGCGGTGATGTGTTAAAGAAAGCCTGGTTCTTTTTAAAGTTTAAAGGTTGATTTATTTATATTTTATGTGTATGAGTGTTTTGTCTGCATGTATGCTGAGCACCACGTGTGTGCCTGGTCCCTGCAGAGGCCAGAAGAAGGTGTTGGATCTCCTGGAACTGTAGTTACGTAAGTGGATGTTTTTTGGTGCTAGGAATCAAACCCCAGTCCTTTGAAAGATCAGCAAAAACTCTTAACCACTAAGCCATTTCTCTAGTTCTGAAACATAGTTTCTTAAAAAATACACTGGAGGCTGAAAGCTAAATTAATGCAACAGAGTCCTCAGATTCCCAAATCTGGAGCCAAGGTAAGAAACTTAAACCTCTAATGGATGAAGTAATTGCAACTTACTTTTTTTTTTTTTGTCATGGTTTAAATGCAACATGAGATGAAGGGGATTGGTATAGTACGTGTATGTAAGAATAATCACACTCGTTCATAGTGTAGACGGACTGCTAACTGAGGAACAGTGGGGAGCAGAATGCTAATCTCTGGCCCACTCTGGGAGAGAGGGTGCTCTAATTTTAGACTAGTATTCTGATATTTTTAGAGGACCATTGCTGGGGAGGGCAGTTTGCCACTGTCTGGAAGTGCTGTTGCTTGAGAACGTCCACCTCCCCCTGCCTGCTTTCCTCTGCAGTTGAAGCAGCTTTCTGGTCCCTGGGTTGGTGTCTGTGAGGACTTGCGCTGTGCAGATACCTACTGTTGTCTTCTTGGCAAACGTAAACTCCATCAAAAATTACCTGTCTCACATCCTCTGCAAATGTACTATGACTTCCAGTTTAGTGGTTTTATGGAACCCATGGATATGCGAATGAGTGGGTCTCTGCTTCTTGTGATTTTTCCTGGGCTCTTCTCCTTCTGTTTGTTTTATCTAGGTCCCATGTGTTAGTTTTTGTTTTATCTTTTTATTTGTTAGTTTATTATTATTCCTTAGCCTGTTTGTTTTCTAGTGGGAGACAGAAAGGGAGTGGATGCGGATGGGAGGGGAGGTGGGGAGGAATTGGGAGGAGTGGAGGGAGGAGAAACCGTCATCAGGTATATTGTGTGAGAAAAAAAATATTTTCAATTAAAAAAAAGAATCATATAGGAAAAAAAAGGTCAGCTGTCCCTGTTTCATGGCCGCTGAGCTGGTTTGGTTGACTTTGGTTTGTACAACCAGTTCTCTAGACTCTAATCAGCTCCTGGTAGTCTGATAACAAGTCAGTCTCTAAATTTGAAAAGCTGTGTAGCAGGTGATTTCATTTAAAATGACTGACCAGGACCACTGGTCTTTACATGAGATTAGGCGAAATTCTGCAAATAGAGAACTGTTATTTGTGTACTAAGATGTTTGTGGCAGGCTTTCTCACCTGGATATCTCAGTGAGAAATGTAGTCCCCTGAAAACGTGGGCATTTTAAAGTTGTTTGTTTGTGTGCTTTTTGTTTTTTTAAAGACTTATTTATTTTTTGCATGTGAGTACACTGTAGCTGTCTTCAGACACACCAGAGGAGGGCATCAGATCCCATTACAGATGGTTGTGAGCCACCATGTGGTTGCTGGGAATTGAACTCAGGACCTCTGGAAGAGCAGTCAGTGCTCTTAACCGCTGAGCCATCTCTCCAGCCCATTGGTTTTTGGTTTTTGTTCTCCCTATTATTCCCCACCACGGACATGTAAGATACTAAGGTCCATCTTGTAGACTGTACCCTTCATCAGTTGGAACTGCACAGTTATGATATACACACATGAAAAATGGAGGCACAGATGTCTGTTTGCCTTGTAACAGGTGAGGCAAGATGGCTCCGGGTGGAGTGGGTTAGGGTAAGGTAGTTCACCTGGGTTTATGGAGGTAGCTTGATGTCTGCCTTCACTCCGCTTCCTGGTCCTGGCTCTCCCTATGGAAACTAAGCTTTCTCCATCCAGTCTCTTCTCCCGTGACTGAGGCTTTGGAGCGTTTGGGGCGCAGGGCCCACTGAACTCATCAGGTAGTGGGTTTAGTCAAATCTTCTGAGATTAGAAATTGCTCAGTACTAGATGCGATAGTTAGTTACAGCAGACCTGTTATAGTTTGTTGGTAATGATTTGGCTTTTTGAAGCTGGAGATTGAAGCCAGGACTTGTGCTTGTAAACCTCAGCCTGGGCGCTGGTGCTCTTTGTCCTGTTCTAAATAGAGGAACTTCATTGGTTGGTAGACTTAATGGTAAGGTCTTTTTTTTTTTTTTTTGGTTATGTTTCAATACAGTTGTCTTACATTTATTTATCTTTAGGAGGTTTTAAATAAAGATTTTTGCCTAACTTGAATAAATAAAATTTTAGAGATATAGATGAAATAATCATGTCTGTTTAAAATATTAGTCTTGTATGTTTTAAATCACATTTGAAAATTAGAATTTTTTACATTCTTAGGTTTTACGGAAATTTCTGTGTATTTCAGTTCTTTATATATCTCGATACCCATGGTTTGTAATCAGTATAGATAACCCAGATTATAGCACACTTATTTCTGTGAATACACTTTAACATGGTACCTCTTAAATATTTGCATTAAATTTTTATTACTAAAAAGCTGTCTCCGGATGCACAGCTGATTCATAGAACAGAACAGGAAAGTTTTTGTGTTTTTGAGAGAGTCTCACTGTGTAGCCTTGGCTAGCCTGGAACTTGCTCTATAGACCAGGCTAAGATCAAAAGTGTGGTCACAACATCTGGCCCCAGAGCAATGCTTCAGTTTTTCCCTGTATCTTCGTTCAGTCTGTTCTTCCCCGGAGCCCAGTTTTCCTTTCTCACGTGCTTCTGTCCTGCATAGTCCTGTTTTCCTCTTTAAGTTCTCAGTGAATATTTAAGAACTTGGGAGTGTTTGACTCTTAACACATTCTTAGAAAGGTCGAGTACAGCACTAAGTTTAAGTGGGCCAGGAAAACATAGCATGCCTGTATGTAAGCTTAAAACTCTATTTCTATGGATGTCAGGGAGGGAGGGAGGGAGGGAGGCCGGCTGGCCGCTCTAGAGAAGGTTGCTTGACTTATCAGGGTGGAATCACTGTGCAGTAATGCCTACATGGCAGTCCTGCAATTCTAATCCTCCTACATACTCAAGTCAATAGGGGCTTTGTTCCTCACTCGGGGAAGAATGCATGAGCCAAGTAGTAGTGGGAGTTCAGTTCAACTCCACTGTTTGGTAGATGGGTGAATTTCAAAATGATCCAGACATTTACTTTTTCAAGCAAGAGACATGACAGCAGAAAATGCATTCTTCTCTTTCTGCTTTGTGTGTGTGTGTGTGTGTGTGTGTGTGTGTGTGTGTGTGTAGCCGGCCAGAGTGTTAACTTTGGATGTTGTTCCTCAGGAGGTATCTACCTCGTTTTCTTTTTTCATGTGTGTGTGTGGTCCATACATGTGTGCATGTGTGTGCAGGCACATGTGGAGGCCGCAGGTGGTGCCTTCCTCAGTCACTTCATCTCTTTAGTTTTTGAGATAAGGACTCTCAGCAAACCTGTTGCTCACTGTTTCTGCTAGTCTAGACGGCCAGCAGGCCCTTGGATCTACCTGCCTCTACCTCCCAATGCTGGGGTTACAGGCGCTGTATAATCAATCACACCTGACTCAGTTTTATATGGGCTCTAGGGATCTGAGCTCAGGTCCTCCTGCTTGCCAGCAAGCACTTTACCCATGGAGCTATCTCTCCACCTTGTTTTGTGGGACCTGAGGCTGCCGCTGCTCTAGGCTGGCTGGCCTGCAGGCGGGCATCACCATGCCTGTTTGTGTGGATGCTGGAGCTCTAGCTCAGATCTCCACGCAGTCCATGTGAAGAACTTGTTCTAAAACACGACCTGTGGCATGTCCCTCATGGCCGTATGTAGATGGAGATAGTGCTCTGTTTTGGAGGCTGGGTTGACCTTTTGTGGGTATAGAAACCAAAGATTACATTTTCCTTATGCAGACACCTAGAAGCTTCTGTTGGAAGACCTTGTGTTTAGTTATTGGGCAGATTTTAACCTTTAAAGTGGAATTTCTGTTGTCTGTTGCAAATCACTCAATACAAGATTACCTGCAGTTGGGTTCACCGAGCTTGGCTGAAAGTATAGGTAAGAATGTTGTAGAGGTTTAGTTAAGTCTACAGAACGGAGATTCATTTACGAATTTTATTTGTTATTTTATGTTACAGATATCATTAACTTCTCTCTCTCTCTCTCTCTCTCTCTCTCTCTCTCTCTCTCTCTCTCTCAGCAGGCCCCACTGAACCTGGAACTCGCTAATTTGTCTAGATTGGCTAGCCAGTAAGCCCCAAGGATCTTCCCGTCCCCACCTCCCCATCATTGAGATAGCAGGCATGCGCCACCATGCCTGGCTTTTTACATGAAATGCACTGGAGAATGAACTCAGGTCTTCAGAGCTTGTGTACCAAGCATTTTACTGTGTGACTGAACTACCTCCATGACCCCAAGCTTTTTGGAATTGATATAGTCTCGTGAAAATTCATCTTCCTTCCTTCCTTCCTTTTTTCTTTTTCTTTCTCTTTTTCTTCTTCTTTTGTCCTGTAATGGGTATCAAAGAAGAGTCCTTTCCTTTCACACGCTCGAACACTGAACAGCATCCCCCGCCATTAAGACAATTCCAAAGCTCAGTGTGTGGCAGATGTGCTGCCCGTTGCACCGGGGCACCTAGGTGAGGAAGAAAGTGGGCTCCTTATGCCCTGGTGATTTTTCTTTCTCCTCACTTTGTGTTTTCTCTTACCAGGTAGGATCTCTTTAGTGCAGAGACACTTGTTTTAACTTCATTTTAATGACTTTATCTTTAGTATCACAACCAATTGCCGGGTACATGTTAAGTTTCAAACTATGTTTATAAAGTGAATCTGTCATTGAATTAACCAGGCACAAAATGCATTCATCTAAATTTACTGTTTTCCTCCTATAAAAAACAGCAGACATGTGACTCAAAGGAGCAGCAGGCAGGGCCGAGACAAAATTCCTGATCCCAAAACCCACACCCCATATCCTTCAGTGTGCATGTGTCAAAGCTTAAAAATTCAACATGTAAATAAATCTCAGGTCTTTAAAAAATTCTAGCAAAAGAGTTCCATGCTCACAATACGTGTAGAACATGTAGAACGTTGTAGTAAAATCATCCAGTCTTTACTGTAGCAGAAATCTAGCCCCAAGAACTGGGTGTCAGTCTTCCATGACAGTAGAGAACTCCCATGCTACCCACCCTGAAGGCTTGTCACATGTTCATTGCTGAGGGGATCTGGAACCAGAGTCACAAGAATGTAAAAGATTGGTTTATGCAGGGCTGGAATACAGGGTGTCATGCTCATGCATGGAATCTTTGCAGGTTAGCTTTGGGAAAGAGAATATTTTCTTTGATACTGTTTAAAGACTGTCATACACAAAGGATTTAGGGATTTTTGTTTTGTTTTTTTTTTTTGTTTGTTTAATGTGGTCTTGTTTTTTAAATCTTTTAAAGAGGAGCTTTGGAAAGATGCTGCTAAGCTGTATATCTATATACAGGCAATATTTCACTGTGGAGTTCTTCCTGACCAGTATGAAAGATGAGTCAACTCAGCAAGAGCACCTGGTCTGTGCCAAGGACAGCGCCCTGGGGATTGCCAAATAACGTTTTTTTAAATCATGGGTTTCAGTTCATTATTGTGACCTGTAGGCCAGCATTTTCTAACAAATGGTGCAGGGATAGAATAATAGTAGATTGTATCGTAAGACAGCATTTTTTTAAAGCTAAGCTTGAGTTATTTCTCTCTCTCTCTCTCTCTGTGTGTGTGTGTTAAGGCTGTAATAGGAAGTGTCTTTTCTCCTATGCATTATTGTCAGAGAAGCTTTTAAAAAAAATGTTATGATAAAGACTACCAAAAAGCTTCAAGTTCTTGCTTTTTAATTAACTTTTCTGGAGCAAGAAAATTTGTACAGAGGGGTAAGTACTCAAGTAGCGAGTTCCACGATTTGGGCAGTAAGGGACAGTACAGATGGAAAGCGGCTTTACGTGACCTGAACCTGGCAGGACAGGGAGTATTTGAAGAGAGTGCTTTATGGGTAATAAGGAAGGGGAGACAGCAGAAGGAGTCAGTGCACCTTGGAGAGTTGTAGGACATGATTTGGGGACAGACAGCGGCACAATTAATCAGACTTTGGGATGTTCGCAGTGACTTGCCTGGAGAGTTTGCATGGTGAGTCTGCATGGAGACCTGTGTGGATGGAGATGGTGGGCTCTGGAATACTTTCCATCCCCACCTCCAGCTCTAGACAGCATGGAGCTCCTAAGAGAATTTTTCTAGGTGGTTTTGGATACCAAGTCTCTGGCGTCAGATCAAAGAGAGCCAGGAAAGGGTGTTGGCAGTTCTCCAGGATGTAAATAGAAAAGGTAGAAAAGGTCCCATTGTGGGTGCGTGTGAATCACCCTGTGCGGGAGACCCGAGGTGCTGTTTGCTTGAAATATGTCAGGGGGTGGATTGGAAGCATTTCTTATCATGCCAAATGTTTGCTCTCACTAGAGAGGGGAAGCAGATAAAAGGGCTCAGCCACCTAAAATATGCTGTGTGGCTTATTTGTCAAGTGGCCTCTCCCCCCCCGCCCCCATCACTGGATATGGTATACATGTAATTTATAAATCTGGGGATTTATTAGGGAACATTTCTTATCTCTGGAAAGGGACATTTATTATTTAACCGCCAAGTCTTTTCTACTTTTTAGTCGAAGAGAATTTTAAAATACTTTGTGAAATGATAATATTCATTAAGAAAAAGATGATTGCTATACTTAGAAAAAACTCATCTCTAAATTACTGTAGCAGTAGATAGACACTGATCATTTTGATGAATTTCTACTTAGAAATCTTTTTAAAAATCAATTTACTTTTTTAATAATTCATTTATTTTTTTATTTCACATGCACTGATATCTTGCTTGCATGTATGTCTGGGTAAAGGTGTCTGATTCTCTGAAACTGGAGTTACAGGCAGTTGTGAGCTGCCATGTGCTTGCTGGGAATTGAACCCTGATCCTCTGGAAGAACAGCCAGTGCTCTTAACTGTTAAGTCATCTATCTCTCCAGCTGCCTACTTAGAAGTCTTGATTCTTTGTTGTAGCAGATTCTCAAGAGTTGTAAATTGAGGCTATCCTAGGAATTACTACTTTCATTCAAAATCACTGGAAAAATCAAACACACCTATGTCCAGGTGTATGAGGTTACTTACATCTGGTCTAGGGAGACCGAACACAACAGCTATGTGATGGGAGCTCACAGTTTAAACACAAATAGGATAGCAAGTCTAAGCAGAGGCTGGGAGGGATGGAGGAATGAGAGACACGAGGAGCTTGTAAAGGCTTCTGTGGAGAGTCACGCCCCTGCAGGGAGGGCACATGGATGAGAAGTGGGGACTGTTATGCTTATCTTCTGAAGGCATCTGCTCACAATCACTCACTTGTAGAGGGGATGCCAGCTGGCTGGATATGTTCATGATGTAAATTGTCCATCCGCTCAGAAGAACAGAAAGACAAGGAGGCCTTGTCAAAGACTGAATTCCTATCCAAAAGCCAAGGGCGAGAGGTTCTCATGGAGATCTAAATGAGATCTGTTCTCGTTTTCCATTTGCAGTTTTCAACATGTCATCTTTCCCGTTCTCCCGCCCGTGATTCCCGTTTGACGTAATGAATTCGTTTCTCTGCTTTCGCTGTTCTGCTTGGGGAGGGGAGGAACCGCATTGGAAAAATGGTGCCTCTTTTTCCAGCAGTCCTGTGTTTCTTGTCCTTCTGCTTGCCTGCTTCATTTTCATGAGTTGTATGAGTAAAATAATATCATTCAGACTTGATTTTTTTTTTAAACGATAAGTTCTGTTTACTGCTTTTGTGCATGCTTATTTGCAAGAAATAAAGTGATTTTCCCTTTGTAAAATAGTATGTACTTCTAGGTATCAAACTCGTTTAAATTGTCATTAATCATGGAAAATTGTAGATAAACTTCTGTCTTTTGTTATTTTGGTGGTACTACAAGAAAAGTTCAGATGTAGTGAATCAGATTTCAAAACTGTGTGCCCTGTAGAAAGAATGGTAGAAGGCTTCGTAGAAACTTTTTTTTTCAAGCTTTCATGTATTAAAAAAGTTACTTTTTCTTTTTAACATTTTCACATATTTTGATCATTTTTTTTGCCTTTTTCTAACTTCTCCCAGTTCCCCCACCCACCTAACTTCTTTTTCTTAAAACCAAAGCCAAAATAGCAAGAATGTATGTGCATGCGCGCACACACACACACACACACACACGTCTGTTTTTGTGTTGACCAACTAAGCATGAGGCCTGCCCTGGAGTATGGTTAATACACTTAGTGTTACTCCATTGAAGAAAACTGATTTTTCCCTCTCTCTACAGCTATCAACAGCTTATAGCTTCTTGGCTCGGTGCTGGTCCTGCACAGTTTTTGTCTTCCCTATCACAGGCTCTCTGGGTTCATGCATGTATCAGCCTTGTGTCTAGAAAATGTCTCCTTGGAGCCATCCACCACCTCTGGCCCTTAGCAGGCTTTCTGCCTCTTTTGTATAGATCCCTGGGCATTGAGAGGGACAGGCGATCCCATTGAGAACTGAGGGCTCCAAAGTCCTTCACTCTCTGCTCATTCTTGTGGGGCTCTGTGTTAAGTACTATCTACTGCAATAAGAGGCTTCTCCCATGAGGATTAAGCAATGCATTGATCTATAGGTATAGATAGATCGATAGGACTCGCTTTATTACCATGTTCATTCAGCAGAATGATAGTGATAGGTTCCCCCTGGGGCCCATGACATCTTTGTTTTTATCTTCTTGGATTTCTTAGACTGTCTGACAGTCACAGAGTAGCTATCTTGTTGTTGTTGGCCATGCAATGCCTTCCATACTTCTCTGCTCTGGTAGCCAGTAAGCAACCAGGGATGACTCCATTCTAATGAAATTTTACAGAAATAGACAAGCTCCAGAGAATCGGCAGGCTCTATAGAATATGAGCCTGACTTAGAGGGTGCGTCTTCATGCGGAGCTGGACAGGAGGTGAGGTTAGCCATGCTCCCCCCACCCCCAAGAAAGACCCTGCATCAGGTGTGTGAGGTTGGGGAATAACCTGGAGACTGGAGCATGAGGTCTGGAATCCAGCATGCTAGAACTCTTCAGTCTCCTTTCCCCTCCCCCCTTTTCTTCTTCCCTCTCATCTTCCTTCCCCTCCCTGTTCCCTTTCTCTTCCCCCTCCTCTCCTTCCTTCTCAGCTATCTAAGTGAGCATCACACACTTTGTTCTCAAACTTCCCTGGTATCCATTTTTTTCTTCTTCTTCTTAAAAACAAACATCTGAAATTTCTTCTCTGAAAAGTCAACATTTCCACACTGATCTAAACCAGCAGAGTGTAACAAACACTGCCCGACAATGCCAGCACTACAGCAGAGACCTGGCTTGAACAAGCCTAGGCCTTCAAAGGAACAGACTGCTTTCTTACCTGTTCTGGAGCATACTGAAACAAAGTTAACTCTTTGCTTCTGTGTCTGGTCCTCCTGATGAGAATCGCTGGTGGTCTTAATATCGTAGCAATTTGTGGGAGGACAAGGAGCCTGAAGGGATAAGGAGTTTGACCCACGTTTGCATGTAAAGGATAACATCGTGACGTTTTAGACATGTAGTTTTCTAAACATCAAATGTGTATTTTTATTGGCCTAAGAAGTACTGCAGTGTGGAAACTGACTTGGGAAAGAGAAGGGATGGAGGTGGGCCTCAGCTGGTCTAGTCACTCTAAGCCTGTAGATACTGATAGCCAGCCCCCGTTGCATTTACGGTGGTGGCCTGTATTTGTCAGCAGTGGATGCTTGGTACACGTTTTGCCTTGAAATGTATCACCTGTGAAAGTGAAGGGAGCTGCTTGGGTTTGTCCCGTTCATTCTACAGTGCAACACTCGCAGGTATTTTCTCCCTGACTCACTTAAAGCCGGAGAACTAAGATGAAAGTGCTTATAGCACATGTGTTAGCCGTGTTTCTGTTGCAAAGGGCTCGAGAGAGGGTTCATTTAAGCTCACAATCCCAGGCTATAGTGCATCATCGCCAGGAAGTCAATTGGCAAGACCGTTAGCTCTATCTGCAGTCAAGAGCAGAGGATGGTTGGTAAGTGAGCACATCCTCACACATGCTCGTGCATGCTCAGCTCGTTCTCTCCCTTGCCTTCAGTGTAGGACCCAGCTTGTGAGAAGGCGCTGCCCATATTCAGGATGGGTCTTCCAACTTCAGTTAACTAAGTTAGGAAAATCCCTCACAGCCACACTCTCTTAGCCTGTGTAATATAGACAGTTTCTCACGGGGATTTCCTTCAAAGATGATTCTACTTTGTGTCTGCTTGACAATTAAAACTAGCCATCACAGCAGGGACATAGTTCTCAAACATCATTACATATAAAAGTCACTGGTTTTGGATGTAAAATGAAATTTTTAGAACTGAGACTTAAGATTTCTTTGCCATTTTCAAAAGTTTTCTAGGTGATACTTACTGCCAGTTTGGTGCCTAACTCAGGGCCAGGATATGGAGAGTGCTATAGCTGGAAAGCCAAGACACAGGCTGTGTAGACTGGGAGAGGGCTCTCTGGAACTCCTGTTGGGTATGAACTGTTTGGCTCAGTATTAATAAGTACCTTCTGCTCTTACAGAGAACCCAGATTTTTCCCGGCACTCAAATATTGGCTCACAGCTATCTTCTGACACCTGAGGGCTTCTGCATATACCTGGTGCACATACATATACATAAAATTAAATATTTTTTGAGTCATAGTGACCCTGAAATGTCTGTTATTCCTTCTTTCTCTCTTGGGAATCCTTGGTAATGCTGTCCCCCTGGGCTTCACTCTAGGCCAAGGTGAGCATGCTGGAGTCACTCTAGTCCATATGTGCCATCAGGAAAACTTAGTGCTCACTGAAACTCCAGGCATATTGGGTGATTCCGTCAACCCAAGACATGTTATCTTCTAGCTTTATTAAAGATGGTTTTGGGACCAAGGAGATGGCTCAGATGGTAAAAGGTGCTAATTGTTTGCACACACATAGTGGAAGGCCTGAAAGACAGACAGACAGACAGTATAAAAAAAATTGCTTGGAAATTGTCTTTATTAGCTGTCTCCAATCCGCACTTCACCCTGCTCTGCTCCACCCAACCCAGCCCAACATTCTTTCTTGTTTTTAACTAGCATTCTACCAAGCCACTTGTCAAGATAGTAAAGACTTCCAGGTTGTGAAATCCAGTGGCCAGAGCACAATCTCCATCTTTCTTGTTCTTTCAGAAATAATTGACTCAGCTGGTTTCTCTTATTGAAAAACACCAACTGGTTATCTAGATGGTCAGCCCTGAAACCATTTACATACAAGTCACATTATAGAGACTGAGCAGGGTGTATTTATGAATTTATATGTATTTAGGAACATACACATATATACACACACACACCCCTGATATAATAACAATTAATGGAAAAGAGCCCATAAATTTGAAAGAGAGCAGGGAGGGCTTAGAAGGAGGAAAGGGAAGGGAGGAGGGAAATGATGTAATATAATCTCAAAAAATAAAAGTCTCTTTCTCTTTAGTAGCTGTTTCTCATGAGTCCCAGTGTCCATCTGTCCTCTTGCCTGAATCTAGTTAAGGGACATTTTTGTCTAATTCCATGGCTTTGAACACTGGTTCTTGAGGACTTCCAGATTTTTCTCTCCTGCCTCTATACACCGCCTCCTCAACTTCAGAGTTGGTCTGCCTGTTTCTGTGGTAGTGGAGTTTGAACCCAGGGCTCCATTCCTGCCTGGGGAGTGGAGCTACATCTCCAGCTCCAGACTCCTGTGTGATAATTGCTCGCTTGACTTTCTCACCTAGTGTCACGTAGGCACTTCCGACGCATACCCATAGCAAGCTCCGGTTTCCTCAGTCTACCCCTGCAGTTGTTTCAGTAAATGCCAGCTTCGTCTTTTCCATTGCTGAAGCCAGAGCTTTTGCCTCATAGCCAGTCGGTCACTAAACCTCATCTACTAACCACTCAGAATATGTCTACAGTTGTCTACAGTCTGACCACTGCTTATTACTGCCACCTCAGACCAAACTATTGTCGTCTCTTGCCTAGGTTATTGTAGCCTCTCCCCCACCAGCTTTTTTTTATTTTCTGTCCCAGCTAGAGAGTGTTTTGCCAGTATAGTAGCCCAAGTGAGTGTTATAAAAGCAGCAGTCATGGGGGTTGGTGAGGAGGCTCAGTGGCCAGACACACTTGCACACAAGCCCATCAATGTAAATGTGAGCCCAGGCCTCACGAGGTGTCCTCTGACCTCTCCATGTACATGGTCTGTGTAAAGCTGCATTCTCACACACATGCACACAAGATATAAATACATAGAACTGAAAAGCGGCAGAGCGTGGGCATTTGCCTACAGAATTCTCCAGTAGGTTTTCATCTAGTAAGAACCAGGTCTTCTCAATGGCCTACAAAGTCCTGTGTCCTTGGCCCCACCCCCAGTGCTTTCCACCTTACTCATACTGACCTCCTGACCACTCCCTAAAGCTTGCTGGCAGACTCAGGGTATTTGCATTTGTCCTGAGAAGGCTTCTCACCCACGTGTTGTAGTGTTCCACTTACGGTCTGTGCTCAGATATCACCATATCCATGTTAGTGAGGTCACCTCTGATAATGCAGTGTTAGGTAGCATTCCTCCCTTCCATCCATCATCTGACATATATAACGTGTGTGTGTGTGTGTGTGTTCGTGCTTATGATGAGTGCTCATGTTTGTGCAAGTGTGTACGTGTGGAGACTGGAATTCACCATCAGATACCATTCCTGAGGAGCTTCACACTTTGTTTTGTTTTTTAAGATTTATTTATTTTATGCATGTGAGTACACTGTTGCTGTCTTCAGACACACCAGAAGAGGGCATTGGATCTTATTACAGATGGTTGTGAGCCACCATGTGGTTGCTGGGAATTGAACTCAGGACCACTGGAAAAGCAGACGGTGCTCTTAACCACTGAGCTATCTCTCCAGCCCCACACTTTGTTTTCTGAGACAGGGTCTCTCCTGTGATCTGGGACTCACTGACTGTGCTTGACTGGCTAGCCAGCAAGTCCCAGAGGTCAGCCTGTCTCTGCCTTGACAGCACTGGGACTTTGTAGGCACATACTTATTTGGCCTTTTATGTGTGTGCTGGAGATCAAACTCAAGTCCTTGAAGTTCCCCATGGCAAGCAGTGACTGAGCCTCTCCCCCAGTTCACATCATTAATGCTTGTTTATTCCAACCCTAGCCCCTCTCTGACACCGACTAAACTGTGAACTCCGCCTGCTTGGCACCATCTGTGACTTCTTCCCTGCTGGGACCTCATGCTTAGAATATTGACTAGCTGACACATATTAACGTTCGGTAAATATTTGTTGAGTGAACGGAAGAATTTGGATCTATACGATTCTCAGGACCAGTGAGGACTGTTAACTCTGACCTAATGGGTAGCTGTGGTAAGAAATGAACGCACAACCATGAAAACCGAGAAGGCCATTTTGTACTTAGTCATAAATGGTTTTATAGGAATTTATTGTATGGACGAGAGATTCAAGCAGGACATGGTTGTGGGGAGTGGAAAGGGGACGAGTTCATTGGAAGCTACAGAAACAACCAGTAAAAGGTATTCTTGCAAAATGAAGTTTGTCATAGTGAGCTTCGGGGTAATTCACTAAGAAGCTGTACTCTTTAGCCTTCCATGGCTCTGTGTAATGGGGGTGGGGTGGGGTTACTGGAGTTGGTCTCAGTTTGTACCACACTGCTATCCTTAGATGCTGGAAGGTTTTTACAATCGGACGGTCTTCTTGAGACTCCTTTACTGATGCTCACCCCTCTGTGCAGATAAGAGCACAGAGCAATAAAGACCTTCCCGGAAATTCTGATGTCTTCTTTCCCACACTTCCCGGTGGTTAAAGGTTCGCTACTGTGGCGTATGCATCACTGCCTTTTTGCTTACTTTATTTGCTCAATAAATTCAATATCTGCCTTCTCTGACTGCCTCCCTCCTGTTGGTCGGTTCCCACAGCTAGAACTTGGCTTAGCAGAGTGAGCAGATCTTTTTTTCCCTGAGTGTGTGGATGAGTGGGAGGAAAGACCGGCCTCATTCCTTTAGCTCAGCTTGAGGATTTCAGGCATGTTGTGACCCACTAGCCTGAATCAGGGCTTGTATTAAACGTGAGGCTCAGGTTAATCAGCCATGTTCCCAGCCAGTTCTTGGCTTGGACTTTCACTTGGTAATCTAATCTCTTTTGCTGAAGCTATAACATGAAGTGGCAGAGGAGATACCCAGATTAGGATAAATATATCTGATGTTTTGTAATGGAAAATGTCAGTCTCTAATGGTAATTTGCACCTATTTTAAATGACCTTCCAAGCATGCTTGACATTTTAGTATCAGTTAAGTCTCTCTGTCTGTGCAATGGCTGCCTGACGAAATGGCCATGTTTAATAACCAGGTCGAGTCACAATAGCTTAGCCTTTCAGTTTACTGAAGAATATGTAGCCTTTAAAGAGTCTGTTCTTTGACAGGACAGGTGGATGGTACCAGGTGGTTTTGAGGGGAATAGTAGGGAGAGGGCAGAATTGTGTCCTTCACCATAACTTCAAGTTTGATACTTTGTGGAAAAAATCTGATTTTCTTAGAAATTGGGATGCTTTCGTCTGCATCATCTACTTCAAAAGTGTTCTAAGGGGAAGAAATGAGTTGCCCCTCTTTTTCCTCTCTTCCAACATTCTCTTTGAAAGGTGATGCTTAAGGCAGCAGACAGAACCCAGCTCCTCACTCGGGCTTTCAGCGGTAGGGACGACTCTGCTGCACTCGCTGGGGTCACCTCAGCACACACTGGATGTGCGTAATGTTCCAGTGTTTTCTAGTGGGTTGGCCTGTAGATCCCAATCCCAGCCCTGGCTTGGCTCTGGACCGTGTGGATTGGCGGGGCTGTGTTTGTCTGTGGTCATCTCTGAGGTGCAGCAGTGACAGCTGGTCTGCAGATGGACATGCTGTCCTGGGAACTCTCTGCTCACAACCCTGAGAACGGTTTCAAACAGTTGCTGTCTGCGTCTACTGTTTGTGTTAACTGTTTGGAGAGCCCTAGTTAGTAGCCTAAACACACACCATCTCTAATCAGCTGTTCTACAGCTATCTTAGTGTTACACTCCCCGAGTCTTGACTTGAGAGAGAGTGTTGAGTTTCTGGTTTCTAGAGAGTTAGCCTGTAGGTTCAGTAGCGAACTCAGCGGCACCTAATTTGGTTCTTTAGAAGGAACTTCTTTTGTTCTGATTCAGCCCTTGGAAGGCATTTTGGAATCCTGGAAAGTTCTGTATGGCCATTATCATTCATCAGTAAACTGTAAAGGCAGTTGTTTCACAAGGTCCTCATGGAATTCCTCTGAACTGCACATAACAGAGAGACGTTTATGTTCCCCAGCAGTCAGTGTTTGCATCCAACTCTGAGACAGGAAGAGCTTCTCCCTACTCAGGGAGATTAGAAATACTTTACCACGTAGGAGGCTGGAGCAGAATTCCTTGGCCTGGCCCTGCTGGAAGCATGGCTGCATTCCCACTGTGCAGGCACCCCTCCCCTTCTCCATCTCTTCAGCCAGCATGGACTGTGGGATTCAGAGCAGAAAATAGGAATTAATTTTGAGTGTTCCATTCTAAACATCTGCACTTGAGGTTTTTGTTTGTTCGTTTAAAGGGAAAATGTGGCAGAGGAGGAAGGGGGCGGGGCAGTAGAACTCTCAGAAGCTAAGTATTTTCTGTAGGGTGTGTGTACCCATGGCTTGTCTTCTTATGCCTGAACAGGAGATGATGCATCCAGAATTGAGGATTTCCTCGATCATTTGATCTGGCTTCTGTTCCTTAAAGCCATAGATAGAGTCTAGTTTTGCTTGATCCCATGATGAAATGGTCGAGTGGCAGATTCACTGAGTCGGAAATCAGAGCCTGGACTTATTTTCTATCCACCTACCAATGAATTAGTTTTTACTTTGCCAATGTGGAATTATAAGACGGACCAATAAGAAGTAGGGAATCTGGTAAGATAGAAGGAGGGCAGGCAGGGGGAAGGAGAGACAGAGGTAGGCCTGGAAGCTCTCAATTGTAGCACGAAAGCTTTCATTTTTCCAGGTCTCAATCATTCATGGTCATCATAATCTCAGTAACACAGATGATTGCATGTCCTGGCCCCTCCATTCCATTTCTTGATCTTGTTTGGGGTGTGTGTGTGTGTGTGTGTGTGTGTGTGTGTGTGTGTGTGTGTTGCTGGGGGTTGGACCCAGAGCCTTTGCACAATAAGCGGGTGTTACACCACAGAGCTTCACCCAGAACTCTTAGTTTTGGGCACTGGGTCTTACCATGTAGCTCAGGCTGTTCCCAAAGTCAGGATGTTTATGCCTTATCCTGAGTTCGGGATTATAGAGTCACAGCACCACACTGGGTCCGTTTCTTTGCTGTTAGACAATAGATCCAAATTCCTTGAAGCAACTTCCATGTCTCTTTGTTCTTCAGGTACGTCAGTAAAGAGGGTGCTCTATACTGCTGGAGGAAATGATACTTCTGCAGAAATATCTGTACAAAGCTGTGATTGTCACCCTCTTCTCAGTGACCAGTCTTTCCCCAATAAGGCTACCTTTTTTGTATGTGTGTGTGGTGGTGGTGGTGAGGTGGGACTGTTTTGCAAGTGGCTGTTAAAGCTTGTAGGCCAGCAAAATGGCTCAGTGTGCAAAAAGTTCTTCCTTCACAAGCCTGATAACCAGAGTCCAGTCCCTGGAACCCAGTGTGAGAGGCGGGAACTGACTCCCAGAAGGTGCCCTCTGATCTCTACGGGCATTCCCACACACACTGTCTCATGCACAACAACAGTAAATTCAATAAATTCTAAAAGTTAAAGCTCTTTAGCTACCCCTCACTCAGCTTCCCCAACTGTCTGCCTCCTAGCATTATCAGAACTCTCTCAGGTTTATCCCTCACAGGGTTGCTTGACTTTGTAAGTAGACAGAGTTAGGAGGCACGTTACTACTCCCCCACCCCCACTCCCCAGCCCCAGGAGAGCCAGCCCCCTGCTAGCCCTGAATCCTACCCTGCATCTTCCCCTCTGTGGACTCAAATATGTGCCCATCATTCCTACCTTAATGCCTAAAAGGGGAAATGTTACTTGGGTGACCGGGCCCCAGGATCCTCCCCCTGCTGCTGTTCTTCATCCTGTGCTTAACAGGGTGACCACACTCCCTGCTCTGTCCTCTCTCTACCATCGTCCCTGCCCTGGAACTCCTTCAGATGCAGTGAGCTCTGTGGCTTGCTGCCAGTAGACATTTCTTTAGGCACTGTCTTATTTGACAGTTGACTCACAGCAGAGTTGTGTGTATGTATGTACACACATCATGCTTGTGGTTCATCCATGCTTGCAGGTTAGTTAGTGTTACATATGTAAGTGTGCCCACGGATGATATCTGGTTTTCTCAATCACTTTTCTACTTTTTCTTTTCTTTTAAAAAATACGCTGGGCTGGAAAGATGGCTCAGTGGTTAAGAGCACTGATGTCTCTTCCAGAGGTCCTGAGTTCAATACCCAGCAACCGCATGGTGGCTCACAACCATCTGTCATAGGATCCAATGCCCTCTTCTGGTGTGTCTAAAGACAGCTATAGTCTGAAGATGAGATATAGTGTACTCATATACATAAAATAAATAAATCTTTATAAAACATTATGTCTGTCTGTGTGAATGTATGCCGTGTGTGTGTGTGTGTGTGTGTGTGTGTGTGTGTGCATGCGCGCGCACACACACCTGTGCCTGAGGAAGCTAGACGAGAGCTTGGAGTCACCTGATACAGGCTCAAGGAACTAAACTCCGGTCCTCTGGAAGAGCAGGAAGTGCTATTATTAGCTGGGCCATTTCTCCAGCCTCTCCACCTTCTACGTTGAGACTGAGCCTTTCACTGAACCTGGAGCTCACTGATAGGCCAAACTTAGTGGCCAGCAGCCTAGGTGTCCTCTTGTTCCCACTTCTCCTGGGAGTACAGGAGCACAAGGCATACTCAGCCTTTTGTGTGGGTTCTGGGGCTCATGCTTGAGCTGCAGGCCCTTTTACTGACTTAGCCATTACCTCAGCCCAACTCTTAGTGATGTTAACACTGCTGATGGTCCCTCCTCAGCGTCTGTTTGCCTGGCTCCTCCTCTCCCCGTCACTCCTGTGTTTCGTGCTTTGTCATCTCATCTGTCTGTGCTTTAAACCTAGTTCCTCAGGGTGATCGTGGAAACTGGTTCTTAGGGGAACACACTTGCTCCTTGGTCTCTACCAGAGCCTTAAAGGTTTGATATCTACATCCTAAGGGATCCTGTCTTTATGTCTAACCTACAATCTTCTGGTCCATCAGACCACTCATTCTGTCCCCTTAGAGAGCTTTCCTCTTGTTTAGATGACTTGCAGTTACTTCAGATTTACTGTATCTGGGATGAACTTATCAGCCACGTTTATAACACTGATTATCTTCCCTTGTTTCAGTGAGTGGCACCCCTTTCCATATGGTGGCTTTTAATCCAGAAATTTAAGTGGGGTTCCTAATCTTCCGCTAGATGGGACGAGAGGCAGCTGTTCTGATGAGGATGTGGAGCAGGATTTTAAAGCAGCATCTGATCCACTCTGTCTACCGCTGTGCCTCTCGATGTCGGCTCCCGGCACTCCACTCCAGGTCCATTCATGTCTCTGTCGCTTACTGGCCCTGGTTCACGTTTGGCATGTCATTGCTCCTGGAATATTGTCACATCTTAAGGTGTTCTTCAGGCAGGGCATGGTGGTGCATGCCTTTCATATGCCCCCCCCCCAGCCCCCCACACTCCTGGAGGCAGAGGCAGGCAGATCTCTGAGGTGGAGGCCAGCCTGGTCTACAGAGTGAGTTCCTTGGCAACCAGGGCTTGTAAAGAGATGCCATCACAAAACAAAACAAAAACTAAAAGAAGAAATTGTTCTTCATTTCTATCCTTTCTAATCTCTACACTGGCCATAAAGTCAAATCTGAACATGTGTTTCCTTGGGTAAGTCCTTCACTGGTGACTGTAGACCTTCTATAGGAATTGTTCTTGTGATCCCTTTCATCTCCGGCTGTCCCCTGTACTTCTAGCAACTACACAACTCCTCTGGTGATCACTCCACTGTCACACATGTCATTTCTTTAGCTCAGCCACTCACTAGTTCTAAGCATTTCTTAGTCTTGGAAGTAGATGCCACTTTCCTCAGGAAACACTCCACAAACCTGGGCTTAGGTGGCTTTCATCCATGCCCCTCAAATGGAATGCCCCATCCTTGTGATAGGACCAGCACGAGGAAACTGCATTCCTGTGCGCACAGAGCTTAGACTGTGATTCCAGCGGCAGTATGTGGCTGTCTGAGCAAGTTACCACAGAGCTCTTTCCCGCTTCCTTATGGCCAGAGGTGAGAGAGAAAAGCTGCTCTGAAGTAAGCCTGAGAGCTCAGCTGGGAAGCCAGCAAGCCTCAGAGCTCACTGACAGGCGTGTGGCTCTCTGGGTGTTTTGCGGCTATAGACACATGAGGGGCCTTGTATGCAGACTTCTTTCAGAAGGTGTCCACCATCGGTCAGGGTGCTAAAAAGCACTGAGATGTCAGGAAGGTAGGGAAAGAAGAAAAGCGAGGTAATGTGGAAGGCCATGACAATCCCAAGCCACCTACTCCTGTGTAGAATCAACTGTTTGCCTTGTTGGAATGTCTTAGATAGTAAGTTTCTGGAATACCATGCATACTCTGCAACAATCTCATCCTCATGGCTTGCCATTTTTTGATTTAGCAGAGACAATGGTTCTTTCAACAAAGCTGTAGAAATGTTGTATGTGACCTGTTTGGAAAAGTGCTGTGTGTGGGTACCTGAGGGAGATCTGTATTTGTGGAATGTTCTTCGGTGAATGTAATTACTAAGTAACCCCTGGGTCAGTTGGGTCCTTCCTTGTCTGAATAGGTCTACACCCTTGGTTCAAGAGCTGTCTTCATAAACTCTACTATAATATTGCTTTACACTTCCTAGAACTTTATAATGGTCAAGGATGTGTAAGAGTGGATGGGCAGGATTGTCCTTATTGTTATAAAAGAGAAACTGCTACAGAGAATCAGACAGCTTGTAAGTTCAGGAGCCAGGCCTGCTCACAGGCTCATCAGGCCCAGTCCTGTGTTCTTGCATGCTTCAGCTTTGAGTTTCAGTTCAGGCGCGTGCGTGCGTGCGTGCGTGCGTGCGTGCGTGCGTGCGTGTGTGTGTGTGTGTGTGTGTGTGTCTGGTCTGTCTGTCCTGTCTGTCTGTCTGTATTTTGGGGGCAGTTATTAAATCTCTTCTATGATCTGGACCAGTTGAGAAAATCAGTCTTACTGTAGATAAAGCTGGGTGGGAGGATCTGACCTGGATGCACACTAGAGGATTTCCCCGGCCTCTCAGAGGGCAGGAGTCCCTGTTCTGCACAGGAAGGTCAGGGTGTTTTTTCTAAGAGGTGATTCACTTGGGAGGAGTGCCTGCCATCTCCTTGAGAGCAGAGTTGGTCTGTACACATCCTGTGCCCAGTGAATCTCGCAGGACCGAGTGTGGAGTTGCGCTGAACAAATACTTGTTGAGCCAGCTGTGGTCACCGTGTGTCTCTGGTACAGCAGAGAGAGAGCAAAGCAAATGCGTTGTAAGGCCTCTCGAGAGCTTGGGTGGGGATTAAATAGCTGCATATTGTCTGAGGTCGTGCCACCCAAACCTTTGGCCTCGCCCTGGCTGTGCAGGGACTCCTGATCCACTGGCTCTTCTAGAGGGCCGGCAGCCACGACTCCTCCTCCTGCCCGGTCACCGGCCTGCTTCTCACGTGCTCTCTGGTGAACATCTTCAGATATAGCCTTTCTCTTTCTTACGTCTCTCTGTTGAGCGTTTGAATGAGGATTTTTCTCCTTTCCTGTTCATGTCCCAAGCACTCTTCTTCTCACTAGGGTAGATAATAGTTCTAAGGACAGTGCACCAAGAAAAACACTCTAGTTAATAAAGGGTAAGGTTTTGAGTGTATTGAAAGTCCCCAGAGGACCCATTGCAAAAGTTTTCAGATTTTTAAGAAAATATATTTTAATTAAGCGTTCAATGAAGCACCAGCAATAAGAATAGGGGAACTCATTATTTAGTTTTATTTTAAAATGTAGTGGTACTACACTTACACCACAAGTTTTCATGGCCTATGTCAGGAAGCATCGTACTTTGTATTTTGTGGGGAAATGTGCAGTTCCCAGGTTTAGAAGAGCTTACTGGGCCACTAGCGTTTTCGGTGTCCTGAAGTTTTCCCGCTCTAATGCTGGGCTCCTCTTCATCAAGCCGCAAACCTTATCCACACAACTTAAGGACTTCGATGTGTTTGTTCCATAGGGAAGGCTTTTGATATCACCTACGTGCGCCTCAAGTTCCACACCAGCCGCCCAGAGAGTTTCGCCATTTATAAGCGCACTCGGGAAGACGGGCCCTGGATTCCTTACCAGTACTACAGTGGGTCCTGTGAGAACACTTACTCAAAGGCTAACCGTGGCTTCATCAGGACAGGAGGGGACGAGCAGCAGGCCTTGTGTACAGATGAATTCAGTGACATTTCCCCCCTCACTGGCGGCAACGTGGCCTTTTCAACTCTGGAAGGAAGACCAAGTGCCTACAACTTTGACAACAGCCCCGTGCTACAGGTAGGTACTCGCAGGGTGGTGTGGGAGCCAGCCATTCTGCCTTGACCATAATCGAATGAAAATTACCCAAGTGAGTGATCATGTGAGCAGCTAGATTTTATGCTGTTCTTCTGAATGTTATCTATAAGTGAAAAAAAAAGCCATTTTCTTCCCACTGCCTAGGAACGTGTGTTCTTATATTCTTTTCCTCTTAAAAATATATCCCAGGGTGTAACCTTTACAAGACACATTAGTTTAAGGAGATTTTTTTGAGACAAAGTCTGAAGAGGCCCAGGTATGCAGTTGAGGATGGCCTTGAACTCCTGACCCTCTAGCCTCCACCTCCGCAGTGTTGAGATTATAGGTGTACACCACCATACTCTTGCAAATCTTATTAAAGTTGAACAGTTCTCACTTTAGTCTGTGCTCTTGAGGAGGGAATATTTTGCTTCTGACTTATTCAAGAAGATATTTGGTGTAGGGCTGGGGATGTATAGTCCAGTTGGTAGACTGCTCGGTCACCAGTGCCTCTAGGTAGCTGGTTCAAGGCCAACCTGAAATACATGAGATCCTGTCTCAGAAAGATTCTAATTCTTTTACATTTTGAAACTTATTTTGTATCTATGTGTGTGTAAGCACAATAGCATGTGTGTAGGTCAGGAGGACAATGCGTGAGTTGGTTTTCTCTTACCTGGTGGGTCCTAGAGATGGATCTGAGGTCCTAGACTTGATGGAGGTGCTTCTGCCTGCTGAACCTTCTCATTGTCTGCCCATCCCCCAAGTAAATAAAATAAGGTATTTGAAATAATCTCTCACTTTCTTTTGCATCCTTTCATAACTGTTCCTTGATATGACAAACTAAAAGGCACATTTTAAAAACAGGGAACAGCTGACGCAAGATATTTAAGTATTTGGGATTCCCTTCCTCCTTCCTTACTTGTCTCTGCTGCTGATAGTCACTGTGAGAACTCTTTCTTCATCGCCTGAGAAGTTGAGTTCTAGAGACAGAAAACCATTAGGGTGCCTTGGCACTGTGCGCTGTACGCATCAGCTAAAACCTTTCCCCATCTAATGGTAGAACACACCAAGGATTCCCTTCGTCTGCTCTGTGCACGCCTCCCTGTCCACCCTCCCTCACATGGAGTCTCTGTATACCGCTTAGATTCTTTAAGCTTCTCACATGTCCTGGCTATGTGCTCATGGAAGAGCGAGGATCCCGTGTCCTTCTTAGTATGTTGATACAGGCACTGATGACACATCTGTTTGCATGGTGATGTTAGTATCTAAATGGGGGCAATAAATAGTGTATATTCACTGACCGAGGAGAGAAGGAAGAACTAACTGTGACTTTGCAAACTGCTCCCATTTCATGAAAAAGAATTCTGGGCTTTCTACTTCTGGATTCGCAGTCTGTCTCTGGAGTTTATTATAGTTACTGTTATCTTACATTTATTTATTTTGTATGTGTATGTGAGAGCACAGGTGTACACTGTACCACCCACATGTAGGTCAGAGGACAACATGCAAGACTTTCTACCATGTTGGTCCTGGGGATTGAAC
Source organism: Tokudaia tokunoshimensis (assembly GCA_036184795.1). Classification (NCBI taxonomy): domain Eukaryota; kingdom Metazoa; phylum Chordata; class Mammalia; order Rodentia; family Muridae; genus Tokudaia; species Tokudaia tokunoshimensis. The sequence goes on from BTHU01000013.1 coordinate 41,504,729, forward strand.
TCAGGTCATTAGCCTTGGCCACAGACATCCTTACCCACTGAGACATCTCACCAGCCCTGTAATTTACTATTACATTCAAGGACACCTTCTGATTTGGTTATATAGTTGTAGGTAGAGCCAAAAGATGAGAATATAGTTTTCTGTGTGTCCAGTTCCCCACCCCTTGTGCTCTTGTAGGCTGTCGGAGATGGTGAATGTGAATCCATTAGCCAAGCCTTTCAGAAAAGGGTTCTTAAGATGCAGATGAGATAACAGCTGTTTTAAATAGATGGAATTGCAGAAGAGCGATAGGCAGACTTCTGCACACACTTTCTTTGTCTGGTTGGTTGTGTTTCCAGACCTGAAGAGTCTACAGTGGGACCAGGAAAGACTGGTGTTTGAGGTGGTAACTGGTTTTCTGGCTCCTTTGCTGCCTGCATGCCCACCAGCCTGTCCTGAGCTGCTCCCCTGTAGGGATTCTGCAGTTTGCTGCTCTTACACCATAGAAACGAGTGAGACTCGGTGTTAAGAATGCTCTGAGTGTGTGCTTCATTGTGTGGTAGCTTTAATGATGTGTGTGTGGATATAAGAGCCCTGGCTCTCATAGTCCGGGGCCAAATCGGGTGAGCAGATTTGACGTCTTGCTGATCAGAGTAAGCTGCCTTCTCTCCGACGGAGGAGACGGAGGAGCAGGAAGCTCTCTGGTCTCACTGGCTGAGTATTAGTGTGTATTGGTTTGTGTCTCTGTTATAGCACTTGTGTGTTAGCACTTAGCTGTGCTGTAGTGCATTGTGTTCTTAGCCGTAGATGCCTAAGCAGCATTGTGATGTCTAGATGTAAGGTATTTTTTTTAAAGATTTATTTATTTATTTTATGTATATGACCACACTGTCTTTGACACACCAGGGTAGGGCATTAGATCCAGTGACAGATGGTTGTGAGCCACCATGTGGTTGCTGGGAATTGAACTCATGACCTTTGGAAGAGCAGTCAGTGCTCTTAACCACTGAGCCATCTCTCCAGCCCGTATTAAGTCTTTTAACCCTCGTAACGATGTAAGTTGGGTGTTTTTTCTTATTACCTTCATTTTTACAGATGAGACATCGGAGCTCAGAAAGGGTTTAAATTGCCCCAGCTTACAGTTTTAAGTGGAAGAGCTGACACTGGGACTCTGTTCGGTCAAGCCCCAGATTCTCTGTTCTTAAGATATTCACACTGGGGGTAGTTGACTCAGTGGTACTCTGAGCTTTCCCTCTCCTTTGCAAAGGGGAGCTGCGTAGAGATGAAGCCCTGGAAGGTGTTATTAGCATTAAGCAGAGGTATGCTTAGCTAGTTACGTTAAGGACTACTAGCAGATTCCTGCCATTATGGCCCCGAGTGGGAGTTGTTATTGAGTTCCAAGACTGGATACAGTGAAATCATCTTCTCCGTTCTAATTATACTCGAAGCTTCCCAAAGATTAGTTTTTATGAGCGCTTCTTATTGCCAGGTGTTTGGCGTAGCCTGGGGCTATGGTTCTTTATCAGGAGTGCGCTCGCTGGTCTCATAGAGCCCTCTGGAAGCATAGATACCTGCTTGTGCATCCGTGAGGCTGAGGCTGACCCAGTGCCCAACAGTCTCCTGGACTTGAGTTGAAGTGCCATCTTTGGGTCTGGGCTCACTCGCCAGGTGGGTCAGCTGAGGACTGAGTCTTTCTCTTCCCCTGTGGTTTTCCATGTTTAGGAGACCAGGCAGGCTTTTCCAACAGTGAGGACAAGTTCCTTGGCATCACGAATAGTCCCTATTGAGTCTCTGCTTGTGTCATATTGACTGATGTCCCCTCTGCCAGCTGTACATCCAAGCCCGGAGCCGGCGCGGAAAGGGACTGCCCAGGGTGTGGCCCTGGCAGACTGAGTCATTGGGATCATTTTTATAGCAGTGTGCCACTCATGTGAGCATCTGATAAAGTTAGCTCAATGAAAACACAGTTATTATAAGGGCTTAGATATCATAAAAACCAGGGCAATAATTCGGCTTTTATTCTTGTCTGTTACTGCTGTGGTACACCTTTCAACTTGATCAGACATAGATTCGTTGACTTTGTGCCAAGCATGAAGGGCCCTGCACTGAATAAAATGGACACATATTCCTACCCTCTGATACATTTGATTGGGTGGTGTAGGCACTGTGGAAATGGGTGATATCAGCAAAGTAATGAAGCAGTGATAATTTTAAGGTAGAATGGCCATGGAAGACCTAATGGATGTGACATTGTGCAAAAGATCACAACACACACAGACTGCATTCCGCTCGCTTGGGTCAGTATGCTCACACGTTACCTTATGCTTAGGTATCTGTCTGCCTAAGTGTGATTTGCTCAGCTCTTTCAGTTACCTCAGGAACAAACAGCAGTGTCCTCTGCCTTTGGAAACTCGAGTGTGAAGTGATGGTGTTAACTGCAGAGGAGCCAAGGAGGAAAATATCAGGGAATTAAAGTTCGTAGTTCAATAGTTCACTGATCTAGCAGAAGGCGATCTTGATAGACACAGGAACTGTTTAGAAGAGTTTGTCGAATGTGTTTCTCATCTTCAACCCCTCTGCTTCTCTTCACGTGTCTGCTTGCCTTTTTCTTTTTTGCTTCCTGGTAGGAATGGGTAACTGCCACTGACATCAGAGTGACGCTCAATCGCCTGAACACCTTTGGAGATGAAGTGTTTAATGACCCCAAAGTTCTCAAGTCTTATTATTACGCAATCTCAGACTTTGCTGTGGGCGGCAGGTGAGTGGACTGTTAAATCTGCCTTGAAGGTGGTACAACTTTGATGAAGAACTTGTTTATAACCTTATTAGAATTTAAGACCCTGTGGATCTGGAAAGACAAGCCATTACCTAGAAGACTTTTCTTATCAGATCTTCTCATTCTGGAAGTGGGTTTTCTGAAACTTTGTTAAATCCACACTTATTGACCATTTAAGTGCAGAATCCAGTAATAGGTTCTGCAGAGCTCTTGCCTAAGGGAAAAGCCTTGGCCTTCGAGGATCTTAGGAGGGAGTTAAGGATAATTCTTAAATAGGTAAAAATCGAAATATAGGTTGGGCATCCCTAATCCACTATCTCAAGGTGTTCTAGTTTGCTTTCTGTTGTTGTGATAAACACCCTGACTCAAAGGTCAGGGAAGGGAAAGGTTTATTTGTCTTAAACCTCCCAGATCACAGTCCATCACTGAGCGAAGTCAGGGCAGGAGCATGGGGGCAGGAACTGAGCCATGACCGTGGAAGGGTGCTGCTTACCGGCTTGTTCTCCCCGGCTTGCTCAGCCTGCTTTCTTGCACAATCATTCTTCAAGAAAATGCCCACAGACTTACCTACAGGTCAATCTGATAGAGGCATCGCTATCAGTTGAGAGTTCTCCCACATTTCGCACACAATTCTTGAACTGTTTCAAAATAAAATATTTTCTGGTGTTCATGTGATGTCACAAGTGGACAGTCAAAATGCTGGTCCCTGAGTGTTGTGTAAAATTACCTTCAGGCCATGAAATTCATGCTGTGACTTGGTCCCACTCCCAAGGTACAGCAGTCTGCTTTTGAAGAAGTTCAAGAATCCAGAAACTTCCATTCTCAAGCACTTGGGGAGGTTGTTGGGCACTCCGCTTGTGCTAATGCACCCGTGTATTCAAAACAAAAAATATCATGAATCAAGATACATAACTGCAGGACTAGAGGGGTAGGTGGGGTCTGGATGGGTCTTAAAGGGCAGGTAGGATTTGGGTCCAAGATGTCTGAATTGAGTGCAGGAGGATGGCTGTGTATTATCAATTCAGAGTGTAATTCTGCTTGATGGGAAGAAGTCATCTTTGCACAACTGTAAATCAGAAAAGTTGCTTTATGGCCAGAGACAACAGGCTAAGAATCATAGACTTTCTTCTCTGGTGTTAGCCCGTGAGGTCTCAAGAGCAGGGGGAAAAATACTTTTATATATGGTTTTCCTGGCATGCTCAGTGAGGTGGGTTTGAAATGTAACCACTGAGAAATTAGGCAGTATTTGGAGTAAGGATGTAATATGGAAACTGGGTTAGGAAGATGAGTCTTTGTTGAGAGTAGAGGATAGTGGAACATAGATAGCTAGGAAGATGCCACGAAGCCCATTACTTTATATCCTAACCTGCAGAACCAGTTCAAAAGAAGACATTACGTTTGTATAATCACCAAGGACAGGAGCCTTAGAGAAGGATTGGAATAGAATTATCAAGGCAGGATTCATCTCTGCACAATGAAGATGCTTCCAGTGTGCACAGACATTTTTAGGTGGTAGGTAAAGCTGTAGGACTGCTGTCTTTAAGGAAGCAAGTAGGAGAAATGTCTGTTCCAGCCACATTCACGTCTCCAAGTTCCCTCCTGCCCTCAGTTCATTGCTGTACTTGCATCTAGCGGATCCTCCAGCCATCCGTGTCCACTGAGAGCCCGAGGGGACCATCTAACCACTGGGCATCTGTGGAAACGAGGCATCAAAATCAGTGGCCCTCCTCCCTCAGTCGGAAGCACACTCATTAGGGTGAATTACTGATATGTGTATTAACTTGTATTCTGTGCAGTCCTATGTGCAGAAATAGAGTAATTCCCAGTGACTCTGAAAGTAGCTTTGTCATTGTCTCTGGTTTACAGGTGAGGTTCAGGCACACTGTAAGTGACAGGGAAACCCAGACCTTATGCTACTCTGAACCATTGTCTTCTGCTGCTTCCTGGCAGCCTTGACTTCAGGGAATATCCTGCTAGTGTTCTTAGAAACTGTTAGGGACTTTCTCCTGTCTAGTTAATGTCCCATCTTGGGATTTTTTTTGGGGTGTGTGTGTGTGTGTGTGTGTGTGTGTGTGTGTGTGTGTGTGTTTCAGCTTATCCTTGCCAAGTTCCTTAGTTTATACTTTTGAATGGTAAAATTCAAAGAATTTGTCGGTTGCTTTTGGTTTGCTATATACACGTTTCTTCTGCATCATTTCTATGACCTCACAGCAGTTCCATTCTTAGCTATTCCTGTCTCTCTTCTCTTCAGGTGTAAATGTAACGGACATGCCAGCGAGTGTGTAAAGAACGAGTTTGACAAACTTGTGTGCAACTGCAAACATAACACATACGGAGTTGACTGTGAAAAGTGCCTGCCTTTCTTCAATGACCGGCCGTGGAGGAGGGCGACTGCCGAGAGCGCCAGCGAGTGCCTTCGTGAGTGCCACGGGTGCAGTCTGTCCATTGTCTTAAGGACTGCAGCTGGAAGGAGGAAGGGTGACTTCCTCATGGATGGATAGATAACTGTGAAAGGCACTGGTCCTGTAGAGTCGGATGCTGAGCTACATGCCTGTCAGAGGAAAATGATAGAGAAGGAAGTTGGTTGTGAATAAGCCGTGCTGGTTTGTTCCCTTCATGAACGTCAGTTAGGAAGCCGAATCTCCAAGGTTCAGGAGTTTGATTAGAGTCAAATCTGGGCCAATGTAGCACTTCTAAAATGTGACCTCTGAAGTCACTGTGGCCCTTTAAAATTAACCATTCCTCAGTATCTGTATGAGATGTATTCCAGAACCTTCCTCACATACCAAAGTCCACGCACGTTCAAGCTCTCTATGTAAAATGGCATAGTATTGGCATGTGACTCTGCACTCTGTTCCACACTTGTCATCTGTTGATTGTCCTACATTGTTTTGGGAATAAGGACAATAGAGAAAAGTCTGTACGTATGTACAGAGATAAGTCCAGACATTATTTGCCCCCCTACATATTTTCTCTCGATCATTGATGGGATCTGTGGGCATGCCTAGGTACACTTGTTCAGATTCTTTCACTCAAGCAGCCAGCTTGGTTAGCATGTGCCAGGTACACTGACTTGACTCATCTTTCCTTTATCTGACCAATGAGAATAGTGGGGAGAGCTTGCCCAGCCACTGGACTACAAGTCTGGGTGGCTTTGGGAGAAGGGGTAGGTCCTGTGCCCTAGTAAAAGGTCAAGATGAAGTTAATACATGTTTATCCTTCAGAATGTCTTGGCTTATTCTGCACAGCCTGAGAGGGGAACTCCGGAGAGGAAACATAGAGTCATGATTTGTGAAAGGCTTAGTAGGAACAAACTTTAAAGCACCCACAATGATCTTGAGTCCTTCGTCAGTGTGGAGAAACAGGAAGACAGAGAAAAAGGACACTTGGAATTTAGACCCTGAGAAGGAACTACCTCCTGACTTACGACTGTGTTCATTGAGCTGTCTTGAGCAGATTTTATTATACATCTTTAATTTCTCTCAAAAAAACCTCAGAGTTGCTGATAAACTTTCTAGCCTCCTCTAGTGCTTCTAAGCATTCCAGGGAGCTCCTTTATTTAATCCCATTACCACACTAATGTAATTGGATGTTGTAAGCTGAGGACTAGTGAGAGAGATACACAAAGCACTCCTAAAACATGTCACCTAAACACACATGCGTTTAAAAAGTATTGTGCATGCGTTTACCAGGTTTCTAGTATATCTAGGAAACAGGAACAAACAAATTACTGTTAGCTCGATGCTAATGGGCTTTGATAAGGAACTCACTGGGAAGCCGGGCGGTGGTGGCGCACGCCTTTAATCCCAGCACTTGGGAGGCAGAGGCAGGTGGATTTCTGAGTTCGAGGCCAGCCTGGTCTACAGAGCGAGTTTCAGGACAGCCAGGGCTACACAGAGAAACCCTGTCTCGAAAAACAAAACAAAAAAAAGGGGCTCACTGGGTTTGCCTTCCTCCATAGTCTCTTCAGGACCAACCCTTCATAGTAAAGTTTCTGGATGATGTGACTCTAACAAGACAATCAGGATACTGGGGCTAGACAAGACAGGAACACAGCTGTCTTCTCTCATCCTAGCCATTAATGAGAGAGGCACAGCACGGGCTGTAGCTTTGGGGTGGAGCAGAGTGGCCATGGGAACTGTTCTGCCTCACGATCCCAGCACCGGACCACTACTCCGGAAGGCTGGGTTGACTGCAGGGTGACATAGAACAGCTTGGGTAAGAGAAATAGCAAGCAAAAGGGGAAAGCACACTATAACAGCTACTGACAAGGAGGGAACACCAGCCTAACACACTTGTTGCCAGCGACTCAAGTTTCTAAAAATGCTTTTAGTTGTAATTCTATAATAGAATATATTGTACGGAGAAAGAAAATACATATTCAAATATCTTTTAAAATAGTTTGAAAAGTATTTGTCGTAAATCATAAAACTTTGTGTTTATGTGGTGACCAAGAGCTTATATGTGCTTTGGGCAGATTAAGTCTGGGAAAATCATCTCTCAAAGCCGCACTAAAGACGCAAACATTTATTTGTTTGTTTATTTTAGAGACCAGATCTCAGTATGTAGCCCTGGTCTGGAACTCACTGTGGAGACCAGTCTAGCCTCAGACACATAGAAAATTACCTCCTGAGTGCGCACTGCCAACACCAGCCAGTTTCTTAGTTTTAAAGTACAGTTGTGTTTATCAGATGACCTAGTTAGAACTGTGGTTCCCCAGTAGATGGATCTGAAGTGTCTAGATTTCTCTATAATTCTGCTTGCATCATCAGACATGCTAATTTAAACCTACAAGTCTCAAGTTCCCTGGTCTGGAGAGAGTGATCCGGCCCCTTGGAAGCTGGTGTCTTAGTGTGTTTGAACTGTTGAGGCAGAATGTCCAAAGAAAAGATGCATGACTAATTAGGACTTTGTTTTTGCTGTTAGTGCTAGTAGGAGAGGATAGTTAAGAAAATGGATGTGGTAAAATGCACTCTGTTACCCCTGGGGTGCACTGGGAGGCAGAGGCAGGCAGGTGTATGACTCAAGGCCAGGTCTCAGAGTGAGGTCCAGACTAGCCAACAGTGCACAGTGAAATCCTGACTGAAAGCACAGTTAGAAAACAATCACCTGACTGGCTCTTCCATATGAACAGCCACTGGGAGACAGATTCTTTTCTCAGTATAGGAGTTCTTATTGCATCATTTTTCTATAAAGATGGATACTTCTTAGGAAAGTGATAGATGATCAGGCTTTCTGACATACTGGGTTGTTGACATACTGGTTTTTTTTTAATAAACAAAGTACCCGGTGGTCATTTTTATTCTATACCACCTGTTACAGAGATGTAGGAAATTGTGGTTTGGTTTTCTTTGGAGTCCTTTAAAATGCTTTCTTAAACGTATATAGGTCTTGGATGCTACAGTGATGACTCAGAAGTTAAGAATACTTACTCCTCTTCCAGAGTTTATTTCCCAATAAAGCACCTATGTTGGGTGACTCACCTCTGCCCCTAACTCCAGCTCCAGGGGATCTGACACCCTCTGCAGGCATCCCCACACACCCATGACATTCCCTCACACAGACACACACAGACATTTTCTTTTTAAAGGTATACTTATCTGGTATAACTTGTATATTTAGCTTGTGACTGCAATGGCCGATCCCAAGAATGCTACTTTGACCCGGAACTATACCGTTCTACTGGACATGGTGGCCACTGTACCAACTGCCGGGGTAACACAGATGGTGCCAAGTGCGAGAGGTGCCGGGAGAACTTCTTCCGCCTGGGGAACACTGAAGCCTGCTCTCCGTGCCACTGCAGCCCCGTTGGTGAGTGACCTCCATCCTACTGGGTGGAGAAAGATGAAACGAGAGTCTCCTGAACCCCAGGAAGGAAAGCGTTGCCTTCTGAGCATGTGCACAGTTAAGTGTGGCAGTATGTGTGCTGTTCTAGCTTATAAACGCCTCATTCTGCCTCCTTCATGCTAACCAAGTTGAACTTTCAGATAACTTTCTAGTGTGTATAGAAGAAGTAGCGGTTCTGTAAATAATTGGCAGCTGGGTCATAGACCATTTGAACTTTGACTGTGAAAGACTTTTCCTCGTTAATGATTTTGTTTAGTCTGATGGCCGTAGAGAGCTGAACTGTGTACAGCATGTTAGTATGTGTCTAGAGATATGTAGCATTTAGTCTCTTGTAATCTTTTTTTTCTTTTAAGAGAGTTGGACTAATATTTTGTTGTTTGTGTCTTTGTATACTAAAATTCTAGACAGGAGCCTTAAGGAACGTTTGATTGCCAGAGAGGTGACTGGTCTCTGTGTACTGTATCACTGGGTACAGTTTTGTTCAAGAGTGGTGGGTAGATTTACTTCGGGGTGTGCCTGGAACACTAAAGTGTTATGACTTATAAAGCCATGATTTATAGAGAATTTACATGACTTACATGATTTGGAATCTGGTCCTTCTTTTCTCTGATCATCTAGAGATGGCACGGGTCATCAGGCATTGCTTTTGCTTTCTGCTTGTGTTGGCTTGGACATTGGTTTTTACTTACCCGTCTGTCCAGGCTTGGGGTTGAACGTGCACTCATTACATTTTAGGTTCTCTCAGCACACAGTGTGACAGTTACGGCAGGTGCAGCTGTAAGCCCGGAGTGATGGGTGACAAGTGTGACCGTTGCCAGCCTGGGTTCCATTCCCTCACTGAAGCAGGATGCAGGTAAATGTTTTCAGAACCAGAGACTGGTCCCGAATCTTCACTGGGAAGCAGTGACTCTCCCAGCAGTAATGGCCAGCAAGCTCCCAGACTAGACGTGATGATGCCCCTGGGGTTTTGGAGAGCACAGAAAGTGATTTTTTACTAGTTTTAAGTTATTGTGCACAGTATTAGATTTCATCACGGGTGATGAGTATTCTTGACTGAACCCAAATCCAAGTATAAAAATAACATGAGTTCACCCTGTCCTTCAGAGATGCTTCGTGTGTAGAATCTGCTGTTGTGTAAAACAGGCAGGCTTTAAGAGTGGGGCTTCTTTCCTGTCCTTTTTATTTAATTCCATTCCCCTCAAACAGGCCATGCTCCTGCGATCCCTCTGGCAGCACAGACGAATGTAATGTTGAAACAGGAAGATGCGTTTGCAAAGACAATGTTGAAGGCTTCAACTGTGAGAGGTAGAAAACTCCAGCTTTCTCCAGCTCTGAGTCTTCCTTGGCGTCAGATTTCCTGAGAAAGCAGTGACTGATAGCGCCTCAATCTCTTTCAGATGCAAACCTGGATTTTTTAACCTGGAGTCATCTAATCCTAAAGGTTGCACACCCTGCTTCTGCTTTGGGCATTCTTCTGTGTGTACAAATGCTGTTGGCTACAGTGTTTACGACATCTCCTCGACCTTTCAGATTGGTAATTTAGCCCTCATTCACCACCTCACAGACCTCCAGAACTCCCGAAACCATTTCTATCTATATGGATAGTTTTTTGAATTAGTAACTTGGAAGGGTTTTTGATACCTTTTTTTTTTTTTGGGGGGGGGGGTTCGAGACATGGTTTCTCTGTGTAGCCCTGGCTATCCTGGAACTCACTCTAGACCAGGCTGGCCTCGAACTCAGAAATCCACCTGCCTCTGCCTCCCAAGTGCTGGGATTAAAGGCATGTGCCACCACTGTCTGACCGATATCAGGAACATTTGATGTTACTTAATACACATGGTTTTTCTCTTGTGTGACCCTTTAATGAGAACATAAATATGGTTTTAGAGAATGTACTGTAGTAAGCAGTGACTGTAAAAGTTTTATAAAAAAAATCAGCATAATTCATCTTTCAGGGGACAGTATAGGTTCTGTTGTAGGACCAACTTTTTTTGTTAGTGATTCTCTCTACAGAAGGTACAGTTTCATCCATTTTTGTGGGGCCTGGATATAGGAGGTTTGTCATCTGAATGTGCTTGGGTCTTCATCCCTACCTGCAGATGAGGATGGGTGGCGTGTGGAACAGAGAGATGGCTCGGAGGCGTCCCTCGAGTGGTCCTCAGACAGGCAGGATATTGCTGTGATCTCAGACAGTTACTTTCCTAGATACTTCATCGCCCCTGGTAAGTGAAGCTGCAAAGCCACACAGCTTTCTGGATGCTTCTCTTGGTCACATCCTCACACTCTGACCCAGCCTAATGTCTGCCTTCCAGCAAAGTTCCTGGGCAACCAGGTCCTGAGTTACGGGCAGAACCTTTCCTTCTCCTTCCGAGTGGACAGACCGGATACTCGCCTCTCTGCAGAAGACCTTGTGTTTGAAGGAGCTGGCTTGAGAGTATCTGTGCCCTTGATTGCTCAGGGCAACTCCTACCCTAGCGAGACCACTGTGAAGTACATCTTCAGGTGAGACTCTGTCAACTCAGGCCTGCCCAGCTGAGAAAGAGAAAGTGGTTTTCTGTTGTTTTGTTTTATCTGAGCTGATCTGGCCTCAGGGTGTGTTAAAGAGAAACTTCTGGGCTAGATGTGGTGGCTTATGCTTATTGTCCTAGATCAGTGGAGGCTGAGGCAGGATTGCCAGGAGTTCAAGGCCAGCCTGAATTATACAGTGAAATTCTCTGTAAAACAAACAAACAAACAAAACCCTTATAGATTATTGAGAATGAGCCCTTTCCCATCTCTCTTTTTCTAGTTGTACTGAGAAACTGGCAATGCTCTCTTTTATTTGGTTAGCTTGTCAGTATTGCCTGTGGTGGCAAGAAACAGCCTCCTTGCAGATTATCCTTACAGAGGTTCCTCGCCCTTTCTTTGTCTCCAGGCTCCATGAAGCAACCGATTACCCTTGGAGGCCCGCTCTCTCCCCGTTTGAATTTCAGAAGCTCCTAAACAACTTGACCTCTATCAAGATCCGTGGTACATACAGTGAGAGGAGTAAGTTGTGATGTCATTTAGGAGTTGATTAAGAAGGTGACTGGGTAGAAAGAGTCATGGTAGAGAAAAGGTCCTGGTCTGATGTGTTCACACGGATCCCAAATATTATCAACTGTATATTAAAATGTACTTTGAAACTCTCTTCAAGGATCTAGAGAACATTCAGATGACAGTATTATTTTATCATTAATAAGTCAATTGAAATGCCATTTGATATAGATTTTTCCTCAGTCTTATTATTAACTACTGGTTCAACTTGCTTGACCTTCAACCTTCATTTCTTCTTTTTTACTGCCATGTAATTATCAAGTGATTTGAACTATTGGCTAAATTATCAGAAACTATGTATTACCCTGTGAACATTGGCTTTAATTTTGTCCAAACAAGGGTTTAAAAATATGCCTTCAAGAACTTAATAATGAGGGCTTTTTTTTCCCCTTGGGTAAGGTAAAAGCTGTAACTTGGATGTGTTGGGGTGTTTGTTTGCTTCTTTTTGAAATCCTTGCGTGAGTGTCCAGATGGAAATGTTTTATAAGTAATGACTAATATGGATCTGAGTCCTTGGAAGAGGTTTGGATTACAAATGTAGGTTAGAAGTTGTCTACATTTTGGTCAGTTACTTTTAAACTTGGGAAAATGGCAGAAAACAGAACAAGGGGATGGGATCCTAGAAACAGAGTTTTGGTTTTTCCCTGAGGCCCACAGAGGGGAATTTGGAGAAGAAAGAACAGTTCAGTTGTAGGTTTGGGACAGGAGCAACTCTGGGTTTTAGATGGGCGTGGGGAGGTGACTGGGGACGAGCTTAACTTTGCCTTAGTGTGGAAACTGAGCAAGGTCCCAGGACTCTCTGAATAGTGACTTTGAATGTGAGAAAGTAAAATAGAGAATATTCTCTTCAAGAAGTTTGAAAGAGAGGACAAGAGATGAGTTATCATTGGGGAGTAGGAGCAAGATTAAAGGGAGAATATTTTTAGGCCAGGGAGACAGAAGAATGTTTAGGGATTAGAAGTACATCATAACTCATGGTCTGACTGGAAAAAAGTTGTACACCTATTAAAGTTAAGTTCAAGCCAGCAGTAGAAGTTCCCTTCGGCCTAGGTGGTCAGTTTCCACGTGAATTGTATAAACAGCAAGTCATGTTCCATAACGTGGGAGGAATGCACGTTACCCACTTTACAGTCTTAACACATAGCGGCTGGCTCTGTTAGATTGGGTGGACCAATAGTCTAGCTCAGCACAGCTTTCTTTTTCCTCATGGAACTGCAAGAGCTTGACTTGTGGCATAATGGCTTTGGGCAGATTCACACTTCGTGAATACAATACACATTGTGTGTACTTCATGAATACAACATAAAATCGTGTGTTTGGGTGTGTGTGTGTGTGTCTGTGTGTGTGTCTGTGTGTGTGTCTGTGTGTGTGTGATGTTTCTATAACTTTGCCATACCTTGACTCCACAAGTACCCTGTACCACATGGTTGTCTTGGATGCTATTTTCTGGTTGCCATTCCCAATGAATAACTAAGCTGATGGTTGTTGGTTTTGTCTACACTCTTGGGTCTGGCTTCTCACGAGCTACTCGGTCTTGATGAGCTTCTGAGAGCTGGAAGGCAGCTCAGTGCTTCTCTTTTCCACACCACAAACAGGCGCTGGATACTTAGATGATGTCATCTTGCAAAGTGCTCGTCCTGGGCCGGGAGTCCCTGCAACGTGGGTGGAGTCCTGCACCTGTCCAGTGGGGTACGGAGGGCAGTTCTGTGAGACATGCCTCCCAGGCTACAGAAGAGAAACTCCAAGTCTCGGACCTTACAGCCCATGTGTACTCTGTACCTGTAACGGGCACAGTGAGACCTGTGACCCTGAGACAGGTAAGAAGGCCTGAGGCTACTGCTGGGCCTGCAGGTCCTTTTGCCATTAGCAACGGCATCCATTGTCTTCTTGTTACTGACCTGATGGTAAATCTCTGCTCTTGCAATAGGTGTCTGTGACTGCAGAGACAATACAGCCGGTCCCCACTGTGAGAAATGTAGTGATGGGTACTATGGAGACTCAACCCTGGGCACCTCCTCTGACTGCCAGCCTTGTCCTTGCCCTGGTGGCTCAAGTTGTGCCATTGTCCCAAAGACAAAGGAAGTGGTGTGCACACACTGTCCAACTGGCACTGCCGGTGAGTCTGCCTCGCTCCCCATCCTTTCAGAGTTCTCTGTAGTCGTCAGCGTTTACACAGCCTTCCTCAGGCAACCTCACAAGCCCAAGACTGAACTGCGGCTGCTGTTGTTTTGCTGTGACTAAGAGAGGTGCAGAAACAATTGAGTGCCGTATCCAGGGCTGTGTGGCAAGGCACCGGTGAGCTGGGGCTGCAACACAGCTAGGTGATTCCAAGTAGAACTGTCACTATGTTGTAATCTCTCATAAAGTTAGAACCCAAACTGTACTTCCGGTGCTGGCTAGTCTGGAATTGTTCATGTGAAATAGCAGTTTTAAAATTATTCCTCTGAATCACCCTTCCAGCATTTCAGAGTCGGTCACATGACGTTGGGAACATATGCCTTTTTTATGTATTTATTTTTTAAAAGATTTTATTTATTCATTTTATATATATGACGAGTACACTGTAGCTGTCTTCAGACACACCAGAAGAAGGCATCGGATCCCATTACAGAGGGTTGTGAGCCACCATGTGGTGGCTGGGAATTGAACTCAGGTCCTCTGGAAGAGCAGTCAGTGCTCTTAACCACTGAGCCATCTCTCTAGCCCCTATTTATTTATTTTTTAAGAACTTTGGGTAGACTGCCCCCACTGTAGCCACTCCATTCATTTTCCAAAGAACATGTAAATTATGTCTGTCTTGGTGGTCATAGATATTCTGACCACGGAGGGGTCGGGTTTACTAGCAGACTTGTTGGCATACTTCACCTTCGCTGTGAAGGGCAGGAAGACAGATCCAGGACTAAACAGCATGCCACTTGTTCAGTGCGCGTGAGGAGTGTGGGATTTGAACTTTGACCTGAGACTTTGAAAGCAAATTGCCTTTTGGAATGAGTTTGATACGGGCTACCAGATGTCTCTGCTTCAAGCTTTTGAAGTATAGATTGCATGTGAACTAGCTGGAATGCCACCTCTGTAGCCTGTGGCGATGGCTGTGCGGGAGCTGGCGGCTGCCCACAGCCTGGTCAGGAGGGTCGCCCATTCCCCTCTGTTCCCCTGCGTTCTCATTTCTTCCCTCTGCCTCACCTCCAGTCATACTTCCTGCTCAGCTTACTAGCCTGTGTGTTTGCTTGTCAGGTCTAGTGGTCAGTACCGTGGCCATGCTGGACACTGGCTGACTGTCCCCTGATCTGTAGTCCGACCCTCCACTCTCCTTGGTTTTCTTCTCTTTCCTCTTGGGTACCCCTTGATCACCTCTTTATTTCAGCTGGAGGTTTTCATATGAATTTGATGATCCAATCTCTTCAGGCTACCAAGTCTGTATCGCAGCCCTGGGCACCCTCTCCTGAGCGAAGCTTTGTTCCTTTCCTTCCCCACCTGGTGGAGGGCTGGAAGCTTTCTGTGCACCCTGTGTCTGCTCTCCCCTTCTATCCCATGAGGTGTGTGCCCTGCATCAAATCCAGCCTCCGTCAGAGTTGGGGTAGCCAGGAGCATATGCCCTAGACCAAAGAGGACAGAGTATTTATCCCAAGGACCATTTTAATGGGATCCTCAGGCTTGGCGACCTAGAGTTAAAGTTCTAAGCTTCTGGAGGGTAACCTTCCCCAATCAGCCATTGTGATCTGGTCACTGCTCCCTCCATGCAGATCCTAGAGCACAGGTTTCAGAGTCCATCCTGGTCTCCACCTTCCTCCTTGATTGCCTATCTGCTCCTCGGGCCATGCTAATTGAATGTGCTGAATCACTCTACTGCATTCTAGAGTCACACAGCTACAATCTCAAACTTAAATAAACCTCTTCTTTACTTCTTCCCTGTTTCTCCAGTTCTAACCCTCTCCCTTCCCAGCAGTCTATAGACTACCACAACCTACCTGTTCTAGGCAGAATCCTTGGGTTTACACTTGATTCATCTTTCTTTCATTTCTTAGAGACAGCTCCTCCTCTCCCACTGACTGCGGCCACCCAGTCTCTAGCCTCCGCTGTCTCAGTTGAAGTACCCTTTCTCGTTGGTCTCCCTGCTTCATTTGCTTTCCTAAGATCTGTTCTTCACATAGGAACCAGAATAATACTTTTAAAATGTCATCGGATTATGTCACCATATTAGTATTTTTTTTCTTCTGAGCTATTTTACCATGTAGTCCAGGCTGGCCTAAAACTCACAGTGTATCCCAGGCTGACCTAAAATTTGTGATCTTCCTGGCTCAGTCTTTGAAGTGCCGAGACTGTGTGTTTCCCCCCTCTGTGATCATACCACTTAAAAACTCTACAGGGGCTGAGGTGGTTCAGTGGGTAAAGCACTTGCTGTCAAGAATATCAAGACCTGAGTTTAGTCCCTGGATCACATAGTTGAGAGAGAACCAGCTCCCATAAGTTGTTCTCTGACCTCAACAGTCGTACTATGGTATTTGCACACGAACAAACAAAAGTGAAAAATAAAGAAAGGCTCTCTAGTAACTTATCACTGCACTTAAAGTTAAGCCTTTCTTTCACCATGGTCCAACCTGGGTTAGTTGGTTCTGTTTCTGTGTGTACCCTTGGTCATAGGTGTTCCCACAGGTCTTTTCCTGACCAGACTTCTCTGAATTCTAATCCTAATGCCTCTTCTCCCAGTGTAAAGTGGCCTTCACCCTCACTGTCATTTTAGCCACTGGGTTTGGTTTAATGCTTTTGGGCACGTCTGCATCTGACGTCTCATGTACATATCTGTGCTGATTTCCCCCTAACTGCAGTAGCAGCTTCATGGGAACAGAGACCACATCCACCCGCTGATGCCCTGGAAGAGTGCTGGTGTGGATAGGAGGTGCTCACAAGCAGTTGTTTATTGAGTTAGCAAACAAGCCTAATTCGTGAGAAACCTCGGGCTCTCTTAGGCCCTGTTGGCTGCACAGATGAAAGAGTCCATCTGGAGCCGAGGGTGGCAGGGACGTGGGGAAGGATGGAGCTGGGCAGTGAGGATGGCGGAGAGAGCCTGAAGCTGAGTTCCTGACTCCAGAGCAGACATGGGTGGTACCTGACTCTCTTAGAGTTCAGCACTAGCTGACAGTGCTTGAGTAGGGAGTGGATGTCTTTTATAAGTTAAGACCTGGTTCACTCTGTTATTGAGGAAACTTAGAGCATCAGAAGTAGCGCTTTGTCTTTTTTTAAGTTCAGCTAGAGGCTGTGTGAATGTGCTCTTCCTCGGGGATGCAGAGGCTGGTAAACCTTGGGCCTGTCTCATTTACCAAGAATTTTAACACATCATCTTGGTTAATTGTCAGAGAATTTGAAATGAGGTAAGCAAACCAGGGACTGTCCTACTGAGAAAGTCTGCCCAGGCCACACCACTGCTTTGGCCCAGTGCTGGGGCCTCAGCCTGGATCTCCTGCTCACGCCACACAAGACCGTGTATCTGATGGTCGGACTAGACAGTATGTACCCATTGGTAATCTACAGCAGGAGTGCCTCAGGTCTTCTTTAACCCAGGATCCTCTCATTCCCAGGCAAGAGATGTGAGCTCTGTGATGATGGCTACTTTGGAGATCCTCTGGGCAGCAATGGGCCCGTGAGACTGTGCCGCCCGTGTCAATGTAACGACAACATAGACCCCAACGCAGTTGGTAACTGTAACCGCCTCACAGGCGAATGCCTGAAGTGCATCTACAACACGGCTGGCTTCTACTGCGACCGGTGCAAGGAAGGGTTTTTCGGAAATCCCCTGGCTCCCAACCCAGCAGACAAGTGCAAAGGTTAGCCTCTGGGCAGACTCAGCTACACATTCCGGGATGTGCAGACCAATCGTGGGGTCTCTCAGTACTTACAGAAGTTTGCACTGTGACCCGCTTGCATAGATTAAAATTGCTACACTCAAAAAAGTAAAAGAGGAGAATTAATTTATTATATATAACAATGTAGCCGACATTTTATTGCTTATTATTATGCAGGTAATAATCTATTAAAAACTGTTAATAAGATGGTTCTTCTTTTTTCACCCTACGTTTGCAAAGTCAGTGTGTTTTAATTGATAGCACATCTCTGTTCAGATGGCCAAGGCAAGGCTCTCTGTGCCTGGGCAGCTTCTGCATGAGGCAACACAGGCCTAAAGAACCCGTTCAAGTGTCATGCTTTAGTGCTCTCCCTGGTAATTTGCATCTGTTGCTTTCTTTGTCTTCCCACCCTAGCCTGCGCCTGCAATCCCTACGGGACAGTACAGCAGCAAAGCAGCTGTAACCCGGTGACCGGACAGTGCCAGTGTCTGCCTCATGTGTCTGGCCGGGACTGTGGCGCTTGTGACCCTGGCTTCTACAACCTGCAGAGCGGGCAAGGCTGCGAGAGGTGAGACTTGAGTCTGTGTAAAGTGATCCTTGCTGTCTGTGACATAAGGAGTACATCTTTCCAAGTCACTCTAAACAGCTGGCTTGATGTTGCTTTGGAATTGTTTTCAGTGTCTTATGCAGGAAAGGCACCATGTTAGAGGATTTCAGTCGGGGACAGGAGGGATATCACAGTGGCAGTCCTGGTGTCAGACACTTCAAACTGCAGATTGCAAGGTTTCATCTGAGGCAGACTCATCAGGGCTACAGCCTGGGAATCTGTCTAGTTCTCGGTCAGTAGGGTTTAGTGTGGAGGTTGCTGGTATTGACAAAGAGCCCTGAATAGCCCTCACAGAAAGTGCCTGGACGTAAGGGAGCAACCTTAACATTCCGGCGAATGGTCCTTAACACGCTGACTTTCGGTGGAGAATGTTGCTTGCACTCTGCTCCTCTCACCATACATGCCTCGTGTTTCTCGTCAGGTGTGACTGCCATGCTTTGGGATCCACCAACGGGCAGTGCGACATCCGCACAGGGCAGTGTGAGTGCCAGCCTGGTATCACCGGTCAGCACTGTGAGCGCTGTGAGACCAACCACTTCGGGTTTGGCCCTGAAGGCTGCAAACGTAAGACATAGGGACTTGCAGTGCAGTGTCTCCCAACTCCAGTTAGAGCATTACAGGCCTGATAGCCGCTGTGGCCATGGAAGAGGCCTCCTGTGACTATTATAAAACTCTGGGCATCAAGGGCCTTTTGGTTCCTCTGTAACCACCTTGCTGGTGTCTCCTTTTCTAGTTTTTTATACTTATTCCTCCTTGTAATCTTGCTTTCTAAAGAAAAAAAAATCTCCCCTTAAGTACTGAGCTTGTCCACTCTGCTTATTAAGTCTTATTTATTGATTACACGTCTCTGCAGATAGGAAACAGCCATGGGTTCTGCTCAGCCGTTCTCGGCTTACTCTGGTTACTTTCCCTCCTTGGAGCCTATTTGGTTTGGTTGCATATAAACATCTGCTTCTCCTTGGCATAAACACTTGCCTGGAAATCAGAACAGTTTGGATTTTTTTTTTCTTTCTGAATTCCTTCAT
Organism: Tokudaia tokunoshimensis; assembly: GCA_036184795.1. Classification (NCBI taxonomy): domain Eukaryota; kingdom Metazoa; phylum Chordata; class Mammalia; order Rodentia; family Muridae; genus Tokudaia; species Tokudaia tokunoshimensis. The sequence goes on from BTHU01000013.1 coordinate 41,523,878, forward strand.
TTCTCCCGTGGGATGTAGAATAAGTCATTGACTCAGTTCAGAAAGCAAAGTGAGAAACTAAAGAAATGCAAGAAGTGTTAGCATTTGGGTGTTATTTCTCAGAGAAATTTAAAGATGAAAGTAGAGAAGAATTCCTGAAGCATATGAAAAAGAGCACTACATCATTTAATGTACTGTGTGTGTGTGTGTGTGTGTGTATTCTTCTCTGTGTAGCTTAGGATGACCTCACTTCCTCTTCCTCTACCTCCCAGAGACATATTCTCCACCATGCCTGACATTCATGTAATAATTATACCACATGGAATGTGCCCCAAGGGGATGGAGCGGTGACTCAGTTGATAAAGTGCTTGCCATTTGCCTGAGAGAGCCTGGGTTCAGATCCCCAGTACCCATATAAAAGGGCAGGTGTGTATCTGCAACTCTGGCGCTGAGGCAGGTGGATCCCTGGAGCTCATTGGCCAGCAAGTTGTGTTGAGATACAAATCTCAAATAAGGGAGATCTGGGCACAGTGGCACACACCTTTATTGCTGGCACAGAGATTCTACCTTAAGTCCAGGACTCAAAAGCAAAGGTAGGCAGAGCTCTTGTGAGTTTGAAGCTATCTTGGTCTCCATAGAGCATTTCAGGCCAACCAGGGCTACATAATGAGACCTGTCTCAAAAACACACAAAAAAATAAACAACAGAAATTAGGTAAAAGGTAGTGGAGGAGGATAGATACCCAGTGTTGACCTCTGACCTTTGTAGACATATGCATGCACGTGTGTCCACATGTGTGTGCACACATGCCACACACAAAATGTGCCCCAAAGGATGCTCATTTTACTTCACAACTTACTTTCCCTTTTAAAATGTCTATCTTGTCTGCTACATGGACTTAGCCATTTAAAAATCTCATAAGTGAATTTTTCATAAGTACTCAGAATGATGGTACAATCAGTTCGAGTTAAAATGAGAATTGTCTCCTCATTCCATAGCTTGTGACTGTCACCATGAAGGATCCCTTTCGCTCCAATGTAAAGATGATGGCCGTTGCGAATGCAGGGAAGGCTTTGTGGGCAATCGCTGTGACCAGTGTGAAGAGAACTATTTCTACAATCGGTCTTGGCCTGGCTGCCAGGAGTGTCCAGCTTGTTATCGATTGGTGAAGGATAAGGTAAGCCGTCAGTAGGGCATTCATTCATTCATTCATTCATTCATTCAGTAGACATGAAGTAGAAACTCAATCTACTCTAAGCTCCAGAAAAAAAATGGTGAACATGTTGAACTTGGTCTCTTTTCTCAGAGGCTTATATTCTAGTGAGAGGAAATGACCAGAACTGCATACCTAGGAGAACTACTGAGAAAAGTGCCTGAAAGAAAAGAATAGATAATAACCATGGGAAACTGTGCAAGGCCTCTTCAAGGAAATTCTTGTGATGTGAGATCCCAAGGCTAGACAGGCGGGAGCTGTGTGAGGAGGAATGTGGTGGGCAAAGGCCTGGGACCTGGGAGCTGCCTGAATCCTGCCCTGGGAGGAACTATGTCCGTGGCAAGTTATATAGGACTGTGTTGTCTGTAAGTGAGGAGTTTGGAGAATTATTTCCAAATCCAGTGGGGATGTACAGAAGTCCAGTACAAGGAGGTCATGACTACTATGTAAAGAATGATTATTAGGGGTGGGATGAAGGGGAAGCCCTTGCATGGACAAGATAAATATGTGTGTTGAGAAACCAGGACAGGGAAAAAGAAGAATCAGGAATGAGCCTTGCTTGGGGTTGTTGCTTAATGTTGCTGGAGATGGTTTTAAGTCCCCAGGGAGAACACATTCTAGAGTTCAGTTTGAGATGCCTAGCAGAGATCTAAATGATGCTCAAGGGAGAGGTCAGAACTGGAGAACTGTCAGTGGGCTGTGGGTACAGGAAGAATGGTACCAGGAGCTTGCTGTGGAAGCCGGAGAAATCGCCTCTGCTGTCTGTGTGAGCGGTGCAGACGCCCACTTCACAGAGCTCCCGTGTCTGCAGCGTGCACAGCCAACCTCTCCTTTCTCCCTCCTCCTTAGGTTGCTGAGCATCGAGTGAAGCTTCAGGAGTTGGAGAGCCTCATAGCCAGCCTGGGGACTGGGGATGAGATGGTGACAGATCAAGCCTTCGAGGACCGACTGAAGGAAGCAGAGAGGGAGGTGACAGATCTCCTCCGTGAAGCTCAGGAAGTCAAAGGTATTGTGATCAAACTGTGTGACCTGGTGGTCTCATTTCTAATCTCTACAGTTTTATAAAACTCTCAGGGCTTTGGTTGGTTTGTTGTTTTTTTTTTCTAGACAGGGTTTCTCTGTGCAGCCCTGGCTGTCCTGGAACTCACTCTGTAGACCAGCTGACCACAAACTCAGAGACCCTCCTGCCTCTGCCTCCCAAGTGCTGTCCTTACTCTAAACTAGGCTTTTTTTTTTTTCTAAACTTAGGCAAACTCCTTTCTACAATTATTAAGTGCCTGTAGTAAGCCTGGTCCTGAGCTCAATGCCAGTGATGAGAAGGTGGATAAAGTCTCCTCCCGTTTGCAGGGTGCTCATCGAACTGAGCCCACTTGATGTGGGGCTTTCCATCATGGGACAAGTGTGCTCCCAGGTGCACATAATAAATGTTCATTAAAAATTAGCAAGCTTGGGACAGCAATAACCAACTTCTCTTTGAGTATATACATGGAGAAGTCAGCCTGTCTAAGAATATAGGTCAGAAACTTAAGTATATTGCCTTTTCTCTTCATATAAATATCACTAATGTATAGAATTTTGATTTTTTTATGATTATTGAAATAGGAAAGGAAGTAACTGGACATATCTGGCTATGACAAGTTAATTTGGTTTATTATTTTTTTAATGAGAGTCCACAAGAGACCTTTTTAGATATTGAAAAGCATAAGATATCGGTGACTTATTTTAATGTTAGATGCTTCTGTTTATTTATTTGGGGTTGCTGATGTGTATCATTTTAAGTGGTAAACACTGCAAGGGACACCCTGCCCATGTACGCTGTTCCCTTCGTCAGCCACTTTGGCATGTGGTTTTCCATTAATGTGCTTTATTAAAACAACAAATCCACATGTCATTTGCTGTATATACAATATCATGAGGTTAGTTATATTCTGACGTGCCAGTTGGGGTAACCAGGATGTGGTAGAAAACTCTGGGCCAGTACCACCAGCATACAGGAGTAAGCCCAGGGCTAAAGAAGGGCAGCAAGTCTGGGCACCATCCTTCCATGCAACTTGGTATAGCGAGCTACTGGCAGTGTCCTCTGGCCGCAGAAACCACCTATTTCCTGTGCCCACACAGATGGGTCTGCTGGCTGTGGCTCCAGCACACGTCCTTGCACTACCTGCAGGCTGGAAGCACGGTGGGTTGTTGCTTCTCCTAGACCTGGGAGCCTCTCGGAGGCTGGGGTTAAAGTTCCTTCCCAAGGTTCCTTATTCATGCGAGTTTCCAGCTGACCTTTTCTGCTTAGGTTCCAACCAACTGAGAATGAAATGCCCTCATAAGGCTTTGGCTTTTGAGGTTGTAAAAACTCACTTGTAGTTGAGATGTGCTTATACTGCAGATTGGGAAGAAGATTATATGGCATGGCTTAGGGCTCACAGGGAGACATTGGGAGTTAAGGATGGTTGACTCGAGCCTCCCAGCGAGTGTCTGCTGACCTCTCGGTGCCATTCTGGAGAGTGGGACATGAGGAGTGGCGGTCAGGGTCTAAGGCACACACGCTGCTTTCACAACATTGATTGATTTTTTTTTTCCTGTTCTAAACTTGTTTTTATTTTCATAGTTTCTTAAAAAAAATCTCTATTTTTCAAAGAATTGCGCAAGACATCCTCTAAGCAGGACCCAGTGTTCAGTTAGGCATGGGTTGTTCGGGACATTGCTTTGCACGTGTGTTTTAGAACCTTACTGTCAAGTTGCCGTTTTCCACATTTCATTTGATCTATCTTGGAACTTTCATATTTTCACAGTCCTTACAAAATTTAGATTTCAACACAGCATCATACTAAAATTAAAAATGCTCAATTTTTAAAAATTAAGTTTATTTTAAGTGCTATATTGAACATAAAATTATTATAGATATATTCATAGAATGATAGCATTTTGATATGTGTGTATATATGCATTGCAAAAATTTTAAGTCAGGATAAACGTTTAGCTCCTCAAACATTTATTATTTCTTTATGGTGAAAACTGTCAAAACCCTTTCTTCTGACTTTTTAAAATGCAGAGTGTTGATTATCACAGTTGCCCCAGTCACTGTTCAGTAGCACATCAGAACTTCGTAGACTTGCCTAACTTACTGTCTACTGTCCATCTCCCACCGCCCCCACCATTCCCTCACCATCCCCCACCAACCCTCACCATCCCCCCACTATTCTCCCACCTGCCCCCATTCCCCACCATCCCTGCCTTCTATTGCCATAATCACACTGTATCATTGATAGCAGCTTTATCAGCTATGAATGTATTGTATTATTGACCTCAGCTCCACATGTGAGTGAAGTCACTTCTCGACCCATGTGACTTGTTTCACCTGCTTCATCTGTGTAGTTGCAAGCGACAGGGTTTCGTTCCCTTTTGTGGTTGAACAGTATCTTTTGTGTTTATACGCCGCTTCGTTAATCACCGAGTGGTGCACCCGTTTATTGCTTTTACTGCTTGGCTATTGAGAATAGTGTCTCCATGATGGGACTGCAGGTGTCCCATTGACGTTTCCCTGGAGTACGTCTGTAGCGCGTTGGGATTACCAGACTGTGCTTTGCTTTGGGGAGTCCCCATCATGTTCTCCATTGTGACAGCAAGCAGTGTGCAGGGTTTGCTGTTCTCCGCCGTCACCAGAGCTTGTTCTGTCCCGTCTCTTTGACAGTAGCCATGCTGACTAAGGTCAGGCGTCTCTCATTGAGCTTTTAACTTGAATTTCCTGGTGATTAATGCCGTTAAGACATTTTCCATGTACCTGTTTTCCGTTTGTGTGTTTTCTTTTGAGAAATGTCTGCTTCTATGTGTTGCCTGTAACTTTTCCCCTTTTTGATAACGAGCTATAAAGTTCTTATGTGCTACCAGATGCCTGTTTTCTTCCTCTCCCGTCTGCGGTTGTCTCTGCAAACTCTCGATGCTCCCTTTGCTATACAGCCCTCCAGTTTGATGTAATAGCGCTTGTCTAGTTTCGCTTTTATTTCCTGTGTTTTTGGGGTCTTGTCCAAAAGAATCCTTGCCAATTCCAGTGTCCTGAAGCATTTTTGTTTTCTTTCAGTAATTTCATTATTTCAGGCCTTCTGTTCTAGTGTTTAGTTCATTTGAGTTGGTTTTGTTCTGACTGACGGAGTGAAAGGTACAGCCTCATCTTCGTGTGGTCGGTTTTCCATTCCTGTTTCCTGGCTGTCCTTTTACTGGTGTGTGTTTTTAGCAACTCTTTTGAAAGCTGGCTGGCTGCAGATGTGCAGATTTATTTCTAGGCTCTTTTTCTGTTCCCAGAACTAGTCAATTTGAGGAGAAGCTTGAATCTTTCTATATTAATAAAACCTCATGACATGTGAGAATTTAAAACTGGCAGGCTTTATATTTGCACAGGTTTATATTTGTCATTTGATTTATTAGGACCCAACCATGAGCTTTAAGAATGGGGGATAGTAAAGTTCAACTTGAGGGTCTATGTAGAAGCAGAGATCCAACTGAAAATTGCACACATGTGCTGGAGCAGCGGTGGGGTGCGGGCAGGAGGAGCAAAAAGTATCCTTAGTTCAGAGAAGCTGAGTTTGCCACATTTCCCGAGCTCGTGGGGGGAGGGGGCAATTGGGGTGTTTGCTTGTCTGTTTTGTTTCATTTTCAGGGTTTTGTTTTGCTTCATGTTAGGTTTTGCTTTGTATCCCTAGCCGCCCTGGTGACTCCCATGTAGACCTAACTGGCCTGGAACACAGAGAGCGAGCCACCTGCCTCAGCCTCCTGAGTGCTGGGATCAAAGGCGTGCAGGTGCACCATTCCTGGCGTCTGCTTCAAATGTCCATTTTAATAGTTATATGTTAGGCTTTTAGTTGTGGTTAAATATGGCGTGTGTCATAGTATAATGATCAATTTTACTTTTCTTTATCAAACATCTGATTGTCTGTGCTTTGCTTACTGTTGTGTAAGATTGCGGACCCAGCAATGGGTAGGAAAGGGACTCAGAGGCACCTGAGACAGTCGGTGCAGAAAAAGCATGATGTGGTACAACAGAGGCTAGGGAAAATGTGTCTCAAAGATGCTGTTGGGGATGTTCAAGATGCAGTGCCACAGCTCCACACAGATGGCCAGTCCCTCCAGATCATTTACAGACCGTGTCTGCAATGCTCTCTCAGATGTAGATCAGAATTTGATGGATCGCCTCCAGAGAGTAAATAGCAGCCTGCACAGCCAAATCAGCCGACTGCAGAATATCCGGAACACCATCGAAGAGACCGGGGTCCTGGCCGACCGAGCACGGTCCCGAGTGGAGAGTACAGAGCAGCTGATTGAGATCGCCTCCAGGGAGCTCGAGAAAGCAAAAATGGCTGCCGCCAACGTGGTGAGTGAGGCTGAAGGTCTGGTGGGCTGGGTGGGTCTTGGGTAATTTGGAGCATGCGCATTTCCATCCTCTGACCTGAGACTCTGGAGCAGGAAAGCCATGCTGCTCATGGTCATTGGGGCAGCTGCTTTTCTCCTTGCTGTGACAAAGTAAACAAAAACAGGGTAAGACAGGAGAGATCTGTTTGGTTCCTCAGCGTGGGCAAAACACCGAGACAGCTGTTGGTAGGGGCAGAGGTATGGTGGCTTCTCATATAGCCCGCAGATCTAGAAGCCAAGAATGGGACAGAAGCGGAACAGACTATACCCCCTAAAGGCCTGTCCCAGTGACCTACCTTCTGAGGTTCCATAACTTCTCCTAAATGGGGACCAAGTGTTCAAATACAGGAGCCTGAGAGGTCCCTTCAGGATCAAACTTCAGCAATTGTCCCAAAACAGAAGGAGCTGGATAAAAACAGAGAGATGTATAAGTTCATTCTCTCATTTGCCTCTTCACAACATTCAAAATAAAAATAATTTCCAAACAAAGGTGCCAACCAGAGGTAAAGATCTCTGAAAATAAGAAAAAGCATTTGTGTGTGTGTGTGTGTGTGTGTGTGTGTGTGTGTAAGAGTTTAACAAAAATTTAGTGTTAATACTTGCCTCATGGAACTTAAATAATCCAGTCTTTTGAAAATAAGTGTTTTATTTCCTCTTCAGTCAATCACTCAGCCAGAGTCGACAGGGGAGCCAAACAACATGACCCTCTTGGCAGAAGAAGCCCGAAGGCTTGCAGAGCGGTAAGCTGCAGCATGCTCCGTGGTTCAGGCCCGTGGTTTAGGCACAGCACCCCAGCTGACAGTGTGTTGCCCTGTCCCCTCCCATGGATACTTTCCATTGAGGTGTACCCGCTCTGAAATGTTACCAGATATGCATACTCTTTGTCTTTCACTTCAAAATTAGCATATTTACCTTAAGTATTAGAATATAATAGTTTAGAAAAAAATATACTTGTATATTTCACAGATCATTTTTTTTATATTTTTAACTGTAAAGCCTTAAAATTTATAGATTTCTAAGAAACTCAATAGAAATTGTTAATTTAAAATTATCCATTAGTTTTTCAACAGATATTCAACTTTGAGATCTCAGTAGGAAACACTAACTCATTTCACATTTGAATGTAAGCCAAAGGACACTCACCATTTCATTCTCGATTTGTTTGGTTTTTACACTTTTAAATTATTTGTACGATAACATCTTTGGAAGGCTTTAAATTGCAGGAGGAATCAAATTTTTAAAAACATTTTCTAAAATGGCACTGATGTAGGCATTGTTGAAAGCAAGCAACTGTGTATGAAGGTCCCAGTGAGAACACTCAGTAGACTTGAGTAGCATGGCGTACTCCCAGTGAGAACACTCAGTAGACTTCAGTAGCATGGCGTACTCCCAGTGAGAACACTCAGTAGACTTCAGTAGCATGGCGTACTCCCAGTGAGAGCACTCAGTAGACTTCAGTAGCATGGCGTACTCCCAGTGAGAACACTCAGTAGACTTCAGTAGCATGGCGTACTCCCAGTGAGAGCACTCAGTAGACTTCAGTAGCATGGCGTACTCCCAGTGAGAGCACTCAGTAGACTTCAGTAGCATGGCGTACTCCCAGTGAGAACACTCAGTAGACTTCAGTAGCATGGCGTACTCTCAGTGAGAACACTCAGTAGACTTCAGTAGTATGGCGTACAGAAGGAAGCCTTATGCAGATGTGAGAACTGCAGACCCTGCCCAGCGCAGCAGCTCTGACGTCATACAGCTTCCGGTTACGTTGATCTTAGCAGAGTCTTTTCTGTTCTGGTAAGGGTGAACGTGGGAGCCATGTGACCGGCTTTGCAGAACATTCATGATTTTCATAGTTGAATTTTCTTACTAAAGGAAGATAGCTGAAAACATGGAGTCTCCCAAGAAATCTAGGTCTTGAAGTTTTACTGATCTGGTGGACGTAATACAAGGACTTAGGATGAAAGTTTCTTATGCCAAGGAGAATGGCCACATACTGGGTGCCACAATTCAACATGAAATGTTAGAAGCGGAAAATCCATTAGCATTGCTACCAGCTAAGATGCATTGCTTGGCTGGCGTCCCTGTTGATTTGTTCATTGCTATTTGGTGTTGCTTTTTCTGCCAGTAATTAGGGAGCATAAGAAAAGTCCAAACAGAGAGGCTGTGTAGAGACTATGTAGTAACTGTGAAGAGACTGTGCATTAACTGTAGAAATGGTGTAGTAAGTGTAGAGACTGTATAGTAACTGTGTAGAAACTATGCAGTAACTGTATAGACCTGTAGACAAGGAGTCTTTATGATAAAGTTCAGGCCCAGGGTTTAGTTGCTGACTAGATACATGGTTTCTGGTTAGCACCAGGCAAATGTAAATTATTCTTATTCCAAAGTTAGTTGCCTGCTTTCTTCTCTCCCCTCCCTATGCTCTGAGACATTTCTGCTTCATAACTCATCTGGCCTGGAACTCCAGTCCTCCTGCCTCAGTGCTAGGGTTACGGGCAGAAGCTACCACAGCACACCCAACCAAAAAGCAGTTTTTCTAAGAAAATACAAATTTGTCCTTGTAGAGTTTTGTGCCACTGATTTTCTTAGAAAATACTCTTTTCTCAGCTTTTTGTAAATGTAGCTGCCCGAAATGACTGAAGCTCCAAATGGGGCTTTGCAGCATTCCTAGGTCTCGGTCCATATCAGTATATGTAAATATTACAGAGTAAGTGTTGCCTAAACGTTACTTCTTTCCCTGTTGAACGGTCTGCTTCATGTCCATTCTTTACTTTTCCTCCTACATGTACAGTCATAAACAGGAAGCCGATGACATTGTACGAGTGGCAAAGACAGCCAATGAGACTTCAGCTGAGGCATATAACCTGCTTTTGAGGACCCTGGCAGGAGAAAATCAAACTGCGTTGGAGATTGAAGAGCTTAACCGGAAGTGAGTGTAATTGGAAAGTGGCTCACAGTCCTGTTCTGCAAAGAATCGAGAGCTGTGGCTTTGGGGCTATCCTCATGCGTATGAGGCTCATCCAGAGCTGTGGCTTTGGGGCTATCCTCATGCATATGAGACTCATCCAGTGCTGTGGCTTTGGGGCTATCCTCATGCGTATGAGGCTCATCCAGTGCTGTGGCTTTGGGGCTATCCTCATGCGTATGAGGCTCATCCAGTGCTGTGGCTTTGGGGCTATCCTCATGCGTATGAGGCTCATCCAGTGCTGTGGCTTTGGGGTTACACTCGTGGGCATGAGGTTCATCAGGCTTTCAGAGTGGTAGTGTGATTGGGGGAGGGGATGTGCAGCCACACAAGCTCTGTAACTGCACAGGACGGTAACTAGACTAGCCACGTACTTAAGATTCTTCATATATGGAAACTGGAGAGGGGCAATCCAGAGAGTAAGTGGAGACAGTACACTGAGCTGCCAACCTTGAGCCTAAACGGAGAATGTGCAGATTGAATAGCCCTAATCTGAAAGGTTAGGGACCAGAAGTATTTGGGACTTAAGAGATATTTTTTGAACATTTGAATACATAATGAGATTATGAATTAGATTTTAGTCTAAACACAAAGTTCATTTATATTGACGTATTCATAGCCTAAAATGTTACATAGTATTTGTAGTGTATCTATAGTTTGATAGCAGCTGTCACATGGGATCAGGTGTAAAATTCTCCTCCTATGATATTATATTAATGCTAAAAACATTACAGGGTTGGAATTTAGGGTTAGGGTTGGCCAATCTGTATACAGTAAGCTAAAGAGAATTAAAAAAAATGAAATGTAACTTAACTAAGTGTTGCTATCAGAATAAGAGCTTTAGTACATTTCCTTTGAGGTGTTTAGAGACGTTGTCTCAGTCATAGTAACTAGATTGTTTCTGGTTAATACTAAGATGTTTAAAAAAAAAACCCAGCTTTTTTTTTAATTGAATTCCATCATTTGTTCCTTAGGTATGAACAAGCAAAGAACATCTCTCAGGACCTGGAGAAGCAGGCTGCCAGAGTCCATGAGGAAGCCAAGCGAGCAGGTGATAAAGCCGTAGAGATCTATGCCAGTGTGGCCCAGCTGACCCCTGTGGACTCTGAGGCTCTGGAGGTATGTGTGCAGAGGCTCTGGTCTCTGGAACCCGTGACACCCTGTCCCTCTAGTCTGCCTGAGAGCCATTTTGAAAGTGCCCTGCCTCTCCCTTGCAGACCTACACCTGACTCGCTGGTAAAGGTGAGCTCTACTTGTAATTATGCAAATAGAACTTAATGAGATGACGTATAGATGTGAAGGAGCAAAGATTGCTTGGTGATACGAACCCTTGTCTAGATGTCCCATGTAAATCCAAACTGTGATACAGTTGAGTTACTTGGAGGGAGCACAATATGGCTAGAGCCGTCCTCCTAGGTATTGTGTAGTAGATACCTAGGGAGCAAGAAGAACCAGGCCATCAGCCTGCAAGAACTATACCAGCATCCTCGGGGTGGGCAGAATATTTGGGAATTGGTAATGTATTATTTCATTCTGTAGGCATAAATGTTTGCAACCTACTTTCTTTTTTTTTTTTTTTTTTTTTTTTGGTTTTTTTCAAGGCAGGGTTTCTCTGTATAGCCCTGGCTGTCCTGGAACTCACTCTGTAGACCAGGCTGGCCTTGAACTCAGAAATCCGCCTGCCTCTGCCTCCCAAGTGTTGGGTGTGCACCACCACTGCCCGGCGCAACCTACTTTTAATAAGGGTTCAAACCTCTCCTCTAGCCCACCACCCAGCACAGGCAGTGGAAGAGAACAGTTATTAGGATGTGGGGGCAGTGGACCTGTTCAACCATAGTTCCCTGAGGGTGAGCTCCATCTTCTTTCTCAGCATTGCAGTCCCGTAGCAAACACTAAATACAGTTCAGCAGCTACAGTCCAGGCCTTTCAGCAGGCAGACACCAGGCAGCTGTAGTTCAATCCTGAAGAAACCACCAGGCTCACCAGCGGGCCTTATGCAAGGCCACAGAAGCAACAAGCTTCTGCTCACTGCTGCAGGAACCTCACAAGCAGTTCTTGAGCAAGTTTCTCTCAAGAGTGGTGTTATCACAAGTTGAGCTCAGCAACACCATGTAAGGCGAACCAATACATGCTTGTCATTAGCAAAGAATAGCGAGGCAGAGCAAACCAAACCAATGCTCCCTGTCTGTGGGATCATATTTACTCTCCTTCATCTCACGTCCTTTCTCCCGTATCTGCTTCAGGAAAACATTCTTTCGTGTGTCTGCTTCAGCAAGACGTCCTTTCACCTGTGTGCCCCAGCAAAACATCTTTTGACATAACTACCTTTCCAAAGAAACTAGAAGTTTCTGCTTCCTCATTCTAACCATGGTCCCTCAAACAAAGCCTCCATAGCAATATTTTTAATACTAAACTTGGAATTACTGTCTTATTTCCTATATCTGAGATGTCAGCTAGTATCACAAGGTTGAGGTCTCTTCAGACACCTAAGGTCACCTGAGTCCATTTGTATAAAATGTGGAAAGAGATAAGACTGATGTGGTGGTGGCAGTCGGGGGTGCGTGGAGGCAACTGCAGGAGGGAGGGGTAGGGGACCCCAAGGAGCTGGCTTCGTGTAGATAGAGTATTCTGCATCTTGACTGGGGTATATGGACTGGCTAAAGCTGCATATTCATCAAAGTACAGGAAACACTGGAAAATTACTAAAGTATACCTGGTTTTAAAAAAAAAATGTCCACAGATTCTTGCCCCCTGCTATCTTTTAAAACTGTGAGTGGAGCTTTAAATCTTAGAGTTCCTACGCCACCCTGTCATTCACTATGCTGTCATTCACTGTCCTCAGTTCATTTAAAAGTAACGGTCTTCCACACTCGTCATAGAATGAAGCAAATAAAATCAAGAAAGAAGCTGCAGATCTGGACCGTCTGATTGACCAGAAGCTAAAGGATTATGAGGACCTCAGGGAGGACATGAGAGGAAAGGAACATGAAGTGAAGAACCTTCTAGAGAAGGGAAAAGCCGAACAGCAGGTCAGTTTGATTTGCTGCTGGCTGCGTTTCTTGAGGCGACAATTTGAACTGCTCCAGTGGGAGCCTAGGGTACCCAGCGCGTGACATCTCTGTGCGCTTCAGTCTCTGGACTGGGGCTGTGAGGGACCTTGTTGGTGGGAAAGGCTGACCGGGAAGGTTTGCCCTCTGACCTGCCGTGCATTTGCAGACCGCCGACCAACTCCTAGCTCGAGCTGACGCTGCCAAGGCTCTTGCTGAAGAAGCTGCTAAAAAGGGACGCAATACCTTACAGGAAGCCAATGACATTCTCAACAACCTGAAAGGTATGAGGTCCGGTAGCCGCAGCAGCTTCTGCATGCCCCCAAGACGCAGTCACTCATTCACTTTTCCGTTTTGTTTTTAACACGATTATCTCGGAACAAAATAGTGTGGTAATTCCTGTAGACTATTTAGATGCAGTAGTTAACCATGATCTTTTACTGTCTCTACTTCATCCTCTACACTGTGTGTGTGTGTGTGTGTGTGTTTACATGTATGCATATGTATATATGTGTCTGTATGTGTGGATATGTGCACATGTGTGTGTAGACCTGAAATTAGACTTCAGGCATCTTCTTTGCTGACTCTCCACTTTTATTTATGGAGGCAGGGACTCTCCCCAAACCTGGATGTGATGTATTTGAAATAACAATCAGGGTGCCCCTGACTTCTCGCTCCATCGTTCGTCACTGAAGACCAAAAGCCACATGTGGGAGGGTAGCCTGCCATTAGACTAACGTGTCACCATAGTCTGCCTGCTTAGCTGACTGTCAGTGATACAAGAAGATTATCTTTCATTTTCTCCGACTTGATACCTAATTCTTTGTTTTAAAGAATCATGCCCCATCCACTGAGGGACTGGTTTGTGTCTGATAAAAATAATCGCAGGCTCTATAGCTAAGGAGGATTGGCAGGTATACGAGCTGTGCCCGGGGCTTTGGTGTCAGCAGGCCGTCCACGAAGTAGCCTCTTCAGGAGCCAGTTTTCTCATTTATAAGAAGAATATCACGCTTCCTGACACACAGTTGACCCTAAAGACACTGGCTACAGGGCTGTGTGGAAGTGGCTTCTCAAGTAGGACCCTTCTCAGAAACGAATGTGCATTCATGTGACACCTGGAAACCCTTCTGCACGGGGCTGTTTTCCCCCTCTTCTGAGACTTCACCCCCAGGATCATTCTTTTTCTTTTTCTAAACACTGATTTTTATCTATTATAAAACAAAATCCAATTGCAGTTTTGTGGAAGGGTTTTTTTTTCTCAGCAGTTTAATTAAAATCCGTTGTTTTGCACTCACTCCTTTTAGATTTTGATCGACGGGTGAACGATAACAAGACAGCTGCAGAAGAAGCTCTAAGGAGAATTCCCGCCATCAACCGGACCATAGCTGAAGCCAATGAGAAGACAAGGGAGGCACAGCTGGCGCTGGGCAATGCTGCAGCCGATGCCACCGAGGCCAAGAACAAAGCCCATGAGGCAGAAAGGATCGCCAGCGCCGTGCAGAAGGTGAGCGCTTCCGTCGTCTCCAGCCCCTGCTCGCGCATCGCACACAGAACTCTCTGGAACCATCCTTGTCTGTTTCTTTTCTTTCCAATACTAATGAGAATAATTAAGCACACTGAATGAAGAAAGAGTACCAGGAAGAGGACTTTCTACTGTCTTGGATTGCAGTGTGAAGGGCGTGGTCTTTACGTCAGAGTCCCCGCCCACCAAAGTTCCTGTCCTCTCCTAAATCAGCATTCTCCAGCCCCTCCGCAGAGCTGCTGTGGCCAGCACTGCAGAGGCTCTCTTCACTCTCTGTAAAGAGGCATTTCTTCAGGCCTACTCTTTTTACTTAAAGATTCATCTTACTTATTTTAAGGAAAGACTGGAGCTTGTTTTAAAATTAAGTGTCTTGAGAATCACAAAAAAGTTTAATTTCTTTAAAAGGGTTAGTTTTTGAATAGATTCTGTTTCATGAGATGCTCATATTTCAGGATGTAGTCTTTTGTACATGTTGCTAAGCTTACAAAAACGGTCAGGCGAATCACTACAGTGTGGTGGAAAGTGTTCACAGTTGTATCTGTCCTGTGTATGACCTCAGCTAGACGTGGTTATAATAGGACAGGAAATTCTAAAGATTAAAGAAGAGCGCACAGTGAAAATGCTGTTTAAAATGCTGTTGTGTTTGACAATGATTCTTTTTTAATGAGAACGTAATAAATGATGAGAGTTGAGTCATGCGATGTTCTTTCTGGATGGTACCCTGAGCCATTTTGCAGATTATAAAAGGGAGTAGGAGTGTGCTCTAGAAAGGGGAGGCTGCTCTGGGAGCTTTGGCTTGCCTCTGTCAACCGTTGCTTCTCCTGTACCTAGAATGCCACCAGTACCAAGGCGGACGCGGAAAGAACCTTCGCAGAAGTCACAGACCTGGATAATGAGGTGAACGGCATGCTGAGGCAGCTAGAGGAAGCGGAGAACGAGCTGAAGAAGAAGCAAGATGACGCCGACCAGGACATGATGATGGCAGGGATGGTAAGAGGCCGAGTGGAGGGGGCTCACTGGGAAAGACCCCACCCCCAAGACGCCTTTCTCATGTGAACTTCAGTTTGTATTGCATTTTCTCGTCAAGAATTGGGTCAGTGGCTTGTGTAGAAGACAAAGAATTTGGCTCCTCTGCCAGGTACTGATGTTGCACAATTGCCCCGTCCCAAGGCCTCTCGCGCAGCTGCAGTTCCAGAACACTTAAAACAAAACAAAAACAAAACAAAATGAGATTGTGGGTATGTGTTGTTTTTTAATGTAGTTTGAATGGATAATTCATACATGAGATAAAATTAAAAGAAAGAGATTGCAACGAAAAGCCATCTTCACCCTTATTTTCCCAGCTACTCGCTCATTAGTGGTAGAGGCCAGTTTCTTATGTAAGACATTTGTGAGGCCCTCTGTAGGACTGCAGGAAGCACACTGCCTTACGCCTGCTTCCATTGTGCACCGTCTGTGGTAGCATACAAGTATCATGCCGTGTGGAAGAGTGGCTCTGTAGTCTATGGTACAGGGAGAATGAGGGTCAGCTCTGTCCATGCGGTGCTATAGTTTGCATTCAGAGGAGCTTCCTGGAGTGGTAGTGTGACTATCCCTGTCCTGTATGGTGTTGCAGTCACAGGGACAGTGTATATCAGCTGGTTTACTCACACCCTTGCAGTGTCAGGAAGAAACCCAAGTTTCCAGAGCTCCCAAACAGGGCCTCTAGCTGTGGGTCATGTTTACATTGGGACAGAAAAGAGAAATGCAAGGTTTATGGAAATGATACTGATTTTGTATACCTCTTTACAAACATCTGAGTTCTTTCATTTGGGGTTTTATTTTTTGTTTTTTTGTTTGTTTGTTTGTTTGTTTGAGGCAGGGTGGTTTTACTATGTAGTTTTGACTGACCCGGAGCTCTCTCTATGTACACTATGATGGCCTTGAACTCATAGAAATCCTCCTGTCTCAGCTTCCCAAATACTGAGATTAAAGGTGTGCACCACCACACCTGGTTAAAACAGCTGAGATTTTAAACTTTGCATTGGATTGTTCTGTGATTTTTTTTTTTAATGCAAAGCGAGGCTCACATGAAAATTACCAGAAGCAAACATCAGTCTTTCATATGCATAGTCTCTGGACTTCATTTTTTAAATTACATTTATCTATAGCATGTGCTTTGGATGCATGCGTGCTGTAAGGCGCATGTGGAGGTCTCAGGACAGCTGGCGGGAGTTGGTTATTTCCTTCTGCCGTGTGGATGTCAGCACTAGAATTCAGGTCCTCTTGCCTGTTCAGCCATCTCGCCAGCCCGTGGCTGTCACTCTGACGGAAGCATTATATGTAAAGCACTGAAAACTGCGAAGGATACATATTTACAACTTCCAAAAAGGGATACAGGGTCAATTCAATGAATTAAAACCAAGTTTCTCTTTTGTTATTTTTGGTCCATAACTTTTTGAGAGCAGCAAGCCACCCCTCTATATACTCTCTTTTGTAACTATATCAGTTTTGAAAGTTCGCCACCAGCTAGTATTGCCTGAATCTAACATTTTCTTATGGTTCTTTCTGGAAGACGCCGAACTCAGGTTAAACACAGCCCAGTCCTATATCCCAGTCCCAGAAACTCACAGGAAGCCTGTATGGGCTCTGAGAACAGCTGCAATTTGAGCTGGGTTAATTTTTTTTTCTGTTTTTAAAATTTCTACAATGTTTTGATCCCCAAATGTTTGCTTTGTCCTGACCCCAAAACTAGGAAAAATAATTAGTGGTCAGGAGTGCAAAGCTACTCCTTTCTCTCCTGGTTTGGGTTTGTCAGGAGAGCATCTGCTTTCTGATACGTAGATGCTTCCTTTTCCTCCGCTGCTTCCTGTGACTCACACTCTGTGTGTTTGTTCAGGTTGCATGGAACTTTCCCAAATACGGTTTGCTTTGGTTGACTTTGAAAATATCCATTGTAGAGTGCGTGTGTGTGTGTGTGTGTGTGTGTGTGTGTGTGTGTGTTTATAGGGTGGCAGAGAATTTTCAAAAAAGCCTCACTTTCTGGAGAGAGAAAACTCTCCAAGAATAGGACATCTCTGATAATCTGGGCCCTGAGAATATCCACGTGTTAGAATAGTAATCCAACTCGTACTTAAAAAACCTGTTTTTACTTAATGCATTTTATCATGTGTTTCTGGCCCAGGTATTCTCTAGTGAGGGAAGGGGAAAAAAAATGGGGTAGTATTGGTTTTCTGACTGCATATGTCATTAAGGAAGCCCAGACACAGTAGTAGTCCCAGCACTTGGAAGGCTAAGACAGGAGGATCTTGTGTTTGAGACCAGCTTAGGTTTCATAGTAAGTCTGTCTCAAAACACACACACACACACACACACACACACACACACACACACACACACACACACACACCCACCCACCCCAAAAAACCAAAACAACAAGAAAAAGCATATAATGTTCTATGCAGTAGAAATAACATCCCACCTGAAGATACCACCCCTAAAACCCCTGCAGTGAGAGAGACTGATTCATCACTTAGAAAAGGGGAATACATCTGAAAATAGACCTGCTGGCTCACTGGAGGGAAATATTTAGAGAAGAAGAAAACACGGAGTCAGAAGTATTCATGCTGTTTATCGTCTTCCACCGCAGGCTTCGCAGGCTGCCCAGGAAGCTGAGCTCAATGCCAGAAAGGCCAAGAACTCCGTCAGCAGCCTCCTCAGCCAACTGACCGACCTCTTGGAGCAGCTGGGTAAGTAACCGGTGCAGCCACTGCTCGAGGGGCTGAGTCCACTGGTTCAGAGGCACATTGGTGCGAGGTCTCTAAAAGCATCCATTAACGCATCCGTATTAATGTTTTGTTCAGCTCTTGGCTTATTTAAAGATACCTTGTACAGTGGGTCTTGTTAGGCAGAATCTTGTAAGGGCAGCTTGCATCTCCGCTACACTGGTAGGCTGTCAATTCTAGAGTGAAAGTGAATGAGACTCTATTAAGTTCAAGGACTTGAGGTGCCTTCCTTGGACTCAGCCCCAAGGAGGACACCATGGTCTTCTTTGAAGATGAGCTGCCAG
Organism: Tokudaia tokunoshimensis; assembly: GCA_036184795.1. Classification (NCBI taxonomy): domain Eukaryota; kingdom Metazoa; phylum Chordata; class Mammalia; order Rodentia; family Muridae; genus Tokudaia; species Tokudaia tokunoshimensis. The sequence continues at coordinate 41,542,046 of BTHU01000013.1, forward strand.
CTAGGGGGCCGCTATGGCTGAGGTCCAGCGTGCAGTTAAACAGTCATTTCCCCTTAGTTCCGCCCACTGGTGGAGCGACTTTAAGGGATTTGAAAAGAAAGGCTCAGTGGGAGAATAAAACAATACTTGAAGCTGACCGAGCTTCAGTGCTCAGAAGTCTTTCCACTTGCCAACCAAGAACAATTTGATGAAGTGAAAACTTTCACACCAAAAACGAGAAAAAATTTGTTTTTATTTTGTTTTCAAGGACATATAGGCACACTGAGCTCTCATTTTAACCCAGTTTGGTAGAGAGCAAATCTTTTTTGGGACCTCCATTACAAGAGATTCATATAGCTGCTGAAGACTGGATTTTTTTTTTTTACGGTTTTTTCTTTTTCTTTTTTTTTTTTTTTAAAAAGATTTATTTATTATATGTTAAGTACACTGTAGCTGTTTTCAGACACACCAGAAGAGGGTATCTGATCTCCTTATGGATAGTTGTGACCCACTGTGTGGTTGCTGGGATTTGAACTCAGGACCTCCAGAAGTCCAGTCAGTGTTCTAAACCAATGAGACATCTCTCCAACCCCCATGTTTTTTTTTTTCTTAAAGGGAGAAGGATAATATTTTAACTGTTTCAGAGACCAATAATAGTAAATTATGTGCCTGCAGACAAGCCTAGAAGGAGAGCAAGCTAAAGCGAGGGCTTCGCACCTTACTTTACCCATTAGGCCGTATAAATGCTTGCAAATAATTCTTGACCACATGAGAATCAGTAAGGCAGACTGGGCTTAGGAAACTGCTGCTCTTTCTGTCTGATTTTATTTTCTGTAGAGCATCTTCTTCCAAAAGAAACTTTTATTTTTTTTTCTTGCTATAATTTAGAACAAAACTTTGCTTACAAACCACGACGTTTCAACCTTAGCCATTTTCCATCAGAAGGTTCCTAGTGGTGTCTAACTCTTACAAGCAGGAAGTGATCCCCCCCCCAAACTGTCCCATCTGAATCCTAGGAGTTGAGGATGTATGTGTCTATCTTAAGAGACTTTTACATTCTTTGATGATACTGAAATGGCCCATAGATTACACCTAGATTACATATAGAAACCCGCAGAGGATTGAGTCTTACCAGATCACCTTCTTCAGCATAAACGAGGCCTAAGACATGGTGCCTGTGCATTTAGAGACACATCCTCTGAGGGCTGGAGAGATGGCTCAGTGGATAAAAGCACTAATTGCCAAGCTAGACAATCTGAGTTCAATCCCTGGAGCCCTCATAGTGGAAAGAGAGGACCAAGTCCTGAAAGTTGTCCTCTGACATCCACATACATTCTATGGCATTCATGCAGACACACATGTACACACACACAGACACACATGTGCACAGTAATAAATAATAAATATTAAAATATTCTGTGAAAAACACTTTCTCAAAAAAAAAATCTGTGTTACTATTAATGACGCACTCAGCCCACCTCTGCCGGGTAGATCAGTAGCACTCAGGCCCTTGAACATGGCAGCATCTGTGTGTCCCATCTGTGTGCCCGGCCACCTTTGCATCAGGGAGCTCCTGGCCTTAGTCCCTGACAAAGCACAGGCACTTTGGAGCCAGACTTGGGTTCTCATGGAACGAGCTCATTCTCTTTTGTGCACTTCCTGTCTACAGGACATCTGGACACAGTGGACCTGAACAAGCTCAATGAGATCGAAGGCTCCCTGAACAAAGCCAAAGATGAAATGAAGGTCAGCGACCTGGACCGGAAGGTGTCAGACCTGGAGAATGAGGCTCGGAAGCAGGAGGCAGCCATCATGGACTATAACCGAGACATAGAAGAGATCATAAAGGACATTCACAACCTGGAGGACATCAAGAAGACCCTACCGACTGGCTGCTTCAACACCCCGTCCATTGAGAAGCCCTAGTGGCCGGAGGGCTGTAAGGCAGTGTCCCTGACAGGGGGCCCTGTGAGGCCTCGGTGCCTTAGACACAAAAATTACACTTTTCAGACCCCCACTTCTCTGCTGCTCTCCATCACTGTCCTTTTGACCCAAGAAAAGTCAGAGTTTAAAGAGAAGCAAGTTAAACATCCTTAACCAGGAGCAAAGGGTTTTGCCTAATAAAGCCTCTCCTCCACTCCTGTGAGTACCCTACCAGAACTTTCCCTTGTTTGCCTGAAGTCACAGCATCTTCCAGTGGCATACCCACATCATGTGAACCTTTTTATGCCAGGGAAGACCCAGCCCCCTCCCCTCTCAACACCAGCAGGACCTATCTCAGTACTCATATTTCTATGAAGGAAATGTTGGCTCCCCATCGTAGCACTGAGATGGCCAGTATGACCAGTCTGCATCTTCTGCCTCCTCTTTGAAGCAAAAGGAAATAAACATCCTGTGCCAAAGGTATTGGTCATTTAGAATGTTGGTAGCCTTCCATCAGACATGCTGGCTGTTTGAGCATAGGACACTGAGCCGTTGTGGGTAACAGTGTAGTTACGTGTGGGTCTCCAAGAGAACATGGCTCAAAGATGCTTAGGATTTTCTCTTGTTTTAATTGACTAGGAAGATAAACATTTTCCAGATCCTCAGGCAGCTGATAAAAAGTCTGGCTGGCAGCTTGCACATACCACTACGCCAGGTAGCTTTTGATATTTTTATAAGCAGGACTTAATGCAGAAGAAACAGAGATATGATGACCACTCAAGTTTTTTTTTTCTCCCAAGTCTCACTAATTCTTGGAGCTTTGTTAGTGTGTTAGTCTTGGAACTATTGTTAAGATATCTGTCAAAACAGTTGTCCTCTAAGGTCTTGACCAATGTAAGAAAAGCAAATCTCCTTTTCCCAATATTTTCTGGGAAGTGGCTGAAATTGGGATGTAACCGGTTTCCTTAGGATTCCATAAGTGCATTTCTTTTTCTCTGTTGGAGAGAGATGTGACATTTGGTCTTTAGCTCCAGTTCTCTTCTGAGGTTTCCATTCTTTCTAGAGCTCTTGAAAACACATTATTGTTTGCCAGATCCTGGTGGCAAACGCTGCTCTCTCTCAATGTTCCTCAAGGCTGCCAACCCCATCTAGTTCCTGCACTTTGTGGCTCCGCCCACTCTAAGCCTTTCCTCAGTGTGGAGAGGGAAGACCCTTGCATGGCATCTCCTAGTGGGCTTCTCAACCTCTGATCCTCAGCTCTAGTTTCCTGTGACCACACTGTGACAGTTCCCTGCCACACACCCCCTCCCTCCTATCTTCCTGCCTCTGAGATTCATATTTAGCCTTTAACACTATGCAATTTTGTACTTTGCGTAGCGGGGGAAAGAAACTATTATCTGACACACTGGTGCTATTAATTATTTGAAATTTATATTTTTTGTGTGAATGGATTTTGTTTATCATGATTATAGAGTAAGGAATTTATGTAAATATTCCCGGCCCTCCTAGAACGGCACTGTCCGCTCATGTCTCTGCTCAGTTTTCCCTCTCGCTGGCACAGGAACCCGTACGCCTCCTTTCCATCCCTCTCTGAGTCATGCCCGGTCCCCAGTGTTTTGCTCCGACGCTGCCTTGTGTTTGCAGCATCTTCATTGTCTGACGGGAAGCCTGCTCACCTCCACAGTCTGACCGACCGAAGAGCGCCCTCTTCCTCTGCCTGCCCCGGAGCAGTAGCCAAGCTGACAGGGTAAAGGGATTAGGAAAGTTTGTTGACGGAACCTTCCCACACGGGTCAGTTTTGTAAGGGAACATGTGATGACTCAACACTCGCGGGCATCAGCACAGTGCTACTGATGACAGAGAGGAGGCTCTGCCCAGCCTGTGTCCGGCTCTGTTGGGCATTACCACAGAGATTACCACAGAGTCTCAGCGTGGCATCCCTGAGGCTCCGCTCTTGCTCCGCCTCGGCCTTTTCTGCTATTGCAGAGGCGTGGCCTCACCAAGTTCAGTGCTTATTGGCTAGTTCCTCTCTTTAGAGCTCACCACCTTAACATTTTGGTCCCAGTTGCAAGAAAATGGCTGAAACAGACCACCAGCATCCTTTGGGTCAACTCCACTCCAGAAGGTCCTAGGCGCTGGTGCTTTGGTGGGTGTTTTGGTTTGTCTTCTCCATCTTTGTGATATATTTTTAAACAGAATTTTATTTTTAAAAATGAAAGTTATTTACAAGATGATACCTTATTACACTCCTGCAACACAGCCATTGCTTTATTGTATAGTTCCAATAATCTGTATTTTATGTAATAAAATGGACAGAATGGCTGCTGTAGAATGCTGGGTGTCACACGGAACAGGTTGTTTTATCCCCACCCCTGCCCCCGTCCCGTCCCCCATGGAATTTCCCTTTGATTCTAACTGTGGCCCTTTTAAATGTGCCTTCACTTTAGCTGTTTTGCCTTAATCTCTACAGTCTTCCCCCCCCCCCCCGGGAGGTTAATAAAGCGCAACACATGGCATTTTTTATGTTTAAAAAGAAAACAGTATTTTATTTATAATAAAATCTGAATATTTGTAACCCTTTATATCTTGTGTGGCCTAAATGCGGTGCTAGGACATAACATGTTTTGAAGGTTTAATGAATGGACGTCTACTTATAGTGCCTTTGACTGGCTTGTTTCCTTGAGAACCACCCAAGTTTGTTACTCGTACTGGGGCTTGAATTTAGGTCCTCCAGCATGCTGGGCAGACACTCTACCAACCGAACTGCATCCCTGGCTCTTTTTTATTATTATTATTATTATTAATTTGATATTTTACCTTATTCAAATTGTGATCTTTATTGTCATCCAAAAGTTAGCAAACTTTCTCTTTATAGAACTAGATTATGAGTGCTAACTCAGCTCTTAGCACAAAAGTGGCTCAGGAGCAAAGAGAAGCAAATGAGCCTCGATGTATAAAACTGCTTATGAGAGTCTAGGTATGATGGTCTGTGTCTGCAATCCCAGCACTTGAAGCCAGCATGGGCTACAGAGAGACTGTGGCTCACTAAGCCTAGCATCTGCAGTATAGACATGAGAATCTGGAGTTGAATCTCCAGAACCTTCATAAAGCGGGACTTGGTGGCATACATGTGGATCTTGAGTTCCTATGTAAAGAGGAGAGACAGGAGAATCCGCAGAAGCCTGTGGTCAGGTAGCCTGACCTGTTAGTCGTGCACAAGGGACCCTGTATCAAACAGAAGGCAGGGACGACACCCAGGGTCTTCCTCTGCTCTTCACATGTGCACATATACACTTGCACTCGCACACCGGAATACAGGCACACAGCGTACACACAAAAATAAGGCAAATAATTAAATACACCAGGAGCCTACCAGCTGGAGCTTACAGAACCCCGGATATGGTCTCAATATCTTAACCATCACAACAGAGCTGCGTTCAAATGATTGGGCGCCCTGAGTGGCAATGCCTATGAAAAGCTGCCTTTCAGTATGTAAATGCTGTTAGCTACTGAGGAAAATCTTTCTCAGACTTAAAATAGGCCAAAAGGGAGACATAAGCAAGCTGTGTTTGTTGTGTTAGATTGGCCTCATGTGGACTGATTGCACCAGACCAGCACAGTCCACGGGAGAAAGGTTTATTGGGAGGCAAGGACAAAAGGAGGATGACTAAGAAGAAGGAAAGAGAATGAAGGTCAGGAGGGGTCTGCCTTTGATTTGGGCTGTGATGTAACCGTGCGCGTGTGTGCACCACTGGTGCAGGTAAAGGTGGGCAGGTAGGCCAGGTGGACACTGGGAATGTATGGCGATTGCCATGACAACAGACGCATGGGTCCTTTCGTGGTCGCCTAGGGGTGACATCACCATCATCGCTGGATTCGGAGGTGACTTGCGACTGTAAAGCCGGATCCTGGTGCCAACAGCGTTAACAGGGCAGAGGTGATGCCCCATCCAGTGCAGAGAGTGGGACAACTGGAGACACCCAGGCGAGACAATTGGGAGCTAAAAGTGGCAGGAAAGTTTGGAGTCTGCAAATACCTCCCTGGTTCCCTGCTTATCTCCCAAGTTCCCGTGAATCTTGTGCCTCCTTTCTTAATATCACAGATTGTTAGAACGGTGGTACCTGTAAAGTGCTTCTAACCCAGCCTCCTCAGAGAAAGCTTTGGAGACACTGGTTAACCTTTACCCGGAGAGTCTCAACCCTCCTTTCTCTCCATCTGCAGGGTCTAATTAAAAAAAGAAGGTTAATCCTTTAGCTACCTTGTAGGAGTGGTAGGTCAAGTGGTTAAAAGTTGCTACCATCATTTCCCCTGAGTTTACAGCTTAAAAAACACACAAGCCTCTTGGCACCAGCTTCACTCTAGCAAGCCCCAAATGGGACACCTGGCAGCCAAGAGGATGCTGAGGTAGGAAGCAAGGTCACCTGCCTGAGGCACAGGGCGACCCAGCCTGCGAGAAGAGCCTCTCTCCCAGACCCGTGGCTTATGAAAATAGAAACCCAGCCGTTTCAAATGATATGAGATTATGTCTGTTCACCCCAAGCAGGTTTAAATGAAGTGAGTATTAACAAGTTCGGTGGGGCGGGAGGGGGCAGAGAGATGGCTCCGAAGTTAGGAACACCCTCCACTTCATCCTGACGATGCAGGAGGAGTCGTGAACACCTTCATTGGGCAGCTCACAGATGCCTAACTCCAGCTCCAAAGGGTCCATCACCCTCTTCTGACTCAACGAGCAATTGCCCTGACAGGCACAGTTGCATAGGCACATACACTCACATATAAACACAGTATTTTAAAACTCGTAAGGGCAATTTTTTTTTAATCAACAAGAAGGGTTGGGGGAGGGGGGCAGTTCTGCTAAGTATCTCTGTAGTACAATCAACTTAAACTTATCCCCAACTAGCTTACAAATAAACGAGACTCAAGCTATGGTTATTTTATTTAGCTTTGACAGTCATTTGGGGGAGAGGGGTTTAACCCCTAATCTATTCTCCTAACTGCTGGCCTGGCCACCACCCCAAACGGTTTACCCCAGGTACTTGCTGTTTCTCCTGGCCACACACTCATGGTCCATCTCCCCCCACGGCAGCTTCTTCTCTTCTCTCATTTTTAGTCCTTCTCCTGGTCTCACTTATCCAACAGGTAACTCAAAACCCACCTACCTTAATCCCTCCAGGAACAGGCTATAGCCAGTTTTATTTAACCTGTAGTTTTAAATCAAAGAATAAGGTTTGCACAACAAAGGCTTGTAAAGAATTCACTGGCAGACCTAAACCTCCTGGTACAGAATTTAGCATTGCAATACATAGCAACAGACCAAACCTCAACTTATCTCAGAGGCAGCCCTGGCTCACAGGTACGCGGTCCACATTGAGGCTTGATGTCACCGAAAGCAGAAATAAAATGCATTGTTCCGAAAGGAAAGTCAGATGGCGAGAAAGTGCTACAGAAAGCCGAAGGATAGTGGATTGGAAGTTCAAACCTGAGAGACACTTGCTTTGTCTTTACTTCCTCTCGGTCAGAAGTTCATTCTTCCCTTTCCTCAGGACAGTGGAACCTGATGTCAAGGAATCACCTACTCTGTTGGAACTGCCTAGTCCATCCCGAGTCTAACATCACGGGCCTGCCAGGCTGTTAGCATGGCCCTCAGCATACATTCATCATTCATGCGTCCCTTGATCATCCTTCAAGTCATTTCCACCTGCAGTGACACCCTTAGGCTGGAAGGTAGAGACAGTAGTTACCAAGGTTTTCTGAGTGGCAGGGAAGGAACTGTCTGCCTCCTCTTGCACCTGCTAGCTTCTCTCCCCTCCTTCCACCCACATTCTGTTCCCTCAGCCTCCTACCTGAGTGAGCATAGACTGGCTGTTATTTGAAAGGAGACAAGACCACAAGTACCAAATGGCGTATAGCACATGATGCCGCAGACTGCAATTAGCTCGTGAGATCTGGTGGATAAGGCCTGGCTTCCTGGTTTCCGACTTCAGACCACCCCCTCCCACATCCATCCCTTTGCATCTGTGGATTGTAACCAGAGCCCCTCCTGCAGCCCGGTCCAACCACCTAACTCTTGGGAATGATTTTCAGTAAAATGTTAACTGATTAGTTGTGTTCTCCTAAGCCTTAGAATGAATATAGGTTATAAAGCTATAACTCAGGGTCGTTTGTATCTGTTAAAAGTTTAGCAGCAGGCCCTTGATTATGTATGTAACTTTGCCAGGTACATGCCTTTAATCCTAGAATTTGCAGGCAGGCAGGCAGATCACTGTAAATCCTAAGTCACCCTAGTCTATATAGGGAGTTCTAGGCTGTCCAGGAATACACAGTGAGACCCTGTATCAAAGAAAAAAAATAAATAAATAAAAAGAAAGTTAGTTGGGGCTGGTGTGATGCTTAGCAGGTAAAGGCACTTGCTGTTGAGCCTGGCATCCTGAGTTCTGTCCCTGGGACCTACATGGTATCAGGAGAGGACGGACTCTTGTAAATCGTTTTCTACCTCTGTCCACATGCTGTGCATGGCATAACTATGCACCCCCCACACAGACACATACATAAATAAATGTAATTTTAATTTAAAAAAAAAGTAACCTATTGTATCCTTTCCCATGAGGAAGTCCAAGTGAACTTAAATGGTGCCCCACAAAGATGCCCGGCTCTACCTTTGATGACCACCTTTTTGTTTTCCCACAACGCAAGCAACAAAAACCAGTTTTGTACTTGAATTTCAGATGGTGCTACTGGGACCCATCCTATGTCATCTACCACCACACCGAGATCCTCACCCATCTCAGTAACTCAACGCAACTATCCGATTTGTTTTGTTATTTCTGGTAGTGTTAAAGCTTTCCAGAGCAATCCGAGGACTCCGTCTCTTCTAAGATGGCTGTGTAATTCTCCTTGACCTCTTCTCTGCCGTAGCCCCCAGACTCTGTCCACGGATGCCTCCTTCCTCCCGACAATGGTCTCTGTGTGAGGTTAGTGCTGAGTAAGCACGAGCTCGGCTTGAACAGGACTGTCTGGGAGATGGGCTCTCCCATGGTAGATTACAAGCTTCTGAGTGGCTGAGCCAGCATTGAAGGTAGAACCTAAGAGGCTGTGATTTCCATGATTACATGTTCAGCGCGGTCAGAGTGTGGACGAAGACCTGATGCCCTCCTCGCTACCGTCTGCACAGTGCTGTCTCAGCGGGCTGTGCTAGACCATCAGGCCTGGCCCAAGGGATGAACGTTGTCACCAGGTGTCAGATGGGAGCTCTAAGCATCTGCAGGAGGACCCTGGGAGGGTTGGCACTGCCAGGGTAGCTTGGTGTTTTAGAAAGTGCCTTCATGGGGCTGGAGGGACAGAGCACGTATTGCACTTGCAGAGAACTTCCCAGCCCCCACATGGTAGATAGCTCACAGTCTGCTATAATTTCCATCCCAGAGGATCTGACTCCTTTTCCTGACCTCTGCTGCCACCAGGCATGCACATGGTACACATACACAAACATACGTGTGGGCAAAACAATCTAAGCATGCAGTAAAAATAAATAAGTAAAAATCATGTCTGGGAGGTCATTTCCTCGATGCCTCTCATACACAAGGTGAGCTGGAGAAGGGAGTGTGGAGAGCGCCCACCGTTCTGCACCCATCCCTCCTGCTTCTGACCGATAATCCCTTTCCAAGCTCCCATCATATCCATGTGAATGATCCTAAGTCACATGGATTCCTCTTCTAGAGGTAGCAAGGCGAGATTATTACTCCGAACCCGCTCATCCTCCAGCGCCATGCTGCCTCCACCATCTCCCAGGGTTGTTTCTCCTGCCCCATCTCTTTCCTTGTCTCAAGCCACCTAGAGGACTCCATCTGCATCATCATCTGCATCTTGTATCTCCCATCAAAGGTCTCACCCATTTCCAGTGATATTCCCATTGTTTTTTTAGCAACAACAGTCTGTTTGGAGTAAGTTCCACTCACTGCAGCGTTTTATGAGGATGGCAATGTTTCGCACTTGACTCTTTTTCCTGCTCTCTAAACCTTTTTATTTTGAGATATTTAAGGTTTGCAGAACCTACTTCTTTGTGGGTCTTGGAGTGTTTGTTTGAAATAGGTTCTCATTGTGTAGTTCTGACTGTACTGGAACTTGCTTTGTAGACCAGGCTGGCTGGAAACTCAAAGAGATCTGCCTGCCTCTGCCTCCTGGATGCTGTGATTAAAGACAAGTGCCACCACACCTGGCTCTATTTTTAAATCTGCTTTTTAATGCTAATTTTCCTCTTCAAGGCCCATTTTTAAAGAACTGAGTTTGAAACAGCAAGAATATATAACATTCATAATCCAATTTATAGACCAATAGGAATATACAATTTCTTTTCTTTTTTTCTTTTCTTTTTTTTTTTTTTTTGGTTTTTCAAGACAGGGTTTCTCTGTGTAGCCCTGGCTGTCCTGGAACTCACTTTGTAGACTAGGCTGGCCTTGAACTCAGAAATCCTCCTGCCTCTGCCTCCCAAGTGCTGGGATTAAAGGCGTGCGCCACCACTGACTGGCTCAGCCCAAAATTCTGGACTTCTTTTACCAGAATCCCCAATGTCAATGTGCTTTAACTTTCCCTCGCTCTTGCCTTCTATTTCTCAGCCATTCTCTGTGAAAGAAAAGGCCCAGAGAGAACCATTTTAAGTACACAAGATCCAACACTTCCCTGAGTGTCCCCAATGACAAAACTTCTCACATAAATCCAGTCAAATTGCTAAAATGGGGAGACTGGGTACCCCAACACTTACTCCACACCTATCATTACGATGTTACCAGCTGTAGTAGGCACAAGGATACCCCGAAAGATACCCTCGTCTTAATCCCTAGGATCTGTGAGTGACTGGGGTTACATGGCAGAAGGGAGTCGAAGTTACTAAAGTTTTAAATTGTTCACCGGTTCATCGTAAAACAGGAGGAGCTTACATTGGATTATCTGGGTCGGCTCTGCAGTCACACCGGTTCCTAGAGTGGAGGAAGGAGAAGGCGCTCTGAGGCAGTATGAGAGGGACTCTGCCCAGCACTGCAGCCTTGATGATGGGGTGGGGAAGGGTGAGCCACAGCAGGGAGCTGGAGAAGTCAGGAGCATGGAAATCCCAGGGGCAGCCAGAGGAAGTCAACAGGGAGACCGATGAATCATGGGAAAACCAACTTGTGTTTCTAGAAACTACTACAGAGTCACCGTGGTCATCTCCATGTGAGTCCTTAGGCCAGAGCCGCTCTGTCTGGAGAGGCTTCTGGCTTGTCTGTATCTCACAGATATTTCAGAAGAGTACAGCAGTTATGGTAAGGGACTATCCTCAGTTTGCTTTGTCTGTCTTCCCTGGACTGGATTCAGGTTACAGACTTTTAGCAGTGATCACAGGAGCAAAACCCTGTCCTTTTCAGTCATATGTCATCGGGAACCACGGGGGTAACAACAGCCATTGAAGCCACCTGTCACCTTCTGTAATTAGCATCTTGTGAGGAATGTTTTGGTGTGTGTGTGTGTGTGTGTGTGTGTGTGTGTGTGTGTGAGAGAGAGAGAGAGAGAGAGAGAGAGAGAGAGAATATGCATGCTGTTATTCCTCATACCATGTCCTACCAACTTTAGTACCATTGATGATTGCCAAATGAAGACTTTTCTAACTTTTTCTATACCTACTAATTTGTAATTTATTGTAACATAAAGACTTTCCTTCTTCCTCATTTGTTTACATTATTTTAGCTCTGTGGAGTCCAATTTAGTCAGACTACTAACTGCTGTGCTTGATATTTATTTTGATTCTTTTTTTAAAAAAAATATTTATTTTATTTATGTGAGTACACTGTAGCTGTCTACAAATACACCAGAAGAGGGCATAGGATCCCATTACAGATGGTTGTGAGCCACCATGTTGTTGCTGGGAATTGAACTCAGGACCTCTGGAAGAGCAGTCAGTGCTCTTAACCACTGAGCCATCTCTCCAGCCTTTATTTTGATTCTTAACTGACCTGATTTGAGCACAGGATTACCCTACAGCTAGCTGCTGTAAACTCTCTATAAGCACCCGACATTCTGTGGATATTCTTACTTTTTGAGAAAATAGAGATATCACAGATAAATCTTGTATTTTCCCTCACCCTGTCATGGGCTTGGTTATTTCTACAGTTAGAAACACTTGTTTGGGGTGACTTTGTTTTGTTTTGTTTGTTTGTTTGTTTGTTTGTTTAAAAGAGCCAACAGGAATCAAATTAACAAAAGGCATTTTTCTCAAATGAATGCAAAAACTCAACAAAGAGAGGTCTGGAGAGCTGGCTCAGGGGTTCAGGGCACTTGCTGCTCCTGCAGAAAGCCCAAGTTTTCCCCCAGCATCCACATTAGGCGGCTCAGAGCCTCCAGGGGCTCTCATGCCCTCTTCCGTACTGAGGGTTGCTGCGCTCACATGCACACACCTACACACAGGCACACATATAAACGTAGCTTTTAAAAGCTCAACAAGGATGCTACATTTTAAAACAAATTGTTCAGCAGATGTGTTTGTTGCCTTTCGGAAACGTAGCTCAGTCTCTCCCCATTGATGATTCTGTTTGATGCTTTATTGACAAATATTTTGCTCTTAGAGATAAGTACTGGTACCCGTGGATTTTTACACTCTTACAGAGGCAACTGGAAATGTTCCTTACGTAGGAATGACAGTTAGAAAGAGAACATAAGAAACAGTACAGACAAAAACAAAGATGTATTCCCTATAAGACAGAAGGACACACACATGCTGGTAAGCAGATGTTTGGGGTGTGTGTATGTGTGTATGTGTGTATGTGTGTATGTATGTATGTACGTGCATATACATACAGATGTCTGTAAAGCACATGCTCGGATACTAATTATATGTTAAGTGCAGCTGGGAAAGTCAGCCAGGGTTCCCTCCGACTCCTTCCTTTCTGCATACTGATGGCGGACGGAGCCCGAGCTCACAGCGTCCACTCCCAGCAGACTCCACTCCCTCTGCTCTCTTTCCATCTTCCAGGTTTTGACCATCTGTTGCTCCCCTCGCGGTATCGTGCTGTCATCTCACGAGAGACCGACGGTAACAGGGTAAGGCTCGGAGATTGGACATTTTCACGACTCATGTGAGGCTCTAAGGAAGCGCTCGCAGAGACCTTGCAATGCTGGGACAGACAAAGAGCAGTTACCACACTACGGGTGACCTACTGGTGCAGCCACAGCTATGGCCGTCCTTTGCCAGAACAAGTCTGTGCTTCCTATGCATGCAGCCCTGTTTATCATTAAAATTTGCAGCATGAGGTGAATTTACCTGAGACTTCCCTAATCTCTCTCTTCCTCCTTTAAGACTGGTATCCACACACCAAATACTAGCTATTGTCTCAAGGTGGGATTTCATCTAGCCCAGGCTGGCCTCAGACTCCAACTGTATAGACAATGAGAGCCGTGAACTAATTCCTGAACCTCCTGCCTCTACTTCTAAAGAGCTTGGATTAGACGCATATACAACTGTGCCCAGTTCTGTACTAGAGATTGAACCCAGGGCTTTGGCATGCTAGGCAAACGCTCTAGCAACTGAGCTACCACCTTAGCCCAGATATCAGGATTTCCTAGCCTTTAATCCCGGCACTCAGGAGGCAGAGGCAGATAAATATCTGAGTTCAAGGACAGCCTGGTGTACAGAGTTCTAGGACAGCCAGGGCTACATAGAGAAAACCTGCTGAAGAAGGAGGAAGAAGAGGAGGAGGAAGAGTAAGAAGAAAGAAAAACGAGAGAGAGAGAGAGAGAGAAATTATTTTATTTTCTCCTGAAGGTAAGAGTTGATCAAAATCTGTGTCAAGTAAAAATGGCCCCAGGACAGACTAGAGTTTTGTGCTTCATCCTTACCATATGAGACCAAGGCTTGGCCAGCCAGTTCTGATTAGTTCTCAGAGCACAAGAGAAAAGAGAGCACACACTTGAAATAGGGAAAAACCAACAAATACACTAAGAACACCCAAAGAAGTTCTGCCTGCCTGCGTCTCCCCTAGCTAAGTGGGCACAGCCTTAGAGAGCAGTTCATCTGATACAGCCAGGAGGGCACAGGCTCAGAAGAGCTCACCTGATGGGCGGGTATGGGAAACAGCACATGGGAACCTCACATGTAAGGCAAACTGTCTTGTGGGGCCTAAGGTTAGTAGAGTATTGGGGACAAGGAGATGGTCTGGCACACAGTCTGACAACCTGGGTTCAGATTCCCAGAGCCCACGTAAAAAGCTGCCTCTGGAAATGCATGCCTGGACGTCCCAGCACTTCTTTGGGAGATGGGAAACAGATCATCCAGAAGCTCCAACTACCTAGCCTTCAGGGTGGCCCGGAAACAGCAACAGAACTAGCTAGCCTGAAGGGCTGCAGGGAGCATGGAAAGAGCAAGAGAGGCCACGTTTCGAAGAAAGTAGAAGCCAAAAACAGATGCCCAAAAGTTGCTCTCTAACCTCCACATGCACATGGGGTGAACCCGTTCTCTCTCTCTCTCTCTCTCTCCCCCCCACACACACACACTATGGATTTACAAAAGCTCAAGTGCAGAGCTGGAAAGGGGACCATGCACTATGTTTTACCCTCACAAGGAGACAGCCCTTGACAAAGTTACTCTACTGTATTCTAAGTCACAGGGAAGCTGGGTCCTCGTTTCCTTCGTGTCCCAGCATCTGTCGGGCTTCCGTCACAGGGTGTGTACATGACTGTACTTCCCTTCTGCTGCAGACACCTCAGCCACTGTCTAGCCAGGCTAACCTGTTTGGTGTGCTCATGGGATGACACCGAGGGTGTGACTTGGATCTGAAGGTGGCCGGAGGCTACAGAATCAGACCGTTGCTAGGGAAGAACAGGCGCCCCAAGGCACTAGTACTGTGGTAAACTCCTGGACTGGGTAGTCTTGCCTGTTTCCATGAAACCAGTCCATATCGAGAATGGAAGAGTCAATACCGCGGCTCTGAGAAAGACCACGTCCTCAACAGGAAATCCAGCCATCCTATCTTCACCTCATCGCAGACCAGAAACAGGAGTTTGGGTTGTGTATTGGTACAAGCCCGAGCCAGCTTGGAAGATTCCCTGCACAGCAGAACTGGACAGGAGTCACACCTGACCTGGACGTGGTGCTGGGTACATTATTTTTTTTAATTAAAACCAAACAACCACAACTACAAAACAAAGCTATTCCAAACAATTATGAGGTCTGAACTCTTAACTGATCTGTTCTGGGGCTCTTTGGGGGTTTTTTTGTTTGTTTGTTTGTTTTCTAGAGCTGGTGGGAAATTCAGAGTTACGTTTCTCATGTTTATAAATCCCATTTCACCAAAGGTTCTGGGTTACCCATGGGATATTTATTCTTCATAGTAATGGTGGAGAGAATATTTTAGTCAGAAATCACTAAGAGAGAACACTATATATACATATATATATGCATATATATATGTATATATATATTTTTTTCAGTGACAGAGAGATCTTATACAGTAGTCAGTAGAAGTGACAGCAATCTGTCATATTCTCCTGAGTGTCAGATTGACCATCATGGGCCACCATGCTCAGACGAAAACACTGCTTTAAGACTAGGGAACTTGATTTCATTTTATGAAAGAAAGCATATTTTATAGTTGTTGATCTAGCTTTCTAATAGGATGAAGCATGCCCACCCAGCATGCCGAGAGTTTTTCTATGACCTTCTGAAATCAAACAGGAGAGCCTGGCCGTCTGTGAGCAATAAACGTGATTTTATCTAGGCCCCCACCAATGCCTGAGCTTGGGGAGCTCTAGCGAGTCCTTATGCTAAGCGAATCCGGCAGCGAGCTTACTTACTGTTCCTTACTGGCTCCTGATGGCAACCCTCTCTGAAAAGGCACAGTGTGAGGCACCCTCTCACAGGAGGGGATTGTTGCAGGGTACAGACCAGACCAGAATCCCACCCCCATGGACCTGATATTCCAGTGAACAGTACATATGAGAGATGAAGTGTTGCGGGAAATGTTAAAATCAAACCAGCACGTTGGGCAGGCAACTCTGCCTCGGCGGCCTGGCCGGCCAAGCACTGGCAGGCAATGGCCGACCTGTCTTTATCTCATGGAGACTCTGGGTGGGAGCTCCCAAAATGTCTCCACCCGGATCGCTAGGTTCCCACTGGCGGGTCGCTACCACACCAACCCCAAGCTTCAAAACCCCCACGACCTTTGTGGTGCACAACAGGCAAACCCACATTTTGCTGCCATACCTTTCTCTCTTGAACCCAGACAAGCCACCCCATGAAGGAAAACACAACACAAACTTAGTTCAGTAACTCAATCACTGGACGCAACAACTAAAATCCTGATCTTGTAAGCCTCATTAAATCTAACTCCTCCGGTGGCAAATCCTGATGGATCTGCCATTGAAACTGGGAAACACTAATAATTACATCTTGTCCTCACGCTATCACCGTCCAAAAACAGGGCCTAACTCTCTCTTGCCTCCTCTCTTCCTCCGTCCAACCTGGAAGTCCCGCCTACTCACCCTGTGATTGGCTCCTTTATTCATTAGGGGATTGGTTCACAAGAACAGCGCCAGGCCCATCCACAACAATGAAGGATAGATACAACAGTAGAAAATGTTGTTTCCTCAGAAAGGTACATATTGCATGAAACAGTGAAAAACCAGTGTTCTATACAAGACGGAGTCAATTAGGATAGGGCACAGCCCGATGTCAATATAGGGGCTACTATTATTCCCATGATGTATATGAGAAAAGTAAAGGACAGAGAGGCACCACTGTGTAACAGTTCTTCAAGTGGAAGCTCTGCCAATGCTGGGACCTGGGGGTGGGGCGCCGTCAGGTAAATGGAGCAGGGCACAAGGTGTAGGATCCTGGGTCCATTATAAGAACCTTGGCTTTCCTTCAAAGTGAGATGAATGGCATGAGAAGCTGGTGACAAGTGAAAACATGACCTGAGTTATATCTAATAAGAGTAGGCTTGCAGCTGTGTTAGCAGAAACCAGAGGCGGGGGCAGAGATGGGGAGGTGAGATCAAAGCTACTCAAGATGACTACAATGGGGGCTGGAGGAAGTGGTCCATGCTGCCTGTCTAGAGTGAAGGGCTAAGAGTGATTTTTAAGGGGCTGGGGTATAGCTTAATGTGTGTGTGTGTGTGTGTGTGTGTGTGTGTGTGTGTGTACATACATACATATGTGCACACATATATGCATGTATACTAATGACTTTCAGAAGATTAGATTGAACAGTCAATAGGATAAGAAAACTGAGGCAGCCGTCTAGGAGCAGAGAAAGGAACTCAGCCTTGTATGTTAAAGTAAGATGTTAATTACCCATCCAGGTAGAAACTGCAAGCAGGTGGCTAGATAGAAGAGCCCACAGACCATGAGAGCGATGCAATCGATTTCAAACACAGTCTTGAAAATTTTCAGGTGACACGTTGAAAGTCACAAAACTAGTAGAGAAAACCAATGGTGTGTTGGTGACAGACAGAAAAGAGTGGAGGCCTATGACCAGAGCCTCGGGCAACTTCTTCATTCTACTCGCAGAAGACAGAAAGAAAGAGGGGAAGGGTTGAAAAGGGTGACCTGTGACTGGGGAGGAAGGGCCCTATGAGCTGGAAACCAAGAAGGCATTTTAAGGGGAACAAATGACCAGTGACATCAAATGGTGCTGATCAATGGGAGACGAGAGGCTTTGAAGTGGCTCTTGAGTTTGCACAGAGGTCCTTGACACTTCAGCAAATGCAGTTTGGGTGTTGGAAAGACAAGGCTTTAACTGCAGTGGCTGGGGAGGATTTGGTATTGTTGTTTTTGTTTTTGAGATAGAGTCTCCCTGTGTAGCTTCAGCTGGCCTGAAACTCTACCTCTGGAATGCTGGGATTAAAGATGGAAGCCATTAGGAGAGAATTCTTGAAGTCTATTTGGTTTCAAGAATGGTAAGATGCCAGATGTAGTGGCATATGCATGTGATCCCAGCACCTGGGAGGGCAAGGCAGGAAGACTTCAAGTTCAAGGCCAGCCTGAACATCACAGTGTGATACTGTCAAGGGGTTGGTGAGCAGGAAGGAGAAAGAAATGGGGAGGGGAGGAGGAATAGAGATGAAGGGGTTGCATGGATTGTAGGCCTCGGTAGCTTGAGGTATCATTAAAGTCTGGTGCCCAGAATGGGTTTCAAACATTGGAGGTGGTGATTGAAGCTGAGGCTTTGAAGAGATGTAGGTACTTGGAACGGTACCATCTGGGTATGAACATAGAAGGGAGTGGCCCAGGGAGGGTGTGCCTGCAACTCTAGGGAATTTACTCTGTTAAGCAGGCACACTTTTCTCTCTCTTAGTTTTGAAGGTACTTTAGTAACTCAGCGTGAAGTTTTGCTTCTCAAATGAAGTCTAATGAAATCCTTGCCTCCTGGAAGCCCATAAGTCATGAATGACACACCATGACGCATGGTGGCTTTTAGCATCCTGTTCATAGACACAGTGGGAATGCTTGGGGAAGCTGATGTAGAAAGGATGGATTTGAGCCCCAAATGAACACCAGTGTACATTCTTGGGGTTGGTGAAGTATACTTGAGTAACTTCTGCAAAGCCAGTGGTCTGGAGAGGGTATTTAATTACCGAATTTCCTTTTGTGATTGTCCCATGAATTTGGCTATACATCTTGAAAGAGTTGAAAACCATGTGCCTATGAAATCTTAATTTGACTGGCTTTTTCTTAGTAGTTAAGCCAACCAAGAAGGAAAATATCTCATGAATAAACTCCTATTGATAATCTTATTTATTTATTTCTTTTTAGAAAAAAAAACAGTGTGAATTTCCAAAAGAGACCCAAGAATAAGCAGAAATGCAGTCAACACTGTGTTAACTATGCTGCTGAAAACCAAACATAACAGTTAAGAAGGAACCAGATCTAAAATCCCCTGAAAGATTCTAGACAGTGGGCATTCGTTACGTGTAGTGAGAACTTTGGTTTCTTTAAGAAACACAGAGATAGCTGGGCGGTGGTGGCGCACGCCTTTAATCCCAGCACTTGGGAGGCAGAGGCAGGTGGATTTCTGAGTTCGAGGCCAGCCTGGTCTACAGAGTGAGTTCCAGGATAGCCAGGGCTACACAGAGAAACCCTGTCTCGAAAAACCGGAAAAAAAAAAAAAAGAAAAGAAACACAGAGATATTATAAGAGTATGTTTTTGTTATGTCCCAGGTGTGGGATATGGGTCTGCTTCAGATTGTCCACAGCAGCTGACTATGATTTACCTTGTGCTCTAACAGGGGGGTGTGACTTTGGCAGATAGTTTGGAATTCTGGGAACTTTTCGGAGGGTGTATACATTTTAGGGCTCCTGAGAGACAAGGTGGGTTGTTGGTTGTTGTTGGTTGGTTGCTGTTGGTCTCCGTGTGCAAAGAAACAGCAGAAGAAATTAGATAGCCTGATGGTGAAGATCAAACTTGCCTCAAGGAACTCGAAGCCCCTAATCAGCGTGAAGTAGTCTAATAATTATCTTGTCCCCTTTCCCCTCTCTCCTTCTCTCTCTCTTATCTAGTGTTAGGGGGTTGAAAGAGTGAAAGAGAGAAGTGTGGAAGAAGGAAGACCCACAAAGTAGCAACAACAAGCTAGGTGTTACGGGGGCACAGAGAAAGCGTCCCATCTGTTTGTGAAAGTGAAGAGGCACGAGTTAGAAAAACTGTTCATGGGAGTTCAGTTTACCTGAATCCACACTTGATGCCCCTGTCTTTCTCCTTGGACCTTCCTTCTGTTGAATCAAGGTAGATGCTGCTCATTGCACCCCAGGCAGTAAGAACCCGGCATGAGTGTTCTATTAGTCATTCAGCTACCCTTGGGATTGTCTCAAGGGTCGTTTGTTTTTTCCTTTTCTTCCCACCTTCTTCTTTCCCCTTCTGTTCATTTTATTTTTTTATTTATTTTTATGTGCATTGGCATTTCATCTGCATTTATGCCTGTGTGAGGGTGTCAACTCCCCTGGAGTTACAGACAGTTGTGTGCTACCATATGGGTAATGGGAATTGAACCCCAGTTCTTCAGAGGAGTAGCCAGAGCTCTTACCAGCTGAGCCATCTCTCCAGCCCCACTCCTTTCATTTTAATGGCCTGAGCTCATAGGTCAAAATGAAGGCCTGTCTCCCTCCGGTGAATGTGAAAGTCGGGCAGAACAGGATAGGACAGGAACCAGGGCTGCCAATGCTGGGGGATGTGCTTGCTATAGACAAAGAATGGGTGGGTTTCCAGAGAGATGTGTCACAGTTCCTGGAATGCTGTTCCCAGGCAGGGCAGGACTGAAGGGACTCTGGGCACAGCACATGCCGCTCTGCTTTGGAGAAGTCTGCAAACACCAGTCTACTTCCATAAGCCTAAGTTTTGGAAGAGGTTTCTGTTTTGTTTTGGGTTTTTTTTTGTTTTGTTTTGTTTTTGTTGTTGTTGTTTTTTAAAGTTGGCTGGTGTTTTGGATGCATTTATCTCTGTGCCACAATCATACCAGGAAGAGGGCACTGAATTTCCTGGAACTGAAGTTACAGACAGTTGCGAGATATCATTTGGATGCTAGGAATAAAACCCAGGTCCTCTGGAAGAGCAGACAGTGCTCTAAATTGCTGAGCCATCTCTCCAGCCCCTTTTGGGAAGAAAATCTGAATCACTTTCACAGAAAAAGAAAGAAAGAAAGAAAGAAAGAAAGAAGAGAGGGAGGGAGGGAGGGAGGAAAGATAGACTAGATGGAAGGAAGGAAGGAAAGAAAGGAAGAATGAATCCTGGTAGAGATGATGGTACCTGCAGTTTGATCTGGCTAGACAAATGTAGAAAGAACGCTTACAGGCAGATGCCCCACCCACACCGGCTTTTATCCTTCCTTCCCCCTGTTTACTTTTTATATATTATCCATCTCAGTACACGGCCCAGCTGGACTGGAACTTCCAATCTGACTTCAGCGTCCTGAGTGCTGGGATCGCAGGAAGCATGTGCTGTCATGCTTGGACCCACATTTTCTTATAAATGAACAAACACGGATTCTTTCTAATTTTAAGCAGATTCTCTCTAAGGAAAAGTTCAAGCAGATTTTTAGCTATTTGGCAAATTACAGTGATGTTGAGTGTGTGCTCAGGTTGTTGCTGGCGTGTGATTTTAGAGAGCTAATGCTAGGCCCATGTGTGTTTTAAGAGCAGCGTGAAGAGAGGCTCAGTCCTGAGTCGGCACAGAATTCCTGCCAAAAAGGGTGCCTGCCGATGGCCTGAAACACCGAAAGCACACTTTCAGACAGGCCTAGCCGCACCAGTTCAAACTCGCCAGAGATGCTTTTCCACCTGGCTCATAGCTATTCATTCGTATTGGTTTTGACCATCCTACCCGTTTGGTTGTTTTAAATCCTTATTCATTTTTCAGGCCTTTCCATATAAGGTTAGCAAAGAAATCGCTGACTCTGAAGCTGACATTTGGGACATTCAACTAAAAGATTAATTCGGGTTTTAGAAATCTCATTTTTTTCTTTTGTATCTGTTTCCCCTCCCCCCTCTCCCACACCTGCCCAGCTTAAGAGTGCAGCAAATGCTAATGCTTAATTATGGAAAATTCCATCAATTTGGAAGGTGTTGGCTTTGGATCCGTTTCCAATGGTGTTCAGTAAAACTAAAATCACATTTTCTAACAGATATGTTTCTACTGCAAAAGAATTACAAATGATTTTGTGTTGATATTCTGCCCTCAAGGAGGTGGGGGTGGGGTGGGGGCGGGTCCCACTCTCAGGTGTAGGATCTGAGCAGAGAGCAGCATGGAAGGGATGGGAGAGTAAAAGTTCCATGACTCAGAGGAGCCCATAGGAAGTCACACTGCCTGCCTGCTCTTAACCGTGAGGTGACAGGGTACTTTACCTCTAACACAGTAAGGGCAGACTTAGAGCTGCCCTGAGAGAGCTCTAAGGAGATGTGACAGCTGAATGTGTTGTGGTTTCCTGTATGGGATCCAGGAGCACAGAAAGAATGCTGAGGAGGTCTGAGGGGTGTAGCTCATTGGTGGACACATGCTTAGAGGTGGTGGAGCCCCTAGGTCCAAACCCCAGCAAACGTGCATGAGATACATGGGGTTTTTAAACATTAAGAAAAGTTGAACACAGTATGAATTTTAGTTCCAAAATATTGGTTTTGTTAATCGTAATATAAGGCATTTTAATGCAAAAATGGAACAGAGTGAGTATGGGTTATATGAGAATTCTGCCTTATATCCTTGGGTTTTGTTTTTTGTGGTTTTGTTTTGTTTTTGTTTTGCTTTTTTTTTGTCTATAGCAGCTCTATAAGTAATAATAATAAAGTCTACACTGGGCTTGTTGGCAAAGCCGTGTAATTCCAGCTACTCCAGAGACTGAGGCAGGAGTAAAAGTTCAGGATGTAGGCTGCCGTAAAGAAAATTAAGGCCAGTCTGGAAAACATAGCCAATCCATAACACAAAATTTAAAACAGTTTTTAAAAAGGTCATGGGAAGCATGACTGTAGCTCTGAGACTATAGCTCAGTGATAGAGCACTTTCCTAGTACTCAGGAGGCCCTAGGTTTGATTCCCAGTGTGATAACTAAATCAATACATTTTTTTAATTTTTGAATTCTATTTAAGGGAAACACTACTCAACTCAATGACAAAGCCCACGGCTCTCACTGAGTGACGCAGCAAGTCTGATCATAGATGGGACAGTTCTGCGTAGTTTGAACCCTTTCACTGTAGACCAGTGACCTAAAATTATGTCGTTGCTACTTCACCACTGCAATCTTGCTACTGTTATGAGTTGTACTGTAAATATCTGACGTGCAACCTCCAAGGGGTCGCGACCCACAGGTTGAGAACAGATGCCGTAGACTGTGTAAACTAGCTGTACTGTGAAAAGTTTGAATTTAAGTTCCTACTTCCCAGCACTGGACCACTTCTCCTCATACAGATCCCAGCTAACACCTCACGTGCTATAGTTGTGGACCATGTATTTCCTTTCACCGTCATGCTGGCCAACACTATGAAGTAGGCAATGGTTTTATCAGTGCCGTTTTATCCACCGTGAAAATGAAAACTGGAGAGGTGAGGACTGCTCTCAGTTCACCTTTTAGAAGAATGGGACTGGGACTATTCTTCCCTAGGACTGGGCCTGGAGCCCTCCTTAACTTTTTTTTTTGTGACATTTAATGTTATTTATTTATTTATTTATTTTTTAGTTTTTTCGAGACAGGGTTTCTCTGTGTAGTCTTGGCTGTCCTGGAACTCACTTTGTAGACCAGGCTGGCCTCGAACTCAGAAATCCGCCTGCCTCTGCCTCCCAAGTGCTGGGATTAAAGGCGTGCGCCACCACCGCCCGGCTATTTATTTATTTTTTAAAGATTTATTTATTTCATGTATATGAGTACACTGACACTGTCCTCAGACACACCAGAAGAGGTCATCAGAGCCCATTACAGATGGTTGTGAGCCACCATGTGCTTGCTGGGAATTGAACTCAGGACCTCTGGAAGAGCAGTCAGTGCTCTTAACCACTGAGCCATCTCTCCAGTCCCTCCTTAACTTTTATGCAAATCCCTTCCCCATCTCTCCTCTCTGGCCACCTGGGTAAGGGAGGGCAGGTCTTCCTTTCCCTAACAGAAATTGCCCTCAGGATATGAATAACAGCGTTTCCTCTGACCCTTGCTATTAACTATGCTGCATAGACTTCGAAGTGGAACAATGGAGGTGGGCGGAGGTGGGTGGAGACAGCAAAGCTTAATTAGAGCGGTGGGACTCAGTGCCATTCCGTGGTCAGTTTTAACCGGAAACCTAACTGCATCTAAGGGCAGTGTATGTAAATGAGGCTTCCAGTAGCTGAGCAGATGTTCCCAGTCCTGTATTTCTGGAAGGTTGGCCCCCTTTTATTTACAAAATAAAGTAGAATTGTATCAGCCCCTGTGAGGAGAGTAGGCCCCCTTTCATGTCAGCAAGAGTGTTTAAAGACTTCCAGGCAACCTCAAACTCTGCCTTTCCCACAGGTTTCCTTAGGTAGAAAGTTCATGGCTTAATAACGTTTGAGAAAGGATAGTCCATGGAAAAGACCCATTCGATAATGTCACAAGCATAGGGGCTAAAAATCCAAAACCTCCATTATGACCTCCTGCTGGAAAAGTCAAGGTGAGTTTAGACAAACTTGCAGGGAGGGTACTCCTTACCCAACACACTGCGGCTGGAAGACTCCAGGGGATGGCGTGTGCCAGACAGGGTCAGGCTGCATTCTCTCCCGCCCACCTCTCTCTGTCTGTCTCTGTCTCTCCCTCTCCCTTTCCCTCTCCCTTTCTCCCTCTCCCTTTCTCTCTCCCTCTCTCCCTCCTTCTCCTTCTTCTTCCTCTCTCTCTCTCTCTCTCTCTCTCTCTCTCTCTCTCTCTCTCTCTCTCTCTCTCTGGTGTTTTTTCCTTTCTCCATAGCATCTCCCCATATAACTCAGGCTGTCTTTAAGATCACAGCACTCTTCCTGCCTTTACCTCCTGAACTCCGGGATGATCACCATGTGCCATACCCAACTCTTTTCCCTCTCTTTGATTGTCTCTGTTTCTAATGGTTCCACAATGAGAACATAGTGCTCCTCTTGTAATGAAAATAAGCAAGAAAGGCCAGGGCAACAAACAGGACTGGATACTATTTGGGTTGGGAATTTATCATCTGGAAAATCATAGTGGGAACGTGTGTGCGTGTGTGTGGAGGGGCAGCATGATGCCTGGACAGAATGGGCATTGCCCCGCCCTGATTCTAGAGCCCACTCCCTCAGAGACAGATCCAATGCTGCCAAACAGTGTTGCTGTGGTTTTAGGTTCATTTCTTCTGTGATTGCTGCAGGATTCTGAGACATGCCACCTAACACTTGACAATCCAGCAGTCGGTTTCAGTCGTTTGGTTGCAGGGAACAATAAAACCAGACTACACCAAATAACAACAACCAAAGACAATTCTACAGAGAATGAAGGGCCACAGCTGGAATAGAGCACAATACAGGGGCTGAGTCCTCTTGAGCTTCAAAATCAAGAGCCATTGTTCCAAAGCATTTATTGTTTCTTTTCAAATTCTGCTTAGAAAAGGACAAGAGAAAGAACCATCTTAGAGACTTCTGTCAATCCCACACTACATCCTTCCCTTGTTGAATAGCACCTTTAATATCTAGGGAATTAAGCAGAAGTCCAGTGAGGGTCCAGGTTAACCTAAGGCAAGGGTTAGGCAATCTTCAGTGGCAACAGGCCTGGGCCTTATGGTCTCTGCTGTAAGTTCTGAACTCTTGAATACATTGCGAATGTAGCCAAACCTCACAGGAACTGGAAAATGATTGCCATGTTCTAACACAAGTTTCCCAGAACATTTGGCAGGCAGGATGTGGCCATGGGCAGAGGGTTTCTGGCCTCAGCTAATCATAACTGTTCCATCCTTCTAGCCCAGTGATCTGGTGAGCCAGGCTGACATTCTCTAATGGGATTACTGGTCCTGAACTGTGCCTAGATTGTTGACCCTTTGAGGAAGAGGAAACACTTCTGCTTGATGTTTGTAGACAATGCTTGGTGTTTCACACCTACATGAATAAGGAAGTAGGTGTTTTGATGGCTATTGGTAAGCAGTCCACAGCTAAGAGTGGAAACAGCTTTCCTTTAAGATTCCTGTTAGTTAAATACATGTATTCCATCTGACATAAGTCTTTAAAATGTTTATGACTCAAAATTTGCAAATAATAGGATGAAGTATATACCACATACTACTATTAAATTTTCTCCTTGTCCTGAAGAACAGCAAATAAAAATCAATATGACTCATCAGGGTGTAGGGGTTCATACTGTAATCCTGGCAGGATGATCACAAGTTCAAGGCCAGCTTGGGGTACATAGGGAGACCTTGTCTTAAAATCAACAAACACAGTCTAACTGACTAACTAAATCTATGCTAACCAATGTGACAATGGCTAATCTTGTGGTCAATTTGACTGCCCCACCCTACCCCTCACCTCCACTCCCACCCCCCATCCCAAGTCAATTACAACTCAAACTGCTGGCTGCTCTGGTGAGGGGGTTTCTTGATCAGATTATTTGAAGCAGGAAGAGATCCACTTTAAATGTGGGAAGCACCTTCTGTGACAGGCCGGGTAGAGGGACATGGAAGAAACAAACTGCTTTTGCCTGCTTGCTCTCCTCACCCTCTCTGGCAAGTTCACCTCTCATTTTGTTGCATCATTCGCTCACCAATATTAGAACGAGCTCCTTTGACCAGCAGCTCTCCAGGATCTTCCAGGCCTTCAGTGAGATTGGGACTGCAGCACCACCCAGCCTCATGGACTGAATAGCTACCAGATTCTAGGACTCTCTGGTGTAAGACAGCCAATGTTGGACTACCCAGATATATCCCATTAATGGTCTAATAATACACATTCTCTCTCTCTCTCTCTCTCTCTCTCTCTCTCTCTCTCTCTCTCTCTCTCTCACACACACACACACACTGTTCTATCAGCTCTGTACCTTTAGAGGACTCAACTAATGCACCTAACTAACTAACTAAATAACTAACTATAACTAACTAACTAACTAACTAGCTAACTAACTATACTGGTGTATTTCTTTTACTTACCTGCAGTAATGGGTGTGAGTTTTCCAGGGGATAGAGACACTTTCATAAATGACCTTCAGGAAGCCAGCGGAGGAAGCACTGGGTACTCACACTTACTTTCTCTGTCCCTTCTCCCTGTCTCTTCTCCCCTCTCTCTGTCCCCTCTCTCTGAGTCTTCAGGGAAGGTCTCAGGTCTCATCCCTTGCAATCTTATTTATTTGTCTATCTTTGTAGCATAGGCTGTCCTTGAACTCACTATATATCAGAAGTTGGCTTTGAACCGATCCCTGCTCCCACCTCCCGAATGCTGGCTTCCCTTTGTAATCTTTACACTCTAAGCATAAGACAGTATTTTCACTAAGCATCATCTCATTTTAAAGAATACTTTTTTCACACCATTCTTATCTTAGTTCCACACCATCCTTTTATATTTATTTACATATCCCTGCACTATAAAAACACATGTGTTCATTTTACTTTTTTTAGTTAAATTTTTTACTTACATTTTAGTTTTTCCTCGAATAAGGTCAAATCTGTATAGTATTAACTCAGTTGTGTTCCTAACATTCTTAAAGAGTAATTTAGATAAAATATAATTTCCCTCACCCCATTAATGTTTAACCTGAACTGAAGAAACGTGAGTGATTTCAGCTTTGTAAAATAAACACTAAACCATTTATAGTCCATTCATTCCAACAGATGATCCTGAAGACTTGCTTGGAGGAAGACTTTGTGGTAGAGGCGTAGGGCTTACATGTATGCAAACAAAACACATATACACATAAAATAACAAAATAAAACTAAAAAATTAATTAACTTGTAGGGTTATATTAACAGAGGGCTCTGAGCAGAGACGCCCGGAACTTTGATAAAGCAAGGGCAAACCCTATTTACTCTCTTCATACAGCAAACATCAAACCATTAAACAGTTGTCCAATCATTCAAGCCTACAATGTATTTACCTAAAATCACCAAGTCCTCCAGACAAATGTATCACTTTGGTTTAAGTCATTAGAATCACTGAATTAGTTATGTTTCTTAAGAATTCATCTAAATAGACACATTGAGGCCGGGAGAAAATTTTAAAGTAGAAAAGTGTCTCTAGATTGTCTGATTGTAGCTCTCTGCAGTGCAGTTGAGCAGCTCCACCTTTGAACCCAAATCCAATCCAATCTTCTGTTAGGCTTCCTGGAAAAGATCCACCCGGGAATGTTTGGGGATTTCTGTGCAGCCCAGCCCCAGAAAAATTGCACCCCATGATATAACTACCAAATCCTTGGACTCTTTCAGTCTGCTCAGGCTCTTTCCAACTGTGCTAAAAATAGCTTCCCGTTATGCTAAGGAGTTAAATGGAGTTATTTAAATACAGGGCTCTTACATCTAGATTAAGATATCAGACTCTGAGAGAACCATTCGAGACCTGACTGGATGAGCTAAAAGGACCTTGTGTAAGAGCTCACATCGTTGTACATAGTGGAAGAGTGACCAGAGGTAATATGGGAAGGAAAATGTTCCCTCAATCGATAAATCTTGTTTATTGTTGATTTGGGGAAGAAGAATCACTGTAGAATATCACGTATGTAATAAAGACTAGGTATTTCTTGTTTTACTTGCTATGTAATTTAATTTTTGTTGTTATGGAAAGGTAGGTTTATCCAGTGAAAGACTCAATTGCTTTCATAATGTAACCTAATAATAACTCTAGAACAGTCCTCCTCAACCTTCCTAATGCTGCGGCCCTTTAATACAGTTCCTCATGTTGTGGAGACCCTACAAGCATACAATTATTTTCATTGCTACTTCATAACTATTATTTTGTTACTTTTATGAATCGTAATGTAAATATGTGTGCTTTCCAATAGTCTTAGGCAATCCCTGTGAAAGGGTTCAATCTCCAAAGCGATGCTCCTGCATGTGGTGTTGTGTGGATTTTTGAGGGAGGCTAACAACTCACCCTGAGAATATTAATGGCACCTGATTTGTGAGGATGATAGTAAGGAGCGCACTCCTTCCCGCCTAGGCAGGCGCTGGGCACATCAGCGTCCAGTACAGTCTGTCTGGCCTTATCACATCTGTCAGTATCACTGCTGTGAATTTAAAATGTGTCCAGTGTTTTCTATTTAAGACAGAAGATTGGGTTCTAACTGTGACAGAGTGTTTCAGGCTTAGTCATTCAAGATAGGAAAGGTGGGAGTGCTGTCCCTTTAAATTTACCAGTGCATTTAGAAGCATCCTTTCTGCCTCCCCTGAGCAAGTGTGGGGGCTCTGATGAGGGGGTGACCAAGCTTGCTGGGGATCTATCCTGACCCCCCCCACACACACACACCATAGCAGCACAGGAGGAGTGTCACCCAAGTGGGGTCTTTGGCTCTCATTCCAATCTGTGTCTGAGGCATAGATAGAAAGATATTAGAGGAAGTATTAACTTCTGTTGGGTGACGTCTACTTGATGTCTCTCTCCAGGACTTTGTTCACCTTTTGGTATGGTTTGCTTTGGTTTTCTTTGTCTGTTTTGTCTTTTCCTAGGTAAGTCTTTCCATGTCTCCTCATTTAGGTGTACCAAAAATGAATATTCCTGTCTGAAATACATCAGAAGGGATGCAAATAAGGTGTGGTGTGTGTGTGTGTGTGTGTGTGTGTGTGTATGTGTGTATGTGTGTGCAGTATGGTGTGTGAATGTGTGTGGCATATGTGTATGTGTGGTATATGTAGCATGTGTTTTGTGTGTGTGTGGTGTGTATGTGTGTTATGTGTGTGTGGTGTGTGGTGTGTGTATGTATATAGTGTATGTGTGGCATGAGTATATGTGGTGTGTGATATGTGTGTGTGTGTGTGGTGTGTATGTAAGGTGTATGTATGGTATTTGTGGTGTGTGCATGTATGTGTATGTGTGTGTATGATGTGTGTGGTGTGTGTGTGTGTGGTGTGGTGAGTGTGTGCAGTATGGTCTGTGAGTATGTGTGCTATATGTGTGTGTGTGTTCTGTGTGTGGTATATATGTGTGGTGTGTGTATGGTGTGTGTGATGTGTGGTATGTGGGTGTGATATGTGTATATATGTGGTGTGTGTGTGTGCTGTATATGTATGGTGTGTGTGTGTGTGTGTGTGTGTATGTGTGTGTGTGTTGGTTTCCCACCACTTCCCCTGGCTAAATGTAGTACTAGCCAACCTCACACACAGTGTCCGCCCCCTCAGGCTCTGCTCTGGCTTCTCAGGAGCTCTGAAAACCTGCTGAGGGCATTTTATATGTGTTGTTGCACAAAGTGGAATTGTGCCGCTTCAGCTCGGGTTCTGCTTGAGGGAATATGGTTTCCTGGAGTGCAGCCAACCTGGGAGGATTTATGCAGCCAATCCAGGAAACACTGAACCATCTCCATGTAAGGGCACTTTCCTTTACCCATTAAGAACAAAGCCAGAATTAGTTCGGCTTTCTTTTTCTCTCTCCTAACCTCTGGGTTTTCACATTTGAAATTTTAATTTGAATGGTGACATAATTAGAACTTCCTGGGGGAGACTTTTTTTTTGGAGGGCAGGGAATTGGGGCCCACAAGTCTGTCTCTAGAGTTGGCATGCTAATAGCCAGTGCTTCAGCTTTTTATCATAAGTGAGTCTAAAAGCCGGTGACATGCCAGGCATTCCTTCGGAAAGTGAACTAAGGTAATAATGGAACTGGAGGCAAAAATCAGCATGTCACTTGTAAGTCTGTTTGGGGCTCTGAGGTCTTGGAGAGGTAACAGTTCTGTAAAATGATTTACACAGCATTGTAAAAAGAAAATTTCCTTGGGTGATGGCTGAATTGAAAAATGCAACAATAGCAAATAAAGGGGACTTCCAGGGCTCAGCTGTGCAGGTCACGCCCAGCTGGAATGCCCCAGAACCTTCCGGTATTGTGGCTGGACAGACCCAAGTGAAGCTGGCAGCTTTGGGAACACGAAAATCTAAAAGGCAACTTCCAGAAAGGAGAGTCCAAGCTGGGCTTGAAATATGTTAAGCAAATACTCTCGTGAGGCATGGCTACCTTTAGAAATCACTGAAATGAACCGGAAGAGGGGTCCTCTTGAAATTCCCAGATGTCGTTTCTGCCACAAGGACTAAGATGGCAGCTTCAAGCTCCTCAGAGCAGCGGAGTTGACTTCGTCACGTCTCATGAATTTGCTGATCTGTTTCTGGCAGTGGCTTGGCTCTTGCGCATCTCAGTTTAATGTTCAAGTACAGTTTTTGAGACCTCCCTCCTTTAAAATAGCCTTACCTATTATTATTATTTTTTTAATCTGGTGTCTGTGCGTATCTGTGTGAGCAGGCGTCAGTGCCAGAGGAGGCCAGAGATGTTGCCTCTCTGGAGTTAGTTACAAGCGGCCTTATGTGATGCAGGGAACCAAACTTGGGTCCTCTGAAGAATCAAGGAGTTATCTCTCTAGCTCCACCCCCTTAATATCACTTTACTGACACATGATTCACATACTATCAAGTTTACCAATTTTTGAAACACAGGCTATATAGCTACCAGGGAGAACATTTGCCTAACATGTTCCACCCTCAGTACAGCGATAATTAATTAATGAAATTAATAAATAATTAATTAAATAAGCAAGCCAAACTTACTGACGTTAGGTATACAGTCAAATTACCTGTGTATATGTGCTTAAACGTTTATGTGTGCTTGGATCCATGTGTGGTATGTGTCAGAGTATTCAAATGTGGAGGCCAGAGAATAAACTTGGATATCACATCTTAGGTACCAGTTATTTTGGTTTTTGAGATAGGATCTCTAACTTACTAGTGCTCCCCCATTTACCTCAGCTGGCCAGACATAGAGTCCCAGGGATCTGCCTGCTCCCACCTTCCATCACTGGGATTACAAGTGTGTGCCACTAGGCCCAGTTTTTTGTTTTTTTTTTTTAATGTAGATTCTGGAAATTGAACTCAGGTCCTGGTGCTTGCAAGCACTTTACCAACCGAGCTATCCCTGGACTGTAATTGTATTTCAAAATATTTCTCTCATCCTCCAAACAACACTCAAGAAAGCTATAATCTGCTTTTTTGTCTTGTGAAATTCACATTTCTACAATTTCCTATAAATAGAATGGCATAGGTTCTCTCCTTTTGTGTTTGTTTTCTCTTGCTTGGCACAGTGTATTGAGAGTCATCTGAGATATACTGGGCTCCATAGTTTATTCTTTTCGATAGCAGAGGGGAATCATCTGAGATATACTGGGATCCATAGTTTATTCTTTTCGATAGCAGAGGGGAATCATCTGTGATGTACTGGGATCCATAGTTTATTCTTTTCGATAGCAGAGGGGAATCATCTGAGATATACTGGGATCCATAGTTTATTCTTTTCAATAGCAGAGGGGAATCATCTGAGATATACTGGGATCCATAGTTTATTCTTTTCGATAGCAGAGGGGAATCATCTGTGATGTACTGGGATCCATAGTTTATTCTCTTCGATAGCAGAGGGGAATCATCTGAGATATACTGGGATCCATAGTTTATTCTTTTCGATAGCAGAGGGGAATCATCTGAGATATACTGGGATCCATAGTTTATTCTCTTCAATAGCAGAGGGGAATCATCTGAGATATACTGGGATCCATAGTTTATTCTCTTCGATAGCAGAGGGGAATCATCTGAGATATACTGGGATCCATAGTTTATTCTCTTTGATAGCAGAGGGGAATCATCTGAGATATACTGGGATCCATAGTTTATTCTTTTCGATAGCAGAGGGGAATCATCTGTGATGTACTGGGATCCATAGTTTATTCTTTTCGATAGCAGAGGGGAATCATCAGTTTGACTTTTTTCTAGATTTGAAAAAAAAGAATACAGATTTGTGCCAAACAGAAAATCAAGTACATTTCGTTGCCTTTTGGAAAAGTCACAGTGCATTAAGCTTAATCATAAAAATACAGTGTGATCTATCATCTCTTTATATTTTGCTTGAAATGTAAGACCTCAGACCACCTTAAACGAAGCTCTAAATGGAAACACTGAACCTTAGGCAAGCAAATCTTTGTATGGAATTTCCAGCTTGAGAGCATGTGGTGGACCACGCCTATAACGCCTAGGAGGAAGTGGAGGCAGGGGCATAGGAATGGAAGGGTATCCTTCCTTATATAGTGAGTTCGAGGTCAGCCAGGGAAAGGAGGGTAAGGCAGAGAGCTGCCTATATGGGAAAAATGCAAGTTAGTTAATAACTATGAATGTGGGTGATTTAGACATGAACTAAGACAATAGGCTCCCTGGAATTCAAAACTAAAATTAAAATCAGTTAGCAAAAAGGTTGAAGCAAGGCAGTTTACTCATACGTATAAGTGTTTGTTAGTGGCAAAAACAGATTAGCTGGTGCCCGGACAGCAACAGTAGCTTTGCGCCACCACCACTAACAGTGCAACAGTGAATATATTATTGTGCACAGAATATAGTGTGTGCTGGGGCTGTTCCTAGGTCTGTCCTTAACTCATCTACATATCTACATTTCTCAACAACCCTACTAGATGTGTGTTTTTGTTTTTTGTTTTTTGGTTTTTTTGTTTTTGGTTTTTGCTAAACACCAAGCATGTATATTTTTAATCACTTATAAATCTCTTAATTCCAAAAGAATATTAGGAAATAAAATGATTGGTTACAAGTTAGTTATCTGAAAACAGAAATGTGCATAACCATAATGTGCATAACCAAGTATTTTAAAAAGTCATGATTACAAACGTTTAATGGCAGAGTAACAGCATCCTGAGATGTTTTGTGTGTGTATGTGTGTGTGTGTGTGTGTGTGTGTGTGTGTGTGTGTGGTGTATGTGTGTGTCTATATTTCTGAATGTGTGCATATGTGTGTGTGGATGTGGACGGAGTCCAGATATCAATCTTGGCTGTCAGGAGCCTTCATTATTCTCATTTTATAGTAGAAGAAACCTAAGCTCAGAGAAAACCAAATAACTTGCCTTGATAATGGCAAGGGTAGGATTTGGAATGGGGACCCAGAGCCTGGACTTTGACCACTGGAGTCCTTTTAGATCCCATGATGCACCGGGAAGACTTCTGAATGGAAGGCATGAGGCTGAGTGGAGGACTCAAGCCCGAGGTGAGGGTTGTTTACATGGGTGAAGAGTGAGAAATGGAGTCTACAGCAGAATGCCTGCTGAGGGTGGAGAATCCTGTACCATCCACAGAAATGAGGCGTTGGTTGATCTGGGCCCAAGATGCCTGCTGCCCTTTGGCTCCCTCTGTCTAAGTGACTAGTGGGTCTTCTCAGAGCTAACATCTGAGGAAATCATGAGTCCCTTGTGACTCGGCTTCCTGGATGAATGAAGCCAAGAGTCCACAATCTTGGCCATGCCGTGATGGCTGTTGGTAACTAACCTTAGATTGCACTCCGCTCATTCAGTACTGTGAACTTATCTTTCTTTATGGCACATTTTTAATCTGACCATCAAAGCGCTGTGAACTGTGGAGTCAGATAGCCTGGCTTTGCGGCTTGGCTTTGCCATTCTTAGCATGTTGCCTAACCATTCCTGGCCTGTGGCATGGGGAAATTGGTAGTATAACTCATTCACAGGGTTCTGTTGAATGCTATAAGGGCTACTGTGTATATAACTCATTCACAGGGTTCTGTTGAATGCTATAAGGGCTACGGTGTATATAACTCATTCACAGGGTTCTGTTGAATGCTATAAGGGCTACGGTGTATATAACTCATTCACAGGGTTCTGTTGAATGTTATAAGGGCTATGGTGTATATAACTCATTCACAGGGTTCTGTTGAATGCTATAAGGGCTACTGTGTATATAACTCATTCACAGGGTTCTGTTGAATGCTATAAGGGCTACGGTGTATACCAGACTCACAGCAGCAAATGACAGGTAGATCTCTTTGTTTCTATTATTATCACTATAAAGACGATAGGGGACGAAAATGAAAGCATTTGAGATATGATAGACAATGGAAATCTGTGCTAAAAAGCAAATTTGTCTTTAAGGTTTTACTTTGCAGGGTCCTCTGCCCTGCTTCTCCAATAGTGTGGACTTGGACTTTTCTGAAACAAGAAGTCTCAATATTTTCAGTTAGTGGGTAGTAGATATGCAAGTATCACAGCACTCAGAAACAATCTCTCTGTCTCTCTCTCCCCCCCCCCCATAGCAGCTACTGGAAGAAAAAAAAATGATGCTTGATCTCAAGGAACTGAAGTGTTAGCAGTAGCTGAACACTGATATTGAGTGAGAAGAATCTTCATATTACTTGGACAGAGTAGAAGAGTCTAGGTTAAGAAAATTAGAATGTCCATTCTGTTGCTCATTTTGCACTAGATTTTAGAGGTGTCAGCTTGTCTGCAGTACCCTATCTTGCCTCTGTTATTCTTCAATGTTTTTCCACTTCCTGGTTAGAACTAGGCATATAGTTCAGACTCCATGTTCTATACAAAGCCAGCCACATCTTTCCCGCCCTACAGTAGTCATTATCACACTGAGAAATGGGAATTCTCACATCCTCTGACAATATCTATGGGTTATTAGTTATCTAAGAGTGTTAGCTATAGAACTATCTATAGTACAGTCATTCATTTAGTCAGTGACTGGGTATTTATTGAGGGCCTTTGCTGTCCTTATCATGGAAAAGGGAGTGGTTGTTGGTTGTAATGGATACATTGTGTCTGTATAAATACTAGTAAATCTTAAATCTCTAGCAGGATTTAAAAGCCTTCTCTGACAGTCACTTCTGCAGTATTCACCTTAGGAGAAGTTCCCAGGACAGTGTAGGATATGCCAAGATTTGCATGCCCTCCCCCACTTGGTGTTACTCATTTCAACTAGCACATGGACTTGACTGGCACTATCCCTCTTAACGTTTTGTTTTCAGCGGAGCCAGAGAGAATGGCGTGAAAAATATGCTCTAAGGTGTTAAAAGACTAAGAAATCTTGTCCTTTTCTTCTTATGAACAGAAGACTTGGTGAATATCAACTGTGAACTAGTTCGTGGGACGCTGGCCTGCCAACAGTTTGTGGCTTAATGAGTTTGTTAGTTCAAGGTTAAGGGGGTAGATAGACCCAGGAGAAGAATCTTTGGGTCACCCTGGTGTGGGTGTGTGTGTGTGTGTGTGTGTGTGTGTGTGTTTAGGGGTGAGTAAGATAGTAGGTATATATACCTGCTGTATCTCAGAATAAAAGTTGCCCTGAGAGTGAAGAAGATCCGGTTAGGCCCCTCAGTGTCTGGTTAATTTGCCTCTCTGTGTTTTAGACTAGAGCAGAGGGGGCTCCTGACTGTGCCCCGGTTGGATCAGCATCTGTGCCCTTGAGACTCCCTCGTCCCACCCGGATTTGAGGAAGGGGTGGCTGATATCTACCACCGTGAGTTCTGTCCAGGACCACCCCGGGAGAAAACGGCTGTGTGTAGCGGGGTGCGGGGGAGGGGGGGGGAGGAAGGGGATGTGGCACATTCCAGAAGGATCTCTGGACCGCAGCCTCTGCACCACGCCCTCGGCGGGGCCAGGTGTGCGCCCCGGTTGCGGAGGGGGGTGGGGGGACCCGGACCGCAGCGACCAGGTTTACTGCTCGGCGTGCGCTGAGTGCTTGTCTGCCTCGGAGGGTTGGGTCCTCCTTGTTCACAGGTGAGTCACGCCCCGAAACACCGGCTCTCTTCCTGTCAGGACTGAGTCAGGTAGAAGAGTCGATAAAACACCTGATCGAGGGAAAAGGAAGGCACAGCGGGGCGAAGACTCGGCGCCCGGCAGGCACCCGCAGCGGCGGAGCGCGGCCCGGCCATGCCTGCGCTCTGGCTCAGCTGCTGCCTCGGTGTCGCGCTCCTGTTGCCCGCAGCCCAGGCCACCTCCAGGAGGGAAGGTGAGTGCTCCCACCGCGCTTCCGACTTGCCCTTCCCTGCAGATGGTGATAGCTGGCTGGATTCAAGGATCACTGCAGAGAGCCCATCTCCCCACCTGGGGCTCCTTCAGAGTTGGGCTCTAAAGTGACAGGAATTTTCCTATAAAGCCCCTGGAGTTAAAAACACGAAGCTGATGGGTTGTGCCAGGTGAGGGTTTCCTTGCCCTAAAGCCATTCCTCTTTCGGTTCCCTCCCTTTCTTTTCTTTGGCACCAGAGGACCCCTCCACACCCGTTCAATCAGTAACATGCTAGTCTTTAAACTGTCCTGTTCCTGTAATTTACCATTGGGAGTTAGGTGGGACTTTTTCCATGCCCGACAGCACCACACAGACTAAAAACAGAACTTCCATAATCCCCTTGTTATCCATGTTGTATTTTTGAGATAGAGCGTGAACTATAAGCGTTTTAGTAATACCCAAAACTGCAAGAGTTACTACTTCTTAGAACAGTTTCATCTACCAGGTATTTATTGGGCTCAAACATCAAGTATCATTTACCGAGAGCGCACGGTGGCTGTCGTGTCCTGAGGAGTTAAGTTCACGTAAACAAAACTCTGTGAGAACCTAGCGACTGTTTTCGCGTGCGTGTGTCCTGTCAACTATGAAGACACATAGTGCGGGTTTCCCTGTCACTTAGCGGAGGCGCTGCCCTCCGATAACCCGACTTTTCACATTCATGTTTACTGTTGCTTCCTGCCCTCTGTGGCAGTCCAGTCACCACTGCTTTGGATCTGAGGCCAAATTGTCACCCAAAAGGGGTAACTGTGGGATGGTAGATAAGTTCATTTTCTTGACAATAGCAACCATTTCACTAGTCCTATCAAAACCTGCTGTGAACCTTAGATATGTAAAAAGAGCTCTTTTTAAAAAAAAATGTATGAAGGTGGCCCTGTAGAGGAGGCTCCCTCCAAGTCAGGAGAAACTAATTGAAACCTGGTAGAAAACATTCTGAGAGTGAAAAAACGGTCTCTGATTATTAGAATTAAAAGTAACTGCGTATGGATCAGCAACTAAGGATCCTTTGATTGTAAAGATGAGCAGCTGGTGGTGTTTTTGCACAAGGCCACCCAGGCAGCTACTGGCAGTGGCAGAGCCTTTGATCCAGGTGTTCTTGGTTTTTTTGACCTCATTATAAAAGTATATATATATACTATTATATATATATATATAAAATAGGTAATCAGTACAGTATAATAGGAAACCGCAATTTCCCTCTTGGCTATAATTAAATACATATGTGGTGTTGGTATTAGACAACGAAAACGATTCTATAGGATGCCATCAATTGTTTAGTAAAGTCAGATTCAACAGCAGACTTTGTATCCAAGCAGTCCATCCAGACACAAAGTCAGAAGGCTCATTTTTTTTCACTTTCCCCTTCCTTAGAGACAGATTGCATGAGATACCAGTTTCTCTCCTCAAATGGCTTTATTTGGGAGCCAAGTGAGACTATGTCATTATGGTAGATCATTCATATTTTTCCTTTCTTGCCATACTGGGATATACAGGAGTTGGGCTAAAAGTATGATACCTGTCCTAATCCAAAGTGACCTGTATCCAGGGATCCTGTGGGCTGCACCTGTGGGCTTGGAAAGTCTGAAGTCGTGATGTTGCTTCCTGGTTGTTTCTTACAGGTGAAATTATGGTTAAGATATAATTACCGAGACTTACAGGGTTGGTCTCAGCTAAAACACTGGCTTTAGAGTCAGCCTGACCTGGCAAAATTTTTTTGGTTTATTCACTTGTTAATGCCTGTCTTAGTCACTGTTCTATTGCTGTAAAGAGACCTCATGACCAAGGCAGCTTATAAAAGAAAGCATTTAATTGGGGCTTACTTACAGTTTCAGAAGGCGAGTCCATTATCATCATGGCAGGGTGCAGTAGCTGAGAACTGACATCCTGGTCAGTAGGCAACGTGCAGAGAAAGAGAGTGGGCCTGGCTGGGGGTTTTTGAAACCTAAAAGTCACCCCCAGTGAAACACTCCTCCAACAAGGCCACACCCCCTAATCCTTCCCAAATTGTCCACCAACCGAGAACCAAACATTCAAATACATGAACCTATGGAGGTCTTCCCTCCTTGTTCCAACCATCACAGGGCTCTCAGTAATGTTTTGGGCTCTTCAACTGCTTGGAGTCTGGTTCTTCATCTGCTAAATGAAAACATTAGTAGTAAGCAAGCTTGTAGACTCAACGAAAGGACTGTTACTGTGAGCTGCCTTGCACAGCTGGGTCCATTCACACTTCTTCAGAGAGTCTGGAGTACAGGTGCTGTGAATTCAGATGCCCAGCAATGAGTAGGAAACACATACCATACCTTGGTGAGAGACTATGGCGTGTGTCCCCAATCATATCTCTGGGGGAAGTATGGCTAGGGATGATCAAGATACAGAGAGGAGCGTGATAGAAAAGTAGCTGTGAATCTGGCTATGACGAGCTGTATGTTGTAGGCTTGTAAGCCAAGAAATGTTGCAGAGAGTTAGTGGTCAGGAATGGTTGAGTGTGCTCACGGTTTAGAGAGGCCACTGCAGAGCTCAGAGGATGGAGTCAAGTAAAGAGAGCCAAATAAAAGGCCACTGCAATAATTCAAGGGAGAGATGATGATAATAAAACACCCAAGGAGAAAGAGACTACGGAAACTCAGAAGGTACAGTCTAAAGAACTTGGTGACCCACTAAGTACCTGATGAACCTGTGAGGCCCTGTTACATTGTGTCTCTAGAGCCTTCTAGGGCTCCTCTTTCATCTCGTCAACAGTCTAAGAAATGTGCTAAGCATCCATCCTGTTCAGGGTGACCTGCTCCAGGATTTACCCAACAACAAAGGTAAAACATTAGACAAAAACCTAAACCAGATTGGAACTTCAACCCTGGCTCTCATGCCAGCCCTCCTTGCTTTTCGTTGTTCACCAGAATATATCTCACATAGTGATTTATCAAACCTGCTGTTCCCTAGAACATGCGCAAAACATGTAAGGTGGTCTTGAACTTTCTAAATGGAAGTTGAATCTCTCAGCTCTTCCCCCCACCCCCACCCCAAAGGTTCTGGCCAGCTTGATTCTGAAAACATTTAGCGGCAAATATGTAGTAAACATATGTCTCTTTGTGTTTAACTTAGGGAGTCACAGGAATATATTTAAAGTCATATAACATACAAGGTGACATACTTTGGATTTGTTTGGCTTTCATAAAATAATTGCACTCATGAGCTAATTTCCACTCAAACTCAGAATCCAGATGCTTGCCTTCTTAAAGCCACTTGTACACAGTTTCTTGCTTCAAATACCTTGAGATGTGATTCTGTTGAACCTTTTTGTGAGGAGGTGGGGCTAGGGTTTCCCTGTGTGGTCCAGGGAACTCAGACCCGTTGCCTCTATCGTCTGAGTGCTGAGGATCTAGGTCTAAGCTACTGTGCCTGGCTTTGAATCTCTCTCTATTGTCAGTTGAAAGTACTGGGTTTTTAAAAACAGTTGAAGGGTTTAAGAATTTCTGGAGCACAGTCACCTTGGACTTATCTGTGACAGCTTCCAACACTCATGATTGTGAGATAAGAGACAAGGTGCTGTGTTAGATGACTTGGCATTTTTCTTAGTGGTAAGTATCCAGTATATTGAGTGAGGTTATTTTAGCTTAATGTCTTCCCCAGATAACACTTAAGTCATTGAGAAAATAGTATGTAAGGATTTTTAAAGGACTTAAATGTGACACTGCCCCTAGGAATCATTTTTGGTAAATTGAAAAGTCCATAAATATACAGTAAACAGAGACTTGGGATGCAGTGTGAGCTGGTGAGTCCCCTGGGGACGTTCATTTTGACATCCTAAACTAGGGCAGTTGATCTAGCTCTAGCGGTAGATGAAACTGTTGACTTGTGATCGTATTTATGGGAAAGTCAGGATATGAAATTATCCCATTGAGACAATTCTGGGAATATGTTTCCTGTTTAAGGCCTCAGTAGCTCAACCATACTGACGTTTGTTCTTTTCCTGGGGAAATTTGCAAGGTAAGGGACCAGACCTGAATCATCGCTCAGCAGTGCAGAACCAGGAGCCCCAGGATTCTGGGATTCTCTAATTTAGTCACAAATGGAGCTTAGCAGATTACTGAGGCATTCCTGGGGCTGTGTTGTAACATAAGCCCCAGATAGATGATGTAATGTTTGAATCACCTCCAAAGCCAAAAGCTGTCTTTTTCGGTGCCTGTGGGTGACTGTGAGTCTGCAGACATCCCTCCCTGCTGAACAAACATATGCTTCTTCACAGAACATCTGTGAAAGAAGAAGAGTGTGGCGCCTGTTCCCCCAACAGCAGCCAATACATGGCTGGAGTCTTCCCCTTCTGTTGTATGCGTTCATTTAAGTTGATTTCGGTGGCTGGAGAGATGGTGCAGGGGTTAAGAACAGAAGTTGTTTGTTCTTCCCGAAGACCTGAGTTCAGTTCTCAGCACCCATGTCTGATACTTACTAAAGCCCATGACGCTAGCTCCAAGGGATCCGATGCCCAATTCTGGTCTTTGAGGACATCTACACACACACACACACACACACACACACACACACGGCATACACACACATACATAACACTTTTATTTTATTTTACTTTATGAGTGTGGGTGCCTCATTTGCATGTATGTCTGTGCACCATGTGAGTACCTGGTGTCCTTTGTTCACCACTGACTTTGGTTTTGGTAAAAGTAGATTCCCAACATTTGAAGACGCTTTCCCATCTTGGCTTGATCTTCTCTCCCATAACAATGGATCCATGTTGATCCTATCCTGTGCTCTTGCCTCACCCAGGACTTGGTAGAAATCTTTGCCTTCTGAGCTCTGTGGAGACCTAAGGCAAGGCCACAGCTCGTGTGACTTGAGAAGCAGAAGTGGAGAAGCAGCATGATCACCCCACTGATAAATAGGACTTGTTGCTTCTACTGCCTGGTGGAGTATCTATGGTCCATTCTCTTCGGCTATTTGTTACTTCCCTTGGTGGCTGTATACATGTAGCTGAGTCCCCAAGACCCCATTAATTGATTCTTTTGACTTCAAGCAATACAAGTTTAGATTTTTCAAGTAGGATTCTTACAAATGAACTTTATGCACTTTTCCCAGATCTCATAAAGGCACAATAATTATAGCTGTTCTCTTGTTAAAACTGAGACGTATCAGTGCGTAGTAGACACATACTTATTTAAGCATATATGTAAAGGGATGTAGTGATAGCCATAAAATGTAGCTTATATTTATCTATGAAAACTTATTGCTCATAAAAAAATCAGTAAGAGATTTAGGGGAAAATTTTTGTTTGCTGGGGCTCTGGTGTCCTTATAAGGTGTTATGGGAGGCACCCCAGGTAAGAACTCCAGGTCACCAGGCTGAGTCACCTGCAAGCCACACACATGATTCCAAGCCTAGGTTGTGACAATATGTGTAATACACTGATAGTGAAGGTAGGAACTTTCTTTAGCTCATAATTATTCAAAAGCAGAGTGTGGCAATTATAATCTCCTTGTCTCTTGGTCACTGTGAACTGTTTACAGTTGAAGAGACTTATTCATGTTCTATCATTCAGGATTGCTGGAGCGATAAGACATCAAGCCATGTCCCTCCTCTGAGTCTGTGGCTTTAACCACACTGCACGGACAACACATGGCTCAAGTAAGGGACATCTCAGAAGTCCTGGCTATGTTGGCTTAAAATGCAACTGGATAAAAAAGAGGAGAGAGAGAAAAAAGGAATTCCCTTAAAGATCTCTTGGTGAGGGAAATACCCGTATTCTAATTATAAACTAAATTGTATCATTCTTTAAAGGGATTAAACTGGAAGTAGACATTCACACACTAAGCCATAAAGTTCAAGACAAGTTTGAAGGATGAACTAGTCATACTTTATTTACTTAAATTGAATATTTATTCAGATTTCAGAAAGAGATGTCTCATAGAGGAGATTTTAAAACTAGGAAATCTTTATGAACATCTCATTATCACGTATAAGCATGGCAGAAGGTCATGTTTTCATCTTAAGTAGCTCAGATCTGAAGTCTGAGTTCAGATAGGGTCAAAGATTCTGATGCAGTTGATACCAGCTGACAATTGGTGGGTGTATTTTGCTTCGGAATTTCCTAAGGATTCTGTGATTTGAATATTTGTAAAAATGCATTTAAGAGCACATTAGAACAGATCCCCCACTGAAAGGACGCCTCTGACCATTGCTCTTGCACTTTGGGCAGCCTGAGGCAGGTGTTCTAAAAGGAAGTAAGTATTCCCAACCTAATCCCTGTCTACCAAGTTCAGTCCAGGTAAGTTTTTCCTGCGGGACCAATAGGAGAGTTCTTGGAAATGGGGGTGACAGTAGATACATACATACATCTGTTCATCCATCCATCTGTTCATCCATCCATCTATCCATCCATCCATCAATCTACCCATCCACCCATCCATCTGTCCATACATACATACATGCATGCATGTATGACCCTGCCTCCTCTGACCCTGCCTCCCTCCCTTTTCTTTCAGTTGCATTTTATGCCAGCATAATCAGAACTATTGAGAGAATAATGCTTGACAGTATTATAAAAGGGTTGCAAAAAAAGGGGGAGGGTTTGCTACAGGAGACCAGTTCTTTAATTCTGAAGTAGGGGGTCGTGTCCAAGAGGATAAATTAACATCTAATGTTTATTGTAATTTCTTTGAACAAAAAAAAGAAAAAAAGAGCTATTTGAGATTTTCTTGCCTTAACTCAGTGCTCTTCCCCATGATGGTTTTCCTTTACAAAGCAAGAGTTGTAGGAGCCATAGGAAAGGATATCAACTAAACAGTATAAGCCAGGCTGCTAGAAGTCCTTCAAACCCAGCTCCTTGGGGAAGTGAGGCAGAAGGACTACAAGTTCAAGGCCTGTTTGGACTTTTAGAGCAAATACAAAACTAACCTGGGTAATGTGCATGAAGCTGTCAAAATAAAAAAATGAATGAAAGGACTGAGATTAGCTCTGTGGTAGACCAGTAGGCTCAGTCCTTACTGCGATAGATAGATAGATAGATAGATAGATAGATAGATAGATGCATACATACATACATAGGAGATAGATGATAGAAAGATACGTACATACACATATATACACATAAAAGATAGATGATGGATATATATATATATATATATATATATACACACACACACATACATAGAAGATAGATGGTAAGTAGGTAGACAGACAGACAGACAGACAGACAGACAGACAGAGATAGATAGTCTCTTCCCAGTTGAGAATTTTGCAAAACTAAACTGGAAAAAAAATAGGACCAGATCATGTTTTTCCTTGTAGGCAATGTGAAGGAATTCTAATTTATAATCTTAGAGGAAAATGTTGGCATTAGAGAGCTTTAAATAGAGAGGAGTCAAGAAAATTTATATTTTGGCAAGATTTTCTGGCTGCCAAGTTAGTGGAAGGAAGCAAGAAAGACTTCTTGAAGTCATAAAATCGGTCAGTCTTGATTTGCTTAGGGTTGGAAAGAGAATGTCCATAGTGGAGACAGACTTGGGTGCACTTGAGCTCTTTGGTGGGTTAAACACCAGTGTGGGACAGATTAGTAGCAACTGAGAAGGTTATCTCTGGGGTTCTAAGGTTGGCTTCAAGCCACCTCACTTGAAGCAGAGGGGTTTTATAATTGACTTTTTTTTTTCCTATCTGCTGTTTTGAGACAGGGTGTCGCTATGTAGCTCAGGTTGGCTCCTCAAACTCTTGTTCTACCTGCTTCAGCCTGCCTAGTACCGGGATTATAGGTGTCTGCCACCATGGTTAGTTTCTAAGTTTAGTTTTAAATATAACCAACAATATAACCAGCTCAGAAGTGGAGTGGATGGCTGAAGTTGGGGATGAGGTTTGGGCTGGGGAACTGTGCTGGGAAGGTGACACCTACAGTGGTTATGAAAACCTTGTCTTGACTGCGATCAGGAAAGCGTTATAGAGGGAGCAGTCAACAAGACTTAGGACTGAGTCTTGAGAAAGCAGCACCTGGAGTTGGGGAAAGGTAAGGTTCAACAAGACTTGGTTGTAGAGATCAAGGGCCAGGAGGAAACCTGACAGCATGATCACGTGCTGCCTAAGCGAAGAAGGTTTGAGAAAAACAGGGGAAGGATTTGATGTCTCAGAAAGGGAACCCAGGAGGCAGGAAAGGAGGCAGAAGCAGACACCTTTCCCAAAATCGGGAAGACAACTCTGTGTCAACCTTAAGTGTTCCTACTTGGATTCAGTCTTGGGAGATCACTGTAAGTTATTATGCAGACCTGTACCCAGCAGCTGAACCGGCAACAGAAGCGAGGCTCACAGTAACATTGGCCAACACAGACTGTCAAGTTCAAACTTGCCGCTCGCTCAGATGCCTAGCTCCTGAGG
Source organism: Tokudaia tokunoshimensis (assembly GCA_036184795.1). Taxonomy (NCBI): domain Eukaryota; kingdom Metazoa; phylum Chordata; class Mammalia; order Rodentia; family Muridae; genus Tokudaia; species Tokudaia tokunoshimensis. Next base: position 41,586,755 of record BTHU01000013.1, read on the forward strand.
TAGTTCTGCTTACAGGGCAAGCTGCCCCATCAGGGCCTGCTAAGCTCATGCCATCCGTCAGTCTGCCCCTCCTTCACACAGCCCTTGGCTTGCTGCCCATCTGTGGCTGCTGGCTAACAGGCCATGGAGAGATGGTAAGCCTGGGACACAGATAGTTCCTCTGGTGTTGGAGGCAACCCGCCTGAAAATTCCAGACCTTCCTTTAATTGAAAATACCGTCCTATTTATATTCTTTTCTCATCTCATTGTGGATGTTTTTTGGGTTGAAATATTAGCCATTTTCACAGTGTTTCTGTTTGACAGTGAATGTCAAACAGAAACAACAACAAATGTGTATTCTATTGGGGGAATGTCTGAGAAACTCCTGGCATGAAATAGGGGTCTTCATGTGTGTGCTAGTAGGCACCCTATCACTGAGTGACATCCCCAGCCCTACACTTTGGGAAATGTCAAAGTGCATTCCTGGACTTGTGGATTTCTCTGTAGGTCTCTGTAGGTTCAGGTTTTTATTTGACTTTTCTGTTTTTATACAATTTGCTTATTCTTTTTATTAGTGTGTGTGAGCGTTATGTATACGTGTGTATCTGTGCTGTGTTCACTCCATGGTGAGCATGTAGAGAAGTCAGAGGGCAACTTGTAGGAGGTGTTTTTCTCTTCCCACCATGTGGATTCTGTGAATTGAACTCAGGTCTTCAGGTTTAGCAGCAGTCTCTGCTACCCAGTGAGTCATCCCCGCCAGCCCCTGAATGGTGTTTCTTACAGTCAGCCTGCCTGTATCACACCCCTCCCTCCCCTTTCTTCCTCTTCTTGTTCTGCTTTTACTTCTCTCTGTCCATCCATCCCATCTATCTTAGCAATGATAGTTCCAAGCCCTGGAGCAGGTTCCGCTGGAAGAGACAAGAGAGAAACTCCAGACGTGAACTGGATCTGTGGGCACACAGATGTGCTATATATGGAAGGGGCGAGCTCTGCGGTCATGTGGTGAGGACTGCTTCCAGCAGTGAGAGAGAAGCCACTGCAGGTCGAGAGCAGTGTATAATCTGATTTATGTTTTTAGGGCACCCAGCCAGTTCTGTGGAAATGGCAAATCTATAGGCCAGCGGCAGCGTAGAGCTCAGGGTTCCAGAATTTGTGCAGGGATCTAGGTGTCGAGACCCAGGGAGCAAGAGAACGAGAGTTACGGGAGGGGCTGACACCGGCCAAATATGCAGGGTTTTTTCCTTTTTTACAGGAATGTGTATATTTTCATTTTGGTATTCCCTTTAAACCACTAACAAGCACGGTGACTTCATACACTGTACCCTGGTGAAAACTGAGTGTTTATGCTATTAGTTTTTGTGTGGTTTTGTTGTGTGTTGTGTGTCTGGGGCAGATTCTATTATGTAGCCCTGGGCTCACCTCTAACTCAGAGCAGTCCTCCTGCTTCAGCATCCTGATTATTGGAATTACAGGCCTGAGCCCCACCCCTGGCTCAGAGCTGGCCTTTAAGTTTCACACAATAGAGAGGCTCTTTTTAGCTCTGCCGATCAGAGGTATGCCAAGTTGGTACAATCTCTGGTAGCTGCTTGCTCCAAAAGGTGATATTTTCTCATGGGGAGTTTACGAAGAATACTGGATGAACCTGTGCCCACCAGTGGTCATTATTCCTTGCCCCAAGTACAGCCTTAGGAAACATTTTCTGTTTCCTTTCATTCTCCTGAGTCTAAGGCTTGGAAACAGCCTTTGCCCCTTAGCTTCCTGTCCTGACTTGTCAGAGGCCATGTTTAGTGAGGAGTGGGAGTGCTAGGAAGAGCCCAGAGGGATTCCAGGCTCCAGGCTCCTTTGTTACAGAGGGTTCCAGCTCCTTTGATCTGCTCTCCTGCAGAGGGTGGGTGGTAGTGGGCAGACAAACCTGCACTGTCCGGCTGCCTGGCGGGCCTCTCCTAAGGAGCACTTTGAGAGCCAGCGACCAAGCTATTACAGTAATCATCACTATAATACGCACGTAAGCAGCCCAGAAGCCGCGCACAGCGCACAGACCCAGGTACCACCCACGCTCTACTAGACCTACAGAGCTGTGTGAAAATCTGTGTAAACCGATCCCGGTTCGTTTAGGGCTGGAGTTGAACTTGATGAACTGCATTCCTTTATCTGTAGGGAGAGCCTGGCTGGTTGAGGTGACAGAGAAGCAGATGAAATCTGAAGAGATGTTTGCGGCTTGGAAAGGGTGTGGCGTGAATGAATAGGCAAAGAAATAATGACCGGGATGTAGTGTAGTAACAGTTCGGTTTTGAGTCCTATGTCCAGGGTTCATGTGTGCTTTTTATTTTGTGGGGTTTTTTTCCCCCTTCATTGGTTTCTCTGTCTCTCTGTCTCTTTCTATCTCTCTCACTCTGTGTGTGGCAGGGGTGGGGTGAGGGGTTTGGAGGGGGGGGATGCTACACAAGCCACAGCCTATACATGCAAATCAGAGGACAATTTATGGAAGTCACTTCTCTCCTCCCACAGTGTGGGTTCCAAGGACTGCACTTGAGTTGTCATGTCTGGTGGCAAAGTATCTTTACCTGCTGAGCCATTTTTCCAACTCTGATTTTGTGTTTTCTCATGCAGTGTTTTATATCTATATCTATCGCCTATCTATCATATGTCTATCTATCTATATATCTATCAATCTATCATCTATCTACCCACCTATCTGTATGTATGCATGTATATATTTATATATATATATATATATATAATTTAAGTTGCGTGTGTGTGTTTGTATGCATGTATACTTGCATGCATGTAGAGATCAGAGGATAATATTGTTCCTCAGGAGCTGGTTAGTTTTTTTTTAATGTGTTTTTGTTTTTTTGTTTGGGTTTTTTTTTTTTTTTTTGAGACAATCTCTTGGTTTTTTGAGACAATCTCTCATTAACCAAAGACTCACTGATTAGGCTAGGCTACCTGGCCAGTAAGCCCCAGGAACCCAGCTCTGCCTCCACAGTGCTGGTACTCCAACCGTGTGTGCCAGCATTCCCATATTTTTAATGTGGTTTCTGGGGGATAAAGCTCAAATCTCAAGCTTGCATAACAAGCACTTTACTGACTGAACCGTCTCTCCAGCCCCTATAATGATATCTTAACGCTGACTGCTAGACCCAGGCCTGCTCGTAGGGAAATTGGAAAACATGGGTAATGTGATAAGTGTTTAGTGAATATATACAATATTGCATTTATCTATGCCCGCTGGTTTTTATATTCCTCCTTAATAAATACAGCTATTCTAACATGCTCTGTGTGTTACTCGTTTATCTTGGTGATCTGCCATGGAAACTCCTTGAGAGTTGAGACCTATGTAGTGTTTGCTGTTGCATCCCGGAGCCTGAAATAGCCTGAAATAGCCTGGCGCATGTTAGATGCTCCGCGTGTATTTGTCCAGAGTGAACTGAATGGGACTGAAAGGACTGTGGGTAAACGGCCTGCTGCTGACTCAAGGACGTCCGAGACGTGTTTCACTTGCACTGCCATTTTGTGTGTGTGTGTGTGTGTGTGTGTGTGTGTTTGTGTGTGTGTGTCTCAGGGATTCCCAATGAAAGCTGGAAGGTATATGAACAATGTTTGAAGCTGGGTCAAAGTTAGGGAGAACAGCAACAAGTTTGAAAACTAAAAGTGAAAAAAAATTCCAGGCATTAAAATTAAACACACCTAAACATAAGGGAAGGAACGTATAATAATAAAAAAGACATTTTTAGAATTTCCTCTTATTTCCGAATGTATTATGGGCTTCCATTTTGGTATGTTTCTCTAAAACGGAGCTAAGTTGGATGCCCATGGAGAAGAGTAGGGAAGAGTGATGCCAACTTGTATTCTCAGTACATGTGCAGGATCTCTGGGGATAGAGGGTGCTCCTTAAACGGTAGAAGCGCAGGCTTCTGTCTGCAGGAGTGGTGTTGGGGTCAGGTGCTCATTGTTTAGAATTGATCTGGAGTTTCCTTTTGATGTTCAAAAGGAGGAGGAAATTGGTTACTAGGAGATTGAGCATAGACTGTTTTCTATTTAGATTGATACAGTCATATAATCATTTTTCTATTGTGTATGTCCCTTCCTGTAATGCATCTGAGTTTAATCATATGTATGCTCAGTATGCTGGCATAATATAGTAAGTATAGGATTTTCCCTGAAAATTCACTTACAGATGAAGTTTGCCTTCCTGTGCATGAACCAAAAACCCGACTTCAGCTGGAGCAGTCTTTCCATTCCTCACACCTAGATGCACTGAGAACAGACAATATATTCCAATAGAAGCTGACTTAGCTTGATGGCTTCATAGGGAAAGAGAAGCATCTTACTGTCCAGAGAAAGGTGTGCATGTAGTCTGATGCAGGGATAGGGCAGGGGACATTGTTTGGAGAGGGTTGTGGTTACACAGTGTGTGCAGATAAATGAGCAAGGCTGCCACGTACATCATTAGGGGAGACGGATGTCCATATCCAATTTAACCAGAGTCCTAGGTTACTAAGCTTTTATATATCTACTTTACATCTACAGCTAGCTTGCCTGCCTGCCTTCCCTCCTTCCTTCCTTCCTTCCAACAGAACCTTATTCTGTAGCTCAGGCTGCCCTGGAACTATATAGCCCAGGTTGGCCAAGAACTCCTGTTGGTCCTCCCTTAGTTCCTCAAGTGTAGCAATTACAGGTGTGAGCCTCCGCCTGCTGCAATAGGATTCCTAAAACTCAAAAGAGCCTCCACTTCTTAGTTCTTCTCCAAATACTCAACAGCTGCTGTGGACCAGCTTCTAGCCCTACGTGATACCCCAGGGCTTTAATTTTCCTATTTCCTGTCTCTTCGAAGCAAGACACAAAAGTACAGCCCTTTACCCTTAATGCAGCTTTGTTTTTTTTTTTAAAAAAAAATTATATTTGGGCAAACATTTAAAATGCAATAGATTTCCTACACAAATCCAGATTTCTATTTTCTTTGAAATGCATAAGTGGAAACCCTGACTACATGAGCCCTTTGCCCTGACTGGATGCTTGCCTCTGTCCTCAGAAAGCGAATGCCACTTTGCCTTTGGTCCTCTGGCATAGTCAGCCTGGTGGGTGCCCTGTGGCCACCGGTGAGCTCATGGTGCTATTCAGTAAGAAATGGCCTCCAAATGAAAAAGGCTCTCACAAGCTGCATCATGTTCATTTTATTAATCCCAGTTGTAAGAATATTATAGAACTTAAAATATGATTTCTTTTCCCTCCTGGTTGAGAGACTGAGTAGTCATTGGTTTTAGGGACATCAGCCTAAAGAGAAAATTTGAAGGAAGCCCTGGTTTCAGCAAACACCACAGAAGAAAGAAGAGCTGTAAGCAAAAGATGCAACAGGATGACTTTCTCTCTCATTATCTGGCTTAAAGCCTCAATGTAATGCGGGTTGTGTAACTGAAACCCAGCCTAGCAACTAAAGAGTCCTGCAGGCAAGGCTCCTGGGAGTATTGTCACCAAGTTCTCAGGCAGTGCAGACCCTCAAGGCCAAGACGCTCCTTGGGTGAAGTGTGTCCATGGGATGTGGTAGCAAATGACTATTGTCCCAACAGTTGGGAGACAAGAGCAGAAGGCTCAGTGGTGCGCAGTCATTTTCAGCTCATATTGAGTTCCAGGCCAGCCTGGGCTACATGAGACCCTGTCTCAAAACCAAAATGACAGTATGCTCTGAATTAGAGAAGCAGAGTGGAATGTGTAGTTGCTTAGAGACAGCTCCTGGGAGCATGGGGCAGGAAGGATGCTGGCTCATAGGATGGCAGTGAAGACCCTTACAGGGACAGCTGCCTGGTGTGCACAGCACATGTGCCGGGCGTACCGATTCCTCCGTAGAAATTTCACGGCACGTGACAGCTGTGTGGCACATCTGTTGGAGATTTAAAAAATCAGTTTCACCAGTAGTAGTTGGGAAAGACTCAACTTGGCAGTGGTTCTGTGGGGGTGGGGGGGGGAAGTAAACACCTCAGGCAGTTTGAATTGGGAACAAATTCAGTACACTGTAAACTCAATGAAAATGTTGGTCTTGTCCCTGGAATAAAGGTGTTCAGTCTCAGAGCAGGACTCTGTTACAAGCTGACCTATTCAGGCCCTGAAGTACTATAGGCAATTTTTGTCTTTTAAATAAAGAGATTGAAAAGTGGGTTTTGGGATAGTCGTGGTGCACACCTTTAATCCCAGCACTCAGGAGGTAGAGGCAGTGGATCAGGAGTTTGAGTCATGTAGGGCAGTTGGCTGCACTGCTTTGGCTCCCAGCGGATTGCACGTGCACACCCGCCCAGGAGCTCTTTGGATTCACAAATGAAATACACACACACACACACACACACACACACACACACACAGAGTTCATTTTTGGCATGCTGTGATTTGCTGAAAGGCTGGGCACTCCTAAACCTTCCCCTGCTGGCAAATGCTCCCCTCCAGTACTCCTGAGACTCCTAAACCTTCCCCTGCTACCCCAGGCCCAATTGGAGAAGTGGCCAGTGGCCAGTGGTCACTTATCTGAATTCTTACATGGTTGGTTGGCTTTCACTCCTGTAGCTCTTCATCCCATCCTTCTCCCCTGAGTCATAGTGATTCTTTCCCTTCCTTTCTCCCAGTTCCTAGCCTTCACAAATCTAATGGTCCCAGCTCAGTCTACCTACCCAGCCATTGGCAGTTGTCTCTTTATTGATCGATCAAAAACCTATTGGGGACAAGGACCTTCAGCGTTTGGACACAGAGCTTCCTGATTTTGGGGACCGGAATAATTCAAAGCATTGGAACCAATCCCCAACAAAGGCAAGATGCACACCTGCTCTGAGTCTTCACCCTCCATCCCCTAAACAGAGAGGTTAAAACATTGATGGGAGGATCAGCAGAGCTCATAGATGTAAAGTCCCAGAAACCCTTGATCAAGGGATCAAGGTACCAGTAGGTAAAGTGGTGCCAAGCATGAGGACCACTTGGGTCCCATATGGTAGGAGAGGAACTGACTGTCCTCTGTGCTCTAAATGCATTCAGTAGCATGCACACATAAAAGCATGAACACACATATAATAAAACTTAAAAGACAGAGTGGCTCTGGGCTGGTGTCACATATTGAGGAAGCCAATGAGATTGATGGCAGTCCTTTTGTGGCTTCAGAGATAGACACAGGGCTGCACAGGATAGCTGCTCGGCACATGCGACACCTTTTCTGGCTTTATGGTTAGCACTCTGATTAAATCATAGTTCTCGACATTCCAAAAACAGCTTCACACACACCAAGGCTTTGCGTCATGCACCAAGGTTACATGGCCAATGAAAGGAGCACGGAAAGGTTTGACTTCAGACCCCAGCTCTTTATTGGGTCAAGTTTCTTAAACTTTAAGTACTGTTTTTAACCTGTTTCTTCTGAAGAAGGAAAAAGAGCCCATGCAAGGGCACTGACTGATCCTTAATTCAGATGGATCCTCTTAAAGAGTTATAGAAGAGTAAACAGGATGCAAAAGTCAAAGTGTTTTGCCCAAAAGCGCTGAGGACGTAGCCCACTGGTAGGGTGCTTACCTAGCATATACAGAGCCCAGGGGTTGAGTCGAAGCCACAAACCCAAGAGGGAAAGGCAATTTGTTCAAAGAAATGTTTCAGTTCTTTGGATTTTAAGGCTCATCACCTTTTCTAATAAACCAGGATTAAAATGTTTTGAGTGTCTACTGTGTTTCAGATACTATACTATGTCAAGTATTTCCAGGTATGACTTTCATTTAGAGTTGGCCAACACTGGATGCTAGTTTTCTTTGACAAGGCTTTGGGAGGGACCTACAAGACACAAGTGGGGATGAGAAGAACCAGCCCAGATGGTTGTATCAACCACTCAGCGTTGACACTGTTGAGAGACAAATATTGTATATCTTCAACGGTGGACATCATGAGCTGCTAGAGAGTTGGATGAGAGTCCAACTTGTTCTGTTGTTCTGTTGGTTTACACAGTGCTTATAGTGAATTCTCTGCAGCTATTCCAACCATGAAGTTGCATATAAAAATATCACCTAAACTTATTGGTTTCTCTTATACAATTGGACAGTTTGGTTACCCCAAATCCATGTTTCCCAAGCAATGATCACTCCAGCACTATCTAACAACTGCTTCCTTTAAGCGGAACAAGAGTCCTCATTATTCCCCCAATATCCCATATCACTCTCTTTTTATTAAGTAGTTTAAGTCAATGTGTAGTAACCCATGCATAATCGATGATGATAACCACCTGGGAGAAGGTTCTGATCTTTTTGTTTCTGACAGTGTCTCTCTTTCCTCTTCCCTAGTCTGTAATTGCAATGGGAAGTCCCGGCAGTGCATCTTTGATCAGGAGCTCCATCGACAGACAGGCAATGGGTTCCGTTGTCTCAACTGCAATGACAATACAGCTGGGGTTCACTGCGAGAGGTGCAGGGAGGGATTTTACCGGCAGCGAGACAGAGATCGGTGCCTACCCTGCAACTGCCACTCAAAAGGTAGGTGGGAAGAAGGTGAAGGAAGGAAAGAGGAGACTGAGGGAAGGAAGAAGGAAGGACAGAGAGAAGGGGGAAAGGAGGGATTAGGGAACAAGCAAGTGGACAGAGATGTTATATAACCGGGTCCTCCCACCAGACATTGGTCGTTTTAGCAATTACCCCTGGGGGTAATGGAAGGAGCCAGGGTCATCAGAGCCAGCTGGTTTGAATTCTACTGCAGAGTCATATATTTTGTTTTAGGTACTGAGAGTTTAACACAGAGCCTTGTATGTACTAGGCCAGCATTCTACCGCTGAGCTATACCCCCTTTAAATGTTTATAATATTGAGATAAGCCCTAAATTCTCTAGGCTGGCCTCACATTCCTGATCTTCCTGCTCAAGGAGTAGCTGGAATTACAGATAAATGCTGCCACACCTGAGAGTCAGGTTGTTGACTTTTCTAGGTAGGTAGGTAGGTTAACTTCTCTATGATCCAGGGACAAAGGAAGGTGGTCTCTCCCAGTGATGGTTCTTCACATCCGCCTTTGCTTTGACCAGGCTGTTGAAAAGAGTAATTGACTGGGTGTGGGGACATCTGCCTATAATCCTAGCACTTGGGAGGTAGAAACAGGAGGATCAGGAGTTCATGGTCTCCTCAGACACATAGAGAGCTGCCTAGGTGTTGCGGGAAATATTAAATGAGTGGCACCATCCCATGCTATACCCTGCTACTCTCTGCTCCAGCAGTCTTGCCGCCTCTAGGCTAGCCCCATTTTTTTTTATTAATCAGTCAGATTTATATGCCAATAAATTCTCAGTTCACAAGACGTCCGCACGATTTACTCAGAGCCAATTGATACTGATGTAAATTGCCCACTTAGATAAGACAAATTGTCCTGTAATTATCCATCCCTAATAAGATATTCATAGCTACCTGTGACTATTTAAAGCCATGTGGGATGCGGATCATCTTCCTCGCTTTCCATCTTCCTTCTCCCTCTGTCCTCTCTCTGTCTCCTCCTTCTCCCCCAAATTTTTCAGCTCCACCTTCCCTTCCACTGTCCAATCACTGGCTGTAGCCTTTATTTTACAAGTTAAGGTGGGGAGAAGGTTCACATGAAGTCACCTGAGTATGTGATCAGCAGCCCCTCCTGGGAAAGCGGAATTAGCATCAAAATACAAACAGCACCAGGACTATCCACAACACCTAGGTTACTTGAGACCTTGTCTTAGAAACCAAAAAACAAAAAGGAAAAAGTTGGATTGTAAGGACGTGTTTCTGCAGTTGTTCTGGGTGCTAGCCATTCACAGTATAGACAGAGGAGCCACAGAGAAGGACTAGAACTGCGGAAGCTGCTGCTTACAAGAGTGAACACCAGATGGGAAGCTCCTGACTGGCTGTTATGGGATTTATTCTTTCTTTCTATCTATCTATCTATCTATCTATCTATCTATCTATCTATCTATCTATCTACCTACCTACCTTTCTTTCTTTCTCACTGGTTTTCAGCATCTTCTCCAGTGTGCCTGTTGTACACTTTGGGCTGTGTTTATCATGGGTAGACAGTGTACACATTGGGAGGAGCAGAGGTCTCTTATACTGAGGTTTTTATTGGTACCTTACTAGTCTATTATCTTTCCTGGCATTTGGTGCTTCTTGTTAGAAGGCATTTAGGAGCATTTAACATGATGCACACGTAAAGGGTAGAGCCGTAGCCTGGTTCTGTCCTAGCATAGCTTTGTGGAACCAAGTCACAGCTACAGCTGGAAGGATCTGAAACTGAACAGGCTTTTGGGTATCCAAGGTGAGTTGCTAGTAAAGTAATGTCAGGAACCTTCTGGGAAACTGGAATGGCCAGGGGTGAGAAAGATCTGGTCAGTCCCAGCTTCACCGGGTTTGCTGTTATGATGTGGTCTGAAACCAATCTGTTTAGTTATGTGTTTAGTTAACCCGACGTCCGGAACCTCTTAGAGTTCTCAGTTCTCACCATGAACCAAAGGATTTCGTAAAGAAAGAGCCAGAAAAAAAAATGATTCAATTTTAATGGGTATTTGAGATTCTTGGGGGAGCCGAGATCCCCATAAAACATGAGGCCTCACTGCACATCAGAGGAGGTGAGTTGTCCCCACAAAATGGTCTGTGAGCATGTAACCAGTCTCAACTCCCCTGCTAACCTTGGGCAGAACACAAAGTTCTAATTCCAGAGGAGACAAGGAATGAGCTGCTAAACCGAAAAGGCAAGGAAAGGTTTCTCATTTGTCTCTCTGTGCGGTTCCCATTGGCTCAGTATCAGAAAGCATGTCTCTTTTTCTCTGGGACTTCATTTGGAATAGCAGATTCAAATGCAAAAAAAAAAAAAAAAGAAAAAAAAAAGTCTTAAAAAGAAAAAAAAAGCCATGCCACTATGTCACGTGCAGTAAATGAAGCCAACAGTTGACTAATGCTTACAGCCATTGGGCCTTCATACAGATTTCTCCTAAGTTTAGAGGTGAGCTTATGATTTTGCACGTGTAGTGTACATGTGTGTGCAGATGTGGTATGTATACGTGTGGGTACGTATGTCTGCATGTATGTAGGCATTGGTGTGTAAGGGTTGGTGTCTATGTGCGGAGGTTCCTCTTTATTTACTGAGGCAGGGTTTCTGACTGAGCAGGAGCTTCCAGATTCAGCTAGTGTAGCTAGCCAGCTCGCTCTCAGGATCACCTGAGAATGGAGTGAGTCCGAGGGCAGCCTGTGCAGTGTAATGAGACCTTGTCTCCAAGTAACTCAGTATGGGGAGGGCTTGAGATATGGAAGGTTCAGCCTCCTGGGCACTGAGACTCAGGAACTGGAGACTCAAACCTTGGTCCCCACAGGTGAGTGCTTTGTCCCCTGAGATCTCCCCAGCCAGAAGCGAGCTTATTTTAGGAGACAACTTTGTGGTCCCAGTGACAGTGCTGAGTGCTAGTCATATAGTTAAGTCCTGCTAGTCTTTCACAGGTACTTCAAAACACACTGTGTATGTGCTTGCCTTTCCTCCACAACACCCAATGATCATTTGTCACCAGGCTTCTTCTCTTCCTTCATTACTTTTCTTTTTTTACATATCTATAACAGTATTACTCAGATTAGCATATTTCAGTTATTATTTAAAGCATCTATAAGTCTATAGCATGTATGAATGTGCGTTCCTACAATGTGGAGGCTTGAATCCAGAGCCTTGCACATGCTGAGCAAGTACTGTACTATGAACTATATCTCTAGCATATGTGTGTGCACTCACACACAGACACACACACACACACAGACACACACACACACAGACACACACATACACATGTAGGAACACATGAAGGGAGATGTGGAGGGAGGAAGGTAGGGAGAGACAAGATTCTCTTGGAAATTTTCTTGGCTTAATTTTAAATATTAATCACTTTTGACACGCTCTGCATCCTCAGATGGGCATAGAGATTACCTGAGCCCTGAGAACACTCCCTGAGACACAAACCTGAACCAGGGAAGCTGTTCTCCATCTCTTCTTTAAAGCCCAGAGCCCAACTTAGAATGTAGACATCAGAGCCGGCGTTTTCATCCTCATGAGGGGCTTTTAAACCCCAGTGCTGTTGTTTTAGAATGTGAATTAAATTAGTCATGTTTGCATTTAGAGACATCAAACAGTCCCATGCCAACCTTGAAGACCTGAAGGATGCCTTAGGGTAAATTACTACTATACTGTTAACACTATAATAGCCTATTAGTGTAGTGCTTACATTCTCAAGCGCCCACTGTATGTGTGAGACACTGGCTTAGGCCCCTCTTACATATTAGCACTTAGTCTTACAACAGCCTCTCGAGGCATGTATTCATTCTCACTTAAAAGAGATCACGTGTAAACAGTTTTCCCAGAGGCACGCAGCTAGTAGAGCCTGGTATTTGAATTGAGATCCGTTGAACTGAAAGCTGGGGTTGTTTTCTTGTTTTCCAGATTCTTCTAACCCAGTGTTTCTCAACTCTCCTAACCCTACAACCCTTTAATATAGTTCCTCACGTTGTGGTGACCCCAACCATGGAATTATTTTGTTACCGCTTCGTAACTGTCATTTTGCTACTGTTATGATCATAATGTATCTGATATACAGGATATCTGATATGCGACCCCTGAATAGCCCTCTGCAAATGTTCTCTGTCTTCCTCTGGGTGGAGACTGGAGTGTGCAGAGGCAGAGAGGGCAGGTGCAGATATGGTTTAGGTGAGGGAAGATGGAGCACAGACTGGGGTGGTAAGCAGGCCTGTGCTGGAAGTGGTGAAATGTTTGCTACCCCATCCTGAGCCTTTCTTTCCTGCTGTCCACATGCAACCTCAGAGGACCCATTTACAGTTAAGAGCATGCCCATGGGAACTGAGTCAGTAGGATACTATGCACAGAAGCTAATCTTTGAGATAAGCCTGGGTGCCTGTACACAGAAAAATGTGGTATATATACACAGTGGAGTTTTATTTAGCACAGATAAGAATAAGCTTAGGTTATTTACAGGAAGATGGATGGAACTGGAGCTCATATTAATCATAATGAGGACACAGAAAGATGAAAATATTTTCTCTCATATGTCGTATATGCATATAGACATGTGGATAACATGAGAATAGGAGGAGGACTATCTGGGAGGAGGGGGAGCAGAGTACTGGAAGGGGAGAACTGAGGGGCGGGCAGCAGGTGGGTGTAGTGGGGGGAGTTAATATAGTCAAAGGCATGATGGTCCTGAACCAAATGTCATTATGAGGGGAGGCTGTAGCTTAGTTGGTGGAGTGATTGCCTAGCATGCTTGAAGTCCTTGGTTCAGTCCCTAGCACTGCATAAACCAGGTGTGGTGGAGCACACCTGTAATCCTAGCACTTGGGAGGACCCGGTATCCAGAGCCATCTCTGGTTACATACTAAATTGTAGGCAAGCCTTATATATACTTCATTATTAAACACATCAATGCCACATAGTGAATGTACACTGTTGGAAAGAAATGAACAAGACACTGTAAGGCAGTGACTGAGCCACCAGGAGAGGTTCCATAAATGATGTTTTCTGTTCCCCCTGGTTAGCGAACACGTTCTTGGTTAAGAGGTTTTCATGTGTTCTTTTAAAAAATATGCCATCAGGGCTGGGGAGATAGCTTGGTCAGTTAACTGCTGGCAGGCCCTCCATTTGATCCTTAGAAGCCACGTGAAAAAGAGCTGGGAGTTGTGCCACACACTTGTAATCATGGTGCTGGGGAGGAAGGGGCACACGGATCCTGAACAGCCTCGTCTAGCTGTTGCGTTCCCGGCCGATTAAAGACCCAACCTTGGCAGGAGAAATGGTGATGGTCCTCTGGCCTCCACGCGTGTGCCTAAATACACACGAGTCAAGTATTGGTCCCTAAAAGATGGCCTTTGGATGCTAGATACAAGGGAGAAAGTCACTCATTCTAATATGCTAATATGCTGTCATTGGATTTTCTCCTGGAGTTTTCAAAGGCTTGAACCAATTTTGAACTCACTGTGTAGACCAGGCTAACTGAACTTGCTGTGGTCAAGTCATTCCACTGCAGTCTCCAGGGGGTTATAGGCATGCATTTCCACACGCTATAAATGGGATTTGAGAGAGACAGACAGACAGACAGACAGACAGACAGACAGAGAGACAGAGAGAGAGAGACAGAGAGAGAGACAGAGAGAGAGACAGAGAGAGAGAGACTGTGTGTTCCTTAATGCCAGAGCAAATGTGTAAATAAAAATGTTCCTGTGAGTCACCCCCTTCTTTCTGTGAAGCAGGTATCGTCACTTGTCACAATGTCCCGCACCGTGTAGTGATTTAAACAGCATGGGCTCCTTGTTAAAAGCAGTGGATCTGCATATCTTTTAGTGTGTCTGCAGCTCCTGTGAGAAGACGCTCTTTTGTTTTCTTTAATGCCTTACAAATACTTATTTTTCTTTTCTCTCCTCCCCACCTTGTGGGCTACAGGTTCCCTCGGTGCTGGATGTGACAACTCTGGACAATGCAGGTGTAAGCCGGGTGTGACAGGACACAGGTGTGACCGATGTCAGCCAGGTTTCCATATGCTCACTGATGCTGGATGTACCCGAGACCAGAGGCAACTGTAAGCATCTGCCTTAGTTTAACAACTTGGGGAAAGCGGGGGTTGTTATATCTTCCACTTTCCATCATTGAGGGAAGTCAGGGCAGGAACTGAAGACAGGAAAACGAAGCAGAGACCATGAGGAATACTGCTTCTTGGCTTGCTTTCCAAGTCATGGTCAGCTACCTTTCTTTGCTTCATTTTTTTAAAGATTTATTTATGTGTGTGGAGTACACTGTCACTATCTTCAGACACACACCAGAAGAGGTGCGTTGGACCCCATTACAGATGGTTGTGAGCCACCATGTGGTTGCTGGGAATTGAACTCAGGACCTCCGGAAGAGCAGTCACTGCTCTTAACCGCTGAGCCATCTCTCCAGTCCCAGCTACCTTTCTTATACAGCCCAGACCCACCTGCCTAGGAATGGTATGGCCTACTGTGGGCCAGGCTCTCCTACACCCATTAGGTCTCAAGAAAACGCTCCACAGACTCGCCCACAAGCCATTCTCATGGAGGTAATTCTTCAACTGAGATTCCCTCTTCCCGGGTGTAAGTTGACAACCAAGATTAGTTGTCGTAGCATCCTTATTCCACCATTGCTGTTACCAAGGGAATAATGACACCCACGACCACAAATACTTTTGTGACTTCTTCATGTGAGGTTCTCTAATTTTATCATTATACAAACACTAAGCAACTGGGATTATCATTGCACTCATCTAATAAGATATTTAAACCATGAAAATTTTAAGTGCCCAATGCTACTGGTGATGATGGACCTGGTTTGGAAACCCAGAGATTTGGCACCTGGGTGCATGTATTTGACTTTCCTTGGTGAGCTAGGAGGGACACAGAACCTTCCACGTTCCAACCAGGGACCCATCGGACCTCAGCAAACTTTGTGTAGAAGATTTTTTTTTTTCTGCTTGACTGTCGGTTCCTTTTGTTTGAAACATCTGCTTTCCCTCCTCAGATTCTTTTTGAAGGAAGACCCAGATTGTCTTCTTTTAATGTACACTGTATATCATACAGCAATTGCAGAGGTACAGAGCTTAGGGGTTTCAGGGGGAGCCTGGTGGTGAATAATTCACAGAAAGGTATTGGTAGAGGAATCTCTGAGACCCAGGGAAAAGCTAGCTAAACCCTCTGGGCTTAACCTGCTTCTTCTGCCGGCATCCGCAGCCTGCCCGATGTTACTGGTCGTGGTGAACCCTAGACTTCACCTGCTCTTGTTACTTTTCCTGACTTAGCAAACCCCTGATTGCCTTTCTAGACTTAACCTGCTTAGTTAACCAGTTTTTATTAATTTTCTAACTTTAACTTGCTCTTAATTATTGCTTTTCTAGACTTCACTGTTCTTACTTACTTGCTTGAGTTGCTTCTAAGCATTGTCTGTTTTGGAGGAAAAGATAACACCGCTCACATGAGGGTAACAGTTGCAAATGTTCCAACCACTGACTGACTTCCAGCCACCTGTCCCCATACCTCAGCCCATAAATCTCTCCAAACTCATTTCCACATATGGCTATGTCTGGAATAAACTCTTCTGCAAGACTTGTCTTTCCAATGATTGTCAGACTGCATGGCAGGCAAAACAAGCTTGATTTGGTAATAACCTGGCATGTCAGCCAGGAGCAAAGTCCAAATAGAAGTCTGGCCAGCGGTTCATTAGCTGTTTGCTGGTATTGAAATATTGTTGATGAGTCTAGGCAGCTGTCTGGGCCACTTGTCTCAAGGACTGTCCCCAAGACCTTTCCTGGTTTGGCACTTTTAATGTTTTATTCATTGCTTTGCTATTGCAGTAGAGAAACTGTGCGCTAGGAATGTGTATGGTTTGGTGAATGACTTCAGTTACTAGCTTCTCTCCTCCTCCTCCTTCCCTTCCTACTCTTCCTCCTCCTCCTCCTTCTCTTCCTCTTCCTCCTCTTCTTCCTTCTTTCTCCCTGGTTTTTTTTTTTTTTGCTTTTTGTTTGTTTGGGGTTGTTGTTGTTATTGTTGTGTGTTTTATTGTTTTTGTTTTGAGACAAGGTCTTCTTGTGTAGCTCAGGCTGGGTTCAAATGATCCCCCTGCCCCAACCTCCACAGAACTGGGGTTATAGGTATGAGTGTTAACACCCAGTTTAAAATGTCCTATTTCTCCTTCCCTCTGGTTTGGCCTTTACTGTGAGGATCCTGGTTTGGGGACACAGATAGTAGAAAAAAGATGGCGCACCTCTGTCCACAACTCCACTTGGTTCTGTTTGGTCCCTGAAGTCTGATTCTGGGTTCAGCACTAAGAACAAGAAATGCATGCTCCTGGTCTGCTGTTTACAGCAGTGGAAAATGTTAATTCTGACTCCGAATACAGACCGTCAGATACAGGCCTTCAAACCTAGATGACCTTAAGCTGTGGGTTCATGGAAAGCAAAAATATGCTAATTGTCTAATACCTTAGAGCTACAAAATTCTTTAAACTTCAGAGAAAACTTATATGAAATTAGACCTTGATAACATCACCTCCCTGACACCCCTATTTACAGTCCCTAGCCCAGACAGCTCTGTCCTCCTGGCCTTCCTGGCACTCCCTAGCCACTGTCTGGATTTTCTTTCCTCTGGGCCTTTGCATAGACCCCTCTCTTCTAGCCGCCCCTGGCCCTTTATATCAGTTTCTCATTGCTCTCCTGATTCCCACACTCTAGCCACAACCCCTGCTTTGAAGGAATAGTGTGTGTGGCATTCAGTCCGTTTCCTACAAAGCTATGAAGCACTTCGGGGGCTCCATGCCTCAGGTCATCTCCTCCAGGGCCCACCCTTCTTCCCCCCACCGAGCACATATGAGTCTACTCTTATTTTGGCTCTCTCGTTTGCCATCAACATTTGGTTTTTCCTCTTGCTAGAGTTTTATCTCATTCATAGCTGGGTTCAGCGCCTGTAGCTGAGCAAGGGGAAGAGGCACCATGGAGTGTTTCAACATGGCTGCCATTATAGACCACTGCTGTCGCTGTAGCTGTGCCTGTATCTGCCCCACCATGAAACCCTAAGAATCAGGGATGTTTCATATTTCTCGCCGGGACCCTGGTTCTTTGAGCAGTAGACACTGAGAACATGTGTGCCGGTTGACCTGGATAAGTACTATGGAGGAGCTGAAAGACAAAGGCTGGAAAGGGATCCTGGATGTGAGCCTGGTTAGATCCAGCATTGACTGGATGGGGAATGTGAAGGTGAAGGAGTTCAGCAAGCTTCAGGTTTGTGCGGTTTGGACGGGGTCGTAAGACAGCCGGAGGGGAACATTGTTCACTCTTTCTCCACTTTAAGGTCTTCGAGAAGAGTTTCATTACTAGGGAAGAGCAAGCAGCTTTGGTTTTAGACTGATGAGGTAGATGCGTGAGTGTGTGCCAAAAAGAGTTATGGGAACCAGAGGGAGTCCTGAGACAGAGAGGCTGTGTCAGGATCAGATGATAACTCTGGTGCCTTCAGTAGGAGTCTTACCACCAAGGCAAAGAAAAGTCAGGGAAATCAGAAATTCCATTCCTAGACATACATGCGCGGTAGATGAAAATGGATAAAATGCACAAAACCTTGCGTGCTGAAGTGTATGCAAACATTATTCATCATCGCTAAGAACTGGGAACACACCAAATATCTACTAGCTAATGAACAGATAAGCAAATTATGGTAAATCCATATGATGGGATTATATTCAGCCATCAGGAGGATAATATACTCTGTGATATGACTTGGGCAGACCTTGAAAACTTATGGTATGTGAAATAAGTCAGTCACAAATGGTCACATATGGTTTGATTTCAATGATAAGAAATATCCAGAGTAGGCAATCTAATGAGACAGAAAGTATATTAGTGGCCTTATCTGGCTGGGGGTCGGAGTTAAGAGAGGGTGTGGCTTGGCTCTTTTAGGAACAATGAAAATGTTTGAGATCTGTGCTTTTGTGATAATGGTCATACGACTTCTGAGAACTGATTACAAAGCAGTGAACCGTTCACAGTTTGCGGGTGAATTCCATGGTATATGGATTATATCTCAGTAGAGGCCTTACCAAATGGAAGACCCTGAACAGACTGCAGTATGGGTGCATAGACTCTGACATCCTAAAAGACATTGTTGAGTTAGACTATCTAGAAATAAACTATGGGGCTGGGGAGATGGCTCAGTGGTTAAGAGTGGTTAAGACTGCTCTTCCAAAGGTCATGAGTTCAAATCCCAGCAACCACATGATGGCTCACATGAGATCTGATGCCCTCTTCTAGGATATCTAAAGACAGCTATAGGGAGCAAGCAGGGCCAGAGTGAGAAGAAAAAGTGTCTGAAGACAGCTACAGTGTACTTACATATAATAAACAAGTCTTTAAAAAAAAAAAAGAAAGAAATTATGTATTTATTTAAAAAAAAACAAAAAACAAAAAACAAGCCATTTAGTAATGATCTTGACCTGCACCCTAGCAGTAGAGTTCAGCGTGGATGTGAATGGCGGTGGGAGGCCGCTTGCTCGGGCCATTGACTTTTGTATGTATGACTGTGAAGTGCTGGAAACCAGCTCCTAACTTTCTTCTTCTTTTGGTTTGCTCAGAGATTCCAAGTGTGACTGTGACCCAGCTGGCATTTCTGGACCCTGTGATTCTGGCCGATGTGTCTGCAAACCGGCCGTCACTGGAGAACGCTGTGATAGGTCCGTGTGAACCGTGCTCCGCCCCCCACCCCACCCCACCCCACCCCCAAGGCATGAGGGACAGTGCTCTGGCACCTGGCATTAAAGAACGAATCCGCCAAGAACAATTATGGGAAGTGGATTCTGAACAAATGTTGAGGACTTCTTTCTTCCTGTCCTCAAAGGCCGATCTTAAAAAACAAACAAACAAACAAAAAAAAAACATTCATTGGGGTCCATCCTCTGCTTTGGGTCCCTTCTGTTTGTTTTTCCTGTGACAGAGGCAGAGAGCCCCAGAGAGTCCCCTTGGCAGCTGACTGGGACTTCCGGGTGCTTAGATGCTAGGTAGTATGCAATAATGAGATCATGTGACTGAAGTGGGTCTTGGGAAACGCCTGGCCTAATTAAACACGTTGAGGAAAATCCTTGTAACAGGGACCATGGCAGTCTATGGCCATACATAACCATTGTGTACCGAAAAGGAACCGCCCCAGGGAGGGGACGATAGTTACACGCACGCACACGAATGGGGCAGCGCGTCAGAGCCCTTTGGGCCCGAGCCCTGTTGGGGCAGGTGGAGCAGTGAGGAGTCATTGGCCCTCAGTTGCTGCCTCAGGACATCCCTTGAGTCCAAACTGTCTTCCGACTAAAGTCTCCTCTCCCCTGAGATGGCTGTGAGCGGAGGGGCTGTGAGGGTGGCCTCGCAGCTCAAAGCCTGCCTCTCAGTTCCTTAAAAGAAAGCAAGCATTTTCCTGGCATCCTGCCAAACACTTCTACCTGGGTGAAGGAACTGCAGAGTGCATTCCTAGCCTGTGTTCTCAGGGTTTTTTTGGTTGTTTTTTTTTTCTTTCCTGCTGAAGAAAGAGAAATAAATAGCTTGAATGTTAAGAAAGCAGTCACATTTTCAAAGCCTTGTGTACATTGTGGGGGGAGGCACCCTGGAGAGATGGCTCATCAGTTAAGAGTACTTGATGCTCTCTGTCAGAGGGTCCCCACCTGGGATTCCTGCATCCGCGTCCAGTGGCTCACAACCGCCTGAAACTCAGACACACACACACACACACACACACACACACACACACACACACACACACAATTTAAGACAGTCTTACTCTTTAACAGAGGCTGGGCCTAAACCTCATTATGTAGCCAGGATACCCTTGAAGTCATAGCAATCTTCCTGCCTCATCCTCCCAAATGCTAGGACTATACTACTTCCAGCTGGAAAGCCATTTATTTATTTATTTATTACCATTTTAAGACGTGGTTTAGACCTTGCTACAATAGCAGAGGGCGACCTTGAACATCTGATCCTCCTGCCTCTATTTCCCAGGTACTGGGATTACAGGCATGTGCCACTAAGCCTGTCTTTGGAAGCCTTTTTAATTCTAGAATATGAAACAAAGTAGGCAGCTTCATAAAGCAACAATTGCCATCACCACAATTAGTGGATCTCTGCTGACAATATTGTATCCCAGTGACATCAGTGGAGTGGCCATCGCTGGGCAGTATGCCTGCCGATCATCCTTGCTTTTCTTCATCATTTGCCATCCCTCAGCATCCTAAAGACTTTCAGTTGCACATGGTTCTGTTTCCACCTTCATCCTTCCCTCTCTGTGGGTTTGAATCCTGCCTCAGCCCTTTTATCCTCCCCACCCAAAAACATCAGAAAAAAATTCCTCTCTGAGAAACTCTCTATCTTCAGGGGGGAATAAATGAAGGAGTAGACATAAGGTGCCTACGGGGCTGTTCCTGTCTCGTGTGGAGAAAACGGGAGCCTTTTTTCCTGAAGCCTCAGAGCTCGGCCTTGCCTGGAAGTTGTCCAAAGGGAAGCTGCCCGAGGGCTTGGGCTGGGAGCAGGGCTGGAATGCCAACCAGCAGTTGGCTGCTTTAGGGAGTCTCCAGATTTCTTTTATCTTTGTTACTGGCTCTTTCCACTATGGGCCAGGACTAGGTTATGACGAACATGGTGCTAGTAAATACTCCAAGGTCTTAGGGATTGGGACAGTTGAATAGGTGCTGAGGTAAGAGCCTTGTCTTTCTGGTCCCTACTTCCCCTCCATCAATCGCTCCAGGGCAGGTCTGCTCTGCATAATCCTGTCACATCCCTCCCTACACTACCCACCCACCTCCATCCATCACCGAGGATGGGTCAGTAATCAGTTCTCCAGACTACCAAGGTTCTAGAAGGCAGATAGAGAATACTCTGGTTTGTCATGGTTTGTCATGTATGTGTTTGGGTGAGGGTGAGGGCTGGGATTCCCTCTCTGGTGGTCTGGAGCGGAGGTCGGATATAAACCTGGCCATTTTCCTCCCTCTGGCAATTAATAGTGCCAAGTGGGAGAGAAAGCAGAAGAGGCTGAGTCAGCCAGGGCATTTTCTGGAAATAAGAAATAATAGTGTAGTCCTCACTTCTACAATTCTGCTGCAGGTGCCGACCAGGCTACTATCATCTGGACCGGGCAAACCCTGAGGGTTGTACCCAGTGTTTCTGCTATGGGCATTCAGCTAGCTGCCACACCTCTGCTGACTTTAGTGTCTACAAAATCACCTCAACTTTCAATCAGGGTAAAGTATCTCAACAAAGGGTTTTACTTTTTTTTTTGTTTTGTTTTGTTTTGTTTTAATTTAGCATTGTACAAAGATCTGTGACTTGTGTTTAGGACAGTGGCTTCCCAGTCACAGGATGGCTTCTCAAGGCATGGCTAGTCCACCTCCCAGGTCCTGGAATCACAAAGCTGTCCCATCACACCTGGCTCAATTTTGTAACAGGGATCGAACCCAGGACCACGTGTATGCTAGGCAGATACCTTCCCAGCTGAGCTACATCTCTAGCCCTCTTGTATTATTTATTTTTTAATGTACATTATTTTGTTGGGTTAAGACAAACCATATGTTTTAAAAAATTACAGCTGAGCAGCATATGAATAATTTAAAAATAACTAAAAAAGAGACAAGCTATTAATATCCCTCTACTTCCCACCCATATCTATTTAAAAACCACAAAGAATTATTCATATGGAAGAGGGGTTTATGAGAACATCTCAGAATCCACACTTACTAATAACATTGTATAGCATCGAGTTAATATATCTCTTAGTCAGCTTGCTTCAGAACACAACAAAAATATTAGAAATTGATATTATTTTAGCTAGTTTCAATTTTTGCCTCACTCCATTAAGGCCAGATCTTGTTTTAGTAAGCATGATAAAAACCACAAATTGCAGGTAGGTGAGAACAAGCCTTGAATCATAAGCCTGAATCACAGGAGTCCAAAGATAAGAGCCAGACGGAGATAAGGCAAAGGACCGTCGAGAGGGCTGGGGGTGAGTGCACTTGCCACCAAGCCTGAGGACCTGAGTTTGACTCCTAGGACCCTCATAGTGGTGGAAGAGGCCTGACTGGGACAAGTTTTATACACACACACACACACACACACACACACACACATGTACCTACACTGTAGCATGCACACACACATACTGTGGCATGCATACACACACACCTACACTGTAGCATGCGCATTCGAGTGTGCACACACACACTGTGGCCTGTGCACAAGCATACACACACACTGTGATATGATACACAAATGTACTCACACTGTGGCATGCACACACACACATACACACACACACACACTGTGGCATGTGCACACACATACACATGAAATATTTTTACAATATATATATTTTTAAAAAGGCAACGCTGCTGAGGACAAGGGCTGGTGGATAGGAATGATTGGGAATTCTGAAAACTGTAAAAGTTGGCAATAAAAATGCTAAGAAAACCCCTTTCTACTCCTGGGGCTTTTGCCTTGCCTAATTCAAAGGACTATGGGAGTGGTCTCAGAGCCATGTGTCATTGTCGTGCAGATGCGGATGGTTGGAAGGCGGTTCAGAGAAACGGAGCACCTGCAAAACTCCACTGGTCACAGCGCCATCAGGACGTGTTTAGTTCCGCCCGAAGACCAGACCCCGTCTACTTTGTGGCACCTGGTATGTGAGGGGTGATTTCTGCAGAAGCCAACTGATAGGATGACAGAGTCAGGAGAGAAAAACTCTGTTGGAAAATGTGATGTGGGACTCATCCCTGTCACTGGGGCTACAGCAGCTCCAGTAGACAACTGGAGCTTAGGCCCAGTCTGATAAGTCACGATGTCTGACACTGTAGAGCCATCCAGGAATCCTGGAGCTCAGCCCTGCTGGGATCCCTCCATACCCCACCCCCCACCCCCCATTAGCCAAATGAGCAGCTTTTAGATTTCCCATCAGAGCATGAAGCCAAACTTAATAGGTCAATTAAGAAGCAGACACAAAGCATCTCTTTGAAAAGCTAAAACGTTTAATTAATGTGTATGTATGTCTGTATGTAGGAATGTACACATGTGTGCAGGGTCCCTCAGAGGCCAGAAGAGGGTGTTGGGTCCCCTGGAGCTGTAGCTATAGGAGGCTATGAGCCATACAATATGTGTGCTAGGAAACTGAACTCGGGTTCTCTGGAAGAGCATGAAGAACTCTTTAACTGCTGAGCCATCTCTCCAGCCCCAAAGCACGTGTTAAAACTTTAAAATATTATTAGTGATCTGAGTGACAAAGGTCTGGCTGGAATTTGAATCCTAGTTCATAACCATTAGCAACTGAGCACTTCCCAAGCAAGTGTTTCCTTTTTAACGTCTCTGAGCTTTAGTCCTCTCGGCTATTGAATGAGAGTGGGCATGCCGATAGTCAAGAATTATTGTCATCAGATATGGGCAGAGCTGGGGAGATGGCTTAGCCTGGACGTGCGGCGCAAACATGACGACCTGCATTTGAACTCACGGGGAAAGCTGGCGATTGTGGCACATGCCCAGCCCTACATCAGTAGGGACATGAGAATCCCTGGGGCTTGCTAGCCAGACACTTGCCAAATCGGTGGGTTGCAGGTTCAGTGAGAGACTGTGTTTTAAAAAAAAAAAAATGAAGGTGAAAGTGATTGAGGAGGACATTCAACATGATATCCAGCCTCCACGTGCCTGTTCACATGCATGCACATGCATCCATGTTCATCTGTACATACACATAGACACATGCACACAAATAAGATGTCTGCTAAGCGTTTGCTAAAATAAAAAACATATAGAACAAACGTCACTCTGGCTGTGTTGCCTTGGATCTTTGTCCATCAGACTGTCTATAATGGTCATGTCATGAGCCATCTAATAGGTAGAATTATCTTATGTTAAGGCTCCTTTGGAGCTACTTACACAGCCAAAATATCACACCCATATCCCATGACATGACTGACCCTTCTATTGGGGTGGTTTGGGATGGAAGGTTGGGTAGATTACATAGGACTCCAACAGAAACTGACAATATTAATTTAATTCGTTTTTGCGTTTGCCTTCCCAAGCAGTGTCACTGATCTTTTCAAAAATCCATTTCACAGCCAAATTTCTCGGGAATCAGCAAGTGAGTTACGGGCAGAGCCTATCTTTTGACTACCGCGTGGACAGAGGAGGTAGACACCCATCTGCCTACGATGTGATCCTGGAAGGTGCTGGTCTACAGATCAGAGCTCCTCTGATGCCGCCGGGCAAGACACTTCCCTGTGGGATCACAAAGACTTACACATTTAGGTAAAAAGAGGCCACAAGCACATCAATCAGCTCGAGCCATGTTGTTTGTTCATGTGTTCATCCTGGCTCTCATCCAGCCAGTAGGTTTTCCTGAGCCATGCGGGTTACTAGGCATGGTGTTACATGCAGAAACAGGACACTGTTCCTTCCCTCCAGTAGCTGGTAGGTTCACGGGCATGGGAAGAAAATGATGTACAGTCAGTTGGGTGACTGAGATAACAGGGTGAACACAGGTATTCTGAAGACACATAAGAGGTACAGCTGCACTGGGGTGATGGAGAGACTTGTCCCAAGAAGGTGAGACAAGTATGGAAGGCAGTCTTGATGGGAAGGAAGAGGGCGAGGTCAGCAGGCAGAGGAAATGTACTTGGAATCATCAGTAGTTGAATTCCAGTGGCACAAGAAGTTGGGTGAGGAGTGTGGGGAGGACTGAGGTCAAAGAAAAACTGCTGCAAGTGACCTTGCAGAGCCTGGCCTCATCCTATAGAAAGTGACTTTGGAACATATGGACACAATAATTTAAAGTTTTTTTCAGTTTCTGTGTGTGTGTGTGTGTCACGGGGTGTGCACATGTGAGTCTAAAAGAGGATGTTTGAACCCCTGGAGTTGGAGTTAAGGCAATTGTGAGCTACCTGATGTGTGCGGTAGGAACTGAACTCCGGTCATATGCAAGTGCGGTATATACTAAGCTATCTCTCCATCCCAAATTCTATACATATATGGTCTCACCTGCCCGTGGATGTCCTGGAACTCAAGAGATCTGCCTGCCTCTGCCTTACAAATGCCCAGCATAATTTGAAAAAAAAAATCCTTTTTGTATGTGTGTGAGTCTGTGTAAGTGTATGATGTATATGTATGTACATTTGTGTGTGTGAGTGTGTCTGTGAAGGTATATGATATGTGTACATGTTTGTGTGAGTGTGTATATATAGGGATATGATATGTATATATACGTGTGTGTGTGTGTGCATGTGAAGTTCAACAGACAACCTCAGGTATCAGCCCCACCTTCCACTTCATCTGAGACTAGCTCTCTGTGCTGCTTGCAGTGACTTATGCTTAGCCTGCCCTCAAGCTTCCGCAGATCCTCCTGTCTCCACCTCCCATCCGGCCATAAAAGCCCTGTCATTACAGGCATGTGCTTCTGCACACAACTTGACAAGAAAGTAGGTCTCTGTGCCTGCACAGCAAGCACTTTACCTACTGAGCTATTTCCCCAGCCCTGGGTAAAGCTTTTAACTGGACCAGCAGAAGACATTCACAGTGGATGAGTAAAGGAGTTTGGGGGCCAATAGGAACAGAGAGAGGTAGACTCAGACTGCCTGGGGGCCAATAGGAACAGAGGGAGGTAGACTCTGCCTGGGGGCCAATAGGAACAGAGAGAGGTAGACTCTGCCTGGGGGCCAATAGGAACAGAGGGAGGTAGACTCTGCCTGGGGGCCAATAGGAACAGAGGGAGGTAGACTCTGCCTGGGGGCCAATAGGAACAGAGGGAGGTAGACTCTGCCTGGGGGCCAATAGGAACAGAGGGAGGTAGACTCAGACTGCCTGGGGGCCAATAGGAACAGAGGGAGGTAGACTCAGAGCACCCGCCCACTCAAGCTAAGTGCTTAATTAACTGAGTGCTACTTATCTTGCTGCCGTGGACACCCTTCCCGACTGCATTCTCACATCCTTGGCTTAGTGAGCTTATTCTTTGGGGTTCAGTTTACACGCTTTCTTTGTCTGAGCTTTCTCTGAACCCCAGGCAAAATTACAGACCTCATGTGTTCCCACGGTGTTTTGCTTGTGAATCGCAAACAGCACTCACTGTATTGAATTATTCTGACTCCAGTGGCTGAATCTTAATCATTTCTGCCTGGTTTCCTTTTTCCCCAATCCCATAATTTCTTTCCCAGGCCAAGGACATAAGTCAACTTTGATTTTTCTTTTATTCCTTTTACTAATTTACTCATTTGTTGTAGTGCTGGGATTAAATGCGGGGCTGCATATATGGTGGGCAAGTGCTCTACCACTGATTTGCAACTCCAATCTCACAACCACATTTTATTCAATCAACCAGTCAGTGAATGAAATGGAAAGGTCTTTCTTATAGTCAATATTCTAGGCAAAGAAACCTGAAGGTTAATACAGAGGTACAGGCACCACGGTGTTCATTCTGATGGCAGCTGCAGCACGTGATAGGCACTTGCCTGGCGCCTGTGAGGCCTGGGTTTGATCTCCTGCACTTACAAGAGGATTCCGGGGAGGGCAAGGGTATGGACAGATGGAAGGAATCAGTGAAACGTGCCAAGGTCACAAGTAAATCCCTTAAGAACAAAGCCTAGATTGAACAGTAACTTTCCAGGGCTGGAACTTGGAGAAGTGAAGTATGTCTGGTATTGGGTTATGCGATGGCTAAGAATACCGTGTGTCTGAGGGCTTGGGGCCAGCTTTTGCAGTGATCCCTGGAAATACATGCACTGACACACCCTCCACTGCTTCCTGTGGGATTCGCCCTTCCATGGAGAGAGAAAACTCCAAATTTAACTGTTGTCACCTACTCGGACATAATTTGTATCAGATAGCAATGTGGCGTGACTTGAATTTGTAAGCATCGAAAAATGTTCAATTCTGCAGATTGAATGAACATCCAAGCAGTCACTGGAGCCCCCAACTGAGTTATTTCGAATATCGAAGGTTACTGCGGAACCTCACAGCCCTCCTGATCCGAGCCACATACGGAGAGTACAGTAAGTGACCAGGAAAGCAAACGACCTCATCCCTGGTTTTAGCTTCATCTGCTTCAGAGATCTACGGATAGGCTATGGTCAGGAAGATAAGATAACTTGATGGGTTTTACTCAGAAATCCTGAGTCTGTGTTTTATATTCTTTTTTTCTAAAGGGAATGTTTCTCTAGCGAGAGGTCAGCTCTCATGAAAAGTAGATGATACTTCTTTGCTAAGAGACCCTTTAGTTCAGTTATGTGGAGGGGACAGTCTACAGCTAATGGACATATCCTCTGTTAATTCCCTTTTGTAAACTTCCTATGCTGGGCCTTCTTATCCTACCTACAATTATTTAAAGGGAGGTGCTTCACACTTCTAAACACTGACCAAAGAAGGGTGGCTGGCCTGCAATGTCCATGTCCCCAGTGCCCCAGATACAGCAGAGAGTAGGGAGGATGACATCTAATAGTTTGCTGAACTGTTACTATTTCCCAGGTACGTTATGCCAGGTGGCGTCTCATGTAATTCTCACAACAAACCGGGAGGGGTAGATAATACTGTCACCTCTCCTGTAAACTGAGAACATGAAGTCTGGAGAGATCAGGGAATTTGCCAAATTCACACAGCTAATATGGGTTCAGCCACAATCTCAACCCAAGTTTTCCCGATTCCAGAGTACAGACACTGACTGCTATAGCTGTCCATGTACCATGATGTGTGATCACCACCTGATAAAGAAAATAAAACCCTGGGTGCTCTTGAACTAGTCATGGTAAACCAGGCTGGCCTTGAGTTGGCCAAGATTCTCCTGCCTCTGCTTCCTCGTGTGCTGGGACTACAGGCCTGAGGAAGCCACCACACTCAATTGTGTTTTTAGACCTTGCCACTTCTAATGTCTTTTTTTATTGCAGGTACAGGGTACATTGACAATGTGACCCTGATTTCAGCCCGCCCTGTCTCTGGAGCCCCAGCACCCTGGGTTGAACGTTGTGTATGCCCTGCTGGGTACAAGGGACAGTTCTGCCAGGAATGTGCTTCTGGGTACAAAAGAGATTCGGCAAGACTGGGGCCTTTTGGCGCCTGTGTTCCCTGTAACTGCCAAGGGGGAGGAGCCTGTGATCCAGACACTGGTGAGTGAAATGACGTCTGGACCAGGTGTCTCCAGGTAGAGGTGGAAGAGTGGGTCTCCCGTAGAAGCAAGGGCAGAGGGGGAAGAAATATCACACCTGAATTCACTCAGGCGGTGGGGAAAGAATGGGGAGCGTGGGACTGAGGTCAAGGGAGACGGACATGGTGACAGTACACTTGACCTCTTTCATTATGGAAATGCCATAGGAGTGTGAGCGAAAGGTGCCAGGTTACAGGAAATGATTGTCATGCTCTGTACAAAGTGTGTGTGTGTGGGGGGGGTTGGTGTTGAGTTGCAGGAATTGTGTGGGGAGATCAAAGGCGATTTAGGCTCTAAATGAGGGTGGTGACCAAATGGTGTGACCATGAAGGACAGGGGAACAGTGCTATGCTACGGACAGTGAGGATATGTGTGTCTAATTGAATGTGATGGATGAGGCTGAGATCCAAGGTGGTGACCACGTTTCTATTTGATTCAAGGGTGAGGATGAACGTTGGTGTTCAGATGTTGGGGGAGGCTCTGGGAAGGCTGGGGCCTCTGTGTCTGATCCCCACATTCCATCTACACTGACAGAAATATGCCGTGTCTTCCTTCTACACCCCAGGAGATTGCTACTCAGGGGACGAGAATCCTGACATTGAGTGTGCTGACTGTCCCATCGGTTTCTACAATGACCCACATGATCCCCGCAGCTGCAAGCCATGTCCCTGTCACAATGGGTTTAGCTGTTCAGTGATGCCTGAGACAGAGGAGGTGGTGTGTAACAACTGCCCCCCTGGGGTCACAGGTATGACCGACACCCTGTTCTTCCCTCGGCTTCCTGTCCTGATGCTGCAGGCATGTGTAAATAGCTCCCATTCTGGAGAATTTCTGGAGAGTTCTAGTGCAGGCTAATGTAAATGCACACATTCTAGAGATAGGTGTATGTGGTGTCTGAGCTGTGACCTTGGATTGATCAGGGGCTGGTGCGGTTATGGAGGGAAAAGCATAGTGCTGGTTTGCTGACAGTCTTGTGCATTTATTTAGGGAATGAAAGCTTCAGACTAAGTATGTGGTCAAAGTCCCCCTGCCCCTCCAGGATGTTCTGTAGCCCAAGCTGGCTTGAACTTAGTATTTGAGGATGACCTTAAACTCCTTTTGAAAAAAAAATTATTTGTTTTTAATTATGTGTTTGGGGGTGGTCTCTGTACATGAGTGCAGGTGCCCACTGGGTGGACAGAAGTCATTGGATGCATGCCCTGAAGCTAGTCATAAGTAGTTGTGAACAATCTCATATGGATGCTGGGAACCGAACTTAGGTCCTCTATGGGAGCCGAAAGTGCTGTTAGCCACCAAGCCATCTCTCCAACCCTGACCTTGAACTCTTGGTCTCTTGACTCCACCACCCAAATGGAGTATAGATATGGTTTGTCATCATATCTGCTTTTCTGCAATCCTTGGGGGGTCAAACCCAGAGTTTTGTGCATGCTGGGCCAGTAATCTACCCTCTGAGTTACATTCCTAGACCTAAGTAATCTACCCTCTGAGTTACATTCCTAGCCCTAGTTTATGTTATTTTCAAATGAGCTAGGATAAGAAGGAAAACAGTTACCTCTGAGTCTCTTCAATCTGAAAACTAAACATTCTGCAGCAGCATTGGTGTCATTGAAATGTCACTGCCTCTGAATTCCTGCTGGCTTTTACCCACCAGCTAATTAAGCCTCTTTGCGGTGCTACAATATTCCAGTCTGTGGTGACCATGACCATAAAGTGGCAGTCTCCACCCCTGCCACGTTCATCTGTTCCCGAGGGTAATGTTCCGAGAGCCTGGGAATAATGCATGTCTTAGTTTGGGGTTTTATTGCTGTGAAGAGACACCATGACCACAGCAACTCTTATAAAGAAAAACATTTAATTGGGGCTGGCTTACAGTTTCAGAGGTTTAGTCCATTATCGTCAAGGCGGGAAGCATGGCAGCATCCAGGCAGACCTGGTGCTGGAGAGGTAGCTGAGAGTTCTACATCTGGATCTGTAGGCAGCAGGAAGAGACAATGACGCATTGAGCTTGGTTTGAGCATCTGAAACCTCAAAGCCCACCCCCAGTAACACTTCCTCCAACAAAGCCACACCCACTCCAACAAGGCCACACCCACTCCAACAAGGCCACACCTCCTAATAGCGCCAATCCCTATGAGTCTATGGGGGATTTTCATTCAAACTACCACAGGGTATCTGCCTGCATCTCCTACCAAGTACCTTAGGCCTCTTTCTGGTTCTGCTGCCCATGGGAAACAATCTGGTCAGGGCTGACCACATGTTCCTTTCTTCCTTTCCAGGTGCCCGCTGTGAGCTCTGTGCTGATGGCTTCTTCGGGGATCCCTTTGGGGAACGTGGCCCAGTGAGACCTTGTCAGCGCTGCCAGTGCAACAACAACGTGGACCCCAGTGCCTCAGGGAACTGTGACCAGTTGACGGGCAGATGTTTGAAATGTATCTACAACACAGCTGGTATCTACTGCGACCAGTGCAGGGCCGGTTACTTTGGAGACCCATTGGCTCCCAACCCAGCAGACAAGTGTCGAGGTAGGACTACACCCCAGACAAATTATGCACCCTCTTTCTCTGTGTACATGTATGTGTGCGTGCATGTGTGTGGCAAGGACAGCTAATATCACGAGACAACTAGTGTCATGACCAGATTGGTACCTGAAGAATGTGCACAGTTCATTCACCTGCCAAAAGACCCATCTCCCTGCACCAGCTTCTAAAAGCAGCATTAAAGACTCTCAAATAGTTAAAACCTGGGTGGGAAAAGTAAAAAAAAAAGGTCAGGTTTACATTCCTGAGTGAAAGAGCAGATAAAGTGGGGCCACATCCTATACCCAACCCCAAGGCAGGTTGGCAGAAAAGAAGCTGCCAGACCTGTCACCGGAGTGCAATAAATGACTCACCACTGAGCCGGAACAAACCCAAGAGGGGAGGGGAGGGGTCTGGTTGTAAAGCAGTTTAAGAGACCCTCTCAGGAAGTCAGTGTGATTATGTACGGAAGGTAACCACAGAAAGCTCTCCCGAGGAGACTCGGCTTCAAAGCAGTTTTCATAGGGGGCTGCTAAGGGCTGCTTCAGATCAAAGCAGGAGTGTGCAGGTGCGTTCCTCAGCTCAGCTCTGCTCTCAAACCTTAGAGTGCACAGCCACGGTCAGCCCCCTCAACATGGACACACAAAGGCTCCACTTAGACATGTGCCTGTTATCAGGTCCTGACACCAGAATGTCTACCTAGAGGTGCTTGAGGCCCCCTGTGACCAGGTGGGGTGGTTCATGCCTATAATCCCAGATTCATGAGGCTAAGGCAGGATGATCCTGAGCTAGAGGCTAGCCTGAGCTACCAAGCGAGACCTTTTTTAAGTAAACAAACACATAAATAGTGCATACATTAAAACTCTTTCATTGTTCTAGATTTCATTAAAATTAGACAATATCCTTTACTCTGCTATGGAGCGCCTGCCGGGTGCCTGCGGTTTGCACCTCAGTACTAAAGTAGCAGCGCCAAATAAGTCCTAGCTCCTGGGGAGTTCATATACCAAAAAGGAAGAGGCATGGGAACTATGCGTAAGTAACGGCAGAGCTCTTAGCTCCGAGAGCTGCATGTGATCTGTAGAGTAGCATCTCTCCCACTGGTACGTCCTTGTCTCCGAAACAGAACCTGGTACAGAGTCGGGCCACTGCCTCCTCCCCTTCCCTGCAGTGGGAAGAACGGAACACTGGCTCTTCTGAGCTCTCATGGCGGATTCCTTTTATTTGGTCTAGGATCTGAGCAAACCCTCTGAGCTCACATTCCTCATCTATAAAACAGAAGACACTGTTTACAGCTGACTTAAAATAGGTCATAAAAAAAAAGTACTTTATAAGCAAAATCAGGGTGCCAGCAAAGTACCCAGTAGGTTTTTGGCACAATGAGAGGAGGAAGATGATAAGCTTCCTGGCATCTCTTCATTCTCGCGCACACACATGGATCACGCTTGTGTGATTCCCTGGGCTTGCTTCTATAGGAATGTGCTTGAGGCCAGAGCCGAGGGCTGATGGATCTGACAGTGTCCGTGTTCTTTTCCCTTGCCGCACCTCCCTTTCTGGGACAAGTTGGGTGGGAATATACATTTATCTGCATCTTATCTCTAGCTTGCAACTGCAACCCCATGGGCTCGGAGCCTGGAGAGTGTCGAAGTGACGGCAGCTGTGTGTGCAAGCCAGGCTTTGGAGGCCTCAACTGTGAGCACGCGGCCCTAACCAGTTGTCCTGCTTGCTACAATCAAGTGAAGATTCAGGTATGCCACCTTCTCCAGCCCCCAGCCCCAGGCAGTCAGACACTGAGTGGCTCTGTGACCTGGTTCTGTCACAGATCTGGAACCCCCAGATATCCTGGGGATGGCCTGGAGATGGGTATTGACATAGAGATAGAGATGATAGAGATAGAGAGATAAATATATGTGTGTATGTATGTATATATGTATGCATATGTGTGTGTATGTGTGTGTTTGTTTGTTTTGTGTGTAAAGAGTGGTGATAGTTCAGCGGATAGAAGCAATCTGACAACCCTGAGCTCAATTCCCAGACCCCACGTAAAGGCTGTAGTAGTGAACCAACTCCCTGATGTCCTCTGACATCCACAAGTATACCCTGCCATGTGTATACATGCACACATGTATGTGCATGTACACGCACTCAAACACAATAAATATAATAAAAACTTTAAAGTATCCTAAAATATTATGTATAATAATTTTATGGTTAGTTTACATTCTCATCTACGCCATTTTTAGTATCTTCTGGCAGATCCAGTCTCACTTGGACTTGTGAATTTGGAGGGGAAAAAGCATTCTAGATTCAGTTCTCAAGGGCTAATGTCTGAAAGTACTTGTGATTTTTCTTTTTTCTTTTTTTTTTTTTTTTGGTTTTTTGAGACAGGGTTTCTCTGTGTAGCTCTGGCTGTCCTGGAACTCACTTTGTAGACCAGGCTGGCCTCGAACTCAGAAATCCACCTGCCTCTGCCTCCCAAGTGCTGGGATTAAAGGCATGCGCCACCACTGCCAGGCACTTGTGATTCTTCTAAGTGACCTGGCCACATGGAACTGGGACTGCCACTCATGTCCCCCAGAGTCTGACTCCTCTTTCATTTGTCCTGGTTTGTTTTGTTTTGTTTTTCAACCTGACAAAAACTAGAGTCATCTGGAATGTGGACCCTCACCTGAGAAAATGCCTCCACCAGACTGAACTGTAGGCAAGTCTGTGGGACATTTTCTTAATTAATGACTGGTGTAGGAGGGCCCAGCCCGCTGTGGGTCAAACCCCTGAGCAGGCAGTCCTGGGCTGTGTAGACAGCAGTCTAAGCATGCAGACTGATGTGGAGAGCAACAGTAAGCCAACAGTGTTCTTCCATGCCATCTGCTTCAGTTTCAGCCTGGAGTTCCCGCTCTGACGTCCCTTTATTATTATGGGCTGTAAGCAGTTAGTTGAAATACTCTTTTTCTCTCCAAGTTGCTTTTGGTTATACTGTTCACCACAGCAACAGAGAGCAAATTAGGACAGCAATGCAGTACGCCTCGGCCTGCTCCAAGAGATGTCCTTATACACCAAGTCTCAGAGCAGATCGTGGTGACTCGGGTGTAATCCCAGCGTGCAGGAGGTTGAGACTATTGCCCAGAGGTTCAGGCAATCCTGGGCTAATTAGTAAGTTCCATATCAGCCTGGGCTACAGAGTAAGACCTTATCTCAAGAAATAAGATGATAAAACTAAACTTTGAACTTCAGAGATGAATATACTTGATGTTAATTACTAATCATTCTTTTCTAGAAGGTACAATAAGGGGAAATTGAACTTCATATGTAGAACACAATCTGGTTTTTAATTTTTTTTTAATTATTTTTTTAAACATGTATGGGTGTTTTGCTGACATGTCTGTCTGTCTGCGTACTTCACATGTGCCTGGTGCCCACAGAGATCCAAAGGAGGCATCAGATCCTTTAGAACTGGAGTTACAGCTGGACAGTGGTGGTGCACGCTTTTAATCCCAGCACTTGGGAGGCAGAGGCAGGCGGATTTCTGAGTTTGAGGTCAGCCTGGTCTACACAGTGAGTTCCAGGACAGCCAGGGCTACACAGAGAAACCCTGTCTCGAAAAACCAAAAAAAAAAGAACTGGAGTAACAGATGGCTGTGAGCCACTGTGTGGGTTGGGGAACTGAACCCAGGTCCTCTACAAGAACAATGAGTGCTCTAAACCACTGAGTCACCTCCTCAGTCCCTCATATTTTTTTTTAAATCTACTTATTAGCCTTTGAAAGACTAGTTTGAGACAGGGTCTCATGTAGCTCAAACTGCCCTCAAACTTACCATATAACCTGAGGATGACTTTGAACCCATGATCTTCTTGCCTCTGTCCCCCAAATGCCAGGATTACAGGTGTTTCCCATCACAGATCTTGCAAAATATCATACATTGTATTTTCATTTTATGTAGTAATAAGAACTGAACCTTGTGTCTGCTGGGCAAGTACTTTAACACTGGGCTATAGCTCTAGCCCCCAGTAGCCTTTCTAGAAATTTCTTGGTGCTAGGCTCTGTTCTTAGCACTTAACAAAAATCAACTCATTCAGCATAAAGAGTAACCACGTGAACAGTATTGTTTTTATTACCCCTATTTAAGATTAGAAGATGACTTGCCAAGGTCACTGGCTAGAGCAGCAGGCCAGGATCCTCACTCCTTGGTCTACTAGCTCAAGAGTCTAGATTTCAACCACCACAACAAATCAAGCATGTCTAGCTATTTTCCCCTACATCTGCTGCAGCCCTGGAGCTGAACTGTGGTCTTACCCTCTCTTCTGATGCCTTTCCTGTGTGCTTTCAGATGGACCAGTTTGCCCAGCAGCTCCAGAGCCTGGAGGCCCTGGTTTCAAAGGCTCAGGGTGGTGGTGGTGCGATCCCCAGTGGGGAGCTGGAAGGCAGGATGCAGCAGGCCGAGCAGGCCCTTCGAGACATTCTGAGAGAAGCTCAGATTTCAGAAGGTGAGGAGGCCAACTGCTTATCAGCTAGGAGATTCATGCTCTAGAAAGCTCTGTGGTATCTGTAGCCTGTCCTTGCCTGGGTGGAGGTGCTGTCTCTGACATTCTCCTGGCACCTGAATGACAGGGTGAAAAACTGTCACGAATATCTGCCGCTGACGTTTTCCTCATTTATCTCTAAGTCATTCAGCTTTGTGGGTTCACTCGGTCATTCTGCCTCAGCCTTGTTTTTTCTCCTTGTGTACAGGGGCTATGAGAGGCCTCGGCCTCCAGCTGGCCAAGGCAAGGACCCAAGAGAACAACTACAAGAACCGCCTGGATGACCTCAAGATGACTGTGGAAAGGATTCGGGCCCTGGGCAGTCAGTATCAGAACCGAGTTCAGGATGCGAGCAGACTCATCTCTCAGATGCGCCTGAGCCTGGCAGAAAACGAAGCTTCCCTGCGAAACACTGTATGCTTGCCTGGTTAGCGTGTATATTCATTGTGGCCATGTTGGATCTCACGACTGCCCCGCAGGTCTCACCGACTGACTCTCTGTCCTGGGTTTCTTGGTCTACCTGGCAGGTAGCTGGGCTTTTCTTCTTTGTCACAGGCCCATCTATGCCTTGTGCCCTTGGTCACCTGCAGTTTTCTGAGGAACTGCATTATACACCCCTCCAAAGTTGATCTCTCTCTAGTCACATTCTCGCAATAGACAGAATCCTGCCTTTCCTCTTTTCTGTAGAACTTAACTTAGTTTGTATTTGTATTCTCGTGCCCTAGTGCATGCAGTATGTGGCTGTTGTATTTGTCTGCTGCATAAATGAAAAAAGAGAGAGAGAGAGAGAAGTGAATTAATGAATGAATAAAATGCAAGAAAGGAAGAAAGCAGAGAGGGGGAAAGAAAGGGGTCTGATGAGGACATGGGACTGAATACGAGGCAGTGAGCTCGTGCCTGTATAACCGGCACACACACCTTGTGTAATTCAAGGTGCAATAGGAGACGTGATTGAGCCCCTTATATTTATGAGTTTGAAGTTTATAGAGTAGCTGGGCCTAGTGGCAAGAATGCCTGCGATCCCAGCACTCAGGAGGCCCAGGCAGGAGCACAGCAAGTTCAAGGTCGGTCTCCTCTCCACTGTGAGCTCCTGGCTCAAACCAACCCAAACAAATAGCAAGGGTGATAGTAAGAATAATACGCAGAGAGGAATAGAGGAATTGGGCTGAGTTTGGTAGAGGCAGGAAGACCAGTCAGAGGCCAGCCCAGGATATAAGAAACCCTGATTCAAAAACAACAGCGATGAATTAAATTAAAAAGGAAATTGAGAGATAATCAGCTAGTAAAGAAATCACATTAAAATTGTTTTTATTCCCCCATTCAAAAATAGTTTATTGTAGAAAAAATTTAAAAACCTCGCATGATCCAGTTACCACTATGGCTATTATCAAAACTTGCTATATCGCTCTGGGAAGACAGCTCAGTGAGTATATCGCTTGCAGTGACTGCTTGGAGACCTGAGCTCGAATCCCCAGAACCTAGTAAAAGGCAGCTGTGGTGATACATGCCGATAGCCCCAGTGCTGGGAATAGAGGCAGAGATAGGAGGACCCCAGGGTCTCACTGGTCAGCCCTCCAACCCAAATAGCAAGTTCCAAGTATCTCAAAAAATAAGATAATGAAAAAACGAAAAACGAAAGACATCCAAGATCAACCTCTGACCTTCACACATATACATACAGACAAATATGCATGCACACTCACCCTTGAGCACACACACATACACTTTGATTTATTTATATATATGTATATACATATATATGTACACACACACACACATATATAGTGTATTTTTTTGAGGCAGGGTCTCACTGTGCATCCCAGGCTAGCCTTAATATCAACATCTTCCTGCTTCTGCCTCCAAAGTATTACAAGTGTGCACCACCAAGTCAGAGAAATATATATAATATGTATTATGTATAATAGATGAATCTAAGAGTATATGTATATATGCTTTTAGATTCATCTATTTTACAAAGACTCCTCTTGAAATTGAATATCTACTGTGTTCTTGCCAGCGCACACTTTTTCTGGGTGATCTTGGTGACTAGGGACCTTCGGTACGCCGGGTCTGGACTCCCGTGGTGGCTAGTGAGAATCCTTAAGGCACTTCTGCTTAAGCTCCAGAGTCAGATGCAAATGTTAACCGACTCCCTTTGTTCCCGCAGAACATCCATTCCTCCGAGCGCTATGAGGGGCCGAATGGATTTAAAAGTCTGGCTCAGGAGGCCACAAGATTGGCAGACAGGTAAACAGCAGTGTTTGACACACCTGCTCCAGGCCAGACTCTCGAACATTCAGGACTCAAGCACTGGGTTTGCCCCTCCAGGCTCCTCTGCGGCCCTCCCCTGCCTCGAAGCCCGTTTTGAACCACTTAGCTTTCAGAGTATGGCAGGGGACAGGCAGTCCACAGGGCTGTTTGGCAGGAACTGGTGAAAGTGTTTCTTTCGCAGCTTTCTCTATGACTCACAGATGGCTTTAAAAGTGCTTGTTAGATGTGAGTCTTCTGGCCTCGTGAAATGAATGAATCAGCCTCTGGAAACGGGTGTTTGCAGCTTTCAGGGACTCCTCAACTCCCACACCAGGCCTGAGAACAAGTAGCAACGAGTTGTTTGCAAAAGGACCTTCCCCCTGGAAACCGGCTCTGCAGGACCCCACAGATGACAGGCGGCTCCCTTGGTCCTGGCTTCTCACTATAAATCCTACCAGATTCAAAAGCTTCGCCTGGCAGGGTGGCAGGCTCTGCTAATCTCTGGTGGAATTCAGTCCGCTGAGGGGCTGCCTTCTGATTTTGTAGCAGGAGCTGCCTCCTGGGGCCCTGGCTTTTGTTGTTTTAATGCCACTTCCTAGAACCAGGAGATCGGAAGGTTATAGGAGATTTTTATTGTCAGATTTTTGCCTCCATAGTTGCAGGCCTGCCCTAAAGCTTTATCCTGGGTTCTGAGTAAGGACTCTGGATGTGTAAGACCTCAGGGCTTCTGCTTGTGGAAAACAGCTTATAGGCACAGTGGTCTGTCACTCTGAACTGACTGCCACCTACCCTCCCCATTCCTTCTCCAAGAATGACTTAAAATGGAAATGACCACAGAAGGGCAGCAAGTGAGGCGTATTCTCCAGAGCATCTGCTTCTTGATAGCTCCTCCAACCCCATGCTTTCAAGTCAGTTCTGTTTGGCTTTTTACAAGTCCAACTGGTTCCTTTATTCTTTTCTGCAAGAAAGATTTATGTTACCAACCCATGCTGATTTTTCTACAAAAACCCTAATTCTTTATCTTCAATGTCTTCAGCCATGTTGAGTCAGCTAACACAGTGAAGCAACTAGCAAGGGAAACTGAGGACTATTCCAAACAAGCACTTTCATTGGCCCGCAAGGCTCTGCGTGGAGGAGGCGGAAGTGATGTCCTGGACAGCTCCGTGGTACAAGATCTTATGGGAAAGTATGTTCAACCTGTCCTCATCTGGGTAGCCGTAAAAGCTGAACCCTCCCAGTGTATAATGCAAACCACACTTGAGAGGCACGTGAAACTATACATTAGTAAGAAGGAGGTAATTAGTAATAGAGCTGCTATTGTGGGTTTCTACTCTTCAGGACAGGGTCAGGATGAAAGCTACCAAAATTAAGACCTTCTTTTTTTTTTTTTTTTTTTTGAGACAGGGTTTCTCTGTATAGCCCTGGCTGTCCTGGAACTCACTCTGTAGACCAGGCTGGCCTCGAACTCAAAAATCCACCTGCCTCTGCCTCCCAAGTACTGGGATTAAAGGCGTGCGCCACCACTGCCCAACCCTTCTTTAAGAGACACCAAGTGAGATTTAGAAGGCAGTAAGAAGGTACAACTGACTACTGTGCCAGGAAATGACTTGTAACCCAGGATGGAAATAAATACAACACACCCAAATACAGGATGGTGGTTCACGTGCATCACAGACCTCATCTCTCAGGTCCCATGTGCCCGCTTAGAGGGGATATGGTAGTCTGTACAGCATATGAACATGAACTACCAAAGCACAGTGTAGAAGTTAGCCAGCCAAATCAGGTTGCAGCTATTGTACTAGTCTGCTGCTGGCCCACAGACTCCTCAGTAGGATTGGCATGGAGAAGATCTAGGAAGGCCAAGTGGAGGTGACTAGAGAGGAACACAACGTGGAAAGCACCGATGGCCAACCTGGAGGTGCCATCATTTGCTATTTGGATGTAGGTCTTGTTTGAACTATAACTGGCCATAAAACTTTGAGAGTCACGAAGGGAGCCGTGAATGGAGGCTTGTCTATCCTCCCAGAATGCCCCTTGTTCAGAAGAAAGATTGGGTTGCTCAGAAGAAGGCAAGCTCTCTCAGAGCTTGGGAACAGGCTGCTGAGAACGAAACAGGAGGAGGAGGAGGAGGAGGAGGAGACAAGAGAATGAGTATTACTTTGGAGAAAGTGTTTTTAAGACTAGGAAAAGAAAGGTTATGGTATCTAAGTAAACTTACATTCTGACTGAGACATGACAATACAGAGAGAGATGGTTACCCTCCAGCTTATGAAGGCATATAAATCCATCTGACAGGACCAGCAACAGAAAAATAACATTTATATTATCAGCAGTTGGGAAGCTTGAGTTGAATTTTTCTGGCTGAACCTATACAAACTATAAGATTATATTTAGATTATAGAGTCACTTTTCAAACATATAACCTAGCTTGTTTATCCTGCTTATTCTTATTACATGGTACGTGCATATGTGTGTGCACATGTGTGCTTACATGAACACACACACACATAAACACCAACTGAGGAAGATGGGGAGAGGGAGCATGAGTCACTAAGTAGCCAGCTTCTGGCTGGCCTTCAACTCACAGAGATCTACTTGCCTCTGCCTCCTAACTGCTTTGATAATCATGCCTCCTGGCCCAACTACATATTTTTAAAATAACAAGATGAATATATATATATATATTTTTTTTTTTTAAACAAAGAGTACATTCTGCCACATATTACTGTTTGTACTTGTAATCCTCATTCTTGGCTGCAGAGGCAAGAGGATTGCAGTAAATTTCAGACCTGCCAAAGCTATATCATGAGATCCTGTCTCATGATATAAGTTCTCAAGGTTCCCCCTCCATTATTGCTGCTATAATTATTATTATTATTATTATTATTATTATTATTATTATTAACCATCCACTTTTCCTCCTCACAGATTAGAGAAAACCAAGTCCCTGACCCAGCAGTTGTCAAGGGAGGGTACCCAAGCTGCCATTGAAGCTGATAGGTCTTATCAACATGGTCTCCGCCTCCTGGATTCAGCATCTCAGCTTCAAGGAATCGGTGATCTGTCCTTTCAGGTGAGGCCGCTGATCTTGTGTGCATGCTGCACTGATCCTGTGTGCATGCCGCACGGACAAAAGACCACGGAAGCTTTCTTCTCTATAGATTCTGTAAGACTGTCCAACCTTCCAGCTTCTTCTCCACCTTGGCTGTGTCAGTCACATTACTCAGTGCGCTGACTGAGGCAGCTGACTTATTAGGAGAAAGGGTTTCTTTAGCTTAGTGTTTCAGACAGTTAAAGGCACGGTGGCTGCACTGGCTTCCCATCACCCTACCAGCACCCACGTCAACCAGAAGCTTAGCATATGGCTGATAGCCTGCATTTTAAAACCTAGCATGGGCTTTGGGCTTTGTGGAAGGAAGAGACAGGTGCTTCCTGTCATCTGTTTTCTTGTTCTTGATCCCAGTCCTAGACTCTGGAAGGAAAGCGACTTGAATGTTTAATCTTGAGCCCCTTAGTAGAGAAATGTTTTGTTTCCTCCCCAGTTCTGGAGACCCTCAAATTGAAATCAGTGGAGAACTTTAACGGAGTTTAATACATCCCTCTATACTGCTAACAAGAAGACTTTTGCTGTCAAAAGGCTTCCTTTTTTTTCCTGCCATCAATCTCCTTGCTATTGCAACCTTGTTGGATTAAGTTCACCTGCATACCTGACAGCTAAAGACACTCACAGTGATCTCCATAAAGAGATGTTCCATGAATAGATAAAGCAATTGATTTTAGCACTTTTCTTTAAAGAGCAGAGACTAAGTTTTCTGTATTCTTGGGAGACGTGCTGCCTGTCTTTCCTTGGCTCCCTGTCTCATTTCTGGTAGGCTTTGAGCCTTTAGGGCCAGTGTCTGCCTTCTTGGCTTTTTTAAGGCTGCCAATGTTTTCAGATGGTGACAGCGGGTCCTGAAGCTGGTGTGGTGACGTGTGAGAAGACAGTCACACTTATTAGTCTCTTTGTGCCCACAGGTAGAAGCAAAGAGGATCAGACAGAAGGCTGATTCTCTCTCAAACCTGGTGACCAGACAAACGGATGCATTCACACGTGTGCGAAACAATCTGGGAAACTGGGAAAAAGAAACACAACAGCTCTTACAGACTGGAAAGGATAGAAGACAGGTACCTTCTGTCAATCAGTTTGCTCAGCCAATAAGCATGCAACTGAATGCTGACTGTATGGGTGGAAATGACTGAGCCACAACCAGAAACCCTCCGAAGGTCATGATGCCACTGGTAACAGAGGGAGTAACCAAGATTGAAGTTTTGATGGAATTAGCCCCACCCACTGAGTCAGCATTTGAACCTAGGAAGAAGACCCAGGTCTTGTAGGTCTCATTTTTGGTCCAAGTTTGTCTGTCTTGGACTCAGGAAGTAGCTAGTGTTTAGAATTGTGATTTACAAAACTATTCCTGCCCCTGAGGGTGGAAAGAGTTGGAGGTGCTCCTCTAAAAGGTACACATAACAAAATTTGTTCCTGATCAGATACTAGAGGGCTTTGCTCTAGCGCCCTAGACTGGGGTGAGTCATGGCACAACGCTCTGGTGTCACGGAAAAGTTGTGTCAGGGTGATTTTGCTAGCAGGAATGCACTTATTCTGATCTTGTTCTATTTACAGACTTCAGATCAGCTGCTTTCCCGTGCCAACCTTGCAAAGAACAGAGCCCAAGAAGCGCTAAGTATGGGCAATGCCACTTTTTACGAAGTTGAGAGCATCCTAAAAAACCTTAGAGGTTAGTGCTCTGTGATCCAGTTTTAAAGGTACACTCGTGATTCATTTAAGTCTTCCTTTGCCTCCTTAAATGGTGGGTGTACTGCGTTATTAATAGATGCTTAGTCACTACTTTTCTAAGGTAATAATGATCTCATTAATACTTGATGTGGGTGGTGGACGTCATTCACCTAAGTGCCAGGAGTCCTGAGTTCTGACCCTCACTGGGCCCTGTAACCAGCTCAAGCTCTCTGCATGACCTTTCTAAATCCCTGTGTCCTCCTTAAGGGGAACAGGAGCTCTCTAAGGTTCCTCACATCCAGTATGTCATGACTGGGTTGATATTCTCCTTTCCTTGGGTGACTTGGTTGGTTCCAATATTCCTGCTCTGAGGTAATGACATGTGACTCCCAGGGAATTTGAGGTGTGTCTTGAAGATATTTGGTTAAAAATTCAACATTATTCACTAGCAAACGAGAGGGAATCATCCCTAAAGTCTTAGGATTCTCTTCATAGAAAGTCCCTCTATACCCACTGTGACCACACCCAACTCCCTGACTATACCCCAACTCCCTGACTATACCCCAACTCTCTGACTATACCCCAACTCTCTGACTACACCCCAACTCTGCTCTTTGGCTTCAGACTTGGACTTAGATCTTCAGTCTTTAGAGAATTACCTGTTCCTTGTCTACTTTGGATGTTGATATCCTTGCAGTGATGGGAACCCAGGGCAAGCTGACAGTTCCCTCAATGGTTCCTTTGAGATTCTTTCTCTTGAGAAAGAAAGGGTAATCACAGCCACAACATCTCACTTCTCCA
Organism: Tokudaia tokunoshimensis; assembly: GCA_036184795.1. NCBI lineage: Eukaryota > Metazoa > Chordata > Mammalia > Rodentia > Muridae > Tokudaia > Tokudaia tokunoshimensis. Next base: position 41,630,286 of record BTHU01000013.1, read on the forward strand.
CCCCTAGCTAGTAACTGTTCCCTTTCAGGAATTTTTCCTCAAAACGCCAGGCTCTCTCATTCAGTTGTCTCTGTGGCAAGTTTTTTTTCTTTTCTTTTTCTTCATTCCAGAGTTTGATCTGCAGGTTGAAGACAGAAAAGCAGAGGCTGAAGAGGCCTTGAAGAGACTCTCCTATATTAGCCAGAAGGTTGCAGATGCCAGTGACAAGACCCAGCAAGCAGAAACAGCCCTGGGGAGCGCCACTGCCGACACCCAACGGGCAAAGAACGCAGCTGGGGAGGCCCTGGAGATCAGCAACGAGATAGAGCAGGTAAAGAAAAAACGGATATACGGGCTGCTGCCACAGGCAGTGCCCAACACAGCATTGTTCCAGGGAGAGAGAGCTTCAGCTCAGTTCAGCTCCTAAGGAGCCTGGAGAGTGCGTAGCAGTCCGCCTCCACACACCCACCTTCAGCTGGATGGATTCTGTCACTGGCTAGCAGCTATTACTCCATATTCTGTGCCCCTTTGAACAGCACCATGGGGAACATCCACAGTTACTCACCATGGAGATTTCTAAGACTGCTATCAGAAAATACTTGGAAAAACAGAAATGACTTTTATACCATTCGGGAGACTAGAGTGGAAAATTAGTCTGCAGGACTCCACTTCTCTTGACAGCTCCAGGGGGGAATTCCTGCCCTCTTCCCAGCTTCTGAGGGGGGCAGTCAATCCTGGTCTTCCTTGGTTCACAGCTTTATCAGTCCACTTCCTGTTTGTGTGATTTCCCCAGAGTCCTTAGTCATCTCTTCCCTTCTCCCTCCTCCTTCCTTCTCCCTCCTCCTTTCCTCTTTTTTCTCCCTCCTCCCCTCCATCTTCTTCAAGACATAGTCTCACTATGTAGCCCAGGCTGGCCACTTGTATTCATATCTCAGTCTCATTTTATAAGAAGATATCAATCTTCCTGAATTAAGGGCCCACCAGTATACTCCAGTGTAACTTCACTGTGGCTAATTACATCTGCAGGAGTCAGTTTTCAAGTCAGGTCATCTTCTGAGTTGGGAGAGATGTCTTTGTTCATGCTGGTAAGCTCTCTCCCACGGAGAAACATCCCTAGCCCTTACGACTTCAACATGTGTTTAACTTGTAACAATTGCCATCATCAGCATTTTGATTCTTGATGTGAAATCCCGGAGCTCTAGAGCCTTCTATAACCCATGTCTCAGCTCGGCCTCATTTTAGACTGTCCTCCGCTGTGAGTGCTTGGTGCTAGGGATGGAGATAAGAACTATCTAGTCCCTTGCTTGAAGGATCACTCAAGAGAACTGAGATAGCCAGCTATGCTATGCTTGGAGCTACTGTGAAGGAATGCTTCGTGGCTGAAAGGGAGCTCCTTCATGCTTACTTAAGAACTTCTAAGGATCTGGTGCCAGCCCAGGAAGTCAAGAGGTCTTGGGCATCTAGACTATTTGATCTTACTTTTAGACCGCTTGGTAACCTACAAAAATAATTTCCAATAATTCCTCTTGAGGACAGTCTCATAAGACTTCCTTTATATGGCATCTGGCATAAACATCTGCAATTGTTTAATTATAGCTTATTGATAAAGGTATTGATGAGCTTTTTCCCTGCAAAGACAAAAACCCACCTCTACAGCTAACTCAAGGCCTGTATTCCAAGTACAACTGTCTTGGGGAAATCCTTGTAAAGTCATTCCAAAGACCAAGGCACTAAAGACCACAAGTGTCAGAGAATGATGTTTCTTGCCCTCTGGATTTGCTCAAATGCTTTCTTGATTGTGTTAGAAATTTTCTAGGCACTGAACTGAAAGGGAACCAGTGGTTTTGCACTGACCCTCCTAGTCTCTAGAGAGTTAACCTAGAACTAGCTTGCTTGAGGGCCATCCTGGGGAAGGGTGTGTTCCCAAGTCTGACTCTCATTGTTCATCTGACCTACTCCATCAGAGCCAGGCACAGCTGTATTTTTTTTTCAACAATTGTCCTTAGGATGTTTTGAGCCTCATTCTCCCTCTCCTTCCGTCCCTGGCTCTTTTTCTTCTCCCAGGAGATAGGGAGTCTGAACTTGGAAGCCAATGTGACAGCAGATGGGGCCTTAGCCATGGAGAAGGGACTGGCCACTCTGAAGAGTGAAATGAGAGAGATGGAGGGGGAGCTGGCCAGGAAGGAGCTGGAGTTTGACACGGATAAGAACTCAGTGCAGCTGGTGAGTGCCGGCGTCTTCCCACGCGAGCTCTCTTCAGTTGCCAAGATGACAATAACCTCTCAGAACACCTCTGTACTCGCTTGTCCTCAGGTGATTACTGAAGCCCAGCAAGCTGATGCCAGAGCCAAGAGTGCCGGAGTTACGATCCAAGACACGCTCAACACACTGGACAGCATCCTACACCTAATAGGTCCGTGGAGCAACCCCAGTGTTCCAGCCCAGGGCTTGAATACTAAGAGTTCTCAGTATTCTTAGTCTGCATGGATGGCGGAATCTCAACTTTCCATAAGACCATCTGGAAATCTGCTTCGTTTCAGGGCCCAGACACTTGGGTCAGGTTTCTTTACATTTTCTCTGTGTTACCATCTCTGAGATGAGTCACCAAGCACTTGTATCTGGAAGCGAAGATCTGTGAGTCAGAGCACTGGGTGTGTTTCAGGAAATTCCCAGAACACTGGTCAGCTTGAGGGTCCTGCTGAAGAGTCTGGTCTTGAGCCTGAGGGCCCCCCTCCCACCCTTGGGCAGTCTTAAGGAGGAGAGTAACCGCATCACTGCACTAAAGAGAAGTTGAGGGGAGCTTAGAGGCAAAGACGGCCATGTGGAAACTGTTGAAAGCAGACAGGAGCCAGTTATGAGGTCGACGAAGTAGGGAGGGAAAGGCGTGGAGCACCGGACTGCCTTAGTCTGAAGGAGCGTATGCTGAATCTGATGTTGTTCATCCCTAAACAAACCTATGCCTGTTATGACCAACTGGGAAAGAGGAGCCTCCTGGATAAATAACCTGGAGGAAATGTGCAAAGAGCGGGGGATATGTGGATTTTAGGATAGAAAAGATTTACTAGCACAGTACGACAGGGAATCAGGTTTCCCTATAGTTATTATTACCCAGAGAAAACTGATGATGTTAATTGAAAGTATCAATCTTGGGGCTGTAGAGATAGCTCACTGTCTAGCAACATTTGTTCTTTCTTTGAGAGGATCCCGTTTTCATTCCCAGTACTCATGTTGGGTATCTGTAACTCCACTCCAGGGGCCTCTGATACCCTCTCTGGCTTCCACGGGCACCTCTACACATGTAGGACATGAACACACACACACACACACACACACACACACACACGCACGCACGCACGCACACACGCATGCATATGCACACATAAATACTTTTTTAAAAAATTGAAGTCTAAATTTAATAGTTAATAGGGGGCCCTCATCAACTGAGACTCCAGTGGCTAGGGATCAGGAGCTGGGTCAAGTGTTCCTGTGACATCCAGGAGAAGCCTTAGCTATGCCTCACTGGCTCAGTAGAACAATTCCAATACCTGACTGCCCTGTGGAGGATTATTATCACACTGACAGGCCAGTATTGTCTGTGCTATTACACTAATGGGTCTGTTTGTGATTCAGTAAGCCCCGGAGAGTAAAATGTCCTCTAAAGATTAAAGATACGATCTCCCCAGTTGAGATTTTAGCAGCCTGGCTTAGCATTCTAAAAAATGGTAGTGAAATTAATGGGGCCTTTAAAGGGAACATGAGTGGGAAGGAGGGTAGTGGGAAGTGCTAACCATTTTACTATCTGTCAGGTACTGGGCCAGGAGCTCTCAAGGCATGACCATTTAAGTCTTGTTAGTGTCCTGGGAGATGGGTTTCATTATTGTGCTTCACATGGAGGATAAACGGAGGATGCACTGTACACAGTAAACTGTGGGGCGGAGTTTCCACTGAGATCTGTGTCTCCGTGTTCCTGTCCCGTTCTTTTCCTGAATGTGACTTCCCGTACATGTTATTTCACTCCCAAGCTTACTAATTTGTTGTGCTGTCACAGAACCCTTAATTCTTGAAGTTTTCCCTGAAGAGTCCATTGGGTCAGTATTTTCACTGTGGTATAATTTCTATTTTAGGTAGTCTCTTGAGTTTTGGGATAAGAACCCATTAAGTACTCTGAGTACAATAAGCTCATGCATCCAAATCCTAGCACTGGGATTAAGAGAATTGACTCTCACAACTTTTCCTCTGACCTTTGTACATGTTCTGTGGCATATGTCCCTAGACACACATGCAGGTGCACGCACACACACACACACACACACAAATGAAGAGGAAGCAAATCCTATCAATGAGGCTCAGATACATGAGGCAGCATGACCTTGAGTATGAACTCACTGGGAGCTACTTAAATCTATTTGAACTAAATGTATGTGGCCAGCTAATCTCATGTTGACATCGGCTTTATATAGTGTACAGGTAGAATATACCTGAACAAATGCCCTGCCGTTTGTTATAAATGAAATGAACAGACACCTAACCAGAATGAAGTCTTGCATCTTTCCTGAGCAGCTGGAATCCATCCTCCAGAGAGCTAAGCATACCCTGGCCTCTGTAAACCCTGTGGCTCAGCCCATTTCTAAAGGTCTCCTAATATAAAACAGCAAGATACTTCCTCGGGGTGATATAGAAAGTCTGTTTGGAGTTAGTTTGGATCCCAGGGGTGAGCTGTGTTAGACAGTGACCTCAGACAGTACTCAGCCCCTTGGAACCTTCAGCCTTCTCAAATCCTGATCCTTTATCTCAACCAGATAGAACTTGGAACTTCATTGGCTACATGATGGAGCTCGGTCTTGATCTAGGCTGTTTATAACACAGATGCAGGCCTCGTGTTCTCAGAAAGATTTCTACTTTATTCTTAATTTAAAGTAAGGCCATCTCGGTGTATGGCAAGCTGTTTTCTCTGGGCAGGATTTGTTAGGATCTCAGGAGGGAGGAGGGTGCATGTGTTCCTCAAGGTCTTGCTACAGCTTTTCTCTATTCACATCTTTCTTGTTCCCTAAACTAGACCATCCTGGCAGTGTGGATGAAGAGGGGCTGATGCTATTAGAACAAGAGCTTTTCCAAGCCAAGACCCAGATCAACAGTCGGCTTCGGCCCTTGATGTCTGACCTGGAAGAGAGAGCGCGTCGGCAGAAGAACCACCTCCATCTGCTGGAGAGCAGCATAGATGGAATTCTAGCTGATGTGAAGAACCTGGAGAACATTCGAGACAACCTGCCCCCAGGCTGCTACAATACCCAAGCTCTTGAGCAACAGTGAAGTTGCCATAGAGATTTTTCCACTGTAGTGAGGGACACAGACCTCAGGGGTCAGGAGCCATCTCGTGGGGATGGGCTGGGCTCAGGATATTTGAACATGTTTAATGGGTTTGTTCAGGTCTGTTGGACCTGATTCCATGGTCCTGAGACCATGGGTAGATGGATGTCTTCCTGTACCAAGATAATACTGTTTGCTTCCTGATGCTGGCAGTGAGGCAGATAGTGTTGAGTATGAGAATGATCAGGGACCAACAAATGTTGAGCTCAGAACAGACATAAACTGAATTCTGGGATATAGAAAACCCTGCTGCTATGTCAGGACAAGAGATCTAATCCCACTGTGGCCAGTAAAGTACTCTTACTTCGCCCACTATATGTTTTTGTTGACCAGATTTCCTCCACTGCCCACCTAATATATGAGTATGTCCTTCACTTCATGCTAAGTACAGAGAGCAGTAATAGGTGTAGACCTGGAAATCTGGCCCATTTGGATCAATGGTGCCCACTGCCACCCCTCACCTTTATGCCCTTAGCCTGAGTATGACAGCCTTTCTCCTAATGGTGCCAGGACAACTTAGAGACTGTATTTTTTATGAAAACTTTTTTTTTTTACCAGACAAGCAGTCATTGGGAAAGTATTTCCTTTGTGTTTCAAAGTGATATAAGAGAATGTGTCTTGGGCGCTAAAGGAAGTGGAGTTATCTAAAAGATATATTAATCTTAATCCAACCTTCCTTTGGAAACACTAAAACTCATATACATCTGTGTATTGTATCTTATTTTTTCTCTCTCCCCAAATCAGGGATAATCCATCCTCTAACATGTATTTATTGAGTCACCACTATGTCCCAGGGGTGAGTGGAACAGTATGGACATTCTCTTCTCTCATGGAGTTGAGTGCCTAGTGAGAAGGACAAATATTAGAATAAATAAATAGAAACTCCCATGCCTTGTTCATCTCATGTGATATTTATTGTAGTCACCCACCCTTTGGTTTAAAACCTCTTTTCTTAATAGAACATGTGTTGCAAGACAGTCCCATGAGGACACTCGAGTTAGGGCAAAGTTGAGATCGCTCTGAGTTGTACACATTTCTCTGCGTTCCAGCCGTCCCTCCACCCCTTCCCACAACAGACTATTGCCACAGAAGGTTGCATCAGGGCAATACCAGTGGGGATTGCTGAAGGACCCGAGGCACTGGTGCCTTGTCTGGAAGACCTGTGCTGTCTCACTTCTGTATTTCCTTGTTTTTCATGGATGTGTATTAAATAAAGAAGGAGTGTTAGATACTGGGTATGAGTTTCTGATTTTATTAAACTCTTAGTCGGGAGTGGAAGGATCGGGAGTGAAGATCCCACCCTGAGGTTGACAGCTCTAGACTTAACATCTGCAATTCCTCAGAGCCCTACTTTGCCCTTTCCAACTATGAGGACATCTCTTAAGATTTAGATGCTGCTGCATCTGAGGCATGAAGAATTATTTCTAGAATAAACTAAAGTGGGTGGAGGCTATAATTAATATTCTTGCCTTTTTCATCTATTATAAAATAAAGGTAAAATCAACAGTTCATGGTATATATGTGATGCCTTCCAATAAACTACAATTCAGTAAGTTAAGGCCTCAATTGTCTTTTACCCAAGGAGCTAAGGAAAGGATTCGGCTTTGTCTTCCATGACCCTAAGTTCTGGGAGGTCTGTCAACTTGGTCCTTTGTGGAAATAGTCTGATAATTCTATCTTGCCATGCTCAGTTCCATGGCCTACAAAGTTCCTGCAGTAATCTAAGCCCTGCCATTTATAATATACGACTTCTAGGACTGCCTTGAAAGGAAGCCATTTTTCAGTGGCAAATCTACACCATGAAAAGAGGTACACACTGGGTTAGCTATGCCTCTGCAATCATAAAGATTCCCCACTGAATGGATAGTTACCAAAGTTAAGAGAATTAGGAGGGGTGTGTGTGGGGGGGGGGTTCAGTTGGTGGAGTTCCTGCCTAGCATGAAAAATGTTCCAGATCCGGTCCCCAGCATTAAATAAAACAATGGGCTATGATCATAGAGCTGAAATCCCAGGGCTCTGAGGGTGGAGGCAGGAGGATCAATAATTATCATCCTTGGCCTCATAGTAAGTTTGAGGCTAGCCTGGGATACATGAAACCACATCTCAAAAAAAAAAATTGTAAGGATGTCCTTCTTGGCAAATGGCAGAGATCTCAGTAGAGATGGGCAGTGAGAAGTGACTGTCGGGACGACTGGGATAGAGATGACATCCTCGTTTTTTGAGGACCTGGAAAACTGGCCCTAAGGAGAAAAGAGGCTGAGGCTGAGAGGTAGCCTACCCCGAGCCTAGGGCTAGCCTTGGGGCTAGCCCTGATCTGACCCTGCCAATGGGAAGGATGTTTTGTTTTGTTTTCTCTGAGTTCTTGTCACTCATTACTCATTTCTTCTATGTCTCCCCTGGGGGTTCTGGTGACTGTACTCTTGGTAGACTGTTCCACCCAACCTTATCTACTACAGCTCAAGGCCGATGAGAGACGGGCAGAAACGACACTGCCCACAGAGGCTGACTCCTTAGTCATGTAGTTCTGATGCTCTTCCAGGATGTGGTTTCTTTCTAGGACTCTAAGGAGGCCAGAGAAAAGGGTCAAAATGTACTCAGTCCTGCCCGCTGTTTGGAACAAATCTCAAGGACCATGACTGTGTTTATTGGTCTTCTTTTGAATGTTTTGCATGCTCATGGGAATGTTACGCATTTGTACTGTGTTTTAATTTTCCCACTTGGAAAAGAGTAGAGTTTCTCTCTACCTTCTTTATACTATTGGCCACATAGAACTTCTTGTAAATTCCAAAATGTAAAGCTTCAAGATATACATATATACATATGTGTATATGTGTGTATATATATACATATACATGTATATATATGAAATGTTGGTATAAGTTATCAAATTGAATCAGTGTTTGTAGTTAATTTTAAACACACTTGTTCTGCACTCAGAACGGAGGAGGTTCTATAGTTAGCTTTGTGAGGAAAACAGCAACATAAACACAAGTAACCAGTTTACAGGGCATATTAAGCTTCCTTAAGATATGATGTGAAGCTCCACATGGATACGCAAAGCTTGCTATTCTCAGTTTAAAGAAGCAAGAGGAAGAAGAGGAATAGAGAAAGAGGGAGGAGGGGAGAAAGGAGGAGCAGGGTGGGGAGGAGGAAGTGCAAGAGGAGGAGGAGGACCCAAGAATCCTAAAGTCAAAATGATCACAAAACAGAACAGAATGAATCTGACAAGTATCTCAACCCTTAACTTGGAACACGGAGATGCTGTTTCATCTCCTGAGTCACAGCTGAGGCTTGGGAAGCCATAACCAACGACCATGCCTCAGACCCAGCCAAGCTGGGTTATCAATGAACAAATTCCTCTGTCTTGCTTATTTATGCTGCCAAAGGAAATCATGAGCTTGACTGTTCCTCAGTGAAGAGCTTTCATACCAAAAATCTAAGCAAGTTTTTACTTTTCGCAAATAAATTTTTACTTCCTAAAGTACTAACTTTATTAAAGAACCAAAATTGCCAGTCTTGGTAGCACGCCAACTAGAATTTGGGCACTAGGGAGGATAGGTCAGGGGATCAGGAGTTCAAGGTTACCCTTAGCAACAAAGCAAACTGGAGGCCAGCCTGAGTCACGTAAGACTGCCTTGGGAAATTGATCAAACAAATAACTGAAATTAACCAAGAGTAGACTACGTGAGTTGGTCAGGACCTTAAGATTAATTTTTAAATCATATTTTAGAGTGTGTTTATGTGTGTATATAGATGAGTTCATGTGTACCATGTGAATACAGTGCTCCTAGAGGTCAGAATAAGGTCAGATACCAGGAACCGAAGTTACAGACAGTTGTGAACCACATTATAGGTATGGGGAAATGAACCCTGGTCCTCTGTAAGAGCAGCATCTCTCTTAATTGATGAGTCATGCATCTCTCTACTCGGCAAGGGTTGCTTTTCTTAAACTGAGAAAACTTAGGCACAACTAACAAATTTACAAATCCTCCTCCTTTGTAGAGTATAGAGATGATGTGTTGCTTGCAACCCTGACCGAGACCCCTGGGGTCAGGGGCTGGCGGAGTGGAGGGTAGCAAGAAGGTACAGGGTCAACAAAACAGACTCCTGGAGTCAGGCAAGTGGCAAAAGCAGACTGGTTTATTGCAGGAACTACGCAAACTCCTTCTAGCATCTCATTGGGTCTCAAGTAGCCAGATGTGGCCCTGTGTCTTTCTCATTGGCTTGATCCATCCCCCTGATCCAGTGTCAGCAGTCTCTAGCTATGGTGGCAGATTCTAGGGTGGCTTGGGGAGGAAGTATCAGAGGTGTATGATAAGTTCCTCCTACAATTGTGTGTGTGTGTGTGTGTGTGTGTGTGTGTGTGTGTGTGTGTGTAACAGAGAACAACTTGCTGGGGTTGGTTCTCTCCTTTAATCATGGAGATTCTAGGGATTGAAGTCATGTTGTCAGGGGTGACAGCAAGTTCTTCTGTCACATGTGGCTTCAGCTGGACTAGGCAGGACATCACTTACTCTGGGCATATTTTTTACAACTGTTCACTTCCACCAAGTAACAGTAGCCAGAAAATGTGATTACTTTTCAGAGTGACTCACAGGGAAGGTTCTAGACAAAGACACAAGACTCTAGTAGCATTGTCTGATTTATTAACATAATTGAAACATTTTGCTGATAAAACTCTTGCCCACAACTATCCTAGCAACAAAACTCTACTCAAAAGATATTTCACTGTGAAATGGTATTGCAACTCCAATGCAGTTTTTATTGAGTTGACTTCCATAAAGTGAATCTCACTCTTAAATTAACAGATATAATTTAAAAAAAAAAAAGCTTCCTCCTCCCCATTCCAACCCCATGAGGGTCAAGATGAGCTGTGTGCCCTGGGACTCCACTGGAGGTGGTGGGAAAGGGCTGCAAGTCAGTCTAACTAACTGGTACAGGCTACTAGGACACTTCCAAACGCACACTACACAGAAACCACATAAGGAGTGGAATTCACCAGTCAGTTCACAGGACAGTACAGGTTGGATCAGCATGGCAGAGCACACTGTCCCCATTACCACAGGCTATCTCCAAGGTGTTGTACTTACATGAGCTATGAGATCATCACATCTCCATTCTTTGTACCCCTCCTGTGTAACACGGGGAGAGGTCCTGAGCTTTTACATTTCTGGTTTTACATTTCTGTTCTTGTTTTGAGACAAGGTCTTATGTGTCCAGAGTCTGGGCTTGAACCCCTGATCCTCCTGCCTCTCAGTGCTGGGATCACAGGCATGTGCCACCACACCTGGCATTGCATAACTTTTAAAAATAGAAGCAAAAATACATGGACATGCTTCTCTTAGTCCCCTACAAGAGTGTATGAGAACATGGGGCGGGGGGAGGGGGCTCCCTGTAACCCTCTGGCTTTTGATAGTTTGATTATCAAGTTTTACTTCCTACTTATTTGAATAGAGTGTTCATGAATCCTTTCAGAGATCCTGAAACTGGAGACTAGATCATGTGGCCAGACCAAAACAGGAAGACCAGTGTCTCTAAAACTTCAGCTGTGGTTTCAGGCACTTTAGTAAGAGACTTCCTTTGCTGGTCCAATGTACATTCAAGGAAAGTGAAAGCCAGGGGCCCAGAGTCTACCTGGGATTGGGAGTTGTGGCTCAGACTAGTAATCCAGGGGAGGCCCAGCCTCATTCCTTAAGGAGAGGGTTTTTAAAGTTTCCTCCCTGTCTGTTCTATCAGCTGCTTAAAAAAAAAATGGCAGGGACATTTTATTTTTGGCAGCAGTAAATGACAAGATCATTACCATCTCTGTGCCATGCCAGTAATAGGCTAGCTTTCACAGTGGGTCCCCAAGGACAAACCCAAAGGTCACCCTGATGACACCTGAGGCACCACTTATAAATTGTCTTTCTGGTGTTGGCCAGGGCAGGTCACAGTCACAGTCACACTGTGCTTCCATGGGGGTGGGGGTCCCCTACCCTTGCTCCAACAAAGGGAGAAAGAGACAGAGAAGTGAGTGGATACTTTACATCCAGATGGGGACTCACTTTGTTAAGGGAAAAGCATTTTAATGCCCCTTACAATCTGCCCACCAACTTCCCAGAAATGCACTCCTGCCCCTTTTCCCTTAGCTTGCCTCACCTCCCCTTCCTTCCCTGTTCTTCGCTGCCTGATGCCCTCTGAGGCTGCTGGGCTAGCCTGGTTCCTTATCCCAGGCTGTGGACTGAATGAAGCTCAGTTAGCGTTCAGAAGAGAAACAGTGAACCAAAGGAACAAAATGAAAGTAGCCTTTCTAGGGTCTGCTCTTGTGGACCTAGTCAGCTCCAGAACCTTCAAAACCCCATGTTTCCCGCCAGGCAATCCAGCTCCTGGTTTTCTTGTGTCTAGGGAAACAATATCCTCTCATCATGCTTCCCAGGATGCACTGAGTGATCCTGGATCAGACACTGACTCCCCGGGGCCTCTGCTCCCTTGTTTTCAAAGGAGAACCTGGGAGAAAATGGGTCCTGCAGGTTTTCTCTATTTTCCATGACTTTTAGCCAAACGCTGGACCTCTCAATTATAGAAACAATGTCCTCTCTCTGGAGATCACTTCTACAGTCTAAAGAAAAGCCACAGCTCTGGAGATGCCCTATGCACTTCTGTTGACCCAGCTTCTTCCTCCTGAGGTCAGCGGAGGAGGTAGGAGGGAAAACCAAAGCAAAGAGCGACATCCGATTCAATCCCTCCTGGGCCATGTTCATGTTAGAAATGAAAATGTAGCCTGATACTCAGGAGCTTTTCCACATGAACCACCAGAAACCCAAGAGCCAGAGACTGAACGGAAAACACAAAACACAAAAGTCATTTCCTACAAGCTCTCCGGGCAGGACATGAGTAGCCTGTCCAGTCTTGAACTGTCTTCAGAGGTAGAGAGAAGGGAAGGACATTGAAGAGAAATGGGAAGAAACAGGGGAGACAGCTCTCTTGTGTCAGGCAGATCTTCTAGGGCATTGACTGCTGGGCTCTGCAGGAGACAGGCAGGGCCAGCTCAGGCAAGGCTGATTGCTTTGCGAAGAAGGAAAGGGCTTTGGGGGAAGCTTGGCACCCTCAGGTGGAGTGGGTAGAGATCATGAATTCTCCTCAAGGTAACAAACTGCTTTCCCCAGACCATCCTAGACTTGCAGTCCCTAGCCAAATGGGCAATAAATAATGCCAATTAGCAGAGAATCTTTCCAGTCAAATGGATTCTTAGCATGTTTGTTAAAAAAAAAAAAAAGAATGGATTATCAGGACTTGGTCTCGCCTTGTGTGATTCCTCTCACCAGCAGGAACATGCCTTACCATGGCCTCCAAGGGCTTTTGGTCTCTGGAAATGCCTGGTTGACCAGTCAGACACACAGCATCAAGACCACTGTCATCTGAAACCAGGGACCCAACTTCTGAGAAACGTTTCTCTTCCCAGACTTGTGTACCAGGTTTCAGAACCTGAAAGTCTTATTCTTGACCAAAGGGGTCTGGGGATGCTGCTGCTGGTGTGGTGTGTATGTGGTGTATATGTGGTGTGTGTGTGTGTTTGGTATATGTGTGTGTGTGTGGTGTGTGTGTGTGTGTGTATGTGTGTGTGTGGTATGTGTGTATGTGGTGTGTGTGTGTGTATGTGGTATATGTGTGTGTGTGGTGTGTATGTGTGGTGTGTGTGCATGTGGTGTGTGTGTATATGGTGTGTGTGTGTGTGTGTGGTGTGTGTGTGTGTGTGTATATGTGTGTGTGGTATGTGTGTATGTGGTGTGTGTGTGTGTATGTGGTATATGTGTGTGTGGTGTGTATGTGTGGTGTGTGTGTATATGGTGTGTGTGTGTGTATGTGTGTGTGTGGTATCTGTGTATGTGTGTGTGTTTGTGTGCTGGAAAAGCAGAGAGGCTCTGCCTTCTTTCCTGGATGAGGCCCTCACACACTTGCGAGTGCTGAGACTGGCTATAGTGTCCTATCAAAAGGGAAGTAAACCACAGGAGAGCATCAAGACTACAAACAAACAAACACACTCACACTCACACACTGATTTCATCCAAGTTCTACAAGAAGTGGACAAAGAAAAAGAAAAGAAAAATAGCCCTTTGTGGTAAAGGGCATGCTGGGAAGGCAAGGGCCTGAGCCACGTCCCCAGAGCATGCTTGGGAGGATGGGCCCCAGAGCCGCCTCTCTAGAGCATGCTGGGATACGGACACCAGTACATCTCCAAGGGCTGCACTTTCCCCAACTCCCACCCTGTTCCCTTACCCACCCCCAACCCGGAGACTAGAGGAAAGTTTGTCCAAAGAAGACTGCGGAATGGGGTATGCCATGGTTCTTTGCAGGCCCTCCACACTGTGGGGGTGTCAGCCAGTGGGGAGAAGAGTCAAGATGAAGACAGAGAAACAGAGAGGCAGGAGAGAAACTGGGGTCTGACAGTGACTGGAAGGGGCCAGTATGTTGGCAGAGGATGGGGAGAATAGAGCAGAGAGTTGGGTATCCGCTAGCCCGAGGCATTGATGTACAGCTGACTCTTGAGGATGTAGTCGATGACAGGCTGGGACAGGTAATCCACGACATGGCCGTCCCCATGCTGCAGGGCCAGCCTGTATAAGAAGAAACAAGAATCAAGTGAACACCCATGTCCCCAAAAGACCAGAGCCCTGGTCTGCCCTCTGCCTTTGAGGAAAGGGTCTACAGATGCCCCCCAGCACCCTACCAGCAGCCTTTGCCTGGGTTGAGTGAACAGTATTGATGGGATTCTCATCCCGTCACAAACTGTCCCTCCAACCCCCCATCCCCCACCCCATGATACCTTCATTCTGGCTTGCCACTGGGTAGCTGAGAGACCTTACACATATTATTATCATCATCAAAAAAAATTTTTTTTACATTTATTTACTTCATGTGTGAGTGCGTGTCCGTGGCATTTGTGTGGAGACCAGAGAGCAATTTGTAGAACTCAGTTTGATCCTTTACCAGGTGGGTCCTGGGGACTGAACTCAGGTCATCAGCCTTCGGGACAAACTTCTTTACCTACAGAGTCATTTCATTGTCCCATTGGGCAACTAAGTTAAGCCCTTTTCTTTCCTGTTTCCTTTGGTACAATTAAGGTAACATTTAAGCCAGTTACATCCAATTATTTAAAGGATTAAGTGAGTCACTATCCAAGCATAGGATTGACATTTTGACTTTTCTTTACTCCACACATTGGTCTCATGAAAATTGGCCTCCTAGAGAATTCTTAGATTTAAGTTCACCTTTTCCCTATGGGAGCACTTGGCTGTGAGCCTACGGAGAGACCGCAACAGGTGAAAGATGCCAGGGACAGATGGATTCCTGCATATTTTTTTTTCCCTCTGGCCTTCTGCTCTCTGCTCATTTCTTATACAACACTCCGGAGATATCACTGAGCCCAGAATGGTGACTAGCTCTCTACCTTTAATGCAAGTCCTGCCTTTACTGTCCAGGGAGTCTCCTGAAGGGTCTCCCTCCACAACAAAGTTTTCTGAAAAGTGGTCTCTGTTGCAGGAAATATTAAAAAGAATGAGACTATTTCACACTACGCCAGGCACCAGTGGACCACATGGCACCAGCGGGGTATTCTCATCTTGGCAGACTCTCTGGCCTGGAGCCCCTGAAACAACTCCACCCAACTTTCTAAGTTCCCACTGGTGGGTCACTACCACACCAGCCCCATGCTTCAAAACCCCCACGGCATGGCCTTTGTGGTCACATCAGGCAAAACCATGCTTTGCCACTGTACCTTTCTCTCTTGAACCCAGTCGATCTGCCGCTTCAAGGAAAACACCACACAAACTTAGTTCAGAAACAATGCTAACTCAATCGCTGGATGCAACAACTAGGTTCCTAATCTTGTAAACCATATTAAATCTAAATCCTCCGGTGTCAACACTAAGCCAGGAGATACTATTCTTGCCCTCTTGCTACCCCAGTCTGAAACTTGAAGCTCAAGGAAATGTTTTCTTCTATGAGTTGCCTTGGTCATGGTGTCTTATCAGAGCAATACAAACATGACTAAGACAGGCTGCCACTGCCTCAGGAAAGCTACGGAAAATTTTACACGAGTTTGGCCAAAGGGTCCCTGATCATTTGTCAACCATACCTGCTCTTGGTGGAGCTGACTACAGACATGGGATGGTTGATGTCATCCTTCACGACCATAATGTTGTTCTGGAAACAGAGCGGAAAGAACAGGTCACCAATCCCTGCAGGGGTTACTCTTGCTCCTTCACTCTTCCAGTCCCCCCAGAACTTTCAGAAAAGAGCAGTATCACAGGGGTGTACCCGCAGGGGATGGAGGACTCACTTTGTATTTGCGGAGTATGGAGGAGTGATTCATGATTCGGTCTGTGTCCGCTGCATCCCGGGGTACCACCACGATCCCAAAGTCCCCAACAATCACTTCCATCTGAAGAGAGGGAGGGAAGGGGAGAGGGAAGGAGGAAGAGAGAGAAACAGCTTTGGTGAAAGCTGTCACCCCGACTTCCACCCAAGTGACCACGACAGAGAAGGGTGACATTCTGTTGCTTTGCATGGAACGTCAAACATCAGTTTCCAACTTACCTTCTCTGCTCCATCAGTCAGCAACCTGAACTACTGACCGTAGTCTTGGTAGAATGAGTGAGAACTTTGTCTGGCACAGAGGACGCTTAAGAAATACTTCTAGAATGAATGAACACCCCTTTGCATGTCAGAACAAGGCCTTTCTAGTCCTCAAAACTCTTGTTTGAGTTCACAATGTTGCAGAAGAGCGGGAGTAGCCAGAAAATACACTCACGGCGAAAGTGATTCCACTGTCCAGCCCGTTTACCTCAGCCCTCACAGGTCAGCGTGAGAGAGACTGTTTTTCTCCCTTCTTTCATATGGCTCACTCATACACCATGGGACTCCAGGGCAGCCACAAATAGAGACACACTCAGAATGAATCCCTTTGTGTGCAGGTAGTGATGGGGGTGCTGGCTAATTTACACGGGGGTCACTTCTGAGGTCAGCCTCTGGTAGAAGCTTGATCCATTATGAGAAATAAAATCCTTTAATTAAAAAACAAACAAAATAAACATTTGGGGGAGCGTTGCTGAGAAAGGATCTTGATATATAGCCTAGGCTAGCCTCAAACTCACTATCTCCTTGTCTTAGCCTTCTAGGTGCTGAAGTGACGCGTATGAGACACCACATCAGCTCTTTGATTTCTTTTTTCTAATTACAAATATAATACAAGCTTGGGAAATATAGAAAGAAAAAAACAATAGAAATCGGTCTCAAGCACACTATCCAGCAGCCACAGTTGACCCTTCAGCATAGCCCAGTGCTTTCCGGCCTGTGAATAGCTGTGCAGGTCCGATCATCACTCAATGGCAGAGTGTTTCCCTAGCACGCACGAGGCCCTGGCTCCTGCCCCAAACACTGCAAACAATGTGAATCAAAAATCAACTGCTTAAGAAGTAATTACCTGCATTCTCTTCTTGTTTGGGGTAAGATTTAATTTGTTTTTAAACTCTGTGTGTGCATGTGAGAGTGTGTCTGTGTGTGTGTGTATGTGTGTGTGTATGGGTATGTGTGTGTGTGTGTGTGTGTGTGTATGTGTTTCTCTCTGTCTGCACACATGCACATACTTAAACACAGGTACCCATGAAGGTCAGAGCAATGCCCCTGGAGCTGGCCTTACAGACGGTTGCGAGCGACCTGATACGAGTGCTAGGAATCGAACTTAGGTCCTCTGTAAAAGCGGTGTACACTCTTAACTACTGAGTCATCTCCAGCCCCAATTTGCATTATCTTCATCTATTCATAATTCATATTTTGAGCCTTCTGCCACATCATGAAGATGATTTGGGAGCTAGCCACATGGCTTAGCAGGTAAAAGTCCTCGCAGTCAGGCTTGATGACCTGAATTTAGTGCCTGGAACCCACATGGTGGAGAAAAAACCAACTCCTGCAACTTGACCTCCGTTCATGCTCTCCCACACTAAATAGATAAATAAAAATCACGTGGAAACATGGGTTTTTAACCTTTTCTATACTTCTTCCTAGTCATATAGTACGGAACGTTTATAGTTACTTCTGTGTTTTTGCAACCTAATTTTTGTACATAACACTTTGATGACTATATACATAAATCTTTTATCACATCTCTAATTATTTCCTCAGGATAAGAAGTAACATAATTGGACAAAAGGATGTGAAGTGGAAGTATTTCAAGTTCTTGAGACATATTACCAAATCGCCTTCTAGAAATGTGCTGATATTCATTTCCAGGAGCTTGCCATTTACAGCATTTGGTAACAGGGTTAGATCCTGCCAGTTCTGGATCTCACAGGAGGAGGAAGGATGATGCTTGTAAGCAGTTGAGCAAGATCTGCTTTAGGGGTAAAGGACTCGGAATTTCCCCCCATAATTCTTAAAACTAGTTTCACAAAAGCAGAAATGATGAAGAACTGTGGTCCATTGTCCTCTACCAAAATGTTTCACACTGTCAGAATGCCATTGTTAGCCAAATTCTGTGTGTGTGCCTCTGTGTGTGTATGTGTGTGTGCATGTGTGT
Source organism: Tokudaia tokunoshimensis (assembly GCA_036184795.1). Lineage (NCBI taxonomy): Eukaryota > Metazoa > Chordata > Mammalia > Rodentia > Muridae > Tokudaia > Tokudaia tokunoshimensis. The sequence goes on from BTHU01000013.1 coordinate 41,648,185, forward strand.
GTGTGCCTGTGTGTGTGTGTGTGTGTGCCTGTGTGTGTGTGCATGCCTCTGTGTGTGTGGTGTGTGTGTGTGCAAGCCTGTGTGTGTGAATGTGTGTGTATGTGCATGTGTATGTGTTTGTGCCTGTGTGTGTGGTGTGTTGTGTGCCTCTGTGTGTGTGCAAGCCTGTGTGTGTGAATGTGTGTGTATGTGCATGTGTATGTGTTTGTGCCTGTGTGTGTGGTGTGTTGTGTGCCTCTGTGTGTGTGCAAGCCTGTGTGTGTACGTGTGTGTGTGTGCATGTGTGTGTGTGTGTACGTGTGTGTGGTATGTTGTGTGCCTCTGTGTGTGTGTGTGTGTGTGTATGTGTGTGTTACATATCCTTGGATGTTTTTATCCACCTTTGCTCTGCTTTTCCTATTGCTTAACATAAAATTGTAACTAGGGCTGTGCGTGGTGCCACATGTCTTTGGTCCCAGCCCTTGGAGGCAGACATAGATGGATCTCTTTGAGTCCAAGGCCAGCCTGGTCTACAAATTGAGTTTCAGGATAGCCAGGGCTGTTACACAGAGAAACCCTGTCTCCAAAAACAAAGAACCTAAACCAAAACAAAACAAAAATGCCGTTAGAACTCTGATGTTGCTAGAATAAAAGGTCATCCTTGAGCACCCATGGGAGAGGCTAAACACAGTGTGAGAGCCTCCACCTGGCCATGCCATTGGATATGGAGCAGCTAACAGCATGTTTTATGGAGGTGGGGTTCACATTAAGTTCACATCAAGGCTTCTTTCTGTCCTAAAGGCCTGGAAATGCTCAGGAGAGACAAGGCAGGAATCTGCAGGGAGCGTAGGCTCCTCTTGTCATTTGTTAGACCATGCATTGGGTTCACTGTTCTGTAACTGATTCTCACACTTGCCCACACATTAGAGTTGCCTGATAAAGTGAGACATTGAGATGGCTCCCTGTGCAAAGCACTTGCCACCAAGCCTAGAAATCTGAGTCCAATTCCCTGGATCCACCTGGTAGGAGAGGATCAATGACTGCAAGTTGCCCTCTGACCTCCACACCTGAACTGTGGTACATGCATGCATGCACACATATACACACACAGAAAATAAACAAGGCAAAACAAACAAACAGATAAATAAATGCAACTTTAAAGTTTAAAACAATGACAACAAAGAATTACCCAGGGAACTTTGAAAATTCCAACCATGTACTCACACCCAAGATCAACTAAACTAGAACGTCTCAGGACAGGATCCAGACAACAGCGCTTAACAAACAATCCCCCAGGTGATTCCAGTGTGCAACTGAGTTCACGAGTCAGTCAAATATAGAATTAGAACTAGGGAAATGGGCATGTCGGTGAAGAGAGGGGAAGGAGAAAATGAGAATTCACTGAAGTAGGAGCACATAGAGATCCCTAAACTGCCTGTTCCTGTAGATGCTTTGGGATAATCTGGTGTGAGTTAAGCAATGATAGGCCTGCTTCCCACTGCTTGACTCTCACAGCCGGATAATGCTCATTTGATGGGTGCTCTCTGTACGATGTGTGTGGTAAGGGAGCCATTCAGAGTGAATGTTCTAGTTTAAAGCCTGAGCAGAATGGCTCTGAGTGGCGCCTGGCACCCATGAGAGAATTGCTCTTTGGGTGACATCAGTGCATCTGCTTGCTGCTTTGCACTCAGAATCAAATGATCTGATACCCAATCAGGAGCGATGCCAAGGCTTGGTGGGTGGTAGGCAGATAGAGCCCTTGCTGCTGGAGGGATGTCTCCTTTCTAATAAAGGGTGATGGATTGGCCCCTGGGAACCACCAATGGGTTGAGGAGAAGAGCCCATGAGACCTACAGATTAGCAGCCACTCTTCCTGGCTTCAGGTCAGACACTAGAGAGAATCTCTGCTGTTCTAGGTGGTGGGTTTTCAAGCCAGAGAGTGTGTGGGTGGACAGAGGTGTCAGGTAGAGAGTCATCCTCCCTGTAGAGTTCAGCTGTCGGTCCTACCCCTACCTTTCTGGTTCAGGCCCTGAGCTAGACCCCATATCTCCTGGTTCTCCTTCCTCTGTAGATGTTCCCTTTTGGTCTCTATGCTGATTCTCAGTCCTCTCTGACCTTCACATACTGGACCCCACCAGGCTTTCCTGTCCTTGGATCTATATTCACACCCTTGTTTCATCCCATTTCAAAGCTAATATAACAACACACTAAAGGCTCTTGAATCAGTGTTTCCAGCATCGGGCATATTTCTATCTTCATATGTTCACGAGTCTCTGGATCTGCTATTGTATAAAGGCTCTTTGGGAGTCTGAATGAGACTGCACCTCAGAGGCTCAGGTATCAGTCCCCAGTTGGTGGAGATGCTTGGATAGGTTTAGGAGGTGTGGCCTTGCTGGAGGAAGTATGTCACTGGGGGTGGGCTTTGAGGTTTTAAAGGCCTCCTAACATTCCCAGGGCACTCTGTCTGCTTCCTGTTTAAGATGTGAGCTTGCTGTTCCTCCTACCATGCCTACTGCCCCTGTTCTTCAATGATGGACTCTAACCCTCTAGAACTGCAAGCCCATATAAACTCTTTCCTCTGTAACTTGTCTTGGTCATGGTATTTTATCACAGCAATAGAAAAGTGCGTAATACAGACTCCCTCTGCCTCTGAAGTGTTTTTCCCTATGACCCTTTTCTCTTATAATTGTACCCAGAAAAAGTCTTGGCATTTTCTTTGGTTTTTTTTCTCCCTTTCTTTAATATCTTATATTCAGCCTACAAGGAAATCCAATTAATTCTGTCTTCAAAACAAATGTATGGGGGCTGGAGAGATGGCTCAGCGGTTAAGAGCACTAACTGCTCTTCTGAAGGTCCTGAGTTCAAATCCCAGCAACCATATGGTGGCTCACAACCATCCATAATGAGATCTGACACCCTCTTCTGGAGTGTCTGAAGACAGCTACAGTGTACTCACATATAATAAATAAATAAATCTTTGAAAAAACAAAACAACAACAACAAAAACCCAAATGTATGAGCCAGATTTGGTGGAGTCATCCCTGCACTGGGAAGTGGAGGTAGGAAGATCAATAAACAGTTCAAAGCCTGCCTGGGTTACATAAGACCCTGTCTAAAAACAATAAAACAAAACAAAATCATATATGACTCTGCTCAATTATTATTTACACTGGGGTCCAAGTCTCCACTGGTGTAATGACTTCCCCTGCCCCAAATACCCAAGTCCAATTTCCTGGAACTTGTGACTGTTATCTAATATGATTAAACTAAGGGAATTAATCTTGAGATCATTCTGGTTAGCCTGGGTGTTCATAACATTAGAAACACGAGTCCTTCTAAGAGAGCAGTAGAGAGAAATTGACTATAAGGGAGAAGAAGCAAAGAATGGTCTGGAGGAGGAGGAGGTCAGGAGCTAGGAACACAGCACATACAGCTCCCTGCCTAGAAAAGTTGGCTATCTGACTGCCCTACAACCTTGGGGAGGATAAATAGATAATGTTTATAACTGTGTCAGAATGGTAAGAGAATGGTCTATGTTTATAACCACCAGGTTTGCTGTATTGGGGGAGTCCTTAGCCCACATCCTTCTCTCCTGGATGATGAGAAGGTCTTCCTGTTAATTTCTTGCCTTTTTCAATCTGTTCCCAACATTCAGATCTTTACTTTTGGGTGATACCGTCTCCATCCTGGGTTGGGATATAGCTCGCTGATAGTGCTTGTCAGGCACGCATGAAGCCCTGGATTCAATCCCCTGCTCTGCCTAAACCAGGCATGGTGGTGCATACCTCTAACCCCAGCACTTGAGAGGTGGAGGCAGGAGGATTAGAAGCTTTGGTCATTTTTATCTATACAGAGTGTTTAAGGCAGGCCCAGGATACATGAAAGCGACCAGTAAACAAACAAACAAAATCAATAAACAGAAAGAAGTAAGAAGTTCCTATCCCTGTGCATGGGCACTACAAGCCTAACTTAGAGAGTTGCTTTTTAGCCTCTTTGGATCTGAGCAGCAGCAAGAACAAGTGAATTATGAAGGACACAGACTGGAGAGTCAAGGAGAAGGTATTCAGTCCATTCCTTAGGAAGGAGTGGCACACTGTGACAGCTCAGTGATGTTCAACAGAGGAACTCTGGGAAAGTTCTAGTCATAAGGACTCCGAGATCCACAGACGCATCGCATGACCTCGGGGGTCGGGTGTGTGAAGTGTAGTGAGCCCTACCGATCTGCAGAAAGATGAAAGCTGCGTTTAGAAAATTATAACTAATTATTGGTGGTGGTTACAGCAAAAATTGCTTAGCTAAATTAACTTCCACTGCCTAGCACGTGCATGATTGAGAGGGTGGAGGAGGGTGGACGGATGGACAGACGGATGGATGGATGGATGGATGGATGGACGGACACTGTAGCTGAAGTTCCTGCTGGTGCTAATTTTACAATGGTAAGTTGTAAAAGTGACCATTATAATGACTGTTTGGTCATTGTAAAATTGACCACATTCAGTTTGTAAATACAGAAAGTCTCTAATGAATGGTTCCCAATAAGTCTGCCAAATCCAGAAGATTTTGAGAATAAAGACCAGAAGGACACAGCCAAATGTAGGAGATACAGTCATGGAAAAACTGGTCAAACCCGATACCACACATCACAGGGAAGAATAGAGGGAAGGCTTGCCAGTATACTAAAGCCTTCAGATCTACTTTAGGATCTCTCTGTTGGGAAAGAAAAATGCCTGAGAAGGCCACATTTGACTTGAAAAACTCAGAGAGCTTCATGGTGAAAGTACCAGTCCTGGAGAGGCCACTGGGGACAAGACGGGTGCCGAGAATGAGCCAACCAAGCCAGTGGCACAAGAGTCTATTTAATGGGATGTCACATCCTGACAAAAGTCTTTATGTGCAAAGTAAGCAGATAAAGTAAAACAAACAAGAGAACAGATCCCCCAGACCTTGCCTGGCGGGTACTGATAAAGCATGAATCAAAACCAATCCTGGGGCTAGCAAGATGGCGCAGTGGGTAAAAGCACTTACTATACAAACCTGGTAGCTGGAGATCAAGCTCTGAAACTCACAGTGGAGGGAGAGAGGTGACCCAAAAAATTAACCTCTGACTTTCACATATCACTTGTGCACCCCCATCTCTCTCTCTCCCTCTCTTTCCCCCTCTCCCTCTCTCTCTCTCTCTCTCTCTCTCTCTCTCTCTCTCTCACACACACACACACACACACACACACACACACACACACGATGGTGATGGCGGTGGTGACTAAGCTTTTCTTACATGCTTATCTTTAGGAGTTGCTGCTTTACATTACAGGGCACTACGCTGAACCTTCTGGTGGAATGGGATGAGGACAGGCACCTCAGCACCTCCAGAGATTCTAGGGAGACTAGGACATTCCTGTGTGGGGAGGAATGGTTAGAACACACACACACACACACACACACACACACACACACACACACACACACACGCATCAAGTGCAACTGGTTCCAGGACTCTGAGGATGCTGAACTCTGGGACTAAGCGTTGTTCCTGCTCTTCCTATGGGTGGGTCTTGCTCTTGGAAGTGTGGAGTGGGAGAGAGGGAGTAGGTGAACAGAGCAGAGGTGATTGGTCAGTCTCACTCCTTACATGGGCAGTGTACCTTCATACTACCAGAGCCTAAGAGACAGGACCACACTGGGCTATTCACTGAGGAGGCCTGTATGTCAGGCCTCAGAGGCGGGGTCCATAACATTCATCCCGAGTCAACATCCTGCCCAGCCTAGTTTTGATCTTATCTTTTCATCTTTCAGTTAAAGATTTCCAGGCGACATAGAGGTGGACCGGAAGAGAGGAAGCAGGTGGAGGTGGACTCTGCTTCTCAAGTATAGGGAATCTGAGAGGAGGATATGAGGCAAGTCGAAGCAGGAAGCAACTCGGCCTTGGGGGACAGAGTACTTATGACCCAGGAGGCAAAGCTCTTGGAAGGAATGTGGACTCGTTCATTGTCACTCCAAGAGGCTGAATTCTAAGACCTGCCCTACTGACTTTCAGGGATGCTTGGAGAGATGCTCTGTGGCCTTAGCCAGAAGCCTTCCTGGATACTAAGGGTGTATGGATAAGAAGACAGACATGACTTCATCGTTTGGATAAGTTACTGTCTAATGGGCAAAAGTGTTGGTAGCTACCACATGGGTTGTAAAACCAGCAGAGACCATCACAGAAAGCCACAACTAAGCCGGGCAGTGGTGGTACATATCTTTAGTTCCAGCACTTGGAAGGCAGAGGCAGGTGGACCTCTGAGTTCGAGGACAGCCTGGTCTACTAGGTGAGTTCCAGGATAGCCAGGGCTATATAAAGAAACCCTATTTTGAAGAAGAAAATAAAAAGAGAAGAAAAGAAAGCCTCAACTAGTCAGACTGCACAGAAGAACTTACCATGGAATGTCCAACCCAATCCACACATCTATACAACCCCTATACCCAAGGCTCAGGTAGCATCTAGGAAGAAGAGTGGAAGATTGTAAGTTTGTGTCTTATATATAGGACAGAAAAGCTGCACTCTTGAAATCTCAACAATACGATGCCTAAACAAGACCTGAATAGTGACAACCTCAGTTGACATGCCAGTGTGGACAAGGAAATCCCAAGGGTCCCCATCTCTGGATGACGAGCTGCAGGCAATTAATGACTGCTGAGAGGAGAAGCAATCTTCCCTTGGGATGAGCGCCCCAATTGGTTATTTAACACCACATGGTCAACACTAAATGCACTCAGCAGGCTGTATCACATGTGACAAAAAAATTAAAGAAAAAAATGTCATTTAAAATAAGTTAAAAATACAAATCAAGAAGTTTAACAAAAGATTATTTTTGACTGTATTGAAGGATATGAACAAGTTAATGTTCAGTGACTCACACCTTGTAGTGACTAACGCATTATGAGCAACTGGCAAAAAGAGCCAAATAAAACAAGCAAAGCCCAGATTATGATGATGGTGTATTTCATCCCAACACAGAGCGGTCATTCAGGTGTTCTAGTCAGAGGCCTCAACTTCATTAGCAATAAGATCCCTTAAGATGCACTGACTGCCTAGAAGGCTTCACTGGTACAATGCGGTGTGATCACGATAAATCAGGGCTCAGAACCCTACTCAGTTTCTCCTCACGGTACAGCACAGAGGCTCCAGTCCTTCTCTGTCCTTTGTAGATGACAGTCAGGGATGCACGGGGCCACCAGTAAGCATTTCCAAGGGCTTGGCCACGAGGAGCTTTATTATCACATCTCATCCTTACAACGGTCTTCTGGGATGTGGTCTTCTGGGATGCGTGTCTCCGTTCTCATTTCTTAGATGGAGAAATCAACTTGACAAGATTCAGGAACCTGTCCTATCTACACAGCTAGTGATCGGCTCTGATCCCACTTGGGTTGCTCTTGAAGACTCCTTTGCTTCACACATCTTCTAGACCCATCGATAGACTCATATTTTAGTGACTTGAAACTTCTTTAGTTTAACCAGGCGTGGTGGCTTGCCTTTAATTCCAGTACTCGGGAGGCAGAGGCAGGCAGATCTCTGTGAGTTCGGCGCCAGCCTGTCTATAGAACGAATTCCAGGACAGCCAGAGTACAGAGAAACCTTGTCTTATAAAAAAATAAAAATAAAACAACAAAAATTGAAAATATACTTGGTGGACTCAGGGACTGAGGCAGGAGAATAATGAGTTTGAGGCCAACGTGGGGTACATAGCAAGTTTCTATCTTTTTTAAAAAATTAAAAAAAAAACAACAAAGACATAAAGGAAGGAAAACACCCACGACTACCACCACCTTGCTCTTTAAAAATTAAAAAAAAAAAAAACACACAAAAAAACAAAAAACAAACCCTTACCAGTTGTCCTCAGATCGTTGCTCTCTATCGCCCCCTAGAGCATACGGCTGTGAGCACTGCTGGGTGGATAAAGAAGGGATTGGCGTGATCCCCATCTGTGACAGGGTCTAAACCACTCTCCAGCAGAGCATCCTCTGTACTACTGTGGCTTCTGTCTGGAGGAAAGGCTGGGCCGGAGCTAGTGTGATCAGTCAGGCAGCCAGGAGTGCACTTCCAGGATGGCCCTCAAAGCAAACAAACGAAAGCTCCTTCAGCGGGGCTTCCCAGAGGAAACAAACCCCACTGCGCTGCCAGCGTGACTGGGAGTGTGGGAAAGCCCAGAGTTCCGGCCTCGTGTCCAAAGCCCAAAGACCAAACCAACAGCACCTTTTACACGAAATCCGCGAGCAGAAATCAGCCCCCAAATTTCGCATCACTGGGCGGGGCGGGGGGGGGAGGGGTGTCCTTCTCTTGTGGATTATTCAGCTTGGGTTTTAGCTATGTGGGGACCTAATCCCCCGGGGCTGGAAGAGTCCCGCAGGCTTCCTGCTTCCGGGCTGGAGTTAAGCAGTTTGATAAAAAGTCATCTGAGCCTAAATAACCACATGTTTGTCTTTGCTTCATTTATCCTGGGGCCCTGGGATTTCTTCTGGAGTGGTTAATGCCCCCGGCTCTTCCTCTGTTTATTTTCTTTGGTTATGTTCCCATAGCTGATGGATGTAGGAAGCCGGTTAGTCCATAACCGGTTGGTTGGAGGCATGTACAGTACAACCAATGAAAAGAATGTGAGGCTTTGAGAAGTTCAGGAAGAAAAGGGTGTCTTCATTGGCGGACTTCTGGTGTCTGAGATCACCTTTAGGCATTTAATCCTTTGAGTTAAACACTAACTCTTGCTTGTTTAAAATGGCGATACCCTGAGAATGGCCCGGACAGGCAATCATTACACTCAGGGATTTGGGCACACTCCACCAAAATCACCTTTCCAAATGAAGAGGACCAACTCGCCCATCGGCCATCTCCTCCCGGAGGCTCATGCCCACTACTGGGTCTTTCATAGCCTCCTCCTTACATGAAAACCTTTTCTCTTTGTGACTGTTTAGCCTGAGCCAGGCCATGATGCAATGCCCAGCTTGTGCCTTCCCTGGGCCCACGCTGAAGGATGTCTGTCATTCTTCCACAGGTTCCTGTTGACTGGACAAAGGATCTGAAGAACCACGTGAGGCCCTGTTCTGCCATTCAACAGCTGAGAACAAGTCCCAACCTGCTTAAACCCCCCCTTTTTGTATACATTTTTAAATTGTTATGTTTATTTAGTTGGGGTGGGTGGGGGGTGAGCACAAGCACACATGTGTGGTTGTGTATGTGGACAACCGGCCTGAACCAGTTCTCTGAGTTGAGGATTGAACTCGGGTCCGTCAGTCTTTTTTTTTTTTTTTTTAAGAATTATTTATTTTGTGTACATGAGTACACTGTAGCTGTCTTCAGACACACCAGGAGAGGGCATCAGATTCCATTACAGATGGTTGTGAGCCACCATGTGGTGGCTGGGATTTGAACTCAGGACCTCTGGAAGAGCAGTCAGTGCTCTTAACCGCTGAACTATTGCTCCAGTCCGGGTCATCAGTCTTGACAGTAAGCGCCTTTACACACTGAGCCACCTTGCCAGTTCCCTTCCCATATTTTCAAGATGAGACTAGAGATTCCATCTCAAAGGGGTCAAATCGGATAATCTATGAGATACAGCTGAATATGATTCATTTATTGTCTGTCTTTCCCATTAGAAAGCAAGATGACCAGCCAAATATTTCATTTCTAGCTGTTCTCCTAGCTGTAGGCCAGTGATTACTGCCACATAGTAGGTGCTCAATAAATATTTCAAAATTAAAGAATGAGCCCAGGCTGGTGAGGTATCCTTTAATCTTAGCTGCTCACAAGGCTGAGGCAGGAGGATCATTTGTTACGAAAAATTAGGAAGAATCTGCCTTTAAAATGGAAAACACAGGGTGGCAAGCCGGCTCATCGCACAAGTCTGACAGCCTGAGTTCGATCCCTGGCACCCACGCAAAGGTGGAACTCGAGAGCCAGCTCCACACAGTTGTCTTTTCTTTTAAGAAGAAAAATACAATGAGAGACAGGGCAAGTATGTAGGCAACCATAAACTTAAATTCCCAGGACTTAACAGCCACGGAAACAATAATGAAATAACATCCAACAGTTGCTGAGAACTTACCAGCTGGGTTCAAATACTCTTCCACACTTCCTATATGCTCGATTTCGTGTTGGACAACGGCGTAAGCTTTACTAACTAGGGTATTTTTAGCCTGCAAGAAGCTCGTGGGCAAATGCATGCTTATGTTCACAAGGGCACCGCTGAAAGGTTGATTGAAAGGAGGAATGCTTGAATCAGGATTAATTGGCCTGCCTTCCTTCCGCTAGATGACGGACAAAGCATCTGGCATCTCGGAGCCCTGCACCACAGACTGAGTTTTGTTGAAGGGAGGAGTGAAGAAAAAGTTTCGACCCTGGCTGATCCAGGAGCCTTCCGCCTTAATTAATCTAATCTGGTTCCTGACCCCCTTCTGGAGACCAACTCAGGTGTTTCTGTCAGATGCAGAAAGACAAAGGCCTAGGGTACTTGAGGGAAGCCATCAACTTGGAGGGATTTAGAACCACCATGGAGATGCATCTCTGGGCCTGTCTGGGAGGGTGCTTACAGAGTTTGCCTTAGGCCCCTGTTGCGATGCCCTCTGTGCAGTGATGAACTCCACCTTCATCTTTGAGCAGAAAGAACCCCTTCCTTCCTTAGTTGCTTTCGTCAGAGGCGTGAGAATACAAAGTAACAGAGGAAACTGGCCTGCTAATGGTGCTCGCTCCTGGGCTCTGAGGCTGGTCCCCGAGCTTGGATCTTTATCTTTCCCCTCCACCATCACCACCGGAAACCAAGAAGAACAAAAATGCCAACTAGGAGGCCGCACAGCAGCTCTTTTGTGCGCCCCTTGAGAGAAACTTGATGAATATGTACGGAATTTTCCCTCCATGGAATGTAAGGGGATGGGGTGTGTTACTGGTCACAGGAGGTCAGATTTCACTCTGGAGTGATGAATCTTTGTGCCTAGCGGACACTGCTGCAGGGGAACTGTGGGGCTGAGTGTGGAGTTGTGGTGGAGAGGTTTGGTTCTGGACTTTGAAGCAAGTGACGCTGACTGTGTAGCAGACCTGGATGGACCAGGAGAGGCTGTGGCTGTCCTGCTGTGTGTGGGGCAGGTCCACTCAGTTTCCAGAAGATGTTAACAGTTTCATTTGACACAGTAAGGCTGCCCCTTTTTGAACAAGCTCCTGTTTCGTCCCAATCCATTTGAATGGGGACTCTTTTCCATCAGAACTTTGTATCTTTAGATATTACTTCCCCGTTGCCTCTGAGCAATGATTCTAAGAACCTCACAGACTAGGCAGAGTTGGGAAAGAAAGAGCTATTGGCTGGATGGCATCAGGATGCAGGTCTGCTCTAGGCTGAGGCAGCCTAGTCTGATTAACTCCAATCCCACTGTTTCTGCAGGGAGCTGGGATTCTTATCACTGCCTCAGACAGGATAGATGCAGGATGGATGTCCTTGAGCTCCAGGATGACCAGACATCCAAGGTGTCTGTCAGCCTGAGACAGGAAGTTCTAAGAATGTGGGACTCTCAGGTTTTGAGCCTTTAAAAAAATTTTTTCTTTGTTTTGAGACAAGGCCTCTTGTATCGTAGGCTGGCCTTGAACTCACTACGTAGTAGAGAATGACTCTGAACTTCCAATCTTCTTACCTCCATCTCCCAATCCTGGGATTAGCTTATATGGTGCTGGGGATTGAATCCATGGCTTTCTGCACATGAGGCAAACACTCTACCAACCGAGCTACTTCTCCAGCCTCAGTCCTTGGATGTTGTTGTTGTTAGTTTTCATTTGTTTTGCAATTCTGGGGTTTCTATCCAGGGCCTTCCCCGGGTAAGGGAAACTATCACCACACTATCTCCTTAGCCTTGGGATTTTGCACTAAATTCATCTAAGTTCTAGGAAGAGTGAGGCTCTCTGGTTACCCTCCTTGGTGCTGGTATATCCCTGGCTGCCACAAGATGTTCTAAAAGTCACCCATCTCAGACTGGCCATCCCTTTTTTTTTTCACACAAGCACCCCTAAGAGACTGGAATCCTCTGGTGACTCTCAGGAATCCAGGAAGTCTAACTGGTCAGGACTGTGGCATGTCCCTCCCCAACATCATCGGGGGATGGACAAAGACTTCACTGTGATGTTTATTTGCTATTCGTGTGTGTATCTGTCTCTGTGTGTTTCACATGAGTGCGGGTGTTAGCATTCTGTCTAAGCTCTACCCCACAGTTACCTGGCAACAGCCACGTAGGTCTGGCCCTCTATAAAAGGGGCTGCTTGCCCTTGCTCCCCCTCTCTTCCCATTCCCTTCCCCCTATCTCCACGTGGCTGGCCTCTACTTCTCTACTCTCTCCTTCTCTCTGCCTTTCTCTGCCTCTACTGCTCTCTTAACTCCCCTTCCCATGCCCTAAATAAACTCTATTCTATACTATACTGTAGTGTGTATGGACCCTCAGGGGGAACAGATGCCCCAGCATGGGCCTGCTGAGACACCCCCTTCCCCCTTCCCCCACACCTCACCACACTCCCCATACCTCCCTCACACCTATTTCTCTTTTAATGATCACAACAGCAGCTGCCCTAGGAGGCCAAAAGAGGACATCAGATGCCCTGTGTTAGAAACCACCCACATTCTAGAACAAGGTTCTCAGGCCTTCAATGACTCAACACCAAATGTAGCATGTTTTTGTCACCAGAGTCCCTTATGCACATGGTCCATATCCCCTTAAAGTTTGTGTCACCATGGTCTTTCTATCATCCTCTCTCCCACCCTCTTCCCTCCCCACCACCACCTGAATTACAGGCGGTTGTAAGCAACCAGACCATGGGTGTTGGGGACCAAACTGAGGTCCTTTGCAAGAACACCAAGAGCTTTTAACTGCCGAGCCATTTCTCTAGCCCCTTAAATTTTGTTTCTTAGTCAGCCCATGCTCTAAATGGATTAAATGCTTTAAAAAGCTCAACACCAATGACTGAGGAGAGCCAGAAAGACCCAAGGTGGGGTCGAGACCCAAAGCATCAGGTAGGAAATGAGATCTACCCTGTTGAGATCTAACCAGGAGAGACTGGCATGGGGGCATGGGTGTGTGTGTATGTTTCAGGCTCCAAGTAGCCTACTTCAGGCTACAGGAGGCTCCCCACAGGTCCCACTTCGTAAATAGGCCCAGGGATTTCCTGCTCACACAAGTGGCTCTTCAGACTACTGCACCCGCTGCCAACCTCATCCTGCTAAGTTCCCAGACTGCTCAGGCCTCCCTGGAGGGTCCCAGACAACTGCTCAGCTTTGCTGAACTCTCTGCCAGTGACTTTTGACTTTCTCGGGCACCTAGTAGAGGGTGGAAGGCTAAAGCTGATTAAACCACTTAATCCAAAGCAGAAAGGAAGCTTAAAATTTCACCTGCAGGAAATTGCTCCAGGGTCGCAGATGAAAGGACTACTCAGAAAGGTCCTCCTCTGCCGCCCCTCCCCCATGGCATACAGCGTACTTAGCGTGCCCTCCCTTCTCCAGGAATGGCTACTAGGTGCACCGGGGTGCTTGGTTCACATCTGTTGAATTTTCTTAATACCATTTGTTACAAGCCAGGTATCATGGGGGCAAATCTAGTCCCGGCACTTGAGAGATGGAGGCAAAAGGATCAGGAGTTCAAGGCCATCCTCAGCTACACAGCAAGTCTGAGGCCAGCCTGGGCAAAGACAATCCTGTCTCAAAAAGAACAAGCAAGAACCATGTGGTGTTTCCTGTTAATTATGTGATAGGCACTGTCACATACACTTAAAGAGTGTCATTTGAGTCTTCAAAGATCTATGTGAGGTAAACACGATTATTATGCCCATTTTAAAGATGGGAAAAACGGAAACTCAGACAATGTGTTGGGGTAGAACTGGAGTCTAAATTCTGATTCTGAATGTTCCCTTTCTCTGGTGAAAAATTTCGTGTTACAGCATGCCTCCTAATGCTTATCATCAGAGGCTGTACCAGGAAGTTCCTTAAAATCCCAGACCACTGTCAATAACATACCAGACTTTAAAAACCCGACCTCCAGAGTGATGCTAAGGGAAAGCCCAAATTAGTCCTCTTGCTTTTTGTTTCTGGCTTGCTTTGCATTTGGAAGGATCCCATTTACCTTGCCGTTGGCCATTTGCACCCCTTCCCCCCACCCACCCACACCCCTATTCTCTTGCTAAGGGACGCCTAGGGTAGTAGTTGCTATCTCTTCAAAGGTGGCAGAGCCTAACAAACCACACCTATAATCTCCAAAGGGCAAAATTTCCTCCTAAACCCTCCCTGGAAGCTGGTGGCTCTCTCCCAGGAGCTTCACAGTAGACAATACCTGACAACAGGGTCACCATGGCAGCGGCTGCCCGAGTTGTGTGGGAATTAGAGGTTGCAGAAAGGAGTTGGAACTACTGACCTATGCAAGTGCCCAGTGGGTGACCTTTTGACGCCACATGGCTAACGCTCCACCCTTAGAGTCACTAATGTCACTGTTTTGGGAACATAGCCCAGGTCTCTGATGGCACCTACAGGCTACTTCACTTTCTTCATGACAATCATCTTTTGCAAGCTTCAGACCCTGTTTATTTCAGAAATGCCTCTTACCTTTTGGAGACCTCGGTTGGGCCCGCCTTTTCACGACTGGTTTCTCATATATATATATATATATATATATATATATATATATATATATATATATATGTATGTATATTTGAATGTTTGCATGTTTGCAATTGTTTCATGAACTGTCAGACTGGCAAGCCAAACAATGGGCAGAGTGAGCCTCCTTGGGTAACTAGAGGAGCTGAATGATTGGCATGGTTACCCAGCAAGTTCATTTAACAAAAAAGCATAAAGTCTGGCATTGCTGCCAGCAATGTACCAAGGCAGGAGTATTGCCAGGGCTATATAGCAAGCCCCTCTCTCAAAACAAACAGAAAAGCAATGTGCGTAAGACCGTGAGGTTGGAACTGGCTTTAGATCAGGCTATCTCTCCCATGAAAGAATTAATAAACCAGCGAGAGAGAACATCACACGTGGAAAGTAGGAGACTGGCCATCTAGAGTCAGAAGTGACGGTGGGAACTTCTAAGTGGCTTGAGTTTAACTGGCTCTTTCCCTTATGCCAAATCGGTCTTCTAAAGGATTCTATTTACCTTTGACATTAACCAGAGTCCTCCCTCTGGACCCCTGTTCTTTTGCTATGGGGAGCCTGGGATAGTAGTTACTACCCCTTCAAAGGCGGCAAAGGAAAACAAACCACACCTATAATCTCCAAAGGGCAAAATTTCTCCTTGACCCCTCCCTTCATGTCTCCATGGCCCCAGCATGCACACCCCAGGCAGCACTTGGAACAAGACACTATAACGCAGAAGAGTGCTTTCTTCCCAGGGCTTCCCGGGGTGTGGATGGGGAGGAGAGTGAATAAATATGCAGTAGGAGACAAAGCCTGGGATAGGCTCCTCCACAGTCATGTGACTGAATTGCCCTCTTGGGAACTTTGGGGAGATTCCAGTCTGGCTACTCACATCTGCCTCATTCCAGAGACCTGGGATGCAGAAGGACTCCAGCAGGTCACTACCACACAGCAGCAAGATGCGCAGCTCTGGGGAGAGAGCAGAGGTCGTTCAACATCCCCACCCCATTTCCCCTCCCCATCTCCAGGGGGATTTCCACGCAGAGGGAGCAGTGCCAAGGGTGGCCAAGACCCAGACACACCCCTCCAGGGCCAGAGCAGGATGACTGGGCTCTCGAACAGTGGCAGCCAGCTACTACATACGTTGGCTTAAAGACTCAGAGCCTCTTACTTTCTTTTTCCCTTCCTTTCTTTTTCTCTTCATTCCTTCCTTCTTTCCTTCCTTCTGTTCTCTCTTTCTGAGACTGTAGCCTAGGCTAGCCTCAAACTTGCTATATAGCTGAGACTTGAACTCTGGACCCTCCTGTCTCAGCCTCTATCTTAGTCAGGGTTTCTATTCCTGCACAAACATCATGACCAAGAAGCAAGTTGGGGAGGAAAGGGTTTATTCAGCTTATACTTCCACACTGCTGTTCATCACTAAAGGAAGTCAGGACTGGAACTCAAGCAGGTCAGGAAGCAGGAGTTGATGCAGAAGCCATGGGGATGTTTCTTACTGGCTTACTTACCCTGGCTTGTTCAGCCTGCTCTCTTATAGAACCCAAGACTACCAGCCCAGAGGTGGTACCACCCACAAGGGGCCCTACCCCCTTGATCACTGAGAAAATGCCCCACAGTTGGATCTCATGGAGGCATTTCCCCAACAGAAGCTCCTTTCTCTGTGATAACTCCAGCCTGTGTCAAGTTGACACACAAAACCAGCCAGTACAGCCTCCCATGGGCCGGATAACAAGCACTTATTTCTGTGTTCTCTCCATCTAGAGTAGGCCTCCTTCGACAAGTGCCAACCTGGCAGGGATGGGCGGAATATCCGAGTTGTTCAACTGTGCCCTCTCTTTCGGTGGCCATAGCCCTCAGCAAAGGGCTCAGGAAGCAGGGCTGAAGCCACCTCCCCTTTACCGGGTTCCTTGTCAGTGGTTTTTCTCTCCCTCATTAAGTCCAATTTGAATTATCCCAGTGAGGCCCATTGTCATTTAAAACTGGCAGCAAGCAATTCAACTGAAGGATGGGGAAAGAAATCTACAGATTCTTGACATTCCTCAGAGTGTCCTACATCTAGTGCGGATCTTAGGCTGCCTTACAGATCTTGCTGTATCTGAAACAATGAGACCACTTGTGCAGAGCTGACCACCAGTCTTCCAGACACTGCTACTACCTTGGTCCCTAAGAGCCCAGGCCTTTGCCTGACTCACACCCCAGGGCTGGGCAAAGGCTTTCAGATGTTGAGCTTGTCCCTTATGAGAGTCTCCAGATGAGCCCGAGGCAGGTGGAGAAAGCAGCCAGCGTCCCATCATCGTCTCTGGGTATTCCCAGCCCACACCCTCAGGGAACCCAATGAAGACGGAGTGCTTATGTTATCTCTTTGGCACAGAACCTTAATTTGTCTTTCTATTCCCTGGGCCTGGCAGTGACTGGCACACAGTGGGTACTCAGACATGGTGAGTAGTTAAGCCAGCAAATGATACAACAGAACCACACGGGCTGCCTGAGAGCTCTTGGACAGTTTAGGGGCAATTTCACAATGTCTGGTTGTCATGCCTGGGGAGAGGAGAAGTAGGTCACAGATGTCTGGTGGAAGGGACACTGCTAAGTGGGCATCCCACAGTGCCCAGGGCAGCCCCACAACACGGAATGTCTGCCCTTAAATGCTGGCAACGCCAAGGCTGAAAACCCTGAACTAGGTTTTCCATTCTTATACTAGGACTCACAATCTCGTCCAAGAATAATATGGGACTTTTAAAATGAGCTAAAGCCCAGAAGGGCAGAGTAAAAACTCTGACTCACCCCACCCCCCGGGGACCAGTGCAGATGTGCTTTTTGATCATGGCCGGTGAGTCTGTGATCCCACATGAAACCACTGGAGGGCAGCAGTGATTTCTATATTTCCAGTCCACAAGCCCTTGAACTGGGAGGAACAAGGGAAGCAACCAAATGCTGAAAACAGAATGGGCTCGCTGATGCTTAAAAAAAAAAAAGGTGAATTCTCCTTGTGATGTGCAAGGAGCCTGTTACTATCAGGGCCTCGCAGGACATAGGGTCAGTGTGCAGGCTAGTTAGTTCCCTTTGCCCTCCACTGGGCTCTGCCTCCCTCCCCATCTTGACCCAGGGCCAGCAGCCAGGGTCAGTACTCTCCCTCCACACTCCCTGCTCGGGAATTTCAGCTATGTGTAGCCCAGAGGCCCATCCCAGCTCCCACGGTACACCCGAGGCAGCTGCCACCTGGATCACTGTGAACCTGGAGTCTGTCTGTCTATCAGCAGGGGCTGCACAGCTCTCCTTTTCAGAAGCCAAGAATTCTTCATTATCCCTCCCTGTCAGACACGGGGGATCCTTTTTCCCTTCCAGAATAGGCAAAAGTGGTCAGAGGAGGCTAGCCAGATTTGGAAGCCAGAGGGGATTTCCCCCAGCAGAGACAGCATAGCCTAATTCAAGCTTTGAGGGCTGGCAAAAGACAAATGTATATTGAAAAAAAATCCTAGGACTGTTCTGAGCTCTGCTGGACTGAGACAGGCAGCAGGGTGACAGTCCCTACAGGGAGCTGCAGGGATTTGGAACTTTGAGCTCAGTCCTGGCTGCTTTGCCCAATCCTCTGCCTTTGAATCCTCTGGGCTTACAGAACTTGCTTGCTTTGTGGCGGTAGCCAGAAAAGCCAGGTGCCCACTCTCCTGCAGGCTTCAGAGCTGACAAGCTGATGTGTAAAGGATATTAAAGTCTAGAAGGTAACTAAGACGTGAGGCTCTTGAGTTGCTTTGGTTCAGCGCAGTTGAACTGTGTGTTGCCTGCACTCCATTCTTACTTGGTAACCAGTTGTCAACATTTTACCCAGGCACGACTACATCTCAGACCAGAGGTGTGCCTGGAAACACCGGCTGGGTGTCAAGGTCCTTAGACACACCAGCATCTTAGGATCACAGCAGGAGTGATGTGCTCCCTCAGAGGAGTGTCCGCAAGGCTTCTAACACGTCTTTAGAAGTTAAATCCGATCGATCGGCTTGGACACCAAATTGCCTGTCCTTCTAAGAGATCCGCCGACCGGACCCTCCTCACCACCTGTGCCAGCTCCGTTCCTGCCTCTGCATCCCTTTCTTTTCCAGCTCCGTTCCTGCCGCCTCTGCATCCCTTTCTTTTCCAGCCCCGTTCCTGCCTCTGCATCCCTTTCTTTTCCAGCTCCATTCCTGCTGCCTCTGCATCCCTTTCTTTTCCAGCTCCGTTCCTGCTGCCTCTGCATCCCTTTCTTTTCCAGCTCCGTTCCTGCCTCTGCATCCCTTTCTTTTCCAGCTCCGTTCCTGCCTCTGCATCCCTTTCCAGCTGCAGGCACTCGGCTCTCCCACTTATCTTTCACTCTGGAAAGGCTTCATCTTACTGATCTGCTTCCATTATTTACACAGCTGTCCTTCCCCAATCCCCAAAGATGTTTGTAACCAGTTTCTACCTACACTGGACTTGGGTTGGGTACTAGGGTCTCACACAGACAGTGCGATACCTTAGCTTCAGCCAAGGCTGCAGGCAAGTCACCTGGTGGCTTTCAGCCAACCCTTGCCTCCTTCTCTCCCTTAAAGCATTGGAAAACCTGACACTGCCTTGGTTATGTGCAGTGGGCAAAAACAATGGTCTCTCTCACTGATGCTCGACTCTCATTCTTTTAGATGAGGGAGGGGAGGCTGTGAAGGGAAGATTGATGGTTGATCTACTACTGGGGAGTGAGTCTAATGGGGAGATGTACAATAGGTTCTAGGTAAGATTATGATCTTACTTTCCAGAAGGAACATTCTGACCGTAGACCTGGCTGTAAACCCACTCCAGGTCTCAAGCCTCCACCCTTCCCGACCTTGCCACTCTCAGGTGACTGGAGGCAAGAGGCTCTAAATGTCCCCGCTGTCATAATTCAACTCACCGATCTCCTCATACCGCATCACTGTGCCCAGGTTGGCGTTCTCATCTGTGGAGATAGAGGGGAAGATTGGAGGAAAAGACGGATAGACAGATGGATGGGTGTGAGAGAGAGAGAGAGAGAGAGAGAGAGAGAGAGAGAGAGAGAGAGAGAGAGAGAGAGAGAGAAGAGCATTAGGGAGCTGAGAGCCTCCTCAGTGATAGAGGCTAGGGTAAGATGGGAAGAGATGTATCAGATGACAGGAAGCATCCTCAGCCCTCACTGGGCAGACCCTTGTATTTCTGGGATTTTCATAATTAGACCATCTTACTGAGGAAACCATTGATAGACACACTCATGTTGAGTGCCTTCTGTTTCTGCATCCCAGGAAGGTTGCCCTTAAGAACTGTGCCCTCAGAACCTGGGGCACAGAATTTGGGGTCACGGGAGGTGGCTCCTTCCCCTTCAGATGCTTCCTGGTTTAAAGAACCAGCAAAATTGGCATGTCGGGTCATTTCCTTGGTGGGATGTCACAAAATCTGAAGGCTCCAACCTCGGGCATCTGTTCCTGGTGTGTACTGTCTGCATAGAGGTGCCCAAGGTACACACGTGTGCACACACAAATCTACAGGCGAGCTAGCTGCCTGTCCCCACTTCTGCCTCTTCTGTCTCTTAGTTCCCTTCTAATATGCCCCAAACTGGAAACTTCCAAAATGGCAGAAAACAGCCAGAGTTAGAGGGGTGAAGGTTGAGGGGAAAGTTCTTACCCAAGCTGAGTCTTTGGGGAGCACCCAAAAGACAGAGGGAACCCAGGGAAAGATCCTGTGAGTCCACTGGAGGAAAAGACACTGCCTGAACTGATCTGCAGGATCCAGGACTCATGGGAAACACCCAGTATGCAGACACATTTTATGGAGTGCAGGGTGAGGGATGAGCACAGGCTGGAGGAGGGAGAGGATCACAAAGGCCTCCGAGGATCACCACACCCTGTATCTCCCATCAGCTCTTGTCACTGTAGACCTGGCATTCCTGTGTGCCTCTGGTCTCCTTCAACTATTGCTCTGCAAATGATCACTCCACGAAAGGAGGTCGAAGTCCATTCAAGCTGTCACAACAAATACCATGGGAGGGGTGACCTCTAAACAACAGAAATTTACTCCTGAAAGTGGTGGATGTTGAAAGCCCAAGATAAAGGAGCCAGCATGGATACCGTCATCTCCTCATGTCCTCGGACGGTGGGAGGGGCGAGCTAGCTCAGCAGGGCCTTTTCTTTAAAAACAATTTTAATTACAGTTTATTTACTTGCTTATTTATTGGTGTGTGTGAGAGAGAGAGCAATCCACCCTCTCTCAAAGACCCTGGTTCCTAATACTGTCTCTGGGGGGATTAACAGTTCAACTTGTGAGTTTCTGGGGTGGGGCTACTTGCATGTATGAAGGGAGGTAAGAAAGAAGATGGAGCTGGGAAAGGAAGCCTTACCTACGAAAGTGAAGCGCTCCACAGGTGGGCGGACACAGCAGATCCGGCTGAGGCTTTCTCCCACCTTTCCCAAGATCTTGGCTATGGGAGAGAATAAGACAGACAGAGACAGAGGGAAAGAACCACTCACACCTGACGCTCATGTCAGCCCAGCTTTGGGGCCACAGTAAACAACAGGGGTGTACTGGAGAGGGTGGGGCTGGAAAGTGGAAGGCAAGAGGAAGGAAGGAAGAGAGAAGGACAGAATAGTGACTGCCAGGTCATTCTTCTCATTCAGAGTCTAAGGTACAAGTAGTGTGAGCCATACAGGGCAGTCTACTTTCTGGTCATGTTTACTGCATTGTTGAAAAGTGGAAAACAGAGAAAAGGAAGATATATAAAGAGAAAAAGAAGCAGCACCCACAATCCCACCTCTAGAGATAACTACTGCTTAGCATCTTGGTGTCTTATTTATTTTCTTCCATCTTAATGAGTATAATGTGTGTACGTTGGGCTCAACTGCAATTTTAAGGGGCATTCACACCGGGCGGTGGTGGCGCACGCCTTTAATCCCAGCACTTGGGAGGCAGAGACAGGAGGATTTCTGAGTTCGAGGCTAGCCTGGTCTACAAAGTGAGTTCCAGGACAGCCAAGGCTACACAGAGAAACCCTGTCTCGAAAAACCAAAAAAAAAAAAGGGGGGGGGCATTCACGCCGCTCTGCTCTTCCAATTCTTAACGTTGTGGTTTGAACCTTAAATGTCCCCCCAAAGGCCAAGTGTTAAAGGCTTAGGCTGATAACACCGTGGGAAGTGGTAGACATCTTACGAGGCGGAGTCTGATGGAAGGAAGTTACGTCACTGGGGGTGTGTCCTGCCTGCCTCCTTCCTTTCTCTCCTTTACTTCCGGCCACCACAAAGTAAGCCGCCTCCACCATCCACTCCCATGATGCTGCATGCTTCCAGAGCATCAGAACAACATGGCTGGGTAACCCCGGACTAAAATCTCTGGAACTTGAGCCACGTACATCTTTGTTAATTAAGGTTGATTATTCTCAGGCATTTTGTCACAGCAATGGAGGGCCATTGTGACTAATACATTTCTCATGAGCTCCTCAATGGGATTGTCCCAAGCCAATCAGTCCCACTGAACAGCAGCACCTAAATTCAAAGGACCTCAGCCTGTGGCAGACTCCAACCTGGAATCATCTCTGCTAGGCAAAGGAGATGGTCCTCACAGTAATCAGGCATCCTACTTGGCCGTGAAGTGTCCTACATCCTTCAGTGATCTTTCACTTCGGGACCTCGTCCCAAAACTTTCTTAGTACCCAGTATAAACTGCACGCAAACTGAGGAATCCTAGCTCTTCTTTCTAAATCACCATGTTTATAAAAAATCAGTAATATAATAGCATGTGGTCTCTGGACTTGAAAAGTAGTGGGCCTCTGTCTCTTAGAACTTATATTGGTTATGTTTTGTTTGAGACAACAACTCATGCAGCCCAAGCTGGTCATAAACTCCTGATCCTTCTGTTTCCTCTTCCCAAGTTCTAGGATATAGGTGTCTGCCACCACACCCAGCTTCGTCTCTTGGAATTTACCTAGGTGAATCCCTGCAGTGGCTCTCAGCCTTCCTAATGCTACGACTCCTTCATGTTGTGGTGACCCCCAACCACTAAATTATTTCGCTGCTATTTCATAACTAATTTTGCTACTGTTCTGGATCTTAAATATCTGATATGCAGGATGACTGATATGCGACTCCTGTGGGGGTTGCAACCCACAGGTTGAGAACCACTGCTTTAGGGCGTGTGCCTTGGGCCTGATTCTATTTTTGAGCTGTGCAACTTAAGTTAATCACTGTGTCTGAATCTTTGTTTTTTTGTTTGTTTGTTTGGTTGGGTTTTTTTGGTCCAAGGAAAGACAGCATCTATTTCACAGAATTACTGCATTCAGTGAAAATACAAGAATCGAGCACACAGCACGTAAGGCACACAAAGCTAGTGCAAGAAAGTGTTGGTGGCTTTGTTCTTTGTCGAGGAGGTGGGCTAAGAATATGGATATTATGTATGTAACGTGACTCATGGCTCTGCTCCTTCCTCACTGTGACCCTGGGGGAGACCCTCAAGCTCTCTGGAAGAGACAAAGAAAATGTTCCCTTTCATATATTAAATCTCTACTTAAGGCAATTGTATTTATATTTAAATACTTAAGAAGGCACATTCTCTTCTCTCCTTTCCTCTCTTCTCTCCTTCTTCTCCTCTCCCTGCTCTTCTGCCTCCTTCTCTTTCCCTCCCTCCTCCATTCTCCCTTCTCTTTCCTACCCTTAAGCCTCCTCCTCTTCCTCCTTCCAGCCTGACCAACTCAAAACCTAGGTGGGCCCTCTAGGTGATTCTGAAGACTGAGGAGTTTGCCCAGTGTCCCTTACCTGCAGAGGGCTTGGTGGGCACATTGCTGTTCTGGTAAATGGGCTGGGTGTTCTCATGTTGTGGCTGTCCAATCACAGGTGTCATGGAAGGTGTGTTGACGTTGGAGAGGATGCAGCCGGTCACCCTCTAGGGAGAGGAGAAGCATTGAGTCAGTATCCTTAGCCCAGGGGCGCTGAGAACGGTGGCCCAATTGCCCCGTGGACATCCATCTCAGGCCCAGGGAGTCAGTCAGCCTCAAGCTAAGGGAGGGTACTGGGGTTGGCTTAGATGCAGCTGTATCACGTAGTCTACACTGGCAGGAAACAGGTAGCTCAGCAAGAAAAGCTTGGGAGCAGTGTCACAAAGCCTGGGACCCCAGCTCAGGCTTTCCTCCTAGCTATGTGACCTTAAACAGCTAATTGCTCCTGAACCTTAATTTTAGTTCAAGTCTGACATTATATTTACTTTTTTTTTCCTTTTTTCTGATGAATCTCAGGCTGGCTTCCAACTATGTAGTTGAGGATGACATTTAACTTTCCTTTTTCTTTCTTCCTTTCTTTCTTTCTTTCTTCCTTTCTTTCTTTCTTTCTTTCTTTCTCTCTCTCTCTCTCTCTCTCTCTCTCTCTCTCTCTCTCTCTCTCTCTCTCTTTCTTTCTTTCTTTCTTTCTTTTGAGATGGGTTTTTTGGTGTAGCCCTGGCTGACCTGGAATTCACTCTGTAGACCAAGCTATCCTCAAATTCAGAAATCCACTTATCTCTGCCTCCTGAGTGCTAGGATTACAATCTTAAACCATCCTTTGCAGTTAAAAAAACAAACAAACAAAAAAATCAAACCAAACAAAAACAAAAAAGGAATCTATATGTAGGTGGAAATCAGCCACAGTCTCCTGTCTTAGGAGTTAGCCCAGTTAGGTAGGTCAATCCCCTGGCCAGAGGACTGCCCCTCAGGAAGGCAGGCCCACCTTAGTCCATTTCATCTGTGGCAGAATTACTTGAGCAAGTACGTGTAAAAAGTCCGTGACACCTGGTAGGACTTGATGTAACCTGCATATCGTGATTCAAATGCGATCATATCTATGAGGGTGCTCTGCAGGCTTGGGAAAGGGCAGGCCGACCACAGACCTCATTACCACCTCAGCCTCTGCCGGCGAGACATGTCAGTAACCTGGCCAGCTAGAGACCAATACTGTAGACGGCAGGATGTATTTGTGTCACAGCAAGTGTAGGGTGCATTTCAAGGCCCCTTGGGCCTGCTTATCACACATAAGAACCACATGGTGACTTGAGATGCATTATTCCTTAGCCTGTGTTATCAGGTCCACTGCTCCCTCAGTGATGTAGAAACTACAGGGCTGAGAAAGTGGCCTTCTCCACAGTGGGGACAGAAGCAACCATCCTTTACCCAGGGTCAGAAGGTGACAGAGAATCATAAGGCTAAGTATATATTTAAGATTCTGGAAAGTCAGTATCTCCCAGGTGATGGTACCCATTGCATTTTCAGTATTGGAGTCCTACTGTGAGAGGACCTCAAGCCGCAGGGATGGCCAGAGAGACCCTCTGAGCACAGCCTCTAAAGGGGATCCTGCAGGCAGAATGCCTGGAGTCCTGAGCCCCAGAAGAGCAGGCATTTGTAGTGTGGGCTAACCCATCACTTCTGTCTGTTCCTAACACAAGCAGGTCACAGAGACATCCAGCTGCATCTGTAAGACAGCTTCCCAGTCTGCTTTGTGGGTTCTTCTGCCCAGCTGTGGCTGATGGAATGCAGGGGTAATCTACAGTCCTTTATTATTATTTTATCACCAGAAAAGACAGTGCCACATTGGCACTTAGCAGCTGCTCTGTGGCCAAGAACATTTCTTCTCTTTCTGCATCCTTAGTCCCATTTGACTTGCTCTGCCAGGAAGAAAATGATTGGCCACACTCCCCACCATCGCCTGTGCCTTGCTTGGCCCTCTGTGGCTCTCCTGTCCTCAGCAGTTTTTATAACCCAGACTCGAGTGGCCACCTCCCTGGCCAGTTTACCCTCCATGCCAGGACCGCCAGCCTTATACCAGGACTGCCAGCCTTATACCAGGACTGGGAAACATGGAGTTCTCCGGAAGCGGCGCTGAGCTCTGGCTGCAAGGCTGTGGACCATCTGGAAGCTACATTATCAGTCAGATGCTGCAGGCTGCTGCAGCTGGAGCTCGAGAATGCATTTCTCTGGCGCAGGCTCAAGCCCTGAGCATGAGTAACAGAGGAAGTGCCCAGGAAGCCTGGGCATTTTGACAACCCAACAGTAGCCAGGCCCTATGACCATCGCGGCCAGGTCAGAGCTCAGGGATACCAGAAGGGTTTTCGGCTCTCCATTTCTGAAGCTCCTTTAAGGCCTCTGTGTGACTAAAAAGAACACGGGTTCCCAGAAGACGCTCCCCTCCCCAACTCAAGTGGCAAGTGTGAGAAATAAACTGATGGAAGCCACTAATAATTTTGTTTGTTACCATAGCACATTTTCACCTATCCTTATACAGGAAATTAGGTATCTTAAAGAAAAAGTTGTATTGTTCATTCTATGTGTGTGTGTGTGTGTATGTGTGTGTGTGTGTGTGTGTGTGTGTGTAGTGGGTGAATAGGAGAGCAGTATCCACAGACAACAGAGGCATCAGATCCCCTGAACATGGGTCCTCTCTGAGAGCAGTACACACTCTAACTGCTGAGCCATGTCTTCAGCTCTGAGGGGTCTTTTATCACTTCGTTGTGGATGCTTCACAGAAGAGTAAGTGAAGCTGACCTGTCTCACAGTCTCTCCAAGATGACCAAAACCCAAATCAGGACAGGTATGAAGGAAGGGTTCTGAAAACAGAGGTTCTGTCTACTTCCACAGAGGAACGTAATAGGTTGAGCGGCAGTCTGCTGGTCCTCCATGTTCCTTCTGCTCCTGGTCTCCTAAGATGTTCTGGGACCCTAATCTCATGTAATAAAATGAAGCCCAGCTGTAGGGTTGGTGCAGTGCGGAGTGGTCAGGGGCTACTCAGTGAAGAGAGGGTCCTGGCAGCATCTCCAATGGCAAGGAGAGGGGTGGGATACAGGTCTCCTCAGATCAGAATGACCCCTTTTAGGTAATAATGTAGGGCCAGGGTCGCTCCACACACAGTGTGGGGAGATGACCACGATGGGCAGTTTGCTGTGCCTGTCAGCCTGTCAGTCAGGTTTGGGCCGTGGATAGCATCCTGTCTCTGTTGAGTCCATGGGCTGATATTGATCTGTGGAGGGCTCTGTGCCTACATTGTGGCTGGGGATACTGGTACACAGCCAGTCCGAGGTCACTGAAGGTTCTAGACTGCAGTGGGGAACACAGGAGCTCTCCTCCACCCTTGGTCAATAAATGTCCACTGTGTGTCCTCAGGTACATAGGCTTATCTCTCTGCTTCCTGTTACCTGATAATGAAGCAGGGATCCGACACTCATCCATGAAGTTCTTAGATGGAGGAGTGCATGGGAGTGAAGGAGTGTTGTTCCTTTGGCATGGTACCTTTCTTATCCTGGACTGGGAACCTGTGTGTCCCTAGTAGATGGGGAGGGTACCGGCAACGTGTACCAAGTGTAAGAGGACATTGTTTCTTAGCCCAGGCTAATAACACTGAATTTATGATCGTCCAACCTCTACCTCCCTATATGGGGGTGCTTATCCCCACTTCCAGATTTTATCTGGTACTGAGGATCAAACCCAGGGCTTTGCTAAGCTAGCATTCTCTAGTAACTGAGGTACATCCTCAGCCCAAATGGTACCTCTCTTTCCCTGGCCAACCCTAGTCTTCTTCACCCCACCTGGAGTTTGATTCTCCAGCTGATGATAGCCGCCCATGTCAAATCAGGCCCCGACATCATCCTGTCATACACGAACAGGAGGACGATGTGTCAGAGAGTAGAGGGTAGGGCACAAGGCCGGTGCTGCTCCAGGATCCTAATTCACTGTCTTCTTTAGCACCATACACAGGCTGTCTACCTCACAACCGGGAGGGAAGCAGATGGCAGATGCCAGCCAGCAAGTCAACAGGCCAGCAGCCCTCTCCTACACCCTGCGCATCCACAGACCCTCAGTCATGGCCCACCTTACCTTCATGAGGTCTCGATGGTGCTCCAACACACTGCAGGTCGTCTGCCAGGTGTCCTGGTAGCACTCCCATGGGTCCACCCTGCCGTGACAAGAGAGGCTGTTCTCAGTTTCCATCCATGTACCTTCTCCACATTGCTTCCTCCCAAGGCTCAGGGAACTTAGCAAGCCTGGTCATGCTGTGTGCTTAGATCTCAAAGCAGGTTAAACCAGGCTGTGGAATATGTTCCTGATCTTCAGTTTCCCTCTCTGTAAACTGAGAGGAATCTTGCGTAGGCAGGTATGGAAGACAGTGGTATGAGTCTCCGTGAGTTTAACCTGAGCTCGGCACTCTTTCTAATGTGAGGGCTTGGGGGATTTTATATCCATAGTGCTTAGCAGGATGCCTTGTAACTTGTTCTCATATGGAAGAAGGAGATCTTCGGGCTCTTACAGGATTGTGAGACGGATTAAGTGAACCAGGGGCTTGTCAAGCAAGGATTGAGGATTGCCTCAACAGGCCTCGCGCCCTGGAGAAGAGCCTCATCAGTGGTGCAGTGCCTTGAGGCCGGACGTGAGGCATAGCAACCAGACTGCAGGGTACAGATGAACAGAACGGCTAACTCCTCGGAACAGGAGGCTGGGAAGTGAGCAGGGATCCTGCCCTAGACTGATGCCTCACATGGCCTCAATTGCCAACCTAATGAGCTGCTAAATTGGGATATTTTGGAAGCACTCTCTTAGCGTGAGCCCTGTCCACCCCCTGTCATGAGTAGGCACCTCAGGTTTCCTGAGCTGAGATCTTACTAAGTAAAAATGAAGGGGTCTGTCTGCCCTTGCCTGGTTCCTCCTGCCCTGTGCACACGGGTATGGGAGGTGAACAAGCCCCGCCCACCTGGCCTCACCAATCAGGTGCCCTTCCCTCCCAAGGGCTCCCCCTCAGACTCCCTTGTCATCTCAGTTCTGGTCTTCCTCGCGAGTCAGGTGGTAGGCGCTCATTGGATCAACGAAGGAAAATTCCAGAATTTTCTTTTCTTTTCAAGATTTCTTTGTTTATTATATGTAAGTCCACTGTAGCCGTCTTCAGACTCAACAGAAGAGGGCATCGGATTTCATTATGGATGGTTGTGAGCCACCATGCGGTTGCTGGGATTTGAACTCAGGACCTTCAGAAGAGCAGTCAGTGCTCTTAGCCACTGAGCCATTTCTCCAGCCCCTAAAAAGGTGGCTGGAGAGACAGCCACGGGTGCTGGGAACCAAACTCATATTTTTGGTTGAGAGCCTAGCCTTTAACGGCTGAGCCATCTCTCCAACCCCAGGACTTTCTAAGAATGTCAAAGTGGGAACAGCATTTTTCCCCTGGATTCATTTCCCACAGGGAATTAAACATTCATTCACAGCACTAAGAGGTATGGTTTCTAATCCTGACTTGATCACAGATAGGCTTTCTTCCAGCATTTAATCTGCTTTTTTTTTAAGATGTATTTTTATTTATCTGTGTGAGATCACCGGGATTTGGAGTCACAGGCAGTAATAGGCTGCCCAAGGTGGGTGCTGGGATCCGAACTCATGACCTCTGGAACAACAGCAAGTACTCTTAACCTCTGAGTCATCTTTCCAGTCCTCAACCCGAAAGAAAGTCCCTCAAGGGTCAGGTTTCTCGTACAAATCGCTGTGCAGGCCCACACAAACCTTAATTATCAATGTGGCTTCCGTTCACTGCCTTCAGTTCTGCCTGCCCATCCCCCCTGGGTTAAATGCATCCCTCATGCACCCTGAGGTCCATGCCCCTCTCCTCATGGAAACTTCAAGGTGCTGCTTATTTTTCCAGCATAGGAAATTAAAGAGCAAATGATGTGCCATTATTCTTTTTAAACACCATCTTCTCATGCAAATTATAACGGTAGGAACTTGGGGAACATAATTAGCATAATTAGTGGAAGCTTGCTTTAATTACACTGCTGGCTCAGAGCATGAGGGGTGCTGCCATCTTAGTGGTACTGTGAGTCTAATGAGGGGCAGGGTAGAGAATCAGGAAGACAGCTTCAGGTCCCAGTTGGTAGGCATGCTCTAGAGAGCCCTGCTCATAGGCACCACACCTTGTCCAGGGGTCAGTGTGGACCCCGGAGGGACCCTGAGTTCAGAAGTGGGCGGTAATCAAGGCCACCCACTTTCTCTGAGAAGAAGTGAGTTATGGAGAGACAATGGAATTTGGTGGGGATGTGAATGAGAGGCATTTGGGATTTGGGGACCAGGCTCCTCCCTCAGTGATGTTTTGGGAAACTCTAAGAACCACATGGGGATCCACAGACAGAAACTCCCTAGGCTAAGTCTTTAATTTTGTGAGCCTGATTGTTTGGTTCAAATATAAACAAAGTTATCAATTGGGCCACCAGTGGAGATCTACCTAATTAGGGCCAGTACAGGGCTAATATCTCTCCTACTTCCTCACCCTGTGGGTCCCGAATTCCTTTTCCATCCCATTGAGCCCAGGCCTCCTGCCTGCGGCACCAGCATCCCAGGCCTACCTGATCCAGTCGGAATTCTGGACAGCCAGCTGACACATGATGAGACGGTGCCGGCTCGACACAAGACCCTGGGAAGCAACAAAGCCATGAATAGGAGGTGTCCTCAATCTTCCGCAGTGACCAGAAACACCAGCCCAAGCCACCCCATTACAAAGTGTGGCCATAGCCAGGCAGTGGTGATGCATGCCTGTAATCCCAGCACTTGGGAGGCAGAGGCAGGCAGATTTCTGAGTTCGAGGCCAGCCTGGTCTACAGAGTGAGCTCCAGGACAGTCAGGGGTATACAGAGAAACCCTGTCTCGAAAAAAAAATTTTTTTTAAATAAAATAAATAAATAAAAACAAAGTGTGGCCATGTTTGATGATGAGAGCAAATGAGGATTGTGACCCCTGACTTGTCCCTCTGCCACATACATAGATAGACACTGGGTGACGCTGTGTGTGTGTGTGTGTGTGAAGAATATGTGGTATATCCTATTGCATCAGAGTCCGAACCAGCCAGTGCCTACTCTACTTGGCCACTCTGCATAGTGTTGACCTAGGCTAAGCTCAGCCTGGTTTGGCGATTACAGTTACCATGGGAGAACCAGGAAGGACTGGGAGAGTTCCCACGTAAGAGGCACTGGGATGCTTTTTGCCAAAATAAAAATCTTGGGAAATATTCGTCCAGTGCCACTCAACCCCTAAACTGCTGCCCATCTGGAGCCCAGCACAGCTGCGCTGAGCACACCTACTCCTCTTTGTGAGCAGCTGGCTGGCTCTGGTGGGCAGCTGGCCCTCTGGTTGTAGCCAGATAGCCACGTCTGACAGTGGTCCTGGGAGGAAAACCAAATGCTGTTAGGCATTTATCCGGGGGAGCTATCAGGTGAGGAAGAGAGAGCAAAGGAAGGGACCCACCTGTTTTCCATAGGAGTCGTGGACCGGAGAGACAATACCACCAATCACAATAAATCTTCCAGTCTTGTGCAGATAATCCCTGGCTCTTTCTAATTAAGAGAAGAAAACCCGCACATTACAAGAGAGGAAAGGTGTGGATTAAAGGTGATAATTAAAATCAATCTGTTTGGCACTGAACCCGCTAAGGTTTGGTACTTGCTATTTAAATAGGAGGTGTCAACTTCAAAGCAAATATTGGCGACTCAAAGGTTAGGGAGGTGGACCTTAACCCCAGAAATGAAAGGATTTAGAACTCAAGGGGCTTAACCCGGTGGCGAGGGGTCTGTGTCGGAGGAACCACGTAGCTGGAGGGGTTTAAAACAGTCACCTCATTAAGAGGGGTTCAAGTTTGGAGGATTGGAATTTGCTCCTGTTGTCTCTTGCAGAAATTCCAGTGAGGAGCTGTCCCTTAACAGAAAAGGTAATCCTCCTTAGAATATGAAAGATGCGCTGATTGCCTCATCTAATTACCAAGAAGGAAGAAACTGAAAACAAATTTAAAGGGCCTTGTACATAATCACGGAGAATTTACAATCAGTCTGGCAGTCAGCATCATTACAGTAGCTTGAGAAAAAAGCCTGGCTAAACAAAAGCCTCCAAATTGACCAGGCAAGGCCAAGTTCACTTTCATGAGAAAAACTAATGAGCTAGAAGAGCTTTAAACATCTAGTCCAGTTTTATTTCCAAGGGAGCCCATTGAACAAACTTTATCATGTTGCTTATTTTCAATTCTTTTATTTTTGTGGATGTGTGTATGTATTCTTGTGGAGGCCGAAAGTGATTTCCTTTCTGCCTTACTTTTACAAAATATTTACTTTATGACTGTGTGCATTGCATCTTCACGCACGCATGTGCACATACATGTCTGTGTGCGGTCACACGCACAGGTATGCCCATGGGTGTGCAGATGTCTGAGAAGTCCAGATGAGGGCATCAGATCCCTTGGGGCTGGAGTGATAGGTGCTTGTGAGTCACATGTAGATGTTGGGGAGTGAATGCAGGTGCCACTCTGAAAGTACAGTACAAGATCTCTCCTGAACCTGGAGGTCATTAACTGTCCAAACTAGCCTGGCCAGTGAACCCCTACCCTCATCCTTCTGCCTCTGCTCCCCAAAGTATGGGGGGGCGGTGGTGGTGGGGGAGGGGGTAGGATCCATATACTTGCTGTCATGCTTTTGTTTGTTTTGTTTTGTTTTTTAAGACAGGGTTTCTCTGCATACAGCCCTATCTGTTCTGGAAATCTGGCTTTGTAGACCAGGCTGGCCTCAAACTCCCAGAGATCTCCCTGCCTCTGCCTCCTGAGAGCTTAGATTAAGGTATATGTCACCATGTGTGACTTCCTGCCACGGTTTTTATGAGAACTTTGCATGGATGGATGGATGGACACTGAGTATGTGCCTGGTGCCCTCAGGCCAGAAGAGGGCTTCAACCCCCCTGGAACTGTTCGTTAGCTGCCATTTGGGTGCTGGGACCTTTGCAGGGGGAAGGGGTGGGGGGGCGGTTGCAAGAGTTCTTATCAACTGAGCCATCTCTTCAGCCCCAAGCCTGCCTTTGTAAGCGAGTGCTAAGGATCAAAGTCAGGTCCTCCAGCCTGAGGCAAACACTTCACCCCATGAGCCATGGCTGGTGCCCTGAGATGGGAACTTGGTGGTGGGAGAATCCCAGAGTGAAGGAACAGTTGGGCAGCAAGACTGGTTGTAGAGTTTGCAATCACGTTTTCAGGACGTCAGCGGCTCTCTGAGCGTTTAAATTATTCCCACCACCATTGTTTCTTTCATCCCTTCAATGTAAAAGCTTTTTGTAAAAACGAATTCACTACTTTTAATACCATTTAAAAAAATTTTTTTTGGAGTAAATGGAAATATTTCGCCTATAATTCAATACATTTAGCTCAGCTCCTTTTCCTTCTCTCCCCAATGACGACCTTGGGTTTGCACAACACGTTTGTTCCACTTGGTTAGCTGTCGTGCTTGGTCTACATTAAGATTCATCCTGTGCTATAGGATTCTATAGGTTTTGATGAGTATGACACACATTTATCGTGAAGCACCACACAGAGTGTTTCACTGTCTATGGTTGTCAGAACTGGGACCGGGAAATGGGAGACAGAGACTCCAGAGACTTCCACAGAGTCCGGAGAACAGCATCAGAGTGCAAATTTAACTTTTATTGTTTGGTACAAAAACTTACATACAGGAGTGAGGTTCCATAATGAAGGGGCAAAGGTGGGGGTGGGGGGATTACACCCGAAGTCCAGTTGGATCTAATTTGCTCGGTAAGGGACTCAGTAGGGGAGGGGGTGGGTCGCCCAGGAGGGATTTCCGTGAAGACAGGAAGCGGCCCCAGCCCTGGGCTCTGATTCCTTGTTCTGTCTCACCAGTTTGCCCGGAGCCAATAGATCTGGCTGTGCACAGCTGGAGTACAGCTGGATCTGGATTCCTCGCGCAGGGGGCGTGGTGCTCAGCTCTCTATCCTACTTTTTCCTCCTCTAGGCCACTCCCACATCCCCCACATATAGTGCCACACCTATTCACCCCTCCTTACCCTGACCTCTGCTAACCACGTTGCCTTTTTTTTCTCTCTTGAAACTGGGCACTGCTAGGTAGTCAGAGTCAGCCGGTAGATACATCATCCAGTCTCTTCAGGTCCTTCCGTCAAGCACTATGCATTTAAGGTCTTCATGTCTTACTGTGCTAGCTAGTGTTCTGTCAACTTGAAACAAGCTAAAGGCATCTGAAAGGAGGGAGCCTCCATTAAGAGGATAACTTCATAAGATCAGGTGGTAGGCAAGCCTGTAGGATGGAGGAGGTCCCAGCCCATTGTAAGTGGAGCCATCCCTGGGCGTGGTTCTATAAGAAAGCAGGCTGAGCAAACCATGAGAAGTGGGCCAGTAAGCAGCACCCCTCAAAGGCCTCTGCATCAGCTCCTGCTCTCATGCTCATGCCTTGTGTGAGTTCCTTTGATGATGAACAGCAATATGGAAGGATAAGCCCAACAAACCCTCTCCTCCCAAGTTGCTTTGGTCGTGGTGTTTCATCATGGCAATAGAAGCCCAGATGAAGACACTTACCATGGCTACATAGTTTATTTCTCTTCATCAACGAATACTATTCCATCATCTAGCTGATTCTCAGTTTGCTTCTCCATCTACCCGCTGAGATACATTGTCATTACTCCTAGCTTTTTTGGTGATTACAGACAAAGCTGACACAGCTTTCCTGTGGGCATTTGTACAGTCTGCTTTCAGCTCTTTTAGGAAACAGATAGGAAACATGTAGGAAACAGATCACGGGATCATGTGGTGAGAATATACTTAGTGTTGGAAGCAACTGTCATTGTCTTCCGAGTTGGCTGTACCATTTTGCATTGCCTCCACCGGCAGTCAATGACAATGACCGTTGCTCCACATTCTTGCTAACTTTTGATACTGTTAGGTTTGTACATTTAGGCATTCTAATGGGTACATCACTATGGTGTCTATTACTTAAGGTTGATTTTACTTTTTAGAAAATGACTTATTTTTATTTCACGTGCATTGGTGTTTTGCCTATATGTGTATCTGTGTGAGGGTACTGGATCCCAAGGAACTGAAGTTACAGACAGTTGTGAGCTGCCATGTGGGTCCTGGAAATTGAACTCAGGTATTCTGGAAGACCAGCCAGTGCTTTCCTAATTACTATGATGAAAACTTTGCCATGACTGAAACGAACCTATAAAAGAAAGAGTTTGTTTTGGCTTATAATTTCAGTCCATAATGGTAGAGATAGCATGGCAGAGGGTATGTGTAGTAGCAAGGGCAGGAAGCCTAGAGCTCACATCTCAAACCCACACAGGAATCAGAGAGTGAACTGGAAATGGGGCAAAGCTATAAACAGTCAATGCCAGCCCTCGTGACATGCTTTCTCCAGCAGGGTTCCATGTCTTACAGGTTCCTTAGCCTCCCCAAATAGTGCCACCGAACAGGTACCAAGTGTTCAAATACCTGACACTATTGGGAACATGTCTCACTTAAACTACTACAGTATGTGTGTGCATGTGTGTGTACGTATGTGTGTGTATGTATGTGTGTGTATGTGTGTATGTATGTGTGTGTATTATGTGTGTGTATGTGTGTATGTATGTGTGTGTATTATGTGTGTATGTGCTTATGCATATGTCTGTGTATGTGTTGATGTGCACATGGGTGTGTTACCCACAAAAAAGAGGGCATCAAACCCCTGAATCTGGAGTTACAGGTATTTGAGAGTGCCCTGTTATGGATGCTAGGACTTCAGCAAGAACAACTAGTTCTTAATGATCGTACCTACTCTCCACCCCTGGCTTTGCTTTCTAAAGAAACCCTATTATTTCATCTGCTAAGTCTTTATTTGAAGGAATTCCACAGCCCTCCTCCCATCTTCTGGCCCTTCACTCCTGCTTTTCTCAGAATCAGATCCATCTGGCCCTTGGCTGTCACAGACCATCAGTTGCCATGAGCCAACTCTTTACTCTACCCTTTATCTAACTAGTGTTTACTCTTTTCTTATTCATGTATTTCATTAGGAGCCAAGCTTTTTCTGATGTCCAGCATGACTGGTCTATCCAGCATCCTCGTCCCCCTTTGGACTCACTTTCGTAACACTTCACTATGTGTCCAGTTCAAAGCTCAACAACTTTCCCGTTTTATGGATTTCTCAAAGTGCACAGCCTGAGTGGGTGTGAGGTCAGCATATCATATGAGAACCAAACTGGACCAAAGATGAGTCACACTGAGCTGCACAGAGGCCAAATGATGTGGACATTGTCTTTGAATCAGTGTGTGGGTCCCAGTGTGCTATAATCTGATACCCATGCCAAAGACACCCGGTGGAGGGACTTGCCTCTTGAGCAATAAGTACTCAGTAAATGTTCTCACACAGAAAGCTCACGAAGCTTCCAGTGCCCACTTTTGCTCCTATAGAGTACCCTCTCTAAGAGACCTTGAGCTGCCCACACCGATCACTAGAGCACATTCATAGGCTCCAGGGAGCACCCACTGTAGTCATGAATTGCCTCAGCAGTTGTCACTCTTTCCTCTCAGCCAAGATCAACTACTCCTTCCCCGGGCAATGCTTTCAAGTCCAGTACCTTGAAGAGAGGCAGTTTTGGAAAGGAATATCCTAACATTAACTGAGTCAAAGCAGCTCAGCCTGCATAGTTACTGTGATCTTGCAGCTTGGCCCAATTTAGGAAATGCTTATGGAACATTAAAGCCCATAATGAGTGCTAGAGGGCTATGAGGATGAAGATAACTCTAACCATTCTCTTTATCGGTTATGTGTGCCTGGGGCTTGTGTGTCTGGAAAACAGTTTCACAGCAGTCTTTCCAACCTGTAGGTCTTACAAGCTTTCTAGTCCCGCTTCTGAAATGGTCCCAGAGCCTTTCCAGGAAGGAGGTATGATACAGACGTTTTATTAAAGGCCGAGGTATTCATAGTTCCTTATTCTCTGTGGTTTGACTAGCTGTGGGGCTCTGTATTAAGTGCCATCTACTACAAAAAGAATATCGGATCTGACACTCAGCAGTTTCTCTCTGCACCTTGTTTTTCCCTAACTTGAATGGAATGTCGGGCAAGGAGGAGTTTTTCAGCCTCTTAGATAGGTGGATTCATTCTCTTCTCTGTTTCCAAGGAGATTCCAAATGTCAAGAGAAGTCTGCCTAGGATGACACAGGAGCTATGGGATGTAGGGGCCATAGCAAACCTGGGACGGGAAGATGTATCCATCGTAATTTCTCTGTGAATTTCAAGTCAATTTCTTGGAGACTTAACCTGTCTATTTGTAAAATGCCTTCTGTATGTGATTCATACAAGGATCAAGTCAAATTACAATTATTAACACTCATCCCCGGGCACCAGGCATGGTGTTGCATGCCTTTAATCCTGGCATTCAGGAGGCAGAGGCAGGCAGATCCCTGTGAATTCAAGGCCAGCTTGGTCTACAGATTGAGTTCCAGGACAGCAAAGGCTAAAGAGAAACCCTGCCTAGAACCGCCCCCCCCCCCAAAAAATATATATATAGTAGAATAATTTAAAAACATAAGAAAACAAATATTAAAATGCACAGAGCTATCCATAATAAGTCATGCCTGTAATCCCAGAACTTGGTAGGTAGAGACAGCAGGATCAGGTGATCAAGATTAGCCTCTCCTATAGAAGTTTGTCTAGAAAAATGAAAAGTTTCCAATTAACCCTAGTATTATCCTGATACCCAAGCTAAAAAAAAACAATAGTATATAAAAACAACTGCAGACCCATATAGGTAGGAGTAGACGTGTAAAAATCATTAACAAGATATCAGGACCCAGAGATATATACCTAGAAAGAGTTATAGACAATGACAAAATGGCAAGTACCCTAGGGAAGCCGCCATATTTGAAAGATATTTGAAAGACCTTTCAGTGTAATTCACCAATGTCCTAGTTTACTCTCTGTTGCTGTGATAAAGCAAAGCAACCTGGGGAAGAAGGGTTTGTATGACTTATATGTCCTGGTCACAGGCATCACTGAGGCTGGTTCTGTTGTGTCTGGGCTGTGGTGAAGCATTATAGCAGAGCATAGGAAAGGTCAAAGCTGCTCACCTCATGGAGATCAGGAAGCAGAAAGTAGGGGCGATGATGGGGGCAGGTTCTGGGACAAAGATGTTACTCGTAAAGACACATCCTCGTACTCCATGGGACTGATATACCACTGTTTATTTAACCATTTCCCTACTGTAGGACATTTGTTTGTTTCTGTATTTGGCCCTCTCTTTGGAAGTTCCTATTACTTATCAATAATGTCTTTAAGTTATAAGCACCTGTGGATTAATCCATTGACGAATCAGGTCCCTCATGATCCAAGCACTTTCCAAAGCCCCACTGCTGAACTCTGCTTGCATGGGGGAACCAAGGTTTCGATATCCAAAGACTTCATATCCAAGCCACAAGAGATGCTTAGAGGAACAGTTTTGAGCATACTGAAGAAAAGACAACCTCTAACGGCTGTAGCTGCAGATGCAGGATTCAATGTCTATTACATTGTTGAAATGATTGGTCATTGCAAGAGTGTAGGGCTGGGAGGAGGATAGATGTGATTTACAGCTCCAGGGAGTTCTTTGTATAATGAACCTGGCTTTGTTTTGTTTTTTTAAAAGACTATTTTATTTTAAATTATGCATATGTGTGTGGGAGTTGTGTGCATGTGAGTATAGGTGTTTACAGAGGGCAGAGATATCCGATTCCCTGGAGTTGGAGATCAGGGGTCTGTGAGTATGTTAAGGTCTGCCCTCCCCCCAGCATAGCTGTAGCCATATTGTTATATGCCTGATAGCTAATTCATAAATATCTTGACTCAGACAGAACAAGGTCATGCTGACCACATACTCTAATATCTTCTGTATGCTATGAGGTTTGTTAATCTTAAGAAATTCCATGACTATAAGCTTCACGTAGGACCCATCTAGTTAAAGGTCAATATAAACTGTTATATCTAAAATGGCTTGAGCCAGGGCTGACCACTGGGTAGTGCTTCCAGCTACCTGCATATGAACTCATTGTGGTTTTTGTGGTTTTAGCCTTTATAAGCTAGCCTCGAGAAATGTCCAGTGCACAGCTTTGAGCTGTTGCCCTCATCAATCAGTCCTGGGGTGTGCATTCAATAAACCATCCCTGTTTATTCATGTGGTTTGTGGGGCAACTCCTGGACCCCAACATGAGCCACTTGACATGGATGCTAAGAATCAAACTTGGGTCAGACCCTGCTCTGAGTCAAGTGTGGTGTAGAACAGTACACTCTTTGTTTATAAAGATTTATTTATTTATTTTATGTTTATGAGTACACTATTGCTGTCTTCAGACACACCAGAAGAGGGCATTGGATCCCATGACAGATGGTTATAAGCTACCATGTGGTTGCTAGGAATTAAACTCAGGACCTTTAGAAGAGCAGTCAGTGTTCTTAACCGCTGAGCTACCTCTCCAGACTCAACAGTGCACTCTTAACCACTGAGCTATCTCACCAACACCATGAACCGGTTCTTGTTCTTAATTGTGGTGGTGGTCTAAATCCATACACGTGGTAACGGGGCATATACTTGAAGGCCACAGGAATGGGATGTCTCTGTCTTATCCTTGCACCTTCCTACGGATTAGAAATTATTTCAAAACAAATATAATTTTAAAGCTCATAGTAAACCACCAGATGTTACACTTTTAGGATAGTACTGAGCAAATCCAGGCAAATGGCCAGCAAGCTGACTCCATTTGGTTACTTCTAGAACTTTCAATTTTTTTTTAAATTTTAATTTTTGTGTGTGTGTGTGTGCTGTTTGGATTCCAACATTCAGAGCTATGATGGGACTGCACTGTGCTCCTCAAATTTCCATGTGCGCATCTTGAATCAGGCTCCTCTCATGTAGCACCTTCTGGAGATGCTCATACTGGTGGGGGCAAACAGCTCTCTGGAGCACAGCACTCCTGAGGGTAACCACTTTCACAACCAGCTAGTTCTCTGAGCCTCACCCTCTCAACTCCAAGACAGTGGAGATTAGGAATCAGTATGAGAATTTTGGAAAGACATTTGGCTCACAGCAGTCCCATTCTGTAGACCTATATGTATGTAGTACAGTGGCCCTTGGTGGGGTTTGTTAGGATCAAGATTCTGACTCTAGGTTGTGTGCAGCTGGGTTCACAGTGGAGGTGACAAGGAGGTGCTGGGGACAAGCTGGTCCAGGTCCAAAATCAGCTCCTGCCTTTATGTAAACATTGTAAACAAACATTGTTCTTTTGTTCCTCTGAATGTAAATACTTTGTTAGTTACTTTTGAGGTCTACAAATATTGTTTATTTCCCCAGTCACTGAGCTGCTGCGGAGGACTCAGCTGCCTCCCCCTGGAGCCCCTCGCTTCCCGATGCTCCGTCCCCCCATCCCTGCCCGCCTTCTCCTGCTGCCATTTCCACCAAGGAAAAGGAATCAAAAAGGAATGTATCCTGTGTCCGCTATAATGTATCCTGTGCCCGCTACCCAGAACCTCCTCTCTTTCGACCCCTTTGCTGATGCAAGTAAGAGTGATGGCCTGCTTCCTGCTGGCAATGAGGATTATATCCATATAAGAATTCAACAGAGAAACGGCAGGAAGACCCTTACAACTGTCTAAGGGATCGCTGATGATTACGATAAAAAGAAACTAGTGAAAGCGTTTAAGAAGAAATCTGCCTGCAATGGTACTGTAATAGAGCATCCAGAATATGAAGAAGTAATTCAGCTCCAGGGTGACCAGCGCAAGAACACATGCCAGTTCCTGAGAGAGACTGGACTGGCTAAGGACGATCAGCTGAGGGCTCATGGGTCTTAAGTGCTTGTGGCTCTCTGAAGCTTACGTAAGGATTTCCTCGCAATGAGTAGAATTTCCCTTCTGTCTCTTGTCACAAGTTTAAAAACCTCACAACTTGAATAATGTAATCATTTGGGTTTTTAACTTGGACCAGTGTAACTCCTTCATGTAATAAACTGAAAAGAGCAAAAAAAAAAAGTATATATATATATATACACATACACATATACATATACATTGTTTATCTGCTGAGGAGATAGCTCAGCAGGTGAAGGTGCTTACTGCCAAGCCTGATGGCCTGAATTTGTTCCCAGTACCCACATGACAGAAGAAGAGAATCAGTCCTCAAAAGCTATCTTCTGAGCTGGGCATGTCTTTTAATCTCAGTACTTAGAAGGCAGAGGAAGATGGATTTCTGTAGTTGGAAGTCATCCTGGTCTATATAGTGAATTCCAGAACAGCTAGGACTACATAGCAAGACACTATCTTGATTTAAAAATAAAAATAAAGCTGTTTTCTAATCTGTATATATATATGTGTGTGTGTGTGTGTACATATATATATACATACATACACACATACACAGACGCAGATATACTCATGCACACAATAAATAAATAAATAAATAAATAAATAAATAGAAAAATACTGTTTATCTTAATAGTTGAGTATGAGTGACCCTTAGTCCTCAACTAGTTTAGTATGTATAACAAGCTCCCAAGGAGACCAAAATCACTGGCCTATAGCTACACACTTGTGGGGTGTGTGTAGTGTGTGTGGTTGAGCAGACTAGCCTCTGTAAGATTCAGATACCCCAACACACGCAACACACACACACACACACACACACACACACACACACACACAAAGCTGTCCACTTTCTTCCACTCTCCCAGTACATTACATAACAAGGGCCTTTCTGGGCCTTGGTAGGAAGCCAGCCCATTGGCAAAGATGTAGCTAGGGCCCTGGAATTTAATTTCATGCCAGGCCTCCCTAAATGCATTCTATTTTCATCCATATACCCTAGGGAAGGAGCCAAATGGCTCTAAAGTTTACACTCTGGTCTGATGGCTCTCCTCCTGCTCTTACTGGAGGAAGAGACAAGACTCAACATCCACCGGCCTTCCTGTCCTCAGGACCCTGAAGACTCACCATGCCCCTGGCTTATTCCAGGCCCCTAGACCCAGCTAAATCTCTGTCATGACAGCTGCTGCTAGACTGACCAGAGGACAAACAGCACAGGTGATCTGCCTAGTACTAAATCCTCAAGGCAGATCTGCCTGCTGGCTTCTCAGTGGACCTGACTGACATTTATAATCTGCTCTCCTCTTCCAGGCAGGGGGGTCATGGAGAGCAACACTACATTTAGAGCATCCATGCTAACTCAATTTTCCCTTTTGGGTTGCAATTAGAAATGACCCCAGCTCGTGTGTTCAAGGCTGGAGCTGCCTGGGCTTTCCTTGTTTGTGAATCGCACAGAGGCTGTGTGGACTTGTAAACATTGTAAATGGCAGACAGATCCTTTTTTGGGTAATAAAGGAAGGGCTGGAGCTATGAGTCCCTCTAGGCAGGATTATTTCTGTTTAGGGATTATGAAGAAATAACTCTTAAAGGAGTCATTCCTGTGGTCTTCCACACTGAACCTTGAGTATTCTCCAGCAAAATGAGATGAGACCTCACTCTGCCCGAGGCTCTGTGCCAGTCGCTGCGAGGAAGCCGGAGAAACGCCAGCCACGTGATTGCCATCTCTGAGGAGTTTGAAGGTTTGGGTGAATAATCTACAATGATAATTGCACCCGTGGAGGGGGTACGGAGGCCAATGAAGGCTCCTGAGAAGACACGACCTCGGGCAGGGACCTGAGAGCAGAGAGGAGCATGGTAACTCATCCCTTATCATCAGAGCCCCTGGAAGTCGAGGAAGGAGAAGTGCTTTGGATTCTAGAGGAGCCTGGGCTACAGAGTGAAGTCTGGCCAGTCTGGAAGTTCTGTCTGAAGTAGTGGTTCTCAGCCTTGCTACTGCTGTGACCCTTTAATACAGTTCCTCATGCTGTGGTGACCCTCAACCATAACATTATTTTCATTGCTACTTCATAACTGTAATTTTGCTACTGTGATGAACCATAATATAAATATCTGATCTGCGACCCAATAAAAAGTTAAGATCTTTTTATGGGTTGAGGACACAGGTTGAGAATTGCTGGCCTGAAACAAGCAAACATCTCTATTTTCTGTGTTCCTGTTGCTCTGACATGGAAGCCTTTTTGGATCCTGAACAGAAAATTGTCTCTGAGTTGACCGGTCCCTAAAGGTCTTTAACAATGGGCCTTTTGGCACATCTTTTAAATGCAGTCGCCAGTCTCCAAACAGTATGGTGGTATACACATGTAATCCCAGTGTTCTGAGGCTGAGGCAGGAGGATCCCAAATTCATGAGTTAGAAACCAATCTAAACTACATAGTAAAATCCTGATCCAAGCAAGCAAGTCAAAAAACAGAGGAAGGACAGACACTCATTCCAGGCATGAGAAAATCAAGCCAATGAACTGATTAAGGGCTGAAGGCTCATTGTTCTACTTGTTTCTTTGTAAGTCAGCAATCCATAAAAAGACAGAAATGCCAGCTCTTCTGATCTGATCATTGTGCATTGTACTTGTGCAATGGGTTATCACATTGTACCCTGTAAATATGCACAGCTGCATCTCAGTTAAAAAATTTTTAGGAGCTGGAGAGGTGGCTCAGTGGTTAAATGTACTTGCTGCTCTTCCGGAGAACCTGCTCTGTTCCCAGTACCCCTGTCAGATAGCTGTCAACTGCCTGTAACTCCAGCTCCAGGGAATCTGATGCCCTCTTCTGGCCTCTGAATGTGCATGCACGTGCGTGCACATGAGCAAACACACACACACACACACACACACACTCACACTCACACAAATACACATAAATAAAAATGGTAAGTCTTTTTAAAAAAAGAAACTTGAAAATAATGACCAGAGAATGATGTCACTATTAGTCATTGTCACTCGGGGTGTCTCTCCCTCTCTCATATCTCTTGGGGTATCTTGACAAGTTGTTTACCATTCGGACAGCCTGGAGAAGTGTGTGTGTGTGTGGGGGGGGACTGACATCCTGTCCTCCCGGTAGATGAACTAGATGTGCATACCAGACAGGCCCTCCCTTACAAATGTATCCATCCTGATAGGTTCCAAGTGACATTTCCACTCAAATCTGAAATAAGCCCTGGTCAGGGAGGGGGTCTGGGGAAGCACAGCTGATTGGGAACGCACTGTCCGGCATGTAAACGGTCCGAGGTTCATTCCAAGCTAGTTAGGGTGTAAGCTGCACAGGGAGCCCTTGGCTTTGCTCTTCCTCTCCTGGATCGTCACAGACAGCTGCTTGTCATCAAGTTGGATGCACAAGCGCAGTTCTTGATGCCTACTTTGTGGCCTTCAGTATCACTTTAGACAAAGTAACGGAATATTGAGCCCCTGAAGGAAAAGGCTGTTGTTGTTGTTGTTTTGTTTTGCTTTAGACCCAGGCCCTTGAACATTCTAGACAAGAGCTCTGTGACTGCACTATACCTCCCCCCAGTCCTCTTCTTACTTTTTATTTGATGTAGGATCTCACTAAGTGGCCCCAGTCTGATTGTGATGCAACTCTGTAGTCCGGGTAGGGCTTGTGCTAGCTATTCTCCTGCCTCGGCCTCCTGAGTGCGGGGATTACAGGCATGTGTTACCCTGCACAGCTGAAAGAGTTCTTGATCTTATTTCTCTGCCTCAGGAAGGCAGAGGATTTTGGAAGCTAGTTTTCTGAGGGCACTGTGGGATACCCACCCAGATCTATTGTTTTCTCTTGCTAGTCTCTGCAGTCAGCGGTGGAGTGAAGTGGGTGGGGCATTCCTGGATGGAGATGAGTACCAGGCTTAGGAGCCTGGTTAGCGGGCAGCCTGTAAGGAAGTAAGTACCTCTGCCATCTAAAGACAGAACCTTTCTCTAGTCATTTCTGCCTCCCTCCAGCTCCCCACCCAACACATGCAACTCAG
The DNA here is from genome assembly GCA_036184795.1 of Tokudaia tokunoshimensis. Lineage (NCBI taxonomy): Eukaryota > Metazoa > Chordata > Mammalia > Rodentia > Muridae > Tokudaia > Tokudaia tokunoshimensis. Next base: position 41,692,422 of record BTHU01000013.1, read on the forward strand.
GCTGTCTAAACTCATGAGAGAGAATAAGAAATGCTTGCAGAAGCCTCCATTGCTTAGATGTGGTCTACTTCCCACTTTCTGTTTATTCGTTAGCATTGGCAGCTGTTCTCCGAAGCCCTGTGCTGACTCTGGGGTAACACAGGGCACTGCAGTCCCCTGGCTGCTGCTAACTTTTGTTTGCTTCACTGACTCTAGCTGTGGAGCTGAGCCCTTTGTCTTCACAGCTGGGAAATGATTTATGACTCTCACTTCCAGAGTTGTCATTTTCCACAGATGGCAAGGAGAGAACTCCTCACAGGTCCCCAGCCTGCAGGAGCCATCCTAGAAGTCTGGCCCCATTTAAAAGGGTTCCCAGAGGTCACTCCCCTGAAACCCTTTTAGGCCAGCCAGGCTACAGTGTGAGACCCTATAGCAAAAACACAAACAAAAATATCAAAATAGTAGAAATGAATAAATAAACCAATAAACCAATAAATAAAGAAACCAGGCACTTAGCTGGAAATCATTTGGTGAATGAATTTGAAGGCAGGATCTTTCTGACAGTTTGGCAAGTCTCAAACTCATGATTCTCCTGCCTCAGCCTCCTGAGTGTTGGGATTACAGGTGATTTTCACCATACCCAGTCTTAAAATTTATCATTTCAAAAAAGATTTAAAAATGTCTTTTAAGAGGTAGAAAACTAAATGTGCACGTTTGTATATGTGTGTATATCTTTACATAAATATAGGGCTAACCACATATGTGTGTATGTGTGTCATATATAGCACAGACTAAATATAAACATAAAAATAGGGCAAAAATTTAAAAGGTTCTCTTTTTAGTGAAACCCCAAGACACATAAGTGAATTACTTTAGAATCCCACAGACTAGGCTGGAGATGTGGCTCAGCAGTTAAGAGCACCGACTGCTCTTCTAGAGGTCCTGAGTTCAATTCCCAGCAACCACATGGTGGCTCACAACCATCTGTAATGGAATCTGATGCTCTCTTCTGTTGTGTCTGAAGATAGTGACAGTGTACTCATATACAATAAATAAATAAATAAATATTTAAAAAAAAGAATCCCACAGACTATAATAAACATAGTTGGGTGAGTGGCTTGGTGCAGGAGACAGAATACAAGGTGAAGTGACTGAAGACAAGAAGGCACTTGATACAGAAGAGCCACCAGGGTTCCATATTAGGGGCGAAAGCCACATCCTTTGCTGGAATCAGGCGCAGACACACACACACACACATCACACACTTCACACATACACATACCACACACACACACAATCACACATATATAAATCATACACATCACACACACACACACACATCACACACTTCACACATACACATACCTCACACACACACAATCACACATATATAAATCATACACATCACACACACACACACATAACAAAAAAGTTTTTTAAATAATGTTACTGGGAAAACAACATTCCCTTTGTTGATTTATTACTTGCATGAATCTTTCCTCTACTTTCTGTCTTCCCTCTCTGGAGCTCCTTCTAGAGTGACCAATAAGAAACTGACCAGGCCAGCTGGGCAGTTTCTTGATTTTCCCACTAAAAGCCCCATGTTCCAGGCGAGTTTTGTTTTTGTTTTTGTTTTTTTTTTTTTCGAGACAGGGTTTCTCTGTATAGCTCTGGCTGTCCTGGAACTCACTTTGTAGACCAGGCTGGCCTCGAACTCAGAAATCCTCCTGCCTCTGCCTCCCAAGTGCTGGGATTAAAGGCGTGCGCCACCACCGCCCGGCTCCAGGAGAGTTTTATTTCCAACAAATGGAATGGTCATATGGCAGGTGGAGTAATAGTCCTCTAAGAACACCCACCAGGAGCCTATGACATGGAAAAGGGGACTTTGCTGATGTCACCTAAAGATCTTGAGATGAGGAAAGATCCTGTCTTTAATTTGGGTGAACCCCACATAATTCTCAAGGGCTGGGGGCAGGGAAGGATCTGAGGAAAGCGACAGTTGATGCCCCACGAGACTAATGGCTGATGTACACTAAGGGGCAGGAGATGAAGAAAGCAGATAGGCTCTGGATTCTAACAGAGTCTGCCCCAGGGCTTCCCAGAAAGAACACACCTTGATTTTAAGATTGTTGTGCACTGCAGGACCCCAAAAATGCCAGGCCTGTGACACAGAACAGATAAAGAATTTACCAAGAGCTACAAGATGAGAAATCTGTGCTATAAGGAAGCACATTTCTATTTATTTATTTATTTATTTATTTACTTACTTACTTACTGAGACAGGTTTCACTGGAGGTCCTAGAACCTGCTCTGTGGTTCGGGCTGGCCTCAGGTTTCTCTGTGTAGCCCTGGTGGTCCTGGAACTTGCTCTGTAGATCAGGCTGGCCTCAAACTCACAGAGATCCACCTGCCTCTGTTTGTCTAGTGTTGGGACCTAAAGGTGTGCGCCGCCACCACCTGGCATTACTTTTGGCAACTTATAATAACAACAGTAGGAGACGAACACATTCAGTTGGTCACCCCCTCTCTCCCCAGATCAGAGTGTCCTGTGACCAATGAACCAGAGATCTCTACGCTCAGCACAGAACAAGGATTAAGCACAGCAGTTGTGGAGAAAGGAAGTCAGCTCACAGGAAGTGTACCATGTGTGGGATCTTGCAAGGACACAAAGAACACAATTTTAGGATCATTTCACTGTTATTTTTATGTCCCTCTGGGGTGGGGGAGGAAGAAAAGAAAACAACTAAAACTAGAACTTCAAGGTAACTGAGCAACACCAAATAAAACCTTTGCAATTCTTGCCGAGTAACTGCCTCCTTCTGCAGGTAAGCAGAATCATTAATAGACGTGGGTTCAAATCCTGCCTTCGGCATTACTAACTAGGTAACCATGGGTAACCCTCCAGCTACTCTGACTGGCACACATCTCTAAGCTGGAAATCATATATGGGACTTGGGAGGGGTGGGGTTGTGAAATTTTTTCTTCTTGTTTTCTGAGACAGGGTTTGTCAGTGCAGCCCTGGCTGTCCTGGAATTCACTCTAAAGACCAAGCTGGTCTCAAACTTACAGAAATCCACCTGCTTCTGCCTCCCCAGTGCTGGGATTAAAGGTGTGTGACACCACTGCCCAGTTTGAGGGTTTTGATGTTAATAGAAAGAGCTCAGCAGGTCCTGGGGTACTGGGGCTCAGCAAGTCCTGGGGTATTGGGGCTCAGCAGGTCCTGGGGTATTGGGGCTCAGCAGGTCCTGGGGTATTGGGGCTCAGCAGGTCCTGGGGTACTGGGGCTCAGCAGGCGCTGGGGTATTGGGGCTCAGCAGGCGCTGGGGTACTGGGGCTCAGCAGGTCCTGGGGTACTGGGGCTCAGCAGGTCCTGGGGTACTGGGGCTCAGTAGGTCCTGGGGTACTGGGGCTCAGTTGCATAGTGCTTACCTGGCATTGCAAGGCTCTGCCTGAGTGTAGTCTTAGCACTGCGTACCAAAGCCAACCCAAGCCCTTTAACGGTATGCCAGCCCTCAGAGGATGTTGTTCCTATCTTTAGTTTCTGGAGCAGTCCAGTAATATCTCAGGGGAGGATGGTAGAATGGGACAAGGAAAACTAAAACAAACAAACAACAAACCAACAAAAAATCCCAGCTTCCCTTCACCTATAGCAGAGCATGGCAGTTTAACCCAAGAGGCAGCACAGACAGACAGAGCTCTGAGAGTTCGAGGTCAGCCTGAACTACTGAGTAAGACTCTATCTCAATAACTAAACAAGCCGAAAACAGCACCTGATAGCACAGACAGACAGAGCTCTGAGAGTTCGAGGCCAGCCTGAACTACTTAGTAAGACTCTATCTCAATAACTAAACAAGCCGAAAACAGCACCTGATAGCACAGACAGACAGAGCTCTGAGAGTTCGAGGCCAGCCTGAACTACTGAGTAAGACTCTATCTCAATAACTAAACAAGCCGAAAACAGCACCTGATAGCACAGACAGACAGAGCTCTGAGAGTTCGAGGCCAGCCTGAACTACTTAGTAAGACTCTATCTCAATAACTAAACAAGCCGAAAACAGCACCTGATAGCACAGACAGACAGAGCTCTGAGAGTTTGAGGCCAGCCTGAACTACTTAGTAAGACTCTATCTCAATAACTAAACAAGCCGAAAACAGCACCTGATAGCACAGACAGACAGAGCTCTGAGAGTTCGAGGCCAGCCTGAACTACTTGGTAAGACTCTATCTCAATAACTAAACAAGCCGAAAACAGCACCTGATAGCACAGACAGACAGAGCTCTGAGAGTTCGAGGCCAGCCTGAACTACTTGGTAAGACTCTATCTCAATAACTAAACAAGCCGAAAACAGCACCTGATAGCACAGACAGACAGAGCTCTGAGAGTTCGAGGCCAGCCTGAACTACTTGGTAAGACTCTATCTCAATAACTAAACAAGCCGAAAACAGCACCTGATAGCACAGACAGACAGAGCTCTGAGAGTTCGAGGCCAGCCTGAACTACTTGGTAAGACTCTATCTCAATAACTAAACAAGCCGAAAACAGCACCTGATAGCACAGACAGACAGAGCTCTGAGAGTTCGAGGCCAGCCTGAACTACTTGGTAAGACTCTATCTCAATAACTAAACAAGCCGAAAACAGCACCTGATACGCTCTATGCAGATTGTAAGTGGAATGGGATCACATCCCAGAAATCTCCCTCTGGGCCAGCAAAGCTTGCTTGTCCCAGTGTTCATTGTCTCCTCTGTCAGACTGTCCACCACACCACAGAAAGAGTTGTTCCTGGGTGGAACTGGGCAGCCACCTGCAGTGGCAGAGGCCAGAGTCTTTACCAGACCTGCTCTTGGCTGCTCTTTAACTGAAATGAAAAGCGGGGTTCCGAGGAACAGTGCAGCAGACACCCTTGGGGATGGTGCCAGGCTGGACCTGAGTAAATGGATGGGCCTGAGAGCCTCAGCTCGCAGCTGAGCTACCAAGTGTGTTTGGATGATGGATGGGAGAGGGACATGTCAAGAAGGACGCTGGCCAGGTTATTGATTGAGTTCTGTTGGTGGGTGAGGTGACTTTGGAAGGTTTGATTTGTCTTCTGAAGGCATCACAGAGTCTTTCTTACTTCTCCCCCAGTGGACCTGAGGCAGACGTAGGAGATCCCATCAAGAAACAGCATTCGAACGGCCGGTCTTGTGGTGTGGACTTTGTGTGAGGAGCTGGTTGTTATATTACTTAAGGCAAATCTTTAAAATGATGCTAATGAATGTCTGTGAGGATGAGGGCATGGCTCACCTGCTGCCCCAGAGTTGGGGGGCGGGGGGGGGAGGATAAACGGATGAAGCCTTCTAGGAAAGTAATAGAGCACTCGGTATCTATCAAAATGAGAAAAGCTTTGACCTGGCCATTCCATTTCCAGGAATCTATACTACGGGGAAAACTGGCGCATGTACAGAGATGTGCTCAAGAGGATATTTTATTTCAAGTATGATTTGTGTTAATTAAAAGTCAGGCCGGACAGTGGTGGCGCACGCCTTTAATCCCAGCACTTGGGAGGCAGAGGCAGGTGAATTTCTGAGTTCGAGGCCAGCCTGGTCTACAAAGTGAGTTCCAGGACAGCTAGGGCTACACAGAGAAACCCTGTCTCGAAAAACAAAACAAAACAAAAAAAAGAACAACAACAATGAGAGCAAAACAAAACCCAAAACAAAACTCAGGAGCAAATAAAAAAGCAGTTAGAAAACATGTTATGTACATTCAAAGGAATATTATGTATCCATTAAAAAGAATGAGGTAAAGCTTTCTGGTCTGGCATGGGAAGGTCTCCAAATCTCATTGTTAGGTAGGGGAACAAAAACTAAGTCACAAAATAATGCCAGTAGGACAGGACGCTTAGATAAAACCATATGACTGCGAAGTAGCTTCAGATGGTGATAATGTGGGCAGAGAAGAAAATCAGAGGTAGGAGAAGGACCGGGAGGTGGGGGCCAACTTCTGACTCACACCTTGAACAGACCGGAAACCATGTGGAGCCTAGGGGTATCTGACGCAGAGTTCCCTGGGACAGAGCCAGGCCAGGTGGCTGCAGCCTAGTGAGAACAGTCCTGTGTTGACATCAGGAAGACATAAGGGACAGACAGACAGGAAGGAAGAAGCTTGTGATTGTGGGTTAAGCCTCTAGAGCACTTTGATGAGCAAGGGTTTTAAGGAGAGCGCTCTGAGTGACCCGCTGAAAACCAATTGTTGCAAACAAGGGCAGAGGCACTGAGAGAGTAATTAATTAAGAGAGGAGTCCTGGAAGCAGCGGAGAAGTAGCAGAGGCCTCACTAATCTCCAGGCCTCCTGCCTCTCACTCCTAAATTAGAGATGCCCATATGTAGAGTAGCTGATAATACGCTATTTGTTTTCTTAAAGTAAAAAAGCCTACAACCCTGTATTACGTGTAAGGTTGAATGGTGCAGAGCCACTATAGAACTATAGTGTATATATACTATAATCCTAACACTCAGGAGACAGGCAGGAGGATCAACCTGAATTCAGGGCTCGCTTGATCTACATACAGAGTTCCAGCCCACTTAAGGCGACATAGAAATAACCTGTCTCAAAACAGAACAAACACATTCAATCAGTATCGTATTGTTATACAACCAATATTGTATAGCATGGCGCTGCTTTAGCTGTGTTAGTTTCTGTAAGTGTTCTTTGATGTTTGCACAGCCACAGAATTGCTTAACGATGCATTTCGTAGACTGTGTCCTCATTAAGTGACGTAAGCCTGCATTACAATAGAGTCCAATTTTGGAACAGCTCATTACTTCTGCAGGTCTGTTTTGTTATGATTATGTATGACCTAGGTAAATTGTGTTTGTAAAACAAGGTCGTTTGCTCCACAGTGTGACAGTGGCACGCTGTGTATGTGTGTGTGTGTGTGTGTGTGTCTGTCTGTCTGTCTGTGTGTGTGTGTCTGTGTGTCTATGTGTGTGAAATAAGTGACCACACTATCTCCCCAACCTCAAAAGGCAAGAGGAGACCCCAGAGCACATAGTCATCTGTACACAGTCCAGCAGAAAGTGTGTTTCCAGAAATTAAAGTTGCAGCAGGCCAAACCTTTTTTCAAACTAATTTAAAGCACTGCAAAGGTCATCTCTCAAGTGAACCATCTTAGCACTTTCTTAAAATAAAGTGAACACCTTTAACCTGGCAGTCTGGGGCAATTGCCCCAAGTGACCCATGTTCCGTTTTTTCAAATGTAGAAGATAGACACTATGACTTGGGATTTTAATTAGGAGAGAAAGATGGAGGGACAAAGTAAATCTGGAGAGTCAACCTAGGTACAACTCAGACGGATGTTCCAAAAACCATTTTTAGGATGCCAGATTCTTCCTTCTAATTGACTAAAGCCAGCCTGGCAAGCCAGGTCTTCCTATCTGTAGCTTAGCTTCCAGTACTTCAGGATCCTAGCTCTGCTTTTGAAAACTCCTTCCACGAAGCTGGGCCTGGAATTCTAGCACTCAGGTCATGGCTGTGGGTTTGAGACCTAACTGGACTGACCGGATATTGAGTTGGAGACCAGTCTACACATGTAGACCATGTCTCAGAGGTTAACAAACAGGCTGGCGTATGGCGCATGCCTCTAGTCCCGTTCCTCGGAAGGCAGAGACAAGCTGATCTCTGTGTGTTTGAGGCCAGCCTGATCTACAGAGTGAGTTCCAGGACAGCTAGGGCTACACAGAGAAGCCCTGTATCAAAAAAAAAGAAAAAGAAAAAGAAAAGAAAGAGGGGGGAAGCAAGGAAGGAAAGAAGGAAGGAAGGAAGGAGAAGAAGAAGGAAAAGGAAAGAAAGCTAACAAACAGGACAAAAATAAAAGCTCTTGAAGAGCCAGTATGGCGTCCCTCTTGTCCCAATACTCTGAACGCTAAACTGTCATCTAGCAAACTGTGTCTTCAGAATGCCTCAGACGTGAAATCTTAACTACTTCTCCCTGTATGAGGCCAGTTCGAATCAGGTACATTCAGTCTGCTCTGGTCTCCTCCAACCTCCGGTATTTTCCTAAGAAGACTGGAAAGACTGTCCCTAAGAGGTTTTGGACTCCACATCCTCAGCCAGGGTTGGCTGAGACCGGAAGCACAGTTGGCAACATCTGTTCTGGGTTGTGGCAAGATGGATAAGTCCTGACACCTACCAGGTGGAGGCCACGGATGCTACAGGATGAATATCCTGTAATAAACTGGATAGCACCCAGAGTAAAGAATTATCTGTTTCAAAGTGGGCCTGGCGTCAGAGGCTTGCAATCCCAGCTACTTTGAGCTGAGAAAATCTCAAGTTCAAGGCCAACCCGAACCACTTACGGAAACCCTTCTCAAAATTTATCTTTTTAAGTAAAAGGAGGGGCTGGCAATAGCTTGTGTGAGGCTCTGAGTACAATCCTGATCACCTTCATCCCCCTTCCCCAAAAGTCCCAGTTTGTCCAGAGTGTCATCGTCATTTAGGATAAGGCTGCTGTGCCGGGCCCCACTGACTAGACTTTACGTTACAGACAAAGCTGCAAGTTCTTCCATGTTGCAAGCAGGTTGTTTCTATGGCTGAGAAAGCAGGGCAGGGGATCAAGTACATTCCCAAGCGGTGGGTTTGCAGGCACACTGACATCTCTTTGCTCCAATCCCCTCACAGAAAAGGAAGTAGCTGATGCCTGCCAGTTTTGACTCTTTCTCAGTCTCTCTGCATTTGTGCTACATTGAAACAACCCACCCATCACTCCCCCGCCCCTTATTTTACCTTCTTCTGTCTTTTTTAATTTTTCTGTCTATAATTCAACCTCATCCACTTGGCTCATCATAATATTCCTATTTTATGGACCAGGATGTTTCTGGGTTCTGGAACTGAAAATAAGGCCAGTTAACATCTGCAAATTGGGGCCAGCAAGATGACTCAGCTGGTAAAGGCTCTTGCAGTCAGGCCTAAGGACCCAAGTTCCATCCCCAGGACCCACGTAGTGGAAGGAGAGAACTGACCTCACAAGGCAAATAAATTGTCCTCTGATCGCCACGAGCTGCTGTAGCCTGTGCACATTCCCCCACCCCAAGCACACAATAAATAAAATAGTGATGGCATTTCGAAAATAATTCTTAAATTGTTCTAATTCTGTTCTTTGATGGATCCAAGATTGATGAAGCCTGTCCTGGATTCATGTAGTAAAGGCTCAGCAGTAACTAACGATGTTATTGCAGGTGAAAGAATTATAGCCCCAGTGGATGGGAAGCAAGGGGCCGGTATTTCACACTGCCCTGGTTTTAGCACAAAAGAAACTATTGGAAAAACTGACCAAGCCAAAAACCAGCACAACAAAGGCTCTGCCTGGTAAAGGTGTTTCCTTCACGGGGAGACTGCAGCGGCTCGGCTCGGCGCTAAGGTCCCCGGTTAGCCTTCCAGCCTGCAGGAAGGGCTGTGAATCCGGACAAACTCCCAGGCACCTGTTCCCCAGCTCTGCCGGCCTCTTCACTGTGTAACTAGGCAAAGGCCAGTCTTCCATCAGCCCCCATGCTTCAGAAATCCTCCTGCTCCAACAGAGGAATGGTTTCTGTGGCTCCCAGTCAGAGTACCGACTTTTGGAATGAACAGCGTAGGCCACGGTGGGAATTCCTGGTCGAGGATCAGGAGAGACCCTTTCTTCTCACAAGTCCTAATTAATTAATTGGTTCTTTACGAAGAGCTCTAAGGGGATGATTAGGCCCACCAGCGGTGAAAGGATTTTCAAGCAGTCTTGTAGTTTCTCCATCCAGAATTATGTTACAAAATAACCAGGCAAAACTTATTGCCTTGGCTCCTTGCCGGCTCGGCTGGTAAGGATTTTATTTTTTCTCCTGGAAGTTCGAACAGCAAGGACCTCTTTGTACTTCTCGGCGGGGGTGGGGGTGGGTGGGGGAGGTGGGGAGTGGTCCTTGGTCCCCGGCCAAACTCTAGACAGGACCTCTTCTTCCTTCTCAGTGGGATCCGCTTTATAGCCCGGATGACTGACAGCCATGAAATCTAGTTTTGTTCCCTGCGCCTGAGAAATGAGCTTCATCTGAGGTCCCCTGCCCATGCACGCACACATCTCTCCTCACGGTCTGCCAAATTTAGCCACGATAAATTTAGAAATTTATAAACACCATGAAATAGAAAAAGCAACAACAACAAAAAATGTCTAGGCACATCAGTCATAGGCTTGGGTTGCTTTTTGTTTGTTTTTAGACCGAATACAGACTTATTAAGGGAAAATGAGGATGACTCTCGAGGTTGGGAGGACTCAAAGGGAGGGACGCCAGGAGCTTCACTTTTTATTTGTTTGTTTGTTTGTTTGAATTTTCAGACTTGGCATGGGGAGGTGGCTCTCCAGATACAAAGCTCTTGCTGTTATGCCTGTAACCACAGGGTGGGAGGGAAAACTGACTCCTACAAGTCTTCTTACTACACACATATACACACATGCAATATATGAAATAAAAATCTAAAATTAAAAATGTTTTCACTTACAATCGAGTTACAGAAAGCATGGAGAGTTTTCATAGTCTGTCCTGCCCCTTCCCCGACTAGCCTTATTTATTTATTTATTTATTTATTTATTTATTTATTTTGTGTTTGTTTGCATGCGGGTGGGGGCACTCATGCACATCACTGCATTAGCGGTCAGAGGACGACCTGCCTTGTGGGGATTGTTTCTGGACTTCCACCTTGTATGTCCTAGGGATGGAATTCAGGATCCCAGGTTTGGCTGCAAGGGCCCTCACCCCAGGAGCCATGCAGTCAGCCCAGTGCTGCCCACCTGCTGATCTCTTATCAAATTGACTTTACTGGTTTTTACTCCCGTATCTTCATGTTATGCTATTTGGTAGTGAGATACTCTTTTTTTTTTAAATATTGCAATCTACATTTCCTGAGGAAAAAGACATATTCCTAACAGTTTATCTAATCCTGTTTCTCCATAAAGAAAGGATCAACATTTGACAAGTGGCTTAAAATCTGGGTCAAGGTCCTCCCAATACAACTGGGTTCAAATCTTGACTCTTTTGCCTTCTAGCAATGTGACCCTGGACACCTCACGGAGATGATGCCAGTAGTGGCTTTCTCAAGGGTCATTATGAGGGCAAGATGAGCTAAGCTGTGTATGACAGAGCGCTCAGTACCCACTTTATTTATTTTGGCATTGTCTCACTAGCAAAGGCTGGCCCCAAACCTGCAGATGGTCTTGAATTCCTGGTACTCAGTTTTCACTTTCTGGGTGCTGGGATTATAGGTAGGTGTGGGCAACCATTTCATTCCGTTTCACGCTTATTAATTTTCAGCATTCCTCCAACCAGTGTTCTTTCCTATGAGGCCAGGTCAGTTTTCAATGCCAGATTCGTCACTGAATACAATCTTCCTAACTTCTTCCCACCACCAGCTTCTGCTGCCTCCTCCTCCTCTAACACACAGGCGTCTTGGTCTTCTGGGCAGTTATGAACACATGGAGAAGGGAAGGGTGCGGTGTGAAGTGTAAAGACGCACAATGCTTTGAAGCACAAAGCCACAGGGAGTCCCGCATGCCTGACACCCCACAGTTCTGAGCTGGAATCAGAGTCCTCCCTCCCCAACACCCCCTCCAAGAGAAGGGAGCCCCTGCCTTCCAGTAGCCAACCGGCTAAACTCTCTTCCCAGGCATAAGTGGGTGTTTGATTTGTAAGGAACAAGAAAACATATGTTTAATAGCAACTTGTCAATATTCCTGGCACAGGGGTGTTTAGAAGTTTCCTCTTTCAAACATTTCTTTTTTGACAAATAGACGTCTTTGAATCTGACATCAATGTCGGGTAATAATTAATCACTAATTATTACTATGGGGGCCCCTCAGGGGAAGGCTGGCATAAAGGACGGGAAGCAGGAACTCTGATATCAAGAGCCCCAGCTCCGGCGGGTTTTTGTCTCCAGGGACCTGCTAAGTGTGCAGCTAAGGGAGCTTTTGATGTGTAACAGCTTCATGCCACACACTTGTGAAGCAGGCTCAGCTAACAGTAGTCACAGCTGGGAGGACCGGGAAATCTTCCACGTGGATCCTATGGTCCAGGTTCCAAGCTAGCCACCCACCCTCTTACGTGCTCGCAAACCTGTCATAATTACTTGCCAAGCTCCAAGTATACCATATCTGGAGGGTTCTGCACGTTGGAGCTTTCTCCTCTCACTGCTGACCCTATCTCCCATAGACATGTGCCTTTATTCACTAATTTTTTTTTTTCGCTTGAACTGTACTTCCCCACCCTGGCATTCAACATCCACTCACTAGGCCATCTTCCCTGACCTTGAAGGGTGGAATCCTGTCCTTCTGCATCTCTGCATGACCAACAGAATCGGTTCCCACAAGGGAAACAGCACGGTTTGCTTTGCATCTTCAGTCCCTAACCAGGGCCTGGACCTATCCAACACTCAGCTAGGCTTGACAGGGATAAACTGAAGGACAAGGGGGTGGAAGATGGGGCACACACAGGACAGGGGTGGACCTGTGCTAGCCCTTCCTTCTAGGCAATTGTTTGTAGTTACAATGTATGTATTACTGTGCTGAGCTATAGCACATGTGTGTACAAAAGTATGGGCACCTTAAAACTTGAATTCCCAGGACAAATGTGAAAAAATGTGACAAATGTTCTCTTCTCTGAGAACTGCAGTCACTCGTACAGAAGGGTAGAATGTGTATGTGCTGCTTTTAAGAATTTAAATTCCTGCCAGGCGGTGGTGTGACACACACTGTTAATCCCAGAGCTCAGGAGGCAGAGGCAGGCAAGTCTGTAGAGTTTGAGGCCAGCCTGGTCTACAGAGCAAGTTCTAGGACAGCCAGAGAGAAACCTTTTGTGAGAGAAACCCTCTCTCACAAAAACAAAAACAGAGGACTGGAGAAATGGCTCAGAGGTTAGGAATACTGCTCTTCCAGAGGACCTGGGTTCAATTCCCAGCACCCACATGTCAGTTCACAACTGTCTGCAACTCCAGTTCCCGGGAATATGACACTCTCACACAGACATACATGCAGGCAGAACACCAATCCACATAAAAACAAATCAATTAAAAATAAACAAACAAACAAATAAACTCCCAATACCACCTCATGCCGACTTTAAGAGAACGAGATAATTAAAATAAAATTTTTTTAAAAAAAGACTTTGGCATGGCAGCCCAAGCCTTTAATCCCAGCACTCGGGAAGCAGAACCAGGTAGATCTCTATGAGTTCCAGGCCAGCCTGGTCTACATAGCGAATACCAGGCCAACTAGAGCTACATACTGAGAGCCTGCCTCAAAATAAATGAACAAATGAATGAACAAATGGAAAACAAACAACAATAACATTTTGATATTATATTTTGATAATAATAATTTGGCTGAGTTTGGGGTTGAAAACCTAAAGTCTCAGCCACTAGGGAAACTGAGGCAGCAGAATGGCAGGCTCAGGGTCAGCTGAGTCAACAACACAGGAAGGCCTCTCTCTCAAAACTTTTCTTTTAATTTGAAAAAACAAATGTTTATATCGCACTTCATTTTCCTTAGTGTGGGTATTGGGGTGGGGGACACACTGGGATCCACATGTGTGGAGGTCAGAGGGTAACTGTGAACCTGCTTCTCTCCCTCCATTGTGTGGGTCCCGAGGATTGAACTCAAACCATCAGGCTTGTCGGCAATCACCTTTACCCACTGAGCCTGCTCCGCACCCTGAACAATTTTTTTTTTAAGGCTGCAGAGTATATGAGTGCTCCTTTAGCCCACGGGAATTTCTGAGTTTAGAAAGGGATTAAAAAAATTAGCAAGTTTAGAAAACCAGGTGTGGGGGTGCACTCTTGTCACCCCCAATACTTAGGAGGCTGAGGCAAAAAGATTGGTGTGAGTTCAAGGTCAACCTAGGTTACACAGTGTGAAGCCCTGTCTTAAAACAACCAAGAGGCCAGGCAGTGGTGGCGCACACCTTTAATCCCAGCACTTGGGAGGCAGAGGCAGGTGGATTTCTGGTCTACAGAGTGAGTTCCAAGGTGGATTTCCAAGGTGGATTTCCAAGGTGGAGTTCCAAGGTGGATTTCTGGTCTACAGAGTGAGTTCCAAGACAGCCAGGGCTACACAGAGAAACCCTGTCTTGAAAAACCAAAGTGGGGCGGGCGGTGGGGGGGAGATTTAAAACAACCAAGAGCTTAAACTAACACTCAGTCTAAGTATTTTAACCAATTATACTTTTTCTCATATGTAGATCATTTTACCTTTTTTTTTTTACCCTTTTTACAATTCTGTAGTTTATCCCTGCAAAATTATGCTGCTGACCATTGGGAAACAATAAAAGCACAGTCACTGGGCTGTCGAGGACACTGGTGGTCGTTTGTGCCACACTCCAAAGTCAAGCATGCAGCACCCAGAACATGGTTCTTTTGGATGGAAAACAAGGACAAAAGACGTCACCAGGCAAAAAGCCTCTCCACGCTCTGAACTCTCAGACTCATTTCACGAGTGCTGAGTAACATGTTCAGCAATTAGTTCTAAATCTTTCACAGGGTGCCATCCAGAGAACACACGGATATTTAATTCAATCCAGTTAAAAGCGTCACATCCGAAATATTGTTAAGATATCACAGTAGCCCAGGAACTGAGCGAACCAGCAAACTCGGGGGATTCAGAGGTCCTCTTCCTAACAGCTATTGAAATGCTTTGCCACCCTAGGGGTTTGGTGAGCTTGCTTCCTCTTCCTGGGCTGTTCCTGATGTACACACAGCATGTGCACATCGGACGATCTCCCAAGAGCAGTAGTGACGTCACTGGAATCCCCTCCAACCCCACAGGTTCTGGTTCCCAGGAACTCTCTTTCCTGGAATCTGGTATTCATTTTGGCACAGGTCACAGGAGTCATGTGAACAATGAAGAGGGAGTGGGTGGCAAGCCAAGTGTCTGTGTCACTGGGTGGGGAGGGGTCTGTGACTGCGACTCCCTACTGAGATCAGTGGCCGCTCTCTGTGTGTTGTGAGCAGGAGGAGAGGGTTGGCCCCTTCCTCCCCTCCAGACCTCCCAGCTTGAAAAGGGAGCAGATTCACCCCATATACCACACATAGGCATGTGTGCCTGCGTGCATGTGCTCGCTCCCCCCTCCCCTCACAGTCTCATTCCTGTCTATGGAGATCATAGGCTTAGCTGAACAACACCCCCAGGTTACTTCCAAAGGCTGATGCAGCACCAGGCATCCTAGGCCTCAGAGCTGGCCAGGCATGGGTGTGTGAAGGACTGTCTGGGGATGTGGGGTACTGTTAATTTTCTGGAGGACAGGCACTGCACCTCCTCCAGTTTATTGCCTTACCCACCCTCCCCAAAGCCCACCCCCAAGCCCTTATCGGGGCACTTTAGATAGGGTTGACACTCAGCAAACACTGATTAACAGACTGAGTCCAAGCAGTTTCTCACACAGATCATTTAAGAGCTGCTGGAAATTGCCCTCAGCTGATTCTCTCTTCCCACATCTGGGCGGGGTGGGGGGTGGGGCTTTCTACAGCAGCACAGAATCCTGCAGCCTGTTTCCAGCTTTCAATCTTGGAACTCAGACTTGGCATCTTTGCAGTGCCCATCTCTGTGCCCCAGCCTTTAATTCCTTCTGCTCAGTAGGCCAACAGTAACCACAAGCAGACTTGTATGATAAGTCTTTCCTGAAAAACACATACTTTTTTTTTTTTTAATGAGTCTTGGGTAGCCCAGGCTGGCCTCAAACTTACTCTGTAGTGTAACTCCTAATCTTCTTGCTTCCCAAGTGCTGGGGATTAGATACATCAACCATCATGCCCAGCTTTGTGCAAGCCTTAGGAAGTGAAGAAACCGAGGAAAGTTGACTCCATTTTCCTCTTTCTTTATTAAAAGATTAGTGAAGGCTCAGAGACAAGAGAATGCAGTGGCTAAGAAAAGAGCCAGGAGGATTCCTGGAGCTCTTTCCAGGTTCAGTGAGAGACCTCATCTTTAGAAAAAAATAAAAGAAAAAAATATTTATATAAATTTATACAAATAATCATATATTTATATAAATTTATGCATATTTGTATATTTACATAAATTTATGCATATATTTAAAATTATACATAAATATATATTTATTTATGCACACATATATATTCATTCACACAAACACACACACACATACACACACATATATACACACACACATGAAATCCACTGAGAAGACACCAGACCTCAGGCACTTGCATATACAGGCACCTGTACATGTACGTGTGTGTGCATACCATCATTAATTAGAACTGGCCTAAGAACAAGAATGTAACGTGCCAGCCGTTGTTCCCTGGGCATTAAGGTAACTCGTTGTTCTGTGGCCTAGCTATGTACCTGCGTTCTGGAAACTCTGTTCCGCTAGCAGAGCAGGAAACTGAGTTCCCCATGCTAATCCCTGGCCTGAGACCATCTTTGCCTACCTTTCCCATCAGGCCACGGACTCTGTGACAGATCTGAGCTGGAACCCCTCTGGGCTCTCAGGGGCAATCTGAGAGCCCAGCCTGACACTCTTTCTTGTTTGCAGACCTCAGTCATGTCTGAGGGGAAAGCATTTGGGTTCGAGGACAGACTTGGCCTCTGTGGGTGGGGGTGGAGAAGAGGGTGCAGAGGCAAGGCTCACAGAAAAGAAGGACTCCATTTGAGTCCTGCACTGAGAGTCAGGTCAGCTCTGGGAGACTTGTTCCCAGGCAGTTTTTGTAAAACTAAAGAGAGGTCATTTTGTTCTCCCTGAGAAAGGAAATCCCCTAAAGAGAGCAGTGGGTGGAATTTCTGAGGGCATGGAGTCTCTAGAAGCCAAAGGCAGGGTCAGGGAGGCCAAGGCAGTGGAATCATTACACAAACCCCTCTCCTTGGGAAAAGCCCAACGTCCTTCCTGCCTGGAGTGAGCCAGAGGCCACGGGCTCCATCTACTGTGCCTTGATGAGATACACACCAAAGAAACCAGATTACTGATCTCCATCTATCTATTCTTTCCCATGATAGATGCCCAGCAGAGGGTGTCTGAGGCCCAGATACACACCCTTGGGAGGGAGCCTGGGAGGCAGAGGGGAAAAGAAATACAAACGAGCAAGGGTTTTATTTTTACTTGCCTCCTGCCACTATTACTGAAGCAATCAACAGCTTAACACCATCATCACATCAGCATGGAGCTTGGTGGCACAAAGCATAACTCCCAGGACATGGTTAGGGCTTACTCTTTCCTCCTCCCCCCCTCCCTCTCCCCTGCTTCTCTCTCCTTCCTCCCTTCCCCCTGTTCCCCTCTCCCTCCTCCCCTCTCCATCCTCCCCTCTTCCATCTTCTTCTTATTTTTTATCCTCCCAAAAATTATAGCTAGCCAGACATGGTGGTGCACGCCTTTGGTCCCAGCACAGAGCAGAGGCAGGCAGATCTCTGTGAGTTTCAGGTCAGCCAGAGTTACATGGAGTCTCAAACAACAAAAACAAGCAAAAGATTGTGTCTATAAGTCTGTGTGGGACTGGGGTGTGTGTTGTGTATGTAAGCGCAGGTACCCATCGTGCTGTGCGGTCTTAAGACAGTTTGACACAAGCCAGAGTCATCTGAAAGGAGGCAAACTTCAACTGAGAAAATGTCCCCATAGGATCCAGCTGTAGGACATTTTCTTGATTAGTCAGTTGTGGGTGGGGTCATCCCTGGGCTGGTAGTCCTGGGTTCTATAAGCCAGCAGGCTGGGCAAGTCATGGAGAGCAAGCCATTAAGCAGCACCCCTCCATGGCCTCTGCATCAGCTCCTGCCTCCAGGTTCCTGTCTTGTCTGAGTTCATGTCCTGACTTCCTTCAATGATGAACTGTGATATAAAAGTGTAAGCAAAATAAACCCTTTCCTCCCCAACTTGTTTTTTTTTTAAGATTTATTTTTATTGTTATATCTAAGTACACTGTAGCTGTCTTCAGACACACCAGAAGAGGGCGTCAGATTTCATTACAGATGGTTGTGAGCCACCATGTGGTTGCTGGGATTTGAACTCAGAGCAGTCAGTGCTCTTAACCGCTGAGCCATCTCTCCAGCCCCCGCCCCCAACTTGGTTTTTGGTCATAGTGTTCTCGTCACAGCAATAGAAACCTTGACTAAGATACCATAGAGGTCAAACGAGGTTCAGGCCCTCTGGACCTGGAGTTAAAGGCAGTTGTGAGCCCTCTGAAGTCAGTCCTGGAACTGAACTTGGATCTCTACAAGGACAGTAAGCATTTTTAACTACGGAGCCATCTCTTCAGCCCTTAGGGCTTGTGTCTAAGGGCATAGCAGGGGTGACACTGAGCCTACACACAGCCTGTGTACTGTCCTCACTGCCAGGTCCTCTTGAGTATCCTCTGTGAGGATAGGGTGTGTGTGCCCCTGCCCTTCCTGGGACTGTCACTGTGGGAATTATGCTGAACTGGAAGTCAAGGTTAGAGCCCAATCTGTTTCCACTGGAAAGTAGCCCTGCTTTGGATTTCTGGAGACCTGCCTGTGTAAATAAATAAATAAAAAAATAAAAAATCACCTTGCATCAATTAGATTGCATCAACATTGAGCACCTACTATGCACCAGTGTGGGAAAGCAAGTACAGGAAACACTAGGATTTATACAATGAAAGCTCAACCTGGAGGAGTTTACTTTATAAACAGCACATTCCAGGACAATGCCTCCTGCTCAAGTGGTTGTCGGGCTGAACCAACAGAGTACATTCTCGTGTCTACCAGATCCAAGGACCACCATGATTTTCCAGGGGCACAAGGAAAACCAGAAGCACAGTGGGACACTGAGAGTATCTCAGGCAAGGCCTCCCCTCTCTGCAGGGCCTCCAGCACAGAGGCTGGGGTGGGGATGAGGACTGTCTGCCTCCCACTTCCACCGGCTACCATAACTGTGCTAGCTCTCTCTCCCCTCCTCTTTTCTCCCCTCTTCCCTCCATCTCTCTTTTCTTTCATTTATCTTTTTTTTTTCTTTTGCTCCCACTATTCTTCGAGGGAGTCCTCCTCAGGGGAACCAATGGAACATTTCTGCCCCATCAGACAAGAGTCGGTGGGGATTCCCATGGGACTGGGGATGGAATGCAATCTCTGAAGGCCCTATGAGGGAGTTCCCCCATCTCTCTGCCTTCCAGCTGTGTTGCTGGGAAGCTCCTTTGCTCGTCTTCCTCCCTCTGGCATCCCCCATTTTCTACCTTTGCCTTCTCTGTCGGTCATGGGCATGCTGGGATAGCTTTCTTCTGGCCAAAAGAGTGAAAGAAAAGAGAGAAAGAGAGACCCCAGAGTAGCAGCACTAATGTCCTCAGAGAGCAACTCTCTGAGTTATTAGAGGAGGAGAAGGAAACAGACTCCAAGAGTGAAACAGGAGAAGAAAGATGGGAACCTTCTGAGACCAGGAGTCTGGGGAGAGCATTTAGGAGTTGGAATGAGGCAACAGTATTCGAGAGGGTGGGGGCTAAGCATTGCACTGGTTCAAACAGAGCATCCCTTTGGTGTTTGTCAGTCAGAACAGCAAGGAATACTGAGGGGAACAGTGGTCTCTGCAATGGGAAGAGGTGTTACTTGAGGACCAGGCAGGGGAAGTATTCAAAGGAGGAAATGAGCTAGCTTACATGTAGAGAGCCTTATTGGGTGCTGTGCTGACTGGCAGGAACTTGACATTGACCAAGGACAAGGGCTTCAAGCAGGAATCTGACATTAGGGCATAATAGGGAAGTAGGTTAAGACAGGAATTTTAATCTTAGGGTGGGATGAAAGAAGCAGGTTTCAGGCAAGACTTTGGGCTTGGACAAGGAAGTAGGCTCAGGTATTTTGGTCATTCTTACACACCCTTGGAAACAATTGTCACTGAAGTAATCGTGGGACTTTGCTTATTGCCTTGACAATTTTGTGTTTACTGTCTTGCTTGTTCCCCATTGTACTACTATTGATCTTAATTCCTGCATGTAATTAAATTGGCATAAAAGTGGATTAGAAATTATTAAACCCGCCTTCAGTCTCAGAATTGACTGGGGTCATGCTGCAGTTTTGTCTAATTGTCTCTTTCTTTTTAATCCTCGCTCCTGCGCTGGAGGACCTGTTGACTGACTGAGCGGGCTTGGTCACTTACATAAGATATTTTGAAACAATAATCCACGGCTGCAAGGATGAATAACAAGATGTCATGAGCCTGGGGTTGAAGAGAGGGATCCTAGGTAGATGTTCTTGTAAATGTATTCTTTGGGAAGGTTATGGCTTTAGCAATCTGTATTTTTGTTACCATACATATATTCATGAGAACTCCTTTTTCATAACCCCTCCCTTCCTTCTCTCTCTTCCTCCTTCTTTTTTTCTTTCTTTCATTATTGCATTTCTCTATAGCCCGGGCTTACCCCAAATGGAGGCAACCCTGCCTCAGCTATAGACATGAGCCACTAGATCTAGCTTCTTTCTCCTTTCTCTTCTCCTCCTGTCTTCACCCTCTCCTCTCCTACTTTATGTTCCTCTTCTTCCTTTATCCACTCTCCCTCTCTCTACCCCCCCTTCCTTTCTCCTTTCTTTCTCTCATTCATTTTAGTTAGGGCTTGACCAAAGCGGTTCCCTATCATTTCTGGTGACTTTTACATGTTCCTTCCCAGAGTTCAGCAGAGACTACATCTAAGTTACTTTGGGGATATCCGGCAGTGTTTCTCTGCGCACGTGGCCATGTCAGCACTAGGTCAGGAGACAGCTGTATTTTCCGTGGGTTATGCCAACACTCACAGAATCTGATCTGATGCCATCTGTTCTAGCCTCTTTGTTTTACACAGAAGGAGACAGGGAGTCAGAACAGCCCTCATTCTTTGTTCATTCCCTAGTTTCCTGACTAAAGGGTGAAACGGCCTCTGTCCTACTGTAGAAAGGGAAGACAGGTGAACAGGGAGAAGAGGCCTCCTACCTTCACGGTGGGAAGAAGTGCTGGTCTCCTCTCTTTTTAAAATCACTTTAGCTTTAGCCAAATCACCTTTTATGGGAACCTTAAATTACACCCATTTCAAACTGGATTCATAAGAACGTACTGTAGAACTGGGAATGCCCCAGTGGGTAATGTAGTCCCTGCACAAGCATGAGAACTTGGGTTTGGATTCCCCACACCCTGTAAAGCCAGGCGTTAAGATCTCTACAATCCTAGCCCTTCTAGGGGAGGCAGAGACAGGAAAAGTCCCAGAAGCTTATGGTCCAGTTAGCCCAGCTTATGCAGCAGCAAACAGCAAAAGACCCAGTCTCTCAAGCAAGGTAAAGGCCAAAGAGCATCCCCCTACAGTTGTCCTCTGACCTCCGCAAATGCATCTGCACTCGTTCACAGTCACACACATGCACACACACATGCACACAAAGACTTAAATAAAAAAGAACACACTGTAAGATGTTGAAGAAGTTCAAATGAGATCACAAACGCTTGCTTTGAATTAACAGTGAGAGCTGCTGCTAAAATACCTATCACTTCATCTTACCTAATTCCATTAACCTTTCTCCCCCACACACAGGAGGACATTGTTCCCCCTAACATCCCTTCTTATATACAGACTGTCCCTGAATTACCATGGTTCTACTCATCATTTCTTGACTTCACGGTGATGCAAAAGCTATAAACTCTCAGCACAAATCAAATTGAACCATGATCTGGTCTGTGGCCCGCAGTATGTCCTACAGGCCACATACATCTTCCAGTCAGCCCCATGATAACAAAGGCTAAAAAGGGTAATCTATAATGTACTGTGTTGCTAAGCTACCACATTAGTAGGTTTGGGGTATTAAATGCATTTTAAAGCATATCATGTTTTCTAGTTAAAAAGCTCTCATCAGGATATAACCTGGAAGTAAACCAAGGAAATCTATACAAAGAAGCCAAATCCATAGCCATAATAAAGGGAGCAAGGATATGGGGAGGGAGAGGGGGGGGAAAGGAGGAGCGGGGAGAGAGGTGGGGAGGAGGAGATAGCAGCAGCTATGGAGTAGTAGCTCTGTAGCTAAGGGAGAAGGAGCTGGAATTATTTAGGTAGGTGGTGGGTTTGAGGATGGTGAGACCAGAGCAGGTGTAGTTCATAAGGTATGTGGACAAAAAAGGAAATAAAATTTTAATTAATGTCACTTGGGTTATACATTCGAATGCCTTTAACGCCCTTGAGAAAATTTCTTTAAACGATAAGGGAGGATTGAATTGCCTTTCCTAAATGTGACTGATGTCTTCTGAAATGGATGCCTATGGCTTTCAGCATTTATAAGGAACACACATGTGTGGGATACTACCACAGGCTCGGAGATCCTCCAGGGGAGAACGTGTCCAGGTGTGTGGCTCCAGGTCTCCTTGGCCCATGAAACAGTGGGCTTGGGGTTCTAACTCCTGCACCGCACCTCAGAGCTTAAAGAATGATTAACACCATCCAGGTCTCAGCCCCGAGTTCTCACCTGGAAACACCTCCTCACCCACCCCATGCAGCTGGGCAAATTCCTTCCCCTTCTGTTCCTCAAAAGCTTGAGCCTGTCCTGACTGCCATGCCCAGTTGGGAACTGACACATATCACCAAGCTAATCAAGTCTTTAGGCTGAGTCAAAGCAGGGGTCAGGGGATGTATATACATAGTTTATCTACCTGCTGTGTCCTACAAGGCCCTGGGACAGCCAGCTGGAGCCAGACCTCTCTTCTCCTTCCAGTTCATGGGGTGGGGTAGTTTTAGGACCACCCAGCAACGCTTAAGCCCCACCCGAATCCTTGAGACTACACGAGGTTCATCTCCATCATTTAGCACCATCTGTCCTCTGACATCTTCCAAATTGATATCACCTTGTAGATCTCTCCTCTGAGAACTAATCTCAGAAATCTAATTATCTGCCTGGCATCCCTCCCTAGGAGGTCTCTCAAAAACATCACAGACTTAATGTGGACAAAAACACCAGGTCTTGATATTCATCTCTGAGTCTGTACCACACGGTAACAGTGCACAATTATTATACTATGCAGTATTCAGCTGTCAGCGCCAGAACCAGGGTGTTATCACTTGACTCCTCTGTCTTCCTTGGCCCTAGATCCCATCCACCCAAAGCCTCTAAGGTCCACTTAATCTCCACCATTACTAAGCTACTTGGCAGACCCTATGTCTTGTCTGAGTGGACACCGTTAATGAGCAGGGAATGGCTTATAAATGTGAGTTTTGCTTACTGCTGCCCCACCCCTCATTCCTGAGGCATAGAATCAAAATTTAAAATGTTTAGAACTTGAGAACGGAACGATCTTGGCCTACTCGTCTCTAAAGCTCTGCAGACGCCCCCTTAATGCAGGTGAACATCTTTTGATAGAAAAGGAGCCATGGGCACCATCTTCCTGCCCACCAGTCCCACCCTGCTGGAAGGAAGGCATCCTTGCTCGCTAAGACATGGAGACTATATCCAAAATCAGTAGACATAAAAACCTCTATTTTCACTCACCAAAAGGAAACATTTCTTTTATCCTAGGAGACCAAACTGTAAA
Organism: Tokudaia tokunoshimensis; assembly: GCA_036184795.1. Taxonomy (NCBI): domain Eukaryota; kingdom Metazoa; phylum Chordata; class Mammalia; order Rodentia; family Muridae; genus Tokudaia; species Tokudaia tokunoshimensis. The sequence continues at coordinate 41,715,868 of BTHU01000013.1, forward strand.
TTATAAAGGGGAAGGGTACAAGGCAGGGCCAAAGAGGCAGGGACAGGAGAGTTTGTTTAGAGAAAAGACCAGAGGATGAGACAACATGGGACAGGTTGGCCAAGACTGAGGGCTGGAAGGGCTGTTGAAGTGTCTACTAAATGTCAGAGTAGGTGACTCCCAGCTGAGGACCTGGCCTGAGAGAGGTATAGCCATGAGAGCCAAGACACCCACAAAGCCTAGAAGGCACTCTCTCTCAGTTTCCCTCAGGTTCATTTTGCCAAGGGCAGGGGAACAAATACCAAGCAAGGCACAAGAGCACGGCAGATGTCCAAGAAGACTGACAGGAGAGGGTGCCTCTCCTTCAGCATCAGAACGACTTCTGAACTAGGAGTGCGCGGAGGCAGAAAAGGAGACGAGGAGAGATAGAGTTCTGAAATTCCTCAGAGGGTAGCAGAAATGCCCACCCTGAAAGCCTTGTCAAGGGGGGAGCTAACCACCATGAGCTAACTGGTGTTTGGGCATAAGAAAATGGAATTAAATGTTCGGATAGTGGACTATGAAATGACACTTGTCACGTGGAAATGCATTTAGATTTGTTTCTCTTACTTTATTTCCAGATCCCTAATCTTGACCCAGAAGGCCCTGCTCTATCCTGGACCCCCAGTCAGGGGGCAGATGTTTCAGAAGTGAACCAAACAAACAGGGTCCCTGCTCCATGGAACCTATAACCTTGCTATATTTGTTTATCAGTACTGGTGTTTATTTTTAAAAGATGTGTGTGTGTGTGTGTGTGTGTGTGTGTGTGCGTGCACATGTGCAAATACACACACAAGCAAGCAATCACACACATGCATGCAAATAAAACTGGTGTGAAAGCAGTGAGCGGAATTCTGTAATCCGGCACATTTGAGGGAACTGTGCTTCCGTGTCGGTTAGGGAAGACATATTAGAAGAGAAATTCTCTTGACTTGGAGACGTGATTGAAGGGGATGATCCAGGAGCTGGAGGCTTGGAGGTTGTGCTTCTCAAGTACAGATAGTGGAGTAAACCAAGACTCTACGGCTCTAGAGCTCAGTTCTAGAACAGGAAGAGTCCGGTGTCATTGGAACAGTCAACAGGCATCATTTGTGTTGGATGATCTCTGGGAGGTAGTGCGAGTGCGTGTGTGTATATGTGTGTGTGTGTGTGTGTGTGTGTGTGTGTGTGTTTGTGTGTGTGTGTGCATGCATTTGTGTGTGAGTATGTGTCTCTGTGTGAAGTTGTTAAGGAATAAAGAGAAAGTGAGTGGTACAATCTTTTTTTTTTTTTTTTTGGTTTTTCGAGACAGGGTTTCTCTGTGTAGCCTTGGCTGTCCTGGAACTCACTTTGTAGACCAGGCTGGCCTCGAACTCAGAAATCCTCCTGCCTCTGCCTCCCAAGTGCTGGGATTAAAGGCGTGCGCCACCACCGCCCGGCGAGTGGTACAATCTTATTTAAGTCTTTGTTTTGTTTTTTGAGACAGGGTCTCACTATATAGCCCTGGCTATCCTGGAACTCACACTGTAGACCAGGATGGATTCAAGCTCAGAGTTCTACCTGCCTCTGCCTACCAAGTGCTGGGATTAAAGATATGCACCAACACTGCCCAGCTACTTACATCTTAAAAAAATCACCTGGGCTGTGAGGTGAATAGACTGAGAAACAAAATCATCACAGCCAAGATGAGAATCCACTTGGAGGGAAGAGAGAGGATGTAGCTCTGATGTAGAGCAACTGGATAACCAGTGTCAAGATGGGTGCCAGGAGAGGACCAGTATGGGACCAGTGGGACCAGTCTCCACCCACACAGGAAGGAGGGAGAGCAGGATGGCAGGCACCACACTGGTTCATAACATGCACAGAGCTCTTTTTTTTTTTAATGGAAAAGTGGAGATGGAATTGTGAAGGAGACGTCTTCCGGTTCACATGACACATTATGGAATGCATTGACTTAGCACTACTGAGCCAACAAGCCCATGGGCCATGTTGGCACGCATCCCTTCTCCTGCGACAGCCTTCTCCCAGCGACAGCCTTCTTACTCCAGCGCTTCCCACTGCTCGCGGTCCAACGACTCTTCTAAACTTCAAATAACTTTGGACCGTGCCAGAACCAGTAGTTTTCAGATCATTCATTTGCTAGGGGCAAAGTGGAAGGAGTGGGACGCTGAAGAGAGTGGAAATGTTCATTCGGCAGCGTGGAGTTCTCCACTCACCCACACACCGGGTCACTTCTTTGTGTCATAAGGATGCTTCTGAGTGGCTCAGGCAGCTCCCTTGGGAGCAGTGCCTGGAGGTTTAGAAATAAAAACAGTCTTTGGATGCTAGTCCTTTCCATGTGCCCGGGCAGCTCCTTGTTTGTCCTGCTCCTTGGTTCCCTGGCTCCCCCAATATAGAGGTGCCTCCTGTCAATGCCACATATTCTCCCTGACACCCCCTGTAATTCCGAAAGCAGCTTCCCTGCAAAACCTCTTACTAAATGTTGGAGCTCATCATATCAGCTGCCCCTGCAACTCCCAGGCAGTCAGGGAGTGGCTACAGCCAGAAGGAAGAGAGAAAGAGAGAGGAAGGTGTGCTTGGGGAAGAACATCACCTGGCGTGGGAATTTCAGACCACACAGAGCTTCATCTGAACTCTAGCCCTGAGAGCACACAGTGTAGACAGGTCATCTAGAGGTCACAGGCCACACCCTCACTCCCTATCACCCTCTTCTGCTCTTTCTCACTTCAGAGGTCCCGAAGGAAGGTCTAGTCTGAAACTGAGATCAGCAGACTCTGAACGCTCAAAAAGCTTTCTCAAGAGAGAATCCTTGGCGCTCTCAGAAAGGTTAGCCAGTCTTTCTGAGGAGAGCCTTCTGGTGGAATTCACCATCTCCGCCTCCTTGGGCAATGCCCTTGGACAATAGGCCTTTGTTCTCTAGATCCATTGAAGGGGCGTGGAAAGCAGAACAAATCCCTGGGGAGCCTCAGGCTGAGTCAGCATGGGTATTGTTGACCAACCGGCTCCTCGGGGCGCGGGATCAGGAGCTGGTGACTCTCCTGGCTCTGGTCCAGGACACTTGCTTCTCTGTGTCCTGTCACTGGCCTCCCAATGCAGTGCTAGTGCTGTGAGGCTTAAAATCTTTTCATCTCGTGGACGAGATCTTGAGAAACATCTGCTTGGTCTACAGTGTTTCTCTGTACTAGCTTAGGGACCCACAGTGACAGGAAACTGACATCCAATTTGTAATCTTTGACCCCTTCCCTCCCCATCTTTGGCGGAAGGGACTAGAAGAGTCGATAGAAATCCTGCCTTGGATATCTGGATGAGAAGATGGCACACAAAGGAAATGAGCCAACAGCTCTGTGGAGGCCACCGTGGACCATTTTTGAGCTGTCCATGCAGAGGAAACAATTCTGCAGAAAGAACAATGAATTAGATACGTAGCAAGAGGAAAAAGGAGAAGACAAATACTCTAGTGGCTCCCCACTGCTTTCTAGGTTTACGCTTCCCTGAAGCTCATATCCACCTGTGGAGTTCATGAGTTTTTTTCAATAACATACTTCTTGCTAAAGTGATTTTTATCTCTAATACTCCACAGATAAGAACAGCAGCAATGATACCATCATCAATTCTCCTAAGAAACAGCGCTAATTTTAACACACTCTGTCTGTCTGTGTCTGTGTCTGCGTCTCTCTCTCTCTCTCTCTCTCTCTCTCTCTCTCTCTCTGTGTGTGTGTGTGTGTGTGTGTGTGTGTGTGTGTGTGTAAGGGTATTAAACACTTATAGCCAAGTTGGTGGTATATACCCATAATCCCAGCATTCAGTTGGCAGAGGCAAGTCAGGGCTGTGCAGAAGACCTTGTCTCACAACAAAGTACAAAAAGCTGCTTATAAGACTTAGTCCAACCTCGGAAGTGATTAACATAAAAGGCTTAGTCACAGCATTAAGTGGTTCAGACTGGTAGGAGTTACAGGGGCTATCCTTGCCTCTGCATTCCAACTTGCTAGGTGTCTAGGTGTGTCTTACCATGCCTGGCTACTCCTGACTCTTAAATTAAGTAAAATGGTGCATTTTAACCCGTTAACTTGGTTGTGTAGGACTCCCAGTTATTCAGAGGGAGATGGAATCTGTTCTTACACACATTGAAGGAGACTTACTTGGGTCGCCTTCTTCCTGGCAAGAACAGCCCTTAGCAGTCTATTACAGAGCCTATCATGTAGATAACTCTGCTGAGACTATTATCCAAGGCCTGCTGTCTCCCTGTGGTGGTTTGAATAGGTATGGCCCTCATAGACTCATGTGTGTGAACACTTGGGCCATAGGGAGCGGCACTATTAGGTTTAGCCTTGTTGGAATAGGTGTGGCCCTGGAGGAAGTGTGTCACTGTGAGGGTGGGCTTTGAGGTCTCATATGCTCACGCTATGTGTGGAACACAGTCTTTTTCTGCTGCCTGCGGTTCAAGATGTAGAACTCTCGGCTCTTTCTTCAGCATCATGTCTGCCTGCACGCTGCCATTCTCCACCACAGCGGTAAAGGACAGAACCTCTGAAACCATAAGCCAGCCCCAATTAAACGTTTTCCTTTAAAGGAGTTGCAGTGGCCATGGTGTCTCTTCACAGCAAGACATCCTAATTAAGACATTCTCTCACGCAGGGACCCGACCAAAGCCAACTGAGCTCTGCTCCTTCCCACAGGCCTCCTGTCACCTTTCTCCAAGTGTCTGCCTTCCCCCTCCTCCATCTCACACGGGAACGCTCCAGGTGGGATGCAGGCAGCTACAGTGGCAGCTGGGCCCACGCTTGGCTGAGAAAAGTTATGAAGCATCCCAAGCAGGCATCGCTGCACAAAGGTAACCTCATTTATCTAACCCGTCCTCTGAAAGGTGTAGACTGGATCCGTGGGTGACAGCACACCCCAGAACTGAGAGCATCCTTATTTACCCCAAACCTGTGCTCCAGTTGTGCTGTGGGGCTTTCCCTTACCACCAGATATCAGAGGATATCAGGGTTCAAAAGACACTTCACAGGGCTTCCAGGGACAAGGAATTGAGTGGGTGACACACAGTTGGAGCAGTGTGTTAGTTAAGAGACAGTCATTTCCAAGTGGCCTGAGCAAAGATGACAACTCAGTGCAAAGCCCCCATGCTGGGGGGTTTCATGTCACAGTGCAGAGGCTTTGGGGGCCATTTGCTTCTGTGGGTCTGCTCCATCAGTTACATGTAGTTCTACATACAACTTCATGCATCACACAACCACATTCATAATACATCTCCATCCGGGAGGGTTCGTATTGGTATTATAATGAGCCACGGGTTCCTGGCGCTCTATTCCTTTGCCTGTGTGCAAGCCTTTGTCTTCTGACAACTGGTTTCTTTCATATGTTAATTTCAAGGACCTCACTCTCTGCCCTGCTCTCTGGCCTCAACTCCAACCCCACGAGGGGGTGACTGGTTGTCTGGCAAGGAAATTAGGAGATAAAGGGCGTCCTGGTGAGATATAGCATGACTGTGATGGAGAACCTGTGTCTGGAGCCACCGCTGGTTCAAATCAGATCCACCATTCTCCAGCTGCAGACACAGACCCTTTGATGTCTCTCTTGCCTGCCTGTAAAACTGTGTCTGCCACACAGGATCAGTATAAGCACTGCCTAAACGAACCCTAGGAAAACATTTTGAACATTGTCCAGCACGCAGTATAAACAAACCCGACAATCCAGCAGAGCCGGCTTGGCATGCGCCTGTAACGTCAGCTACTCGGGGCTGAGACAAGGACCAGAGTTCAAACTGAAACAAAGTAAAAGAAACCCAAACTGAAGCTGTGGGTTAGTGTGCACGCCTAGCCTGCGGATTGTCCAAGGGCAGAACTGAATAGGAAGGGAGGGAGGGAGGAAGGAAGGGAGGGAGGGAGGGGAGAGAAGGAATGGAGGGAGGGGAGGGGAGGAGAAGGGAGGGAGGGAGAAGAAAAGGTCAAAGTTCTCTGAAACTCTCTGTAGTGGTTTGTATATGCTTGGTCCAGGAAGTGGCACTATCTAGAGGTGTGGCCCTGTTGGAGTAGGTGTGTCACTGTGAATGTGGGCTTTAAGAACCCTCCACCCTGTGGGCTAGAGAGATGGCTCAGTGGTTAAGAACACTGACTGCTCTTCAGAAGGTCCTGAGTTCAATTCCCACGAACCACATGGTGGTTCACAACCATCTGTAATGGGATCTGATGACCTCTTCTGGTGTGTCTGAAGACTACAGTGTACTCATAAAAATGAAATAAAACTAAAAAACAAAACACACACCATGATGATTATGGACTGAACCTCTGAACCTGTAAGCCAGCCCCAATTAAATGTTGTCCTTATAAGAGTTGCCTTGGTCATGGTGTCTGTTCACAACTCTAACTAAGACACTCACAAAGTGTTGAGGAGTGTTTTGTCATCCTGGAACTTCAGTGGAAAAGAGTTCCTCGTCGCCGAGTGGTAGGGCACGTTACAAAAGGCTGACAATGCTGACAATGGAACGAAGAAGGGGGTGGGGTGGGAGCTGGCTGGGACTTGGGCTACTCCAGAACCCCTACCCACTGTAGTCCCGCCCCAGGAACCGTCCGTATTCCTCCTCGGCTTGGCTTCAGCTAGTGGACCCTTGAGAACATGGCGGCTGGCAGTACGGCCACATACCACTGGACGGTTAAGCCCTGTTCCCACAACGGGGTCTGGTGGGAGAAGTGGGGTCTCCTGCAGGGGGAGGCAGCAGGAAGTCTCAGTCAAAGGCTAAGTGCGGAGCTGCATTCCAAAGGCAACAGGATAGACACACTTAAGCAAGGACTGAGGCACTTCTTACTTTCTTTCCCCAATCGGCATCTCTAAGGGTTAACTCAAATAGGGTCTGTAAAGGAGTCTGTCCCAGTCCACAGTGCCTCCCGTTCCTGGGCTCTCAGACAGGGCTTCCCTTCTTTCAGGGCTCAGAACTCCCAACCCCGCCTAATGTCTCCAGTGCTTCACCTCTCCCTGCCGCTTCTTTCTCTCCTCCCACTCCCCTGGGTTTATTCAGGGTCCAGGCTGGATTTCCAGGTTCCATCTCTTCTGGGACACCCCCCTCCCCCTTGCCTACACGGCCCTTGCAGGAAAAGCACAGAGGCGCGTGCAAGACTGTGAGGGCCGCGAGGGTGGGCTGTGGGGAGGCAGAGATGTGCGGATACTGAAAGTGGAGAGAGGGCAGCCATCAGTCACAGCCGCCAGCATAAAACATGCATGAGAGCTGGGGCAGAGGGTTGGAGAGGACGCCAAAACCTATTTTTCGGCACACAGCTGGGGACAGGAGGAGGAGGAGGAGGAGGAGGAGGAGGAGGAATGATAGAGAGGCTTGAAGGGGAAGAGAAGCTGGAGGGGGAGGTGCTGGCAGTGTCCCAAGAAGAAGCCAGATGAACGGCAGAGGCAGGCAGACACTGGTTTGGCCTCTAGGGGCAGCCAAGAGAGTCTGGGAGCCTGGAATGTAAACGCCCTTTTCTCCACGTGAAAAGCCCCAAGGTTTTCTTTGTGAACTACCTTGCTTCCAGGCTCTCTGTCAGTGGGCTGTGACAGGCTCCCTCAGGCCTCAGACCTGAGAAAGAATAACCCCACCCTCCTGCTGGTAACTCAGAGCACTCCCCACTCCCCACAGGTTACCCCTTGGCCAGCAGCACACCCCGCTATGTACCATCCCTAACTCGACAGATCCACCCTGCATCCTTAGACACGGGTTCTGCCAAAGCCTCCTGCGTGCTTCTAATGTTTCTTAGTTCTGCTCGAGAACTATTTACTCTACCACAAGAAGCAGTGGTCCACTTCTATTTTTAAAAGCTTTATTTTAATTTGGTCTGACTTAAGTGTGTGTACAGATGTGGGTATGGGGGGTTGTGGCATGTGTGTGAATGTGTGTACATATGTATCACGGCATCTGTGTGGAGGTCATAGGACAACCTCCCGGGAGTAGCTCACAGCTCTACCTTGCGAAGGGCAGGGCCTCTTTGTTTCTGACAATGCATGGCTTTATGCCCTCCTGTCTAGCAAGCCTGAGAATTGCCTGGGGAGTCTCCTGTCTCAGCCTCCTACCTCCCTATAGAAACACCAGGATTACAGATGTGTACAGATGCAGAAAGTAAGAAAGAAATAAAAAGGAGGCCATGACTATTCCTAAAGTATGGAGAACATTTATTATAGATATGTGGGATAGCCTAAGAGAAATAGATGTCTGGAAGAGTCTAGTCTGGACCTTGCTGGCAGACTGAGCCTGTGGGCCAGGATAGTAGGTAGAGAGAGGAAAACCTGGGGCAGCAGCCATGGGGCAGAAGAGCCAAAAGAAACATCATAGCCAAATGGCTTCCTTATGTAGGGGAGAGTACTGGGGAAGAGCAGCCTAGCTCAGGCTGGGCTGGAGAAGTTCAGGGTAAGGAGAGGGGTGTGCCAGCCATACCTGTAACAGGTAGGTACCGAGGGATGCTGGGAGAACGGGGCAGCCAGTGTCAGCATTGACAGGTTCATAGGCTCCTTAGTTACCTTTTGTCCGAGGTCTGAGCCCTAATACATGCAGCTAGGTTTTATATGGTTTCTGGGGATCCCAACACAGCTCCAGGCTTCTGCAGCAAGCACTTTCATTCACTAAACTATCTCCCTTGCCGGGCGGTGGTGGCGCACGCCTTTAATCCCAGCACTTGGGAGGCAGAGGCAGGAGGATTTCTGAGTTCGAGGCCAGCCTGGTCTACAAAGTGAGTTCCAGGACAGCCAGGGCTACACAGAGAAACCCTGTCTCGAAAAACCAAAAAAAAAAAAAAAAGAAACTATATAAACTATCTCCCTGGCTTGCTTTCTAGAATGTGTAACCAGGGTTCAAACTCTCAAAGTGGAACCCGCTCCTTTCCATAGTCTCTGATCTCACTAGTGTGGAACTTTTTTTCTTTTTTAATTGACAGCCTTATCTTATCTAACTGTCTCTTGGGGGAAATGACAGCCCAGGATGCATGGCAAAATTAAATTATAAGAAGCAGGATGTAATATTAATCACTGAGCGCACTAAACTTAAAAAGCACCCAGTGCTGGATGAACTAGAGTACTCAGTCATGCAGAGTGGACCCAAAGGGCAGTAGAAACTGAGAGTAAAAACAAGGGGGAAGAGATGTAACAAGATAAGATCTGGGATCTTTAGGGCACCTGGGCTCAAAGTGACATTCAGTCAGAGACTGTCACCAGCCAGCCTGGCACAAGAAATGGCGGAGAGGTTCTTAAAATTGCCTTCAGTCCGAATGATGGCATGCTAGCTGTCCCAGTGTAGACAAGAACTGTCCCCCACAGGCTTAGGGGCCCAAACACTCAGCTCCCAGCTGGAGGTCATGGAGGGAGTAGGGCCTAGCTGGAGAGACTGGGTAGCTGGGATGGGGGTGGGGAAGAAGAGGGTGGACTTCCCAGTTACAACCCAGCTTGACCTCTCTGCTTCCTGGTTGCTGATCTGCTGTTCCAAGCCCCTCCCTGCCATACTAGCTAGTGGAGAGTCACTTTTACCACCATGCCCTCCCCATAGGCAGAACCCCATAAATTATAAGCCAGAATAAATCGTTCCATCCGTAATTTCTTTCTGTCGGGTGTTCTGTTGCAAGAAAAATAGTGAACGTCCTATCCAAGGCCAGGAACATCACCCCAGAATTGCTTTCAAACTACTATGGACCAGAAGAAAATTCCACAGCTTCCTTGGATGAAGGCTTATCATAGAAAGTGCCCGGGCTCACCCAGGTCTGGCAGTCTGCTCTCCTACCCCCTGCTGCTTTCCTGTCCCTCCTAGTCTACTTTGCAACCACCATGTGTGTTATCAAGAGCTCCAGGGGACTCAGAGACAGTGGTGGTAGCCCAGGTTTGCAGTGTCCATTGAACATACATGTACTCTGGCACAGAGCCAGGATGCATGTGACTCCAGTGAAATCCTATGTGGAGAGAAACAAGACCCGGTAGGAAGCCAGTGCCCTAAGAACCCTCCAGTGGATAGGCAGAGCACCCAGAGTTGTTTACTAGGTGCAAGCAAGGGTGCTGTGAAACCACCGGACTAGCCCACCCCATGGTGGGAAGAAAGGTTTATCTGGAAATTTCACACTGCCATACTATCTCTGGGGGTTGGAGTGGGGAACAGAGAGAGGAGCAAAATGGCGGGGAAAACCTTGGCAGTTTTCAGGAGACAGGTTTGCAGTGGGAGGAAACATGTAAACTAGAACAGCCTGGGAACTGGCGTGGGGTCATTGATTTGTTTCAAGTTTATGTGTGTTAATAAGGATGAGATGCCCATGCCAGGATAGTGGGCTGTAGGGGGTGGGACTTAAGGGAAGCATGTCTTTTCTTGACAAACAGAAACCCACTTCACCGGGCTGGAGGCATGGCTCAGTGGTTAAGAGCAATGACTGCTCTTCCAGAGGTCCTGAGTTCAATTCCCAGCAACCACATGGTGGCTCATGACCATCTGTAATGGTATCTGATGCCAGTCTACTGGTGTCTGAAGACAGCGACAGTGTACTCACATACATGAAGTAAATCTTTTTTTAAAAAAGAAAAGAAACTCGTTTCACAAAGTTTCTGAAGAATGCTGTTTTTAGGTTTTTGTTCATCCGCAAGCATTCAATATGTTTACCAGTCAGAGTCTAACCTGGACTAAGCCCAGAGTGTCGTTTACAACATTATCAACAATACTCCCATTTTGGAGGCCTGTTTTGGACCTAACACTGGGCATCTTCAGACAGAACCATATATACATGTGTAGATTTAAAATATATCTGGTCAGACATGGGTTGAGAGGTTCACTGTACTGACAGAATAACACCCTCTCCCAGGGTGTCCAAAGAGATGTCACAGTCTGTGCATACGCACTGATATGGTTAAGGGGGTTGCATCTGACAGGCAGGTCCTTTCTATACAAGAGGGAGGCAGGAGTTTTAATCAGACAAGATGTGGTAAGAAAGCAGAGGTCAGAGTCAGCTGGGGCTAGGAGCTTCTAGAGCAGGCGTGCCCAACCTGTAGCCTGTGGGTTCCATGCATCCCAGGCTAGCAAAGAATGCGGCCCAACACGTTTATAGATGACCACATCCCACGTGTCATAAGGTCAAAGGTGTGAACATCCCTGTAGTCCTTAAGACAGAATGGGCAAGGAAATAAGCCCCCCCCTCTTTCTCACTCTTGCCCTCCCTCCTTCCCTCCCTCCTCCTATCTGTATCTGTTCCTCCCTCTGTCTCTGTCTCTGTCTCTCTATCTCTGTGTCTCTGTCTCTCTCTCTCTCTCTCTCTCTCTCTCTCTCTCTCTCTCTCTCTCTCTCTCTCTCTCTCTCTCGGCTCTGAAAAGAGCAGTCAGTCCACTGAACTCATGTTACGTTTCTTCTGACACCGCCCCCCCAAAAAAAACTACAAGATGACAAATTTATGTTGATTTACAGCAATTTGTTAAAGTGGCAACAGGAAACACCCACACTCAATGGATGGCCTGACTTCCCTATGGCTTGAGCTGTTTCTGGGTAAGCCTGCGGCATAGCACCTTTCATGGGCTTTATCATCAGTTCCCTCCTGATGTAAATGCTGCCATTAGTACTGTCGCTGTGAACTGGATCTTGGGGCCATCGTCGGGACCCTCTGCTTCAATCAAATGATTTCAATAAGCATGAAAGTTGAAAGAAGGAAATGAAACAGAGACACAGAGGCTTTGAAGTACACACAGTGCCTGAAGCATGCACAGAGCCTTTTTCTCACAGAACAAAGAGGATGTCTGGGAAGGACCCCCTCTGGTGGAATAGCATCTCCTCCTAGAACAGCTTCTCTACTGTCCCTCCCAGTCACCCTCAGGATGTGCTGGAGAGTGTATGGAGACAGTCCTGGTGGATGGGCGTGGCCTGGGCTGCCCTCTGCTGCAAGGTCAAGCAGGTTATGTGACTCTAGCCTTCCAATCGCCAGCTGCCACCTGAGCTCTGTGATTGAACACACTTCAAAGGAGACCTTTGTGAGTCTACAGAGCCTTCTGGAAGGAACCTTGCTTTTCTCTGCCCCCTTCTGTCCAGGCTCAAGCCTCTTCAAAGGTTCCTGAGCTTACCCTGGTGTGGTGGTTTGAATATGTCTGGCCCAGGGGGTGGCACTATTAGGAGGTGTGGTCTTGTTGGAGGAAGTGGGGCTGTGGGGGTGGGCTTTGAGACCCTCCTCCCAGCTCCCCGTGAGACAGTCTTCTCCTGTTTGCCTTCTCAATAAGATGTAGAACTCTCAGCTCCTTCTCCAGTGCCATGACTGCCCAACGCTGCCATGCTTCCTGCTATGATGATAATGGACTGAACCAATGAAATGTTGTCCCTTATTATAAGAGTTGCTTTGGTCATGATGCTTTTACACAGCAATGGAAACCTAAAGACCCCTGGTGAAAGCGACTCCCTACAACACCAGCATTCCTCACCATAGGCAGCAGTTCTCAACCCCGAGAGCCCCACTAACAGTTGTTCCTGCTGCAGAGAAGCCACCACACTCTCTAAGAAAACTTGTTGAAAGGTCAGAGGAGATGGCTCAGGACATAAAGGGCTTGTCTTTGCAAACATGAAGGCCTGGGGGCCTGAGTTTGATACCTAGAACCCATGTAATAAGCCTGGTGTGGTGACATGCATTTGTTCTTCCAACACATGGGAGGCAGAGGTAAATGAACCCAGGAAACCCCAGGGCTTGCTGGTTACTCCTCTTATCTACTTGGTGAATGAGATGAATCTATCTCAAAAAACAAAAAACAAAAAAGTAGATGGCATCGGAGTAGTTAATATGATATTATTATCTTCTTTTTTACTCAACATAATATTTTTATCAATTATTTGGGAATTTTATATGATGCACCCCAATCACTCTTGTCTCTGATTCCTTCCAGGTCCACCCTCCCTCCTTCGCACTCTCCCTGCAAAAAGAAAAAACAATACACCATGTTCAACTTGTGTTGTCCATGTGATCCTTGGTGCTTCTTCCTATGGTTTGAAGAGCTGGGTTTCAAGGTCAGGGCCTTGGGTAAGTGGTCACCCACTCTGCTACAGCCCTGGCTCTTATATTATTTTCAAAATATTTGTTTTACCAATTTAATCATAAGTCTATCATAAGTCAGGATCATCACTAACTTATTTTTAGCCCCCAGCCTTATCAGTGGCTTGCACCTTATAGATATTCATCAGACTGCATTGAGTAAATGACACAGGTATCTGAGCTAGCCTGTTCTTTAGGCACAGGACAACTTGAAGGGGAACAAGGAGGGGAGAGGGATACTTTTTTCCACAAGTCTGAACTCAGTGAAACTCCCTTTTGGGAATGACTAAAGAAAAGTAGGATATTGCACTTTAAACTCATGCAATTACTTTTCATAGCAACTTTATCCCCCAGAACAGACCTTGATGGCTTCCTAAGTCAGCACCATGACCTCGGTTAGGTTTAAGCAGTGCTGTCATTGTAGTGCTCCCGTAACAGGCTCTACAGCAGGTCAGCGTAGGAATGATGCGAGGGTAGCTGAGCTACACACGGTACCTGGCAACCCTGTCAGTCACTGGGCCCTTTGACTTTCACTTAATCCTCGATCTAGATTTCTGTTACTTGTCTTTCATTTCTTATCCATTGAACGATCACTAAAGATGGCAGGGGCATTGTTCTGAAGAAGGAAAGATGTCAAGGATACATAACGAAGGAAGATAACTCTAGACAAAAGATGACTGCACAGGTTTGGAATGTGAACAACTGCTACACGAGTGATAACTGATTTGGCAGAATGGAGAAAGTCAACAAGTAAGTGCTAAAGATGGGAAGCTGATAATAAACAGGCTAATTTGCACCATGGAGCCCCAGCAGGCTTGTAGTTTGACACAGAGAGTGAATATTGTGATGTATAAAATGGGGCTATTGCACCCCCATTCTTCTTTATGCACAGTGGGCTTGTTGCTCCTTCTTGATTCTTCCAGGAGATGGCAATGTTATTGTCCAGAGCAAATCATCTCCAGAGGTTCCAGACCCAAAGAAACCAAGTGAGAGAAAGGGCTCTGTGGAATGAACGTGATGGGGTTAAATAAAATCTCTCTCACAGTGAGATCCTTCCCATGAGGCTCCAAGGCTCAAGCAGACAGGTTTATGTTCCCCAGTCAGAAAGTGGAGAGTGTCTCTTTAAGGAAATGGAAATGCTCAAGAGAAAACACAGGTGGATATTTATGGAAACACCTTTACATATTCATAATGCTCCCTAGTCATCAAGTTCATCTATGATCCGACCGTGAACTCACAGCCTAGATCACCAGTCATTTAAGGAAAGCCACCAACATGAAAGGGAAAAAGCCAAGTAAGCAAAGGAGAGGGGCCTCTGAGAACAAAGGAAATGCAGAAAACTGACATTCTTTTTTAAAAAATCCTTGTATTCTTAGAGATATAAAAAGATCCCACAGAGGAGCTGGAGAGATGGCTTGGTGGACAAAGAGCTTGCTGGGCAGTGGGACCTCGGGTCTAGGTCCCCAGCATCACAGCAGCAGATGCCTACAGCCCCAGAGTGCGGAGGAGAGAGACTAGCAGATCTCAAAGCCTCACTGGCCAGCCAGTCTGGCCAACCGGTGAGCTTCCAGATCAGGAAGAGGCTGCTTCAGACAAAGAAAGATAAGGTGGGCGGCAATACAGAACGCACGGGGGAATAAACACCCCCCTGTGCAGGGGCATGCAAGTATGCTCGAATGTACATGTGTGTGCGCGCGAACACACACACACATGCACACACACACCACATACATACACATACAACACACACACATACACACACAACACACACATACAACACACACACATACACACACAACACACATACAACACACACACCACATACATACACACACACAACACACACATACATACACAACACACATACAACACACACACACATACACACACACACACACACACACAGGTCTCATACCAATTTTGCAAAAAAGAAAAAAACAACTATTTATTAACTCATTCATTAGACATTTACTATGCCTCTTTGTACAAGGCATGCACCATTCCTGGTAATAGAAGCACAGCAGTTAATACGAGTATAGAAAACACGTAGACATCCTGCATCCATGAAGCAGATCTCGTGTGTACCACTAGGCAACACATACAGAAATAAATGAGATACAGTATGGGAGGTCATGATAAATGCAAAGAGAAGACTGTGTGTGTGTGGGGGGGGGAGGGTAAGGAATGGGGCCAGGAAGAGCTAACAGGAGAGATTTTATAATTTTATCACTGTGATCAAAGAAGGCCTCACTGGCAACTTGACCCTCAAGCTTAGACACAATGGAGCCCCTGGGGCAAGTAGAAGAAGAACTTAACTGCTGGAGTTATTATAGCCAAACTCAAACACTCTAAGAACATCTGGGAACCCAGGCTGAGGAAATCACATAAAGTCAACCAGGAAGACAAAGAACAGGGAAGGAAGAAAACATGGTAGCTTACTGAGGATGAGCTTTATAGAAAGGGTCCCTACACAACACACACACACACACACACACACACACACATACACACACACAGACATGCAGACACACACACAGAAACACACACAGACATGCACGCACACACATACAATTCAAAACAGACACAAACACATGGATGCACGCTTATGGCCAACTGATTCTCACAACAGCAGCCCAGAAGAAAGAGTCTTTCAGCACATGGTGATGAAACGGGTAAATACATATGGGCAAATACCTCTGCTCTTATCTACAACATCCCTGAAGTTCCATTTGAGAACTAGAACACACTTACTATACATGAAAGCTACAACCACAAATGTTCTAGGAGAAGACACGAGAAACTTGTGATCTCAGAGTAAGCCAAGATGCTCTAGCTAGGATAGAAAAAGAAATCACAACAATAAGTTGAATGTTATTAGAATGAAAACTTCAGCTCAGCTCATGTGTTTTGCTTTTTAATATCTAGAGCTAGCCTAGAATTCACTATGCAGCTAAGAATGACCTTGAATTTCCGATCCTCTTTCTACCTCCTGAGGGCTGGGATTATGAGTACGAAACAACCACCATGCCTGGCTTCTGTGGCTATGAGGATAGAACCCAGAATTCAGGCATGCCAGGCATGCGATCAGCAAACTGAGGCATAACCTTCGTGTGTGTGGGTGAATGTGTATATGTGGTTTGGATGTGGGGGGTGTGTGTGTATGTGTGTAGTTTGAATGTGGGCTGTATATGTGTGTGGTGTGGATGTGGGGTATGTGTGTGTGTGGCTTAAATGTGGTGTGTGTATGATATGTGTGTATGCATGTGTGTGGGCATGTGTGCATATGTATGAAATGTGTGTGTTTCCCAAAATCTATCTAAAATATATAACGAACTCCTATAATTAGACAGTAAAAACATAAACAGCCTAATGGAAGACCATATAAGAAAACAAGACAGATATTTCAGAGGAAGATAAACAAGAACTACAGGGAAATGCAAAATAAAACAGTAACAAAATACACTTCAGTTTATTCTTTTCAAAAGCATTATCATCTGGGTATGGTGGCACAAAGCCTTTAATCCCAGCACTCCTGAGGCAGAAGCAGGCAGAAATTCAAGGCCAGTCTGGTCTACATAGAGAGTTTCTGGGTAGTCTAGGGAAACATAAAGAGATCCTGTCTCAAAAACAGCCAAAAACAAAAACTCAGTATCTTTTAAAAACTTCCAAATTTTGATTGACTTCTTTAGGGGTGGGGTCTGTGCCGCACATGAGTGGAGGGCAGAAGCCAACTCAATGAGTCTGTTCTCTCCTTTTCCCATCTGGGTCCCAGGAATTCAACTCAGGTTGGCAAGGTTGGCAGTTGGTGCCTTTACCCACTGAGCTGTCTCATCAGCCCTGAAAAATGTCTTAAGTCGTAAGTAAATTGTAGATTTACAGGAAGTTGCAAAGAGAACAGATAGTATTCTTCACTGCTTCCCCTTCCGATTACATCAGTTTGGTGTTTGTTTGTGTAGAGACGGGATCTTCTGTACTCACTGAGACAGATCCGGGAGCCATCTGGTTCTGTTTCAGTGTTTCAAACCAACATAAGACATACCACTAAAGACAATGACAGTACTGCTGTTAATGCAGAGGGTGTGGGACACCCATGGTGCTGATGGGACTGTAATGGTACCTTCTTTGGAAGGGCACTAGGCAGTCCTTTATAAACCCAACAATACCGGATAACTCGGTGATTCTATTTCTAGATGCCAACAAATGAAAGAGAAATGAAAGCATCTCCATAAAAATGCTTACACAAAACTGCTTCTACTCCTGTATTCACACTAGCCCCAAACCAGAAACAATCAAATTCCCATTAATAAATTAACATGGACAAACAGCTAATAGTGGATCAATGGAGTGAAATACAGCTTGATGATAAAAAAGGACACACTGTGGGGTGCCTCAAAACATCTTAGGTATATATTTAAGGCCTATGCTTGCCTTTTTTTTGTATATTTTGTAACGCTGATAAGCACTGGACATGTAGCTCAGTTGATGAGTGTTTGTCTAAAGGCTTGAAGCTCTGGATTCTACCTACAGCACCAAGTAAAGCCAGGCAAGGTAGCAGTAGCATGTCTGTAAACCCAGCACTGGGCATGTGGAGACAGGGGAACCAAAAGTTCAAGATCATTCCTGGCTACATAGTGAGTTCAAGCCCAGTGTGCACTTAACCGGAGACCCAGTCTCACCAAACTCAATAACCAAAACCAAAGTAACCACGAAAACTGACGAATCTCAAAAACATTATGCTAGTCGGGGAAGCCAGTAGGAAACAGTCTGTTCTGTGTAGTTTCATTCATTTGGAGTTCTTGAATGCAAAATGAATTCTGAGTGACAATAACCAGAACAATGGCTGCCTGTCCGGGACAAAGACTGCTGGGAAGAGAACCCAAAAAGCCCTGCAAGGTCATGGGAGTGGTCGGAACTCCACTGTCTGGAGCTGATTACATGGGTGGATTTATTTATCAAAACGTATTAGATGTATATTGCTATTCTTTGTGTATTTTTCCATCATTTAAAAATATAAAATGTCGGGCTGGAGAGATGGCTTAGTGGTTAAGAGCACTGACTGCTCTTCTGAAGGTCCTGAGTTCAATTCCCAGCAACCACATGGTGGCTCACAACCATTCATAATGAGATCTGACGCCCTCTTCTGGAGTGTCTGAAGACAGCTACAGTGTACTTACATATAATAAATAAATAAATCTTTAAAAATATATATAAAATGTTTTCCATAATGCAAGAGATAATGTGATAATGTGGGGAAATTTGAGAGAGAAAGAGAGAGAGAGAGAGAAGAGAGAGAGAGAGAGAGAGAGAGAGAGAGAGGCTTCTTACTTGCCAATGATGATACACTTTTAAAACAGTAAATGCTTTACTTGGATGAAAACACAAACTTAATTCTAAAGTCTTTATTGCCGTTACTTGACACTTTATTATTATTATTATTATTATTTTTGTTGTTGTTGTTATTCTGATATTGATTTTTATAAATAAAAAGCCCGTGACATAAAGTTGCAAGAGAAGGTCATTTACTGAAAATTAAGATCTTGAGTGTAGGTCTTCTTCCTGCCAGTGATCTTGACCAGCTGGTTCTGTGAGCAGACACACCACACAGTTGAGAAACACTGGTGAAAATGGCCCTCAGTCGAGGGGCTTTTACGATTATGGACCAGGAAGTTGGGGAAGCTTCCTTCGCCAGCAATAGTCATTTCCTGCCTCACACTTAAAATCTTAATCACTTGATACCTTGTGCTGCCAATATTCTCCAACCATTTGCGCTATTACTGCCATTTTTCAAGAGTCTGATGACGTGGATGAGGCCAGAAGATGCCACAAGCTTGGCCCTTTATGTGGGGAAGTTGTTGCGTCAATATTTATTGTTCTGACAGTGGGATGTTGGAGATATACATGCTTGTAGAGCTAGTCCTTTATTTTCGAGAACCTAAATAATAAACCAGCCTTTCCCCATCTCCTCCCTCTCTCTCTCTCTCTCTCTCTGACAGTCATATGGAGCACAGGCTGGCCCTTTGTAGCTGAGGGTGAGTTTCAGCTTCGAATCCACACCTCTACTACCAGGTCTTTATGCACAGGTCTCCCTGCTTGATGTGTGTTTGCTGGGACTGAATCCAGGGCTTCATGTTTGCTGGGCAAGCACTCTACCTACTGAGCTACATCCCTATCCAAATGAGAAGTTCTCACTATGGGTGTCAGATAGGTCTTCTGTACTGGCTGGTTTTGTGTGTCAACTTGACACAGGCTGGAGTTATCAGAGAGAAAGGAGTTGGGGAAATGCCTCCATGAGATCCAGCTGTGGGGCAGTTTCTCAATTAGTGATCAAGGGGGGCGGGGGAGGGCCCCTTGTGGGTGGTGCCATCCCTGGGCTGGTAGTCTTGGCTTCTATAAGAAAGCAAGCTGAGCAAGGCAGGGGAAGCAAGCCAGTAAGACACATCCCTCCATGGCCTCTGCATCAGCTCCCGCTTCCTGATCTGCTTGAGTTCCAGTCCTGACCTCCTTGGGTGATGAACAGCAATGTGGAAATATAAGCTGAATAAACCCTTTCCTCACCAACTTGCTTCTTGGTCATGATGTTTGTGCAGGAATAGAAACTCTAAGACATCTCCCATCCTCCAAATGCCAAGGACTATCAAAGTGGGACTGTCTCAGAATTCAGATAGAAGATGGAAATGACCCTAGAGATCACAGTCCTAGTGCAGGTGTCATATGTGAGAGTTCTTGAGATGAATTACTAGAAAGGGAAAAGCCGAATTATACTCTACCTGGGAGCTTCAAGAGACCACAAGGCCACAAGGACCTCTTGTTCCAAATACTTTCACATTTCTATGAAAAGGGGGAGGGGTCAACAGTGTGAACGTAACATTGGAATTTCTATTTTAAAAACCTTGGTCTCTATCCTGTCCTGGTTTTTACTTATTAGAGGGACAACCTTGATCATAGCCTTCATCTAAGCTTCTTTTTAATACATTGGAAATAGAAAATCAGTCTCTGTCACCTCCAGTGAAATAAAGGTTTGAGAGGCTGTTTTGTTAACTCTCTATCAATGCTGACTTTTTCTGTTGTCCAAGCCGGTAAACGAAAAGGCTTTAAACCAGAAGTCAGGTCTCCCAAGGCAGCTCCATCAGTCTGGAAAGAGCTTCGGGCCTGCATAGGCAGAAATCTATTGTCCCCCAAGGACAACACAGTGACTACGGCTTCCCAGCTTCCAGGAGAGCCTGAAACATTTAGAAAGTGGGCTGTGTTGAGAGGGTTAGCCAGGAGTTAGATGTGTTAGACTGCATTCCCAGCACTCAGGAGGCTGAGGCAGGAAGGTAGTGAGTTCAAGGCCAGTCTGAGCTACAGAGTAAAATGAGAGGTCAGTGGAGAAGATGAAGGGGAGAAGGAGGGAGAAAGGGAGGTGAGGGGAGGGAAGGAGGAAATGGGGAGAGAAGAGGGGAGGAGACAGATGGGAGGGCAGGAGAGGGGAGGGAAGGGAGGAAAGGAAAGGAGGGGAGACAGAGAGGAAGAAGGGAGAAGAAAGGAGAGGAGAGAAGGAGAGGTTGGAAAGTGCCCATTTGGTCCAGGTTAGATCTGGAATGGAAAGGGTAGGGAAAGCAGGGTTAGAGGGTCAGCCGAAGGCAGTGTCAGAGGCAAGCACCTCTATTCATCATTGACTAGATTCACATGTCCTGCAGTTGGCTCTCTTGATGGCTCTCTGGGACAACTGTCCTGTCATGGTTAGGCATGGCAGCTGCAGTCCTCTGGGAGGAGAGCCCGCTCAGAGCTTGGAAAGCACTTTTGTAGTCCCTTCTGTATTTTGGAAGATAATATAACAGTACAGCTGTTACAGGTGTGCAGCTCCTGGGTGAGGAGAAGCCCAGCTGTGAGGAATCTTGAGCATCCACAAGTTGAAGGTCCTTGGGCAGGAGATATCTCTTGACTAAGTTCCACAGGGAGAAATTATTTTAACTGAGATAATAATATCTTCTTTATAGACTTATCAAGAGAAGGGTAATAGCAACGGCCGGTGTTAACTGAACACTGTCTGCTGGGTACAGTTCAAAGCTCTTGGCCCACTTTATCTCACTTATTCATCATACAAGGCATTTGTGGTTGTTAACTGTCTTGGCAGACAGGAGAGACCATGTGTCTGTAAGCTTCCAATTAAGTTCCTTTTGACCAGACACTCTTATCTCTGCCTTCGGGGTGGCCTAGCAAGAGGATCTGAAAGAGGCACGTCTGTGCAAGGGTGTTAGGTCTCACTGACGCCTAAACAACACAGGCGTGTCCTAGAGTCAGGGCGGTGCTTATTAAACACCAAAGCCTGAGTTAACAATGGCATGAATGACTGTTCCAAACCCTTGAACGCATAGCCCTTGTGGCTGGTTACCGAGAGTAATGAGAGCAGAGCGCTTGGTCTCATCACATTCCTTAGGTCAACTGACAACCATCCTTACAAGGAAGGGTCTCAGGCTACGGAACATGTCCCTCTGCAGTAGACCAGAGCACCCAAGAGCAAACATTTGTCCTGGTCCACCCAGACTTCCATACTGCCTTCCACTAGAGATAGAGCCAAAAACAGCTGGTACCTGAGTGATAAAATGGGGTGCTTCATTTTGTCTTAGGGTGCTACATGGTCCAGGCTGGCCTTTGAAGCATTGTGTAGCCAATGATGACCTTGAACTTCTTTTTAAAACAAACTTATTTGTGGGGCTATAGAGATGACTCAGTGGTTAAAGAAGGTTTTGCAGAGGACCCAAGTTTGGTCCCCAGTATACACATCAGGCCAGCTTACAACCACGTGTAACTCCAGCTCCAGGGAATCCAACATCCTTTTCTGGCCTTCAAGGAAACCTGTACCCACACGTACATATATGAACACAGAAATGTACACATTAAAATGTATTTAATGTATGGAACTGTGGAGTAAGGAAGACAACTCCAGATGCCACCCTCGGCAATGTAATCTGTCTTTTCTGAGACTTATCACTGGTCTAAAGGTCACCGCTTAGAATAAGTTGGCTTACCAGGGAGGTCCAGGGATTTTTCCTGTCTCTGCATTTCCAGTGATGGGATTCAAAAGTGTATAGAAGCACTTTACAAACTGCGCTGTCTCAGCAACACAGCTGGGAATGTCTTAACCTTATGCTTCCACCTTTCCTATGCTGGGGTTACAGGTGCGCACCTCCACCCCCAGCTTATGTAACGCCGGGGAATGAACTCAAGTCTTCCGTGCATGCCAGGCAAACACTGTACTAACTGGGCTACATTCTCAGCTTCCCCTGGTCCCTTTGGATGCTGACAACTGCTTCTCATTGGCAGCTAGACTGCGAACCTGTTTGTCTCCAGTGTGAACATACCAGGCTGGATGCTGAGAGGTACCTGTCCTCCCGGGTCTGCCAAGCTGGGCTGAAGAGGAACAGACCAAAGGCAAGTTGCCAAGCTGCCAGTTTATTTAATTATAGTATCCAGCAAGTGGCCAGATGTTGGAAGTGTTCTTGACCCAGGGCTCCTCCTAGCAACCTGGATTGATATCAGGGTGGGGTAGTGACTACCACATGGATATCCTTTATTTAAAGGCAGGCTACAGTGAACACAGGTGTGAAATAATTAGAGCCGATGGCAAGCTATGAGCAAGGCAAGACGTGTCCTCATCCTATCACGGTTCTGACAGGCTCCATGATTGTTCCATGTCTGCTAACACCTGGCACTTGGCTCTCAGATGGCTGTGAACTGTAGGTGGGCACTTTCCCGAGGCTCACTTACTTCAAGATTCAGGGAATCTTGGGTCTGTATCTTGAAAGTTTTGAAATGTCAGTCATGAGGTTACGAAAGAATGGAACCAAGGCCTTTGGAAGAGCTGGCTATGCATAATTGGTGCCTGATAAATGCTGCTTGTCCTTGACTCTGGGAAACTTTTCCTTCAGTTTTCTGTCTCTGTGCTTAAGACTCCTCTAATTCCATTAAATATTCCCACTCTAAGAAGCATACAGAAAAGCATCAGAATATGTAGGTCCTCTCTGCTCTGTTCACATGCTTTAGTTTGGACACACACAGTGACCCAATTCTTGGTGAGACCTGGGTTCCATTCCTTTCCAGTGGTATTTACTTTAGGGTAAGATCTCATACACAAGCTCTCTTTTGGGTAGGGGGAGGCTCAAAGATGAAACTAATGATGTGAGTGTCCTACCGTCCACCCTCACTGCCCCCGCTCCTATTGCCTAGGGGCCCCTGCCCACTGCTCCTGTTGCAGGCCACACCCATGTGGTTAAAGTCCCCCATGGCAAAAAGCCCTCAGCAGAGGCTCCTTCCCCTCAGGCTGGCACTTCACAAGCTCTAAGAGCCACATAGCATCCTCTGTAACTGGGCTGGAGAAACAGCACACACCTCCTTTTCGCATGAGGGATGGGATGAAGGCTTCCTTTAGAAGGACTCTGGCTCTTCTTCCAGACCCTCCAGAGCTGTGCCACTCCCCCCTTTCATATAGACTCTTTCATGGTGGAAGGAGAGAGCCAACTCCCCAAGTTGTCTCTGACTTACACACACAATGTGACAGATACACACATGCACAAGTGTGTCTGTGTGAGCACAAACCCACAACAAGCTCAATTAAAAAAAAAACCTGTTAGAGGCACTTTGAAGGCCTCATCCACCTACCAACCCTCTTGTCTGTCTTGCTAGTCACTAATTCTCCCTCCAGGCAACATCCCAACTTTGTTTAAGTTTTTGTTGTAGAGTGCAGTTGTAGTTCTCCAAAGAAGTCATGACGTGCTCTTTCTTGGTGTCGTTGCCTAGGCTGCTCTAGGTGTTTGACAGACATTCCCTTGCTACTTACATAGCACAGGTCTACCCGGTCTACAATCCCTAGGTGGAGTTGTTTCTGGAAAGCTTTCCCAAATCCTAGAGACAAGCAAACATCATTGGCATCATCAGATGCAGCCTCACCATGATAACCTTTTTGCTACTGCAATGGTGGTAGGTGTGCTAGTGCTGTTGTGATATGTGTGTTACTGCTGCAGTGATATGTGTGTTCCTGCTGTTGTGATATGTGTGTTACTGATGTAGTGGTATGTGTGTTGGTGCTGTTGTGATATGTGTGTTACTGCTGCAGTGATATGTGTGTTCCTGCTGTTGTGATATGTGTGTTACTGATGTAGTGGTATGTGTGTTGGTGCTGTTGTGATGTGTGTGTTACTGCTGCAGTGATATGTGTGTTCCTGCTGTTGTGATATGTGTGTTACTGATGTAGTGGTATGTGTGTTGGTGCTGTTGTGATATGTGTGTTACTGCTGCAGTGATATGTGTGTTCCTGCTGTTGTGATATGTGTGTTACTGATGTAGTGGTATGTGTATTGGTGCTGTTGTGATATGTGTGTTACTGCTGCAGTGGTATGTGTGTCCCTGCTGTTGTGATGTGTGTGTTACTGATGCAGTGGTATGTGTGTTGGTGCTGTTGTGGTTCGTGTGTTAGTGCTGTTGTATTTATTTACTCCTCACACATTACCACACAATGAAATAAATATAGCAATGTATGTGTTAGACAAGACACTGAAGTTCACAGGGGTTAAGTAGCTAACCCCAGACAATCCTGTAAGGAACACACCAGGGTTTCAAATCCAGGGCTGCCTTAGCTCCAAACAGGCTACTTTCAACCTACAGACCAGGACACTTCCAGGCTACTCAGTGTCTGTTGTCAGAGCACCAACCTGGAGGATTATGAGAGGCTGTCATGTCTCATCACAGCCTATCAGCCTAGACCAACTGTTCTCAACCTGTGGGTCGAGACCCCTTTGGGAGTTGCATATCAGATATCCTACATAACAGATATTTACGTTACAATTCATAACAGTAGCAAAATTACAGTTATGAAGTAGCAACGAACATAATTTTATGGCTGGGAGTCACCACCACATGAGGAACGGTATTCAACGGTCGCAGTATTAGGAAGGCTGAGACTTGGGGAAAGCTGGGAGAGTGATTGCTAAAGTACACACATCTCTGTTCTGCCTGTTGCGAACCTCTCTGGAAGGTTTGTTGTTGACTCAGTTCACTCCATCAACACACAGTCTCGTCTTTTCTCTCACACTGCTCCTGGCTGACTGGCTTCTATTAAAAACATCACCTCCTTTTTTAAGCTACTAGCCCTTTCTGCTTCCAGCTGTAATTTGAATGTGAAATGTCTGTTATGTTTCAAGGCTCAGTGTGTGTGAGCACTTGGTCTTGAGCAAGCGATGCTGTGGAGGAGGTTTTGCCATCCCTTTGAGCATGCCCGTCACCCAGCCCAAGGGTGACATGAGATCCAGAAGAGCTGTGTGACCCAACACAGAATTATAAACTTATTTAAAACGCGGGGCAAAAGCACTGTGCTAAAGATTCAATAACATCCATGTACCATATAACAGGCCCCATGACTACATTTTAACTTGTTTTTTGTTTTGTTTTGTTTTGGTTTGGTTTGGTTTTTTGGTTTTTTGAGACAAGGTTTCTCTGTATAGCCCTGGCTGTTCTGGAATTCACTCTGTAGACCAGGCTGGCCTCGAACTCAGAAATCCACCTGCCTCTGCCTCCCAAGTGCTGAGATTAAAGGCATGCGCCACCACTGCCTGGCGACATGTTTTATCTAAGTGTGAGAAGTATAAGGAGAAACCAGGACTGTCTTTGAAGAAGCCTTTCTGTGTGCACACCATTGCTCATGTATGAGTATGTAAATGCTTGTGTTGGACTTAGTGAGGATGGAAATCATTTATTGGGGAATGCTGTGAGAGTTACTGCTAAAGTACACACTTTTAACTCACCTCCGTGTCAGCGCCTGTCCACTGAGTTTCCCTGTGCACAGGGAAACTGCATCATGCACAAATATTTTAGTGTCCCTGGATACTTATGTCTCCTCCACCAAGACCTTCGTACTGATATCAATATCCTGGCATCAGAATGGGGGGTGGGGTGGGGAAAGGGTGGAGGGCTACAGGGAAGGAGTGAGAAAAGAGAGATGCTTTGGTGTGACGGAGCAGGCCGGCCTACGAGTCTGATGTACTAGAATGAACATATACTGGAATGATGTACTGGAATGAAGCATTTTAGGCAGGGTCTTCGCTTAGCAAGACAGAACTCCAGATCTCTCCATCACTCTATCCTCCAGTCCACTGCAGATACGGAGAAGGGATCGAACATGCCAAGGTCTTGGCTTCCAGTGAAATCCTGACATGTGCTTTATGGATTTACTGTTTCAGTTTGGATCCTACTATTAGCTAGTGAGGATAACTCCCTGACATCACAGAAGTCTTTACTGCAAGTCACCACAACTTTCCCCCATAGTGCTTAGGGAAGAGAGAACTCTGCAGTAGGCTATTGCCCATGGAAAGGACACCAAGGCAAATCCAGGGCACACTCAGTACGCTAGGCTACCCCATCTTGTCTGTCACAAAGATAGAGCATCTATGAAATCCGGCCCAGGTGCAGGACTTGGTCACCTGTCCAATGTCTATCCTATGAATTGCCTGTGCTGAAATGGCCCTGGTGAAAGCTGACACAGGGATTATGTTTCCTCAAAGGACAGAGCTGTGCTAGTCTCCCCTCTCGAATAACCGATTTAATAGCCGCATTCTGCATGGTAGGAAGGCAAGTGGACTTGGAAATGTTCACTGCCAAGTTTAAAAGCCTCTACTCCTTCCGGCTGCCTAGGAGGAACTTTCCACATTCATAGCCAGCCCCAGGAAGCCTTCCCCTGCTCACAAAAGGACCAGTCAGTCATCCTTAAATGGTCACACCGACTGAGAAAAGGCTGAACAACTCCAGGCAGCTTGGGTACTGAAGGCAAGGGGGAGAGGCTGAAACGAGAAGACGTTAAAAGCCTCGCTCAGCCCACTGAGAATTTAAATGCCCTTTCCTCTGGCATATTTGAAGTCTGCGTGTTATCGTCTGTTTAACTTACCCCCGAGAGCCTCTGAGGCAGGCTCTGGGTCAGGAGAGCTGAGTCTTTGCATGATTGTGTGTAATGCTGAGTGTGTTGTTGGCACGCAGAACAGCAGGAAATAGCATGGCTAAAATCAGCGGCAGCCAAGGTGGCCTTCATCCAGAAGGCATAAGCCAATGGAGAAAGGTTCCCTTGAGTTGGTGTGAAAGGGCACGATGTCTCCAGAGCTGGAAAGCACTGCTGGAGGAGGAAGGGAATAACAACGACAGATATCTTTCTAGAAAAGAGCACTGGCCATGCTCTGGGAGAGTCTGGGAGACAGAGCTGAGAGGCTCAGCCTGTGGAGCCACCCCGCTGTGGATGTTGCCATAAGACACAGGAAGAGCAGGAACTCCACAGCTGGGCTTGTGTCTGAAGCCCAGATGGGGGCTCAGTTCCACATATGTACACATACATACGCATGAATATATATATATTTGTATATATACACATGCATACATATATGCATATGTGTATATTTTTTTTAATTTTTTTTAATTTTATTTTTTATTTTTTTGGCTTTTCGAGACAGGGTTTCTCTGTGTATCCCTGGCTGTCCTGGAACTCATTTTGTAGACCAGGCTGGCCTCGAACTCAGAAATTCTCCTGTCTCTGCCTCCCAAGTGCTGGGATTAAAGGCGTGCACCACCACCGCCCGGCTGTGTATATTTTAATATACACATATGCATGTGCATATATACACGCATATGCATATTTTGAGACATTATGCCATGCAAACACACACACATATATGTCTGTATGTATATGTATATATATGTATGTGTGTATATGTACGTATATGTGTATTGTATATGTGTATACACACACACACACACACACACACACACACACACACACACACACACATATATATATATATGGAGAGAGAGAGTTTATGCAATTCTAGGGTTTTGAATCCAGGCGTTCCAGCATGTTGGGCAAGCACTCGAGCAACCGAGCCCCACACCCCAGCATTTCCCACACATACAGTAGTCTACATACATTGAGTCCAGCTGTGTTCCCAGCACCAGGAAGCACAGTGGGACATTTAAAGATGTGGTTGATATACTCCCCACCCAGGTAATAGAACAGGATGGGAAGAGTTACAAGTTAATCAATGAAGAGACCTCACAGGGTCCTTCCTTCCCCCTTCTGTTACACATCAAACAAGAGTGATTTAGAGTGTCCAGGAGGACAAGCAAGTCCCTGGACCTAATCACCCACCAAGATCAAGAAATTGTCTAGCTCAGTTTTGGAAGAAAGAAAAAAAATGAGAGAAACTCACTCAGATATATCCTGCTCGGTGATACCAGGAAAAAAAAATGGAGTTGGGAGTAAAGAACAAAGGAAAAGAAAACGAGGTCTTCGTTTAGAAAGAAGACAGTATTATCAGCACACGCTTACCGCCCAGGTATGTGAGCTAGGTATACTAAGGAGGGCTGCTCTGTTTGTTTACTAGAGTCTGGAAGGGGGAGCGGGGCAGCTGCCTGGAAGAGAGAAGGACTCATGCCTGTTGGGTCAGCGTCCAAAAGAGCAAACTAGGTTCAGCAATGGAGCCCCACAGGCAGCTGCATGGTGTGGGGAGAGGAACAGGGGAGGGGTAGGAGTCCTCTTCAGAAGGAGCAAGGATACCCTCAGTGTTAGCATGCTTAGGATTCTGGCCATTGCGAGAGGAGGTAGGAAGAGGAGAGAGGAAGTTCCACGCTTTTAGTTAGAACCCAGAAAAGTGACCTGACTTCACAGTGAGCTCTGTAAACATTACAAGTATGACTTGTAAAGGCCAATACTCACTGTCAACATCCAAGCCTCTTAATAGTCAGCTCTGAGGTCAGGCCTGAAACCCCAACAGAGGGGAGATGGAGATAGGAGGATTAGTACCAATTTGAGGCCAGCCTAAGCTCCATAGTAAAGTCCAGGACAGCCTGGGCCACCAAGTGAGTCTGTGCTTCCACAAAAGCAGAATCAGCTCCGGGGAACTATTTTCTATCTCAACAAGTCCCTTGGGAGTGGAAGGAATCCTTCACGGACAGGGTTAAAGGATGCTGTTACAGACACAAAAGGACAAGCAGTAACTGACACTCCACCGCTGTCACATGCTACATCTTACTTGTCCATTCAGTCTACTCCACAACCCTGCTGGGTAGGCCCGTATAGTTCCTCCTTTTGCAGTTATGTAAACTAAGGCTTGGAGAAATGAGGTGCCTTCTTCTGAGATCACAGAACCACTAAGTGGCTGAGATGGAATTCCAGTCATTGGCCAGTTAGTTCATGGAAAGGGACTGACTGAGGGGGATCTCACCAGTTCCAAGTAAAATGGCAAGAAAGTCTCACCATGGAATCTGTCCTTGGGGATTGGGGCAACCTTGGGAGCTATGTCTTATCACCATCTCCAGCCAGCTGACCTTGGTTCCAAGTCTCCCTTCCTCTCACACTCCGATCAAGGGTCAGCACCTGGGCCCTATTTTCCTAATGCTGTTCTTTTTTGCTCAGCCATCTATATCTTCTATTACTAATTAAATGGAAAATGATTTGCCTTCTGGGTTTACATGGCAACTGATCATAAGCCTGCTTATTATAGAGCAGCCTCTGAGACTAGATCCAGGGGACACTATGACCTTCTCAGCACTCTTCCTGCAGGAAGGTCCTGACCTGATGGAAGTGTCAGTGGCCTCAGGTAGCTCCTCCTCCATCCCTCTCTGTGGTGGTGCAGTTTCTAGTTCTGAGATGTGAATTCTCTAGAAAGGAGCACTAGGGTGTCTGAGAGGCCTGGGCCCCACGTAAGATGAGTGATGGGGCTCCTCAGAAAGGGGCGGGGCGGGAGGCTCTGTCCTTTTCTGACTGCATCCTAAGGAGAAAGAAGAGCCCGTGCAAATACTCCCAGAGGTCGCTGGGAACCAGAAGAATATTCCCGTTCATCTTTGTCATCGATATACGTAAAAGTTGGGAGGTTTTGAAATACTCTGAGTGAATTTCAAGCCAGTAGGAAATCTCATGTCATCAGCGCCTGAAGGTGGTCACCCTCTGTGACTCACACAGGGGACCAGGGGAAGGACAGTGAGCTGGTACTGCCTTGCTTTCTGTCCTAGACCAACTCAGTCTGTGGAAGACCATCGGAAGCTCCATCAAATGCCAAGTACCCAGTCATTGCAGAGACTCTTCCATTCTGAGTAATTGAGGAACTGCTAGAGATTTTCAAATTCTGCAGCTGACTTGCTTCCATATTGCTGGTCTCAAAAGAAGAAGAAGAAGAAGAAGAAGAAGAAGAAGAAGAAGAAGAAGAAGAAGAAGAAGAAGAAGAAGAAGAAGAAGAAGAAGAAGAGGGAAAAAAAAGGCAGCATTCTCATTGCCATGGGAACGCCTTCTTTGACTCACCAGCATTCAGACCTCCAGCTGGGAACATCCTGTTTCTGGCCTGGTTGCAGCTCCTGACCTACTTCTTGTTTGAGCAAGAGACCCAGCGAGACACCTGGGAGGTGAGGAGCCTCAGCCGCACACTGCCTACACTCTGGAATCATCTCTCTCCCTCTCTAAGAGGGAGCAAGGCAAATTGCTCCATCCAATGCTGCCATGGTTAAACTGGATGGTAACACTGTGGTGAATACAGCATGAATTCAGCAGATAGGAGACTGAGTGTATGGCACCGTAGGTAGAGTACACGCCTACCATGCACAAAGGCCTGGGTTGATTCCCTGATGCTGCATAAACCAGGCATGGTTGAGCATGCCTGTAATTCCACCACTTGGAGAGTAGACACAGGAGGATCAGGAATTTAAGATTGGGGAGGATTGGGACACATGAGGCTCTGTTGTGAGAAAAAAAAAAAGTTCAGGAGACTAGAAAAGATCCAGTCTGGACAATCCTGCTTCCGCTGTTTCTCAGATGGGAGCACAAGGCCTTTCTCAGACTCGCCAAACTGAGCTCTGCTCTTATCTCTGAAAGCTTCTTGCCCTGCAAACAGCAATTAGCCCAAAGACAAGTGACAGGGCAAACAGGCTGGTCTAAAGACAGAGATAAAAAAGGGAGGAAAGCGAGGGTGACAGCTGATTGACATCTAGGGTGGGTGGGACGGACATTCCCTCCCCCTCTTCCTCACAATGCCCTGCTTCTGCAATTCTATCATATTTCCCAAGAACCATCTTTAACTGGCTTTTCTCCTTTCTCCCCATTATCAGATCCACTGCTAAATTCTCCCAGTTTTATCTCTAAACTATAATCTTCCCTCGGTTGGTCGCCACAGGAATCGGCAGCCAAATCACCACCTAGGCCAGCACTCTCTGAGAGCTTCCTAACCGCTCTCCCCCACCATCCCGCCCCCTCTCATCCACCCTTTGCAGTGCCAGCGAGTCACATTTGATTTTAATTTTTTTGAGACAGAGTTTCTCTGTATAGCCCTGGCAGTCGTGGAACTCACTCTATAGACCAGGCTGTCCTCGAACTCAGAAATCCGCCTGCCTCTGCCTCCCAAGTGCTGAGATTAAAGGCATGCACCACCACTGCCCGGCGAGTCACATTTGAAAACATAAATCAGAACATCACTGTTCAGCTCAGGAAGACTCCTCGCTGGGCACTGGGCACAGTCTCAGCCCCCTCCTGGCCCATGGGCCCTGCACAGTCCATTCATTCAGCCATACCCTGGTGATGTCACAGTCCTACTTGCCCAGTCTCTACCATATTGTTGTGGTGTCATGATCACCGATCTCCATCCAAGTCACGCCTCTCTTTTCCTCCCCATGTCTTCCCATAATTCTTTTCCCAGCTGCACCACCTCAGAGCTTAGTTTAGATGCTGTTTCCTCAGAGAGACCTCTGAGACTCTGCCCCTATGACTTAGGGTCCATCTAGCTCTTCCACAGTCCTTTATCCCCCATCCCTAGAGCTGATCACTGGTTTGGTTCTTGGAGCAGCAGCCTCAGGATCACTGGAGACCCAGCAATGCTAATGATGAGGCCCCATTTCAGATCCATTGCATCAGAAACGACGTGTTGGGCCATCATCTGAGCTCTAGCTGATCTTCTGGATCGATAGGATACCCACAAATATTAAGAACCGGTGCCATCATCTGTGGCAGATTAATCAGCATCTGATTCTCAAACTTGAAAAGTACTCAGTTTCATAAATCCTCAAAATAATGTCATAAGTAGGCTATCTCTCCATTTTATAGATGTGCATATGTATATAATTTAAATTTTGAGACAGCACTTCATTGTGCAGCTTGTGTTGGCCTTAAACTCTTGATCTCCCTACCCTATCCCCTTGAGTGCTGGGATGACAGGCATGTGCCACCACATCCAGTAAGATTTTAAATATTTATCAATTTGTTTTGTAACTGAGGATAATGCTGAACTTCTGATCCTCTGGTCTCCACTGCTCCAGATTTTTTTTTCTCAATGAGCCATAAAGAGTATTTTGTCATAAAAATATTTCTAAGTTGGTTGAAAGTGAAATTATAAACATTTTCTGATAAAATTGAAGATTTACATGGAAAATATCTCTGATAAAATTGAAGAAATTTATAAAAAACATGTTAAGATTGGCTATTTCATGGAAAAAAATATACAGATAAAATGGTAGGCATAAAAATATTCCTAAGTTGATTGAAAGTGGAATTATGAACATTTTCTGATAAAATTGAAAGACTTTTATGCCTACCATTTTATCTGTATAATTTTCCATGATAATCTTCAATTTTAATGTTTTTCCATATATATTTTTTTTCAATTTTATCAGAAATATTTTCCATGTAAATCTTCAATTTCATCAGAAAATGTTTTTACTTCTACTTTCAATCAATTTAGGAATATTTTATGCCTACCATCTTATGTGTATAATTTTTCATGAAATAGTCAGTTTTAACATGTTTTTCTATATATTTCTTGAGTTTTATCAGAAATATTTTCCTTGTAGATTTTCAATTTTATCAGAAAATGTTCATAATTCCACTTTTAATCAACTTAGGAATTTTTTTTTTTTTTGAGACAGGGTTTCTCTGTGTAACCCTGGCTGTCCTGGAACTCACTCTGTAGACCAGGCTGGCCTCGAACTCAGAAATCCTCCTGCCTCTGCCTCCCAAGTACTGGGATTAAAGGCATGCGCCACCACCGCCCGGCTAGGAATATTTTTATACCTACCATTTTATCTGTATATTTTTTCCATGAAAAAGTTAATCTTAATGTGTTTTTCTATATATTTCTTCAATTTTATCAGATATTTTCCATGTATATTTACATAATGGAATACTACTCAGCAATTAAAAACAATGAATTCATGAAATTCTTAGGCAAATGGGGAACAGGGGGAGGGAAGAGGGCTTATGGGACTTTCAGGGAGGGGGGAACCGGGAAAGGGGAAATCATTTGGAATGTAAATAAAGAATATAGAAAATAAAAAAAAAAAGTATTTTGTCTTATAATACTCCTTCAGTGGTGGCAAAGCCAAAAATTTTAACCTAGTTCTGTCCAAATAGATTCTTCATTGTAGCCTCAAAGGTATATAATGTTCCACCTGAATTAGAAAGATCCACAGAGTCGGGAGCCACTTTACAGCCAGTGTGGGAATGACCCAAGTTACATTGTATCACCCATCCCGGGGGTGCAGGCAAACATATACCTGCTGATTCTCAGAGCATGAAAATGCTCTAACATGTGCATCTGTTCTGGCTCTCAGATGGTTTTGTTTCAATTTGGGCTTATCAATACATCCCAGGTCTCTGGTGACCCTACTAACATCATGCCAGACCAACTAGATAAAATGTAGGTTCTACATGACTGGTTTTGACAGTGTGTTTGTGGTATATAAATGAGCTGAGTTAACTAGCAAAGAGGTGAGAGGTGTTTACCTCTGGAAGACAAAGTAATTTTGTCAGCCTGCAGGAGCTATTTATAGAAGTAGGAGATGGAAGTTTCTGGATCAAATCAGATACATTTGAGGAGGAGTCTCTTAAAACCCAAGCAACTTTTCACTAATAGGGTGATGTCTGCTATTAGTATTCATAGCACAAATTTAATTTTTAAATTTTTTCTACCTTTTAAAAAAGATTTATTTTATGTATGTGAGTACACCGTCGCTGTCTTCAGATATATCAGAAGAGGACATGGGATCCCATTACAGAGGGTTGTGAGTCACCATGTGGTTGCTGGGAATTGAATTTAGGACCCCTGGAAGAGCAGTCATTGCTCTTAACCCCGGAACCATCTCTCCAGTCCCGTCTCTCCCCCTCAGATTTAATTTTTAGTGTTGGCAGTGATTTGAGTTTGTACTGTAGCCTACGGACTATACAAAGGAGGGTTGGGGATGCTGCGTAGCGGGAGAGTGCTTGCCTGCCTTGCAGTAAGTCTTGAGATTAACACTCAATAAACTAGGTGTGGCAGTATTCACCTGTAATCCCAGCACTCAAGAGGGGAAGAAGGGAGTATTCTGCCAGCAGCCTTCATTCAGATGAAGATGTAGAACTCTCAGCTCCTCTGGCTGCCTGCCTGGATGATGCCATGTTTCTGCCTTGATGATAATGGGCTGAACCTCTGAACCTGTAAGCCACCCCCAATTAAATGTCCTTTTAAGTGTTGCCTTGGTCATAGTGTCTGTCCACAGCAGTAAAACCCTAACTAAGACAGATGTTGGTACTAGGAATTGGGATATTGCTGTGATAGGCCTGATCATGGATTTGCTTGGAAGAATGTGGATTTGAGGATTTGGGATTTGGAAAGCCATGGGATGTTTTAAGTGGGGCTTAATGGGCTCTCCTAGTAGGAATATGGAAGACTTTGTTGCTGTGAGTGATTTGAACTGTGTAGACCCAAGTGCTTTCAGTGGAGAATTTCAATATGTGGCCTAGGTTTTTTGTAGTTTGGTGAAGAACGTGGCTGCTTTTTGCCCTTGTCAGAAGAGTTGCCAGAGGCTAAAGCGAAGAGATTCAGATTAATTGTATTGACAAAGGAAGTCTCAGAAACACCCATCATAGACTTTGTTCTCTAGTTAAGTCTCCAGTAGCGCGTTTTGAATAAGCTTAGCTAGGTTAGAAAGGAAACCAGGAAGTGAAATGTAACTGAATCTGGTGTTCGAAGATATTAAATTGAATTAAGGGAGTGGTGACCTTGGCACAAGATCCCACCCAGCTAAATTTAGGTCCAGATGAGGAAGGTAGAACAAGTCTTTCATCTCAGGAGGCAAAGGCCAGCAGATCTCTAAAGTCAAGGCCAGCCTACGACAGAGCAAGTTGTAGGTAAAAAGCTTAATTCCAGGCACGGAGGTACACACCTTTAATCCCAGGAGTCAGGCATGCAGATCTCTGAGTTCAAGATCAGTCTGTGGAGCAAGATCCACAACAGCCAAGTTTAGGCAGTGGAGTGGAAAAACAGGAGGCTAGTGATAATCAACAGAGCAAGAGCCCACGTTCCAACTCCTACAGGCTGCAGAACTCAGCAGCTTCTGCCACGTGTCTCTTTATAGTCAAGAGGAAAAAGAGACTACTAGACAATTGATTCTGGTTAGCTGGAGCTAAGAAATGAGAGGTGATTAAGAAGAGAACAGAAGTTGGGCAGTGGTGGCTCATGCCTTTAATCCTAACACTTGGGAGGCAGAGGCAGGCAGATTTCTGAGTTCGAGGCCATCCTGGTCTACAGAGTGAGTTCCAGGACAGCCAGGGCTATACAGAGAAACCCTGTCTTGAAAAACACCAACCAAACAAACAAAACAACCACAACACAACACGCACAGCAGCTTTCCTCCGGAAGCTTACATTTACAACATGAGATGAATGGAAAGTAGAATGTTGGTGAGGCGTAGAGGCAGAGTATAAGGCACAGGACCAGATGCTTAAGTGGCTCTGAGAAGATGCTAAAGTCAATAGAACACTCCAGGAACCCTGCACAGGATGTTTTTCTGAAGGACAGTGAGAAAAGAGGAAACACTGGGACAAAAAGATACAAAGTAAATAATACATCCTTCCACATTTTGTCCCAAGTTCAGATGGAAATAGAGAACTGAAGAGCAGATCCGAGAGACAGAAAACAAAACAAAACAACCAAACGAACAACCCTAGCAGTTCGCGGGGGTGGGGGGGGTGGGGGGGTGGGAGTGGGGAGTGGCTGTTTTGCCACTCCACACCCCTGGACCCCCGCCACCCCCTTACCCCCCACCGCCCAACCCAAGAGTATGGAGCCTTCCTCTTCTGACTTCTCTATTTGTTCCTTTACCAGATGGCAGTAAGCCTCGAGGCCAGGGTGCACACTTGAGCTAGTGTACAGAGAAGCTTGCTGCAAAGCCACCCGATTGTGCCTGGCCTCGCTGCACAGCTCGCCGCCGCAGCCACCCGAGCACTAGTAGCATTCTTAGAATGCAGAGCTAAGAACGTGAATTGGCCTTCCTTAGTAAGTCATTTGAACACACTTGATAAGATGCCCTTTGTGTTATATATTTTTATTATCGCTTTGACCAAAATCCCAACAAGAAGATTGAGCGAGGAAGGATTTATTTTTGGCTCACAATTTGAAGGCTCAGTCCACTATGGTGGGAAAGGCAAGGCAGGGCTCATGGTAGGGGAACAAACTTATGGCTGGGATTCCTTACATCTCAGGGGACCCAGAAACGGAGCAAGCCCGGAGCCGACAACTCCCACTCCATCCCTTGACCCCCTTCCTTCAACCACCTACTTTCCTGAAGATTCTACGGGTTGTCCAAGCAGCTCCATCAATCAGCCGAGGACCAACTGTTCAAATATATAAGCCTGTGGAGGACATTTCACATGGAGATGATAACTTCCTATCTCAAAAAAACCCACCCAAACTTAATATCATTTGCAGACATACAGAAGTGCTTATTATCATATAGATAGATGATTTTACTGTCTTTTTAATGAACTATCACATTTAAAAAAATATTCCCCTCTTTCTGGAAGTATGGGCTAGGATTTACCCTGAGACCCCTCAGGCTTCCCCAGTGCAGCATTTGCTGAGAGCCTCTTCAGTACCCACGTCCTGCGCTGCTATTGGGGGAACCAGGAAAGGGAAATCTTTCCCCGTGCTTGGGGCAGCAGGAGAGATGCTGCAGTCCACCTGGCTATCTGCTTGGTTGTGGAAGGAGAGCAGGAATCCAGATAGTCCTGTTCTCTGGACTTTCTGGATAATTTCATAACTTGAGTCATGTGTCCTCTGAATCTACCTCTCTTCTGGGTGTAGCTGACCTGCCTTGGGTACAGGACAAGAAGGCGGTATCTGGTCATCTTAGGGGATGTATGAGATAGAGACAGCTCAGGCTCTGGGAAGCACAGCCCTCTGGGCTGCTTTCATTCTGCTGCCTTGCCAAGGCCTGGCTCAGCAGGAAGCAGGGGGAGGCGGGCGTTTATTCTTGCAGTTGTAACTGGATATAGAATGTTCTAGTTCTTCTTGTAGAGAGTCCCATAAGATGTTATGGTTTGTTTCTTTACTGATCACAACGTTCTAGAATAAAAAAAAATATTGTGTGCCCTTGATGCCTGCCCCTAGCATACCTTTTATAAAACTAAATATTAAACATTTTCTTGTTGTTGTTGCTGCTGTTGTTGGCTTTGGTCGGTACTCTGGAGTCTGCTGGGCCATTGTTCAAGGTTGGAGATTTCGCCCCCCTTGAGTTCTTCCAAATTCGACAACCAGTCATTAGGCTCTGCTTTTACTCCTTCTTCATCAAAAAGTCCACATTTGCTCCCAAGGAGCTCAGAATAAGTCTCAGGCCAAAGCTAACTAGATTTTCCTAAAACCTCTGAGCAAGGAAATCTGAAGCCCAATCCATAGATAAGAAAACTGTGTCTCAGCCAAAAGCAATTAGCTTTCTAAACCAATTGTATAATTGTGGGTCTAGGTAAGACAGACCTGCACAGTTTCACTGGGCTGAGAAAACTCCTTCCATCACTGCTTGAAATTCTCAGGCTCTCACTCCCCAAAAAGTCTCCTACCAACAAAACTCCTTAGAGGTAGAGCCTGCTAGGAGATTCCTCCAAATGCCAGCTATCTGAGAAGCACCAGCAGGAAGGCATCTGAGAGGTACCCTGCACAGAGCTGAGGGTTTGAACATCTGCCAGGCCGTCGATCAACATCAAATGACAGCAAATTTGCCCACAATGGGAAAACAGGCTGAAGAAGCAAAAAGCAAGTCTACAAAACTGGCATTATGCCCTCTCTGTAAAGATTGCTCTGGGGCTGACAGAGAGAAGACCAGTCTCTGAGGGTCCCTAAAACCGAAATAAACCCAGGGTTGGCTTTTCCCAAGTGTTCTTTAATTGGTGGAAGCATTTTAATCAGCTGTGTCTTAGGACGTAATGGATGGTTATAAACATTTCCATGCCTTATAAGGGAAAGAGAGACTGAGAGCCGGGGATTTATTTCAATGGCACGGTGCTTGCCTAGCACACATGAGGCCTTGGGTTCACTCCCCAGGACCAGAAGAGAAAAAAAGGGTGGGGGTGAAGTCATTCTTTATCTTTCTGGCCCCTCTCTCAGCGCCACACTTCAGAGCCCCAGCTGTAAATCGGAGAGGCCTTTCCATCGAGTGATAGTCCCTATCCTCAAAGTCAGGATCGTGAGCACATATAGGTACTCTTAAACTCCCTTTGTAGAGTGTCCAGTTGCAAGCCCTCTTGCACGTCCATGCTTGTTAAATTGGGATGACATCCCTATGAGGTCACAGGAGCAAGGTTCAAACCCAGGCATGTGATCTCAGAGTCTGGGCAGGAAACCACTCTCCTCTCCCTCCCAGGCCTTGATGATTCCTTGACTGTCCACTCCTGACCAGGGATTTCTCACTCCTGAGTCTCTGTCCATACCTTTGGGTCAGGGAAATCTTGGCACAAATCCTGTCTCTACCACTCACCAGCTTTGAACAATGTTTCAACCTCTGAGACCCTTGGCCTTCTCATCTATGAGTCTAAGACTTGATGAAGCATTTATGAGGGAAAAAATGGGAAAATTTCCCCATACATGCAATTGCTTGCATGTATGTCTGTATACCATGTACATGCAGTGCCCTTGGAGGCCGGAGGAAGGCATTGGATCCCCTGAGACTAAAGTCACAGACGGTTGAAAGCTGTCGTGTGTGTGTGTGTGTGTGTGTGTGTGTGTGTGCGCGCGCGCGCGCGCGCGAGAGCTGAGAATCAAACCCAGGTCTTTTGGAAGAGCAGCTAGATCTTAAATTCTGAGCCACCTCTCCAGTGCCCATGGATATTTCTGAACAAGTAAATCAATTTTTTTTAGATTTATATATTTATTATATGAAAGTACACTGTAGCTATCTTCAGACACAACAGAAGAGGGCGTCAGATCTCATTACGGATGGTTGTGTGTGCTACCATGTGGTTGCTGGGATTTGAACTCAGGATCTTCAGAAGAGCTGTCAGTGCTCTTAACTGCTGGGCCATCTCTCCAGCCCCTGAATAAGTTAATATATAAAAGTGGCAATAGCTGATCGTAGAACTAACATTCTACGTTTGATCAATGTGAACTTTATTTACTCTCGCTTTCAAGTATTAAATTTGGTGGGTGGGGTTGGTTTGGTTTTTGTTTGAGTTTCATTAGCTTTGGTTGGCCTGGAACTTGTCATGTAGATCACGCTAGCCTTGAACTCTCAGAGATCAGAGTGCCTCTGCCTCCTGAGTGTCAGGATTAAAGACATGTGAGTTTGCTTCTGAACCATCGTTCTGATGGTTCAAGTCTAGGAGGTCACCTGTATGCAGCACCCACCATTTTTCCCAAGTAGGCATGGCTATACGTACTTAAGCCAGCCCTCTGGCCTCAAACATAGAACAGAGCATTGATTCTGAGGTGTGCAGTACAGTGTGTCTTGGTATGTTCACACAGCTGTGTACCAATCACCACTAATGAACTCTACAACACTTCATCACCCCGAAGAGACACGTCAGACTCCAGCAGCCTCCTGCCATTTTCCCACCCTCTTGTCCCCCGGCAGCCATGAATTTTAATATCTATATATTTGCCTGTTCTGGGCAATTTATATTAATAGAGTTATATAATAGAAGAAGTTTGGGAATTTGCCTCTCATTTAACATAATACTTTTAAAGTCTATCCACGCTGTAGCATGCTTTAATTCTGCATTTATTCTTTTTTTTTTTGGTTTTTTGAGACAGGGTTTCTCTGTATAGCCTTGGCTATTCTGGAACTCACTCTGTAGACCAGGCTGGCCTCGAACTCAGAAATTCACCTGCCTCTGCCTCCCAAGTGCTGGGATTAAAGGTGTGCGCCACCACCGCCCAGCTCTGCATTTATTCTTATGGCTGAATAATATTCTATTTTTACAGATAGATCACAATTTGTTTCTATGGCTTCTGGGATTTGGGCTTTTCCCCTTTTGTCTATAATAGATACAGTGAATAAAACTGCTATAACTACCCATGAACACGTCATTAGTTCTCTTAGCTATATAACTTGGAAGTGCTCTTTGTGGGGCCTATGGCAACTCAGTGTTTAACTTTTTCAGAAAGTGACAGAGACTGTTTGCTTAAGCACCTGTACCATTTTGCATTCCATACCAACAAGGCGGGGGGTTCAAATCCCCCCACATCCTCTCCAACATGTCTGTTGTCTATTCTAGTGGGTATAAAATGGTTTTAATTTGCCTAATGAGCAATTGTATCAAATATCTTTTCATGATATTACTGACCAATTGTATATTTTCTCTGAAGACACGTTTGTTCAAATCCTTTGCCTGTTTTAAAATTATATTATTTATTGACTCCAGATATTTTCATGACTGTGGACAGATATGTGGCATGTTAGAGGGATTATGAGATCACCAATATTTGATTGCAGCTATATCACTTACCCACGTCACCTCAAGAAAGATGCATTAATTTCTCTCAACTTCAGATTTATTATCTGTTATGAAGAACCAATGAGACTCAGAAACATCAAGTTCACTTTGGGAGCCCCTAACAGGCACTCGATGGTTTAGACGTGCATTCCCTTCGGAAGCCAACCATGACCTTAGTGGGCCAGTTTCAATGTGACCAGTGAGGCAGACTGAAGTCTAACAGACAGTGTCTCTGAATGGAAGAGGTCTGTGAGGTTATTACTGCACCCGTCTATACACACAATGTCTCCACTTTGAAGCTAGGGGTGATATGGCTGGCTGACCTCAGCATTACATTATATTATATATACCCTCTCAGCAGCTCGAAAATGAGGAGGAAAATGGTGGTTAGAAAAGAGGAGTTCTGACCCTTAGCCAGTCCTGCACCCTGTGCAATCTTTGTGCAGCAAGACTGTGAGGGCAGGCTGGCTTGAGAGGGTTGAGCGACCTGACATTTGGTCTGGCTTTCTGTAACAGCCAGTCTGGCTCTTGCTTATTAACAGTCTAGCAATGCCCAGGCCTATCATTTGTTCTTTCCCTAATGAATGGATAGGCTGTTTAATTTCCTGATAGGCAACCTAGTAATTTTAGTCTCCCACTCTGAGCCTTTGTCTGGCTTGTTCCATGTGTATAAAAACAACTTCCTTCCTCCTGTTATGGTGCGCTGACTTTCTTTCTGTTACGGCTCAGCTCTGCAGCCGATTCCCTCTAAGGCTTAAGTAGTCTCCCTTGTGAGCCCCATGTAAACCCCAAGTGAATGGTCACACTGATAGCTACCCTCAGGCCTGGGATAATTATCAAGCTTGGGTGAGCTTAATAATGCGGGCAAGACATTGCACTGTGCATCAGGAGCATGAAAAGGATTATGACACAGTCTTGGGTTTTGAAAGAGCTCACAACGTGTTGGGTAAGATCTCTGGAACCTTGGTAAAGAGATGCAAATAGTTGGATGATTGTTCTTGTCATTGGAGATCACAGAGAAGAACTTGCTAGAATAGCAGACACTGAAGTCTTGCCTTTCTTTGGGTATCTATGGATGAACCCTTTGTGTGTGTGTGTGTGTGTGTGTGTGTGTGTGTGTGTGTGTATGTGTGTGTGTGCACGCGCGCACACGTTCATGCAATCAATACTGGGAGGAGTGAGACAGATAACTCCTTTATCACACATTGGGAAAAGAAATCAAGAGAGAAGGAAGAAAAGGAAAGTCTGGAGACTCAGCTCAGTGGCAGAGGCCCTGACCCTGAGTTTCATCTCTTGCATTGGAAAAGAGAGGAAGGGAGGAATAAAAGGGGTATGTAGGTGAAGGAGGAGAAATGAAAAGAACAGATTTTTATTTTACTAAACAGAAACACAGACACAATCAAAGGCATTAAAATCAGTTTACAGGAGCTCCAGAGATAACTCGGCGGTTAAGAGTTCTTCCTGGTTAGTTTTTTTGTCCATTTGACACAAGTTCAGGTCATCTGGGAAGAAGACACCTCAACTAGGAAATGCCTCCTTAAGATTGGCCTGTCTGTGGGAGACCCCAGACCACCGTGGGCGATGCCAACTCTGGGCTGGTGGTCCTGGGTTGTGTAAGAACGGTAACTGAGCAAGCCAGAGAGAGCAAGCCAGTAGGCAGCATTTTTCCTATGGTTGCTGCTTCAGTCCCTGCCCAGACTTCCCTTTCTGATGGACAGTAAGCTGAAAGATGAATTCCAGAAAGCCTTTCCTACCCATGTTGCTTTGGGTTGTGGTGTTTATCACAATAGAAAGGGAACTAAGACACTGAAATAAATTAAAAAAAAAAAAAGCACGTTCAAATTCCAACATCTACCAGAGCAGGCATCCTGGGCATTCTGTAACCCTCCTCAGAGGGAGGCTGAAACAGGAAACATCTTGTTGGCTTCCAGCTTAGCAGAGAAAACCTGAGTGCCAGGACTCAGGGAGAGACCCTGCATCAGGGAGCAATGTAAGGGTACAGAGACATCCCCATGTGGCCTCCCTATGACATGCTCCCATACCTAAGGATATGCATGTGTGCACACATACACACAGGAACATGTGTGCACATGCACCCATGCACACACACAAACACACACAAATGCACACACACACAAATAAATAAATGTATCTTTCAAGAAATCAGTTCACAGTTCCATTTTGTTATATGAAAGCAGAGACTGCCAGAAAAAATTTAGACAGGAGGAGAATAAATCTCATTTCCCATACCTCAGAACATGGCAAGGGACTCCATTCGACCTGTGTCCCACACACAGACTCCTCGGCCTTCTTTTGCTCATGTTTGAAATGAAGACATCGAACCGGCATGTTCTGAAGACCCTTTAGAATTGTCCCAATCTGTGAGTGAAGGTGGGCTGCTTGTGTATTTCCTTTCGGTCAGGAGAAAAGAAAGAGGAGCTTTCTTAGAATAGCCTTGGCCGTGTGGTCGGGGGAATGAGATGGAAGGACCCGACTATCACTGTGCTCCTAGTCAATGGTGAGGGCAGAACCAGTGGACTGCAGCACAGAGCCACAGCACTGAGAGGAAGCTGGGAGGATCAACACCAGGAAGACAGCGAACAGACTGAGGCAGCTCTCCTTAGGAAACACTCAGCATGACAGGACGAAAATACCAAGAATGGACTTTTTTTTTTTGTTGTTTTGTTTTGTTTCTCGAGTTAAAGTCTGGTTCTACAGCCAGGCTGGCCTTGAACCCTTGATCTGCCCGACTGTGATGCCCATGTGCTGAGAGTACAGGTGAGTCCCTCTATGCCAGCTCAAGAATAGATTTTTAAAATAAGGAATATAACAGGTGGTATTGCGCAGCACAAACCCCAGGTATGTGGTTTCCTGGGGACACTTGTCACAAAGCTTTCATAACTAGGGCTGCAGAGGCAAGATGCCAGCATCCACTGCAGGGACAGACTGCAGAGAAGCCATCCTGACTCATGCCTCCAACCAAAATAGTACCGTGAGCCAGCCAGCCGGCTTCCTTTCCTTCTCCATCAAGAACGCTTTAACCCTTTCTTTGAAAAAAATTTTTTTTTAAATCACATTCATTGTGTGTGTGTGTGTGTGTGTGTGTGTGTGTGTGTGTGTGGTGTCTTTCAGTTTGTCAGTCTGTCTATCTGCTGTTATATGGGCTAATTTTAAGTATATGTAACACAGGCTACCCACTCAGCTCCTAGGAATTCCAAGAGGATTAAGTCTTTGTCTATGTCTTTAGAGAGCACATAGCAGTCAAAAGCAGAAAACCCTTGCCAAAAAAAAAAAGCGTTCCCACTTTATACTGAAAGGAAACTTTAAGATGTAGTAAGGAGGTAGAATCAAACAGACGTTAACGAACGCACGGAAGGGCGAGGAAGGGGAGGTGTCCAATGCAGGGACGAGGACAAGGGGGTGCCATTGATATACTGAGGTGCAGTGACTGGGTTACACCTGCAAAGCTGGCGACTGCACAGACTGGGAATGGAGACTGGGCATGGAGACTGGACATGGAGACTGGGAATGGAGACTGGGCATGGAGACTGGACATGGAGACTGGGCATGGAGACTGGGAATGGAGACTGGGCATGGAGACTGGGAATGGAGACTGGGCATGGAGACTGGGCCTGGAGACTGGGCCTGGAGACTGGGCCTGGAGACTGGGCCTGGAGACTGGGCCTGGAGACTGGGCGTGGAGACTGGGCGTGGAGACTGGGCGTGGAGACTGGGCGTGGAGACTGGGCCTGGAGACTGGGCCTGGAGACTGGGCATGGAGACTGGGCATGGAGACTGGGCATGGAGACTGGGCCTGGAGACTGGGCCTGGAGACTGGGCCTGGAGACTGGGCCTGGAGACTGGGCCTGGAGACTGGGCCTGGAGACTGGGCATGGAGACTGGGCATGGAGACTGGGCCTGGAGACTGGGCATGGAGACTGGGCCTGGAGAC
Organism: Tokudaia tokunoshimensis; assembly: GCA_036184795.1. Taxonomy (NCBI): domain Eukaryota; kingdom Metazoa; phylum Chordata; class Mammalia; order Rodentia; family Muridae; genus Tokudaia; species Tokudaia tokunoshimensis. Next base: position 41,760,548 of record BTHU01000013.1, read on the forward strand.
TGGGCCTGGAGACTGGGCATGGAGACTGGGCCTGGAGACTGGGCCTGGAGACTGGGCCTGGAGACTGGGCATGGAGACTGGGCATGGAGACTGGGCCTGGAGACTGGGCATGGAGACTGGGCCTGGAGTGATCTGGACTGGCGATACCACTGAAGGTTAAGCCTCAGAGAGGGAACGAGATGCCCCAAAGAGGCCCCGCAAACCCTTTTCCTTTTCTTAAATCACTTCACTTTTTTTTTCAGCACCAGTGCAGTGGGTAGGAGCACAGGCTGCCCCTGCAGAGGACCCGGGTTCAGTTCCCAGCACCCACATGGCAGCTCACAACTGTCTGTGACTACAGTTCCAGGGGATCCAATTCCCTCACACAGGCATACACGTAGGCCAAATACCAAATGTACATTTAAAAAACAAACAAACAGCTGGGCAGTGGTGGCGCACGCCTTTAATCCCAGCACTTGGGAGGCAGAGGCAGGCGGATCTCTGAGTTTGAGGCCAGCCTGGTCTACAGAGTGAGTTTCAGGACAGCCAGGGCTACACAGAGAAACCCTGTCTTGAAAAACCAAACTAACCAAACAAACAGTAGTCTAGAATACAGCCATTCAGAATTTGATCCAGCAACCAAGCCCATGTCATCTTGTTACTGATCTATTGCGTACATACAGACAAGCACAACAATGAGAAGAAGCCACCTAGAGACTTCAGGCAGTGAAACCAAGGGTGCATGTCTGCTGAAGGCAATAAATTTTTTTAAGGTCTTGAGTTGGCATGGGAACTCACACTTGTAATCCCAGCACTGAGGAGGCTGAGGACATAGAATAACCACAAGTTTGAGGCCAGTCTGGGCTATATAGTAAGTTCCAGGACAGCCTGAGCTACAGAGTGAGATCTTGTCTCGAAAACAAACTGAAAAGCAAACAAGCAAGCAAGCAAACACACAAACAACAGCAAACCAGGGTGCTGGGGAGATGGGCCCGTGGTGATTAGCTTGCTGTAGAAACATGAGCGTCCAAGTTCAGTCCCCGGCAGCCATGTAAAAGCCATGTATGACAATGCTAGGGAACCTGAGATCCAAGGGTCCCTGGAATTTGGTGGCAGCCAATTTAACCAAATCAGTGCATCCCAAGTTTAATAGGAGACTTTTCTCAAATGAGAATGATCAAAGAGTATGGATTTTGACCTCTGGCATATCAGCTCACACAAGTGCATGAACACACACATATGCATGTACACACACACACACACACACAATTCTTGTACTTTAGACTTGTTTCTTATTTTATTTTGTCCTAAGTTATTTTTTTATTATTTAATGAAGGAATTTAGTAATTAGTGTCTATTATATAATTATATCCATCTCCACACAGATTGGAAATAAAATAAAACAAAATGAAAATAAGAAGCTCTTTAGCCTCTTGGGCTCTTTAGCCCCTGAAATGGTCCACAAGACTTCATTCCTCTACACAGAGGAACTGCATCAGAGAGGAAGTTACACAGAAGGCCAGCCATATCCTCGGGGATTGCCTCAACAGGGAGAGGGACAGCTCTCCTCCCTGCTCTGCCTCTGGAAGGGCTGTCTGCTCTCCCCTGAGCTCCTGTGGCCTTTGACACAGAAAGTGCCTAAGTGAACCATGTTTAGAAGACTTTCTGCAGTTTGGAGACCAAAAGAGGCCAGCTCCCTTCTAGGCCATGGATCCTGTAATGGCCTATTGTCGTGCCTTCCTGTCTCAGTGCCACACTCTGGCAGATGTATAGTTCCCCATCTAACCTCTAAGCATGTCTTACCTTCTCCCCATCCCTGCTGACCCTCCATAAATGGTTACTGAAAACATTCACACTCCTCTCTCTTCTCAGACATACTGTGCTGAGACCACTTAATGGGATGCTTTCCGCATTAGGTATGTAATTCTCTTGTTCTAGCATAAACCACCAACTTCAGCTGCTCCTCAGAAGAGGCGGCTCATGGAGGAAGTCTGTGCAAAAAAAAGGGGGGGGGATTTAATAACTAGAGTTCCATTTATAAGCTTAATGCTTGCTGTGGCAATGGACTCTCCTTCATTTAAATGCACAGTCACCAGCTCCTGTCCTGGCAGCTGTCTCGTCACAGGGATGGGGAGCTGTTTCAGATGCGGCTGTGAGACCCCTTCTGAAGGTAGAATAACCTCAGCCAATTGGCAGGCGAGTGCTACAAACTCCTGCCAACTTGTGGGCCTTTTGTGGGTAGGGTTAAGACAGGGGCCTGCATGAGCTCAAGTTCACAGAGCATTTACTGTGGTCCAGGCTCATCTCTAAGAGCCTAACTCTCAGTAGGTCAGTATGGCCTTTCTTGAGACCTACTGTGGATGTCTGGTTTCTTAAAGTGTTAAGTATAAAGAACACAAAATTCAACTTTTAGGATACACAAGTGTGCACACACACGTGTAGCCCTAGGTAGCATTGAACTTGGGATCCTCCCACCACTGGCTCTCAAGGGCTAGGTTTAAGGTATGTGCCACCCTGCCTGGCAAAACTCAGCATCTTAAACGCTGGAAAGCTGTGGTTAGGTGGTATCAGGGACATGCTCACTGTTGACCTGCCATCACCACTGTCTGTCACTGCAACATTTTTGTCTTTCCAGACTGAACCTCTATGCCCAGGAAATGTAAGTCCTGATTTTCCCTGCCTCTACTTTTAGTTTCTATGGTCTGGTTATTCCAGAACGAGTGGAGAGTTCCCATTACAGAAGAGGAAGCTAGGGCAGTATCTCTAACTTGTCTAAGATAAGACCGCTATCAAGGAAAGCTGTGATTAGAACTCAGGAACTCTGGCTCTGGACGCGCTAACGGGAGGAACTAGCAGCTTATTCCCTTAGGACATCACATGAACCCACAAATTGCAGCAGCCTGACCAGAGCAGAAATGCAACCAGCTCCTGGGACATACTTAGTATCTGTCCTTGGAGAGCATGGCTGTGCCTTTCTGGACTTCTTCTTCTTCTTCTTCTTCTTCTTCTTCTTCTTCTTCTTCTTCTTCTTCTTCTTCTTCTTCTTCTTCTTCTTCTTCTTCCCTTCATCTGTATGACAATGAAATGATCTACTTCCCATGTGTGCAGAGAATATGGGCAGAGTGAGTACGCAAAGCAGAAAACCTCAGTGTGAGCTTCCGCTCCCACCCACCTTCTCCACTCCTGCTTCCCCAGGGAGGAAAACTGAAAGCCTCCCATGACATACAGGAGCCCAGACAGCCTGTAAGCTGCTCTCCTGTAAGCCAGTGTGCTGGGAAGCAACAAGTGAGGAAGAGGAGGAAAAGGAAGAGATGCCACTGTGGGAAGAATTGGTAGGAAGGGAGTAAAACCCCTGGAACATCACATGGAGCCTTGACGTGTCAAGTATTGGCAAGAAAATCGCAAGCGAAGCCTGGTGGACTCCTAGCAATGCTGATGGCATGAAGAACCAACCCTCTGCAGGCAGGCAGCGCCCAACTCTCCGTAGTCTCTACGTCTCATGGGGCAGGACATAAATAACCCGTAGGCTAAGTGGAGAGCGCCTGACCATGGTGCCGACCTAGAATCTTCCTACTTAGGAAGTGAACTACCCAGACATGCACTCAGCTGTGATTCTCCACACCCTCCACAAGAAAACAAAAAGCATGGGGGATTGATTATGACTGAGACGTTTGGCCATCAAGAGCTTGAGGTAAACCTCCACATTGTAAATCTGAGGAGTTTAGATCCAAGTGCTAGAAGCCGACTGCAGAAGGCTGTTCCAGTGATCTGAAGACGGTTTGTCCTTCTGAGACTCATGGCGACATTCAGCTCCCACTGAGGTATTAGGAAGATGAAAACTTAATCGAGCTATGATATATAGGTGAGGTCTTTGGGTAGTGACTAGAACTATGTTATTAGTGGGGAAGGTCCGCAGCTGAATCCAGGAGGATTTATGAGAAGAGGGAAGGACCAGAGCACGCACACATGCTCCCTGTTTCACTGGGTCATGCCGTGTGTCACCATGAGACTCTGTCTATAAGTCCACCACCAAAGGCAGTCCCTTGACCTTTGACCTCAAAAACCATAAGCCAAACTAAACCTTTTTTAAAACCTAAGTCTAAGATACAGTGGTTTTGTTCTGTTGTGGTCTTGTTTTCACCACACCGAGGGGTAGAACTGCAAGCCTCACTAATGGCAGGCAACTGCTCTAGCACCGAGCCACATCCCCAGCCGATACTGTGTTATTAATAAATCAACTTAGTGGCCTACTATGTGTACCTCCTGTATGATTCAAACTCTTGGACATCGTGGAATAGACTGCACAGTGTTGACACTAAAAAGATGAGTAGTTGCCAGGGCTTAAGGGAGGGACGGATGACAGAGAGGAACAGCACCATGTCACACTATAATGGTGGCCACGTGTCATTGACACTATACATCACCCAAGAGTGTGCCTGGATCTACAGACTGGTGTGATTTCCAGGTGGTGATTATGTATGGATGTAGGCTCAGCAAATGTAACAGGTGTACCATTCTGGTGGAGGGCATTGCTATGAGAAGGCTACAGAAGGAAGAGTATAAAATAAATCTCTGTACCTTCTTCAGTTTCACTATGGGCCCTAAACTGTTGTAAGGGAGAAAAAAATTCATTTCTTTTCAAAACTGAGTGTGATGGGATCCAGCGTGATAGTGCCTGTCAGTAATCCCAACGTTTAAGAAGTAGAGGTTACAGGAGCAGGAGTTCAAGGTCATCTTCAGCTACACAGTGAGTCTGAGGCCAGCCTGGGCTATATGAAAGCCTGTCTCTAGATAGACAGTTAGATAGATAGATAGATAGATAGATAGATAGATAGATAGATAGATAGATGGATAGATTGGAGATAGAGAGGCAGGCAGACAGATGGATGTATAGATAGATAAGATGGGATGAAAGAAGAGAAGAGAAGAGACCTGGACCTGAGGTGCTCTGAGCTCCGATAGTAGCTGGAGTGTGAGGAGAGAGACCACTGATATACTTTGTAAACCACTTCTCTCCTTTGCAAGGAGCAGGTTAAAGGTGAGTTGTAACTACTTCTGGGGGAAGAAAAGGCCAAGGGGCAGCTTTCAAGCTGGGACACTTAAAATAATTAAGAAGTTCCTTAAGAAAAATATGCCCACAGGGAACGGACCCACTGGACATTGGTTAGTGAAACATCAGGGCATCACATCAAGAGTGAAGGACACCACTCAAAGGAGGGTAGTTACAGAACAGCAAATTTAGAGGACAGCTACGCAGGGAAGGGAGGGGAGACAAAGAAGAGAACAGCAGAGACCCAGGGGAAAGTAAGGGAGACCAAGAACTAGTCTTGGCCTTGAGTGACAAATGATCTGTCATCTGCAAGGGGCCACTTGTGCCGAAGAGCAGATGGAACCCCAGATCCTAGCTGTTGCTCAAAATAAATAGATTCACATTTGCACGAAATTAATGTTCAAACACACTGAAGAATTGCATCCTTTATTGTCTGCTACCTCTGCAAGCAAGCCGGCAAGCAAGCCAGCAAACCAGTAAGCCAGTCAGCCAGCAAGCCAGCCAGCCAGCCAGTCAGCAAGCAAACAAACAAACAAAATGCCTTTCTCTTTTTCGTAGATCCTTTCCAAGAGGCTTTGACAAATCAAAATCCAAAAGTAGGCCTGGATAGTGACCAAACTGAGCAGCTAAGCTTAGAGAGATGTTGTTACACAGTTAAGAGACTTTGCCACACTAAAAAGAACCTGGCCCTGGAGTCATGTATATAGTTCAGTCTGGAAGCTGAAATTGGCAGAGGAATGAATATGGAAGGTTAATACCCAAAACCTACAGGTGGGAACTACTCTCCACGGAGTCCCTCTGAACCAGAAGGCCTGGTTTCATTTTTGTATTCCACACATCTTGGACCAGCTCCCCAGGGAGCCATGATGTCAGGCCTCAATGTCCCAACCCTGGGGTGGAAGACTCTACCAGCTACTTGCTACCTAGTTATATGTCAACTTGACACAAGCAAAAGTCATCTGAGAGGAGGGAACCTCAATTGAGAAAAAAAGACCTCCATAAGATAGGGCTGTAAGCAAGCCTATATAGAGCATGCTCTTAATTTGTGATTGATGGGGGAGGGCCCACCTCACTGTGGGGACACCCCTGGGCTGGTGGTCCTGGGTCCTGTATGAAAGCAGACTGAGCAAGTCATGAGGAGTTAGCCGGCAGGCAGCATCCCTCCATCTCTGCATCAACCCCCACCTCCAGATTCTGGCTCAGTTTCAGTTCTTGTCTTGGCTTCTCTCAGTGGGCTGTGACTCAGGATAGGAAGGCAAGTAAACCCTTCTCCTCCCTAGTCACTCTGGCCGTGGTGTTCATCACAGCAACAGGAACCATAACTACAAGCCAGTAAACCAGAGTGTCTGGAATGGTCCCAGTGAGCCGGAGCACTGGGCAGTTCTGCAGATGATCTGCTTTAGGTCTAACAGAACAAGCTAAGTTGCTCCTTCCTGCTGGGACTGAGTAGCTTCTCTGATCACGACTCTGCCCTTCCAGATGCCATATCCTCCCATTTTTAAACAGGAGAAAGGTAGGACAACAGTGCCAAATTTACCGTCTGAGTCTCTCTGAAAGACTAGCCCTGTCTTTTACTGGCTCTGGTTCCAAACTTGGGTTCTTCTTGATTTAACCTCCAGAGTGCTGGGATCACAGGCATGTACCACCATCCCTGACCAAGAATATTGACTTTTAAGTCAGGTGTGGTGTGCAGGCAGGCTTTCATTCCCAGCTCTGGATCCTTAGTTCCAGGACGGCTTAGGCTACATAGTGAGACCCTGTTGCCACATAAAGGCAGTATTCCCTAGGTAACTCAAGTACTTGGTTAATACCCTCTCTGCAGAGCCTGAATGCAAAAGGGCGCTTTGCATAAGTGCTATCACTAAGCATGGGTACTACACAGTCTGACTGTCATGGGCAACACCTGCTCTCTGTGGCTCCTTCTGTGATAACTTCTGCTAGAAAAGCTTCAGGACATCCACAGATTCTACAGTCATTAGGGAAGGAACAGGTGTCCAGAGCAAGGGTCTGCACCCTCTGTAAAGAGAGTTGAACTTCATTCTTTATTAACAATGAAGATGAAAGGGGCCGGAGAGTTGGCTCAGAGGTTAAGAGCACTTGTTGTTGCAAAGGAGCCAGATTCAATTCCCAGCACCCAATTGGAGGCTCACTGCCTCCTCAAACACCAACACAAGTGTGGTTCACAGACACAGAACAGTCACACACATAAGATAATAAATCTAAATTTAAAGAAATGAAGAAGAATGACTCTGTAAAGAGCTCTCATATATATGTGTGCATGGATATATGTATATATGTATGTATGCATGCATGTATGTATGTATGTTGACCTAGAAGTTGGGCTCTATTGTCAGTGGTTCTCAACTTGTGGGTCGAGACACACCCCCCATTGCATATCAGATGTCCTGCATATCAGATATTTACGTTATGATTCATAACAGTATCAAAATTACAGTTATGAAGCAGCAATAAAAATAATTTTATGGTTGGGGGTCACCACAACGTGAGGAACTATAATAAAGGGTCGCAGCAGTAGGAAGGCCGAGGAACACTGATGTAGTGAATCAATAGTAGAGTCACATTAACTGTTCCCAAGGTCAAAGCTCTAGGGAGGAGGGCTGGAACCTGTTCTTTCTAAGTCCACATTTAGCCTGTACACTAGCATGCTTTAAGAACTTTAAGAGGCATAAATAAGTAAGTATTAAAAAGCACAGCTGATAGCTCACAAAATGGAAAGAGAGAGCTGTTTTCCTCTCCCTGGCTCTGGGCAACCTCACCTGGGTGATTCCAGACTAGGCCATGTGTTCCAAAAGAGAATGCTCACCCCTGTATCTCCTACCCTATAGAGAACAGCCTTTCCCTCCCCACTGTGGAGAGATCAGTTTCCTAAACTAGGACAGTGTTGTAATCAGTCACTCCAGAAGGGGCTGTGATTCACATCTGAGCTTCAAAAAACAGTGTTCATTTCATTTAAAGGGGAGACAAAACAAGGCAAGTGCTTGGGTGCTGACAGATTTCTCCAGACCTTAATTTGCATTCATTTTGCTTCCCAAGCATTTGATTTGTTTTTATTTCCAAACTGTGTTGTACCACATGCTAGGAAGATGGATTCACTTAATCTGGATCCTGTGATTTCATTGTTTATCGATGTCAATACCAAGGAGACAGGAATGTTAGGGAAGCATCAAACGGCTTTCCATCTTCCCTTTGGGAAGCAAACATGAGAGAATAAGCCAAGCCCAGATTTTCGGAGACTGGGACAGCCATCATGGCCAACAGCCACACCAAATGTCAGCTCTCAAGATATTCCCATGCAGCCAGCCTGACCTTGGCAGAAATGCCACTGAGAGACCTCAGTTCCTTCCCTAAAAATAGGATGAGTGTTGATGTTCCCAGCATGTCTAAACTTGCCCTGTGTTTAGCTTGAGGGCTGACCCATAAACATTTCAAAAGAGGGAAGAATTCTAGCCTGGCTTTCGTGGAGGCAGAGAATCTGGAACTGCAGAAGTGGACCTCAGTGGTCTTTATTCTGTCTCTAATCACTGTGTGCAAATCCCTGAACTTTAAGGGATGAATGAGTCTGGGCTCAGAGTTTGAGGACAGACAGTCCACCGTGCTGAAGAAGGCTTAGCAACTGCTGCATAAGGTGGCTGGTTAGGTTGCCTCTACAGGGAGCTGAAGCTCATGCCAGGCTCCCTCCCCTCCCCTCCCTTCCCTCCCCTCCCCTCCTCTTCCCCTCCCTTCTTTCAGTCTAGGCTCCCAGCCCTTGAGCTGGTGCTATCTACATCAGGGTGGGTCTTCTCTCCTTAGCTAAACCTCTTAGAAAACACCCTCGCTGACAGGCCCAGGATGAGTCTCCAAGGTGATTGTATTCTAAGTTGACAATGGAGAATAACCCCTACAGAGGCTATTTGGAATGATCTGCATAAGCTTCTTGCCTCCTGTGCCTACACCTACTGAACCTTACTTCTCTGCTCTTCACAAAGCTCCACCATAATATAGTTACACAACCTCCTTACTCAAAATTGTTCACCACTGGCTACCAAAGCAAGATACCTTGTGGTCCATGTGGAAAACCTTCATTTATCTATCCAGGCATCGGAGTCTCAGATGCTCTGTGCTGTCTCATTTGGTTCTGACCACTCTTCCCCACTCCTGCACTCCCATCCTCTCCCCCTCCTCCTTCCCCTCCCATTCTCCCCAGCAGCACTGCTCACATCTCCCCTGTCCCTGAGACTTCACTAATTTCCATTTCTTCATTTATTTTTGAAACAGCCTTTTATTGTGTAGCCCTAGCTGGCCTGGAACTAGCTATGTAGACTACAGTGACCTTGAACTCACAGAAATCCACCTCTCCCTGTCTTTTGGGTGCTGGGCCTAAAGGTGAGTGTCTTTACCTAAGCTGTTCCCCCTGGCAGTTATTCTTTCTCCATAATATAATCTCTATATTAGAGTTCTGCTCAGCCACAGGCATAATTCAGCCACTTCTTTCGCTATAAAATGTTCTCATATTTCTTCAGGTCTATGTTAATTATTTCTTTGCTTGCTTGCCACTGCCCCGTACTCTGGAAAGAGCTGTTCCCATCTTTGAACCTCCTGACACTGTCCTGAAAGCTTCTGTTACTTCCTACACTTCAGTCATATTATTTTGTTACCCACAGTCCATCTTCCCCTCTCTCTACTTAAGTACAGAAAACAACAGTCACTCACATTTATGAGAAAACGAGCATATGAAACCTCTCTCTTCTGTTTTCATAACCCTCTGTGCTGTGTTCATTGATGTTATCCCGCTTTGTGTTTTAAACATAATCAATATAAACTTCTCAGAACAAAAAATTTTATATTTGTCTTATGAATTTTTAAAAAAGAAAAACTTCAATAGTATCCAACAGTGGGCACACACTCAATACTGTTAAGGTTGAAGATAATAAAACTAAATTCTTTTTATTTTTTTCAAGTAAACCTTGGGAAAGTCTCAGTGGAGAGCTGGACATGGGGTCATGCCGGTCAGTGCCAGTTTAATCTGGATAACATTAGTAGGGAAATTTATTATTAAGTTAGTTAAACCTATTAAAAGTAATGCTAATAACAAACTGAAGATTGATACATTATTTGCTGAGTGTCCACTAACGGCACACATTTGAGAGTTAAGCTAAAGACGACAAGATAAATGCAGCCTGATCTGGATTTCCATAAGGTCGCTGCAAGACTACAGACTCACTTCAAAAGCTACTCATGAGGATGGGCATGAGGGCCCTATCTGTGAGCCCAGCACTCGTGAGGCTGTGACAGGATTGCCCTTCATGCCAGCCTGGGCTACATAGTGAATTCCAGGCTGTTCAGGGCTATATATGTCAAGATTCCATCTTTAAAAAAAAAAAAAGAAAAGAAAGAAACTGTGTCTACTATAGATGCAGTTCAAGACTTGACGTAATCCATATCTATGATGAAAGGAAACGGTAAACTAAGATTACTTTAAAAAAATTAAATATGCTAAATTTTCCCCTAGCTAAATATGTGCTAAGTAAAGGACTATTGATTATTCTAACAGTGTGTCCTGTTCTTGGGTGGGTGTGGGTGTCGGTGTGGGTGAGTATATTCAATGTCCCTTTATATGGGAACAGTGTGAGAGCAGATGGGTAGTTTTAGCCTGATAATAAAAGCTTGAGAAAGTAATGTAGATCCTCTCAGTTTAAAAAACATTGGGTTTTTTGTTGTTGTTTGTTTTTGGTTTTGGTTTTGGTTTGTTTTTTGAGACAGGCTCACGTAACCCAGACTTGTCTCAGACTTGCTATGGAGCTGAAGCTGGCCTTTCTGCTCCATTTCCCAATGGCCACTGTGTGCCCAGCTCCCAATTAATTTTTATTTCTATTACTTTCCCCAACCCCCAAACCTAGAGTCACTATTCCTTTGTGTAGAGCTTGAACTTGAACTTGAGGATGTACTTCTTTTTGTAGTAGAGAGAGTGAAAACATTTGCCAAGAAATAAAATCTACGGGAGCTACAGCAGCACCCCTAGCCCACCCCCAACTCTCTCTCTCTCTCTCTCTCTCTCTCTCTCTCTCTCTCTCTCTCTCTCTCCCTCCCCAGAAACAGAGTGGCAGTCTCTGCGGCCTGAGAACTGTTGATGAGAGAGCCAACACCACCCAGTGAGCTGCCAACACCCCATGCTGAGGCTACTTTTTGAAGGCTTTTCCTTTAGCTGTGACACCAGTGGCTTCTAGGAGAGAAGATTCTTGTAGCTCTGGCTGGAACAGCTCCTGATAGAAATCCACCTGTCTTCTTTAAGGAAGGAAACAGTCCTCAGGACGTCAACACAGCTGCACAGGAACAATGCTAAGAATTCCCACAGGTCAGCTGCCAGTAAGCAAGACAACAGAGTCCCTGTGATGAGTTCTGCTTTGTGTTCCCTTTGGTTTCGGCATCCTGGGGATTGAACTCAGGACTTTGGTGACGAAGTCTTCCTGTGTTACCCAGGCTGTTTGTATACTTGTGTGCTAGAGAGATTCTCTTCATTCAGCCTCCCAAGTAGCTAGGGCTGCAAGAATGTACAAGGCTGTGCTCAAGCTTAGAGTGCCGTTCTTAAAGGAAAGAAGAGGAAGAAGAAAAGGAAGAAAAATAAGGAAGGAAAGAAAGAAGGAAAGGAGGGAGAGAGGAAGGGAGGGAGGAAGGAGGAAAGGAAAGAAGGAAGGAGGGAAAGATGGGGAAGGTATGAATGGATGGAGAAAAGGAGAAGGGGAGGAAGGAATGGAGGGAAGAAGGAAGGAAGGAAATATTGCTTAATTCAGAGTTTTAAATTCAGAAGCAGTAGCTATCAAAGTGAGGGAGAAATAGACTTCCTCTGACAAACAAAACGAGGTTACTCACTGTGGTGTTTGAATGAGCAAGGCCCCCATAGGCTCATAGATTTGAATGCGTGGTCACTAGGGAGTGGTATTATTTGAGAAAGATTAGGAGATATGGCCTTGTTTAGAGGAAATGTGTCACTGGGGATAGACTTTGAGGATTCAAAATTCCAAGTCAGGCCCAGTGTCTCTGTCTTCCTGCTGTCTTCACATCTGTCTGAATGAAGAACACTTAACTATTCTCTAGCACCATGTCTGCCTGCATCCCGCCATGAAGATAATGGACCAAACCTCTGAAACTGTAAGCCAGTCCCAATTAAATGCTTCCTTTTATAAGAGTGGCCGTGGTCACAGTGTCTATTCAGAGCAATAGAACAGTGACTCAGATACATATTATCAACAGATCTACGCCATAGGAAATAGTAAAGGAAAGGTCTTCAAGCAGAAGAAATATAACACAAAAATGTGAACAGAGAAAGGAATAAGGAAAAAAATAAAGTTTTTTTCTTAGTTTTAATTATTCTAAAACACAGCTGTTTAAAGCAGAGAGGATAACAATATATTGTATGTTCATAGCATATGTAAAAGTGAACTATATCACAATAATCCCATAGGAGGTGGGAAAGATGGATGAGAATACACAATCATAAAGTTCTTATGTTCCACTCCAAGGGATACTGTATGAAGAAAACTCAACTTACTTAAAATAAGTATTATAGGCCCTAGAATCATTCAGTGAAGAAGATAAAGATAAAACGATAAAAATTTCTCATTCTGGCTATGGCGGTAGGTGTCTGTAACCTCAACACAGGAGGTAGTAGCAGAAAGGGAGTTCAAGGTCAGGCTCAACTACACAAAGAGTATGAAATGAACATGTAATACATGAGATCTTGTCCCTGTCCTCAACACACACACACACACACACACACACACACACCCCACATATTGCATACACACATAAATACATGCACACACATAGACACCCATATAGACACATACAGACATAGATGCACACATACAAACACATAAATATATGTGCACACATAGACACACACACACCACACACACATTGCATACACACATAAATACATGCACACACATAGACACCCATATAGACACATACAGACATAGATGCACACATACAAACACATAAATATATGTGCACACATAGACACACACACACCACACACACATTGCATACACACATAAATACATGCACACACATAGACACCCATATAGACACATACAGACATAGATGCACACATACAAACACATAAATATATGTGCACACATAGACACACACACACACACCACACACATTGCATACACACATAAATACATGCACACACATAGACACCCATATAGACACATACAGAAAAAGATGCACACATACAAACACATAAATATATGTGCACACATAGACACACACACACACACACACACACACTAAAACCAGTATTGTCAAGTTAGATTTTTGAAAAGGATCCAATCCTATGCAATCTTCAAGAACCTCTTTTATTTTTAAATTTTTTTATTGTCGTCCTTGTCATCATCATCATCACTGTGTGTGCAGGTATACACGTGCCACTGTGCACATGTGGAGGAGGTGAGAAGAGAACCTTTGGAGTTGGTTCTCTCCTTCCACGTTGGGACTGAACTCAGGTTGTCAGACTTATCGTTGAGCCATCTCACCAGTCCAAAACCCCTGCTCTGAACGTAAGACATAGCTAGGTTAACAGTAAATAGATGGCAAAGGATAAACAGGGGAACACTAACTAAAATAAAGCTGAAGTAGCTATGCTGATTTTAGACAAAATGGACTTCAATCCAAGGGATATAACAGGAATAAGGAGAGACACCTATTTAGAGGTCAAGGAGTCAACTAGAAAACTCAACAGTCTCAAACATGTAGGCACCTAACCATAGAGCTTCAAAACCAAATGTCTGTCCTTGACTTGGAGCAGCAGTACTTACACTAGAAGGCTTGCCCACAGACTTAAGTTTTCACAAATAGTCACACCAACTATATTTCCATAGTCAGTAATTTGAAGGATTACTTGGAAGACAAACCGTCTACTGATTTTAAATTGCATTTTCTAATCTAGTCAGGCTGTTAGAAAACCGTCCGTGTGAACTGTACTATTTTAGAATGTCACAGGACTGTTTTCTTGATTGCACTTTGATGTCGTGCCAATGACTGGAGCAGAGAAGATGCTGTAAGAAGAGCCCATATGACTCTTTATTGGTTTAACACAGGCTTATTGTCGGGAAAGCCAAGAGATCGCATGATGTTCTCTTGCTAAGAACCTTATGAGAGAGAGTTTGCTCAGGTTTCAAAACCTTGGGACATCTCATTTCCTCTGGTCATAATTCTCCATTTCCTTTGGCAGATTGGAAATTGGAGGGAATCATTTAGTCCATTGAAATTACGTGATGTGTTTTCTCTTCTAATTCTAATCCTGACTTCCTTTTACTGTCCCATATTTTTTCTTTTCATCCTAATTTCCTGTTTATTTTCATCCTGTTGATCTTCTACCATGTCTTTTTGTTCTGAATGCAATTTTAAGATGGTATAATTTGCATGAAATAAATGACTCCATCTTCCATGTATAGCTTAATGTGTTTTGGCAAATATTACCACATCAAACTTGTTAAACATCTGAAACGCAGTTGGCAAGATATAAGAGTAAATATAAATGTCATAAGGCAGTCGGAACTAAGCCCTATCAGAGAGAAACAGATCCCCAGGGGAGTTATAAAAGGATAGAAAATCCTGACTAGAAAGGTAGTTGGCTCAGAAAAAAACACTGAGGCAGAAGCTTCCTATTAAAAAATGTATCTCGGGGCTGGAGAAATGCCTCAGTGGCTAAAAGCACTTGTTGCTCTTTCAGAGGACCCACGTTTGGCTCACAACCAGCTGTAACTCCAGCTCCAGAGTATTCAATGCTCACTTCTGGCCTCCAAAGGTCCCCACACAAACATGACATACACAGACACATAAACACATGCATGAGTCAGGACTTCAAGGCCAGTCTGGTCTACAGAGCAAATTCTGGGCCAGTCAGAACAACATAGTGAGATCCTGTCTTAAGCAAGACAAAAATAGGAATAAATAAATCTTTAAAATATATTATCAGCCAGGTGTGATGGCACATGCCTTTTAACCCCAGCACTCAGGAGGCAGAGGCAGGTGGTCCCTATGAGTTGAAGGCTAGCCTGGCCCAAAATGAGACCCTGTCTCAAAAACACCAGGCAACAACAACAAAAGAAACAAACAAAACAAATCTCAGCTAGGCGTGACGCATGCCTCTATAATCCCAACACTTGGGAGGTGGAGGCAGGAGAATCTGGAGTTCAAGATCATCCTCAGCTTCAAGAGAGTTGGAGCCCAACCTTGGATACAAGAAGCTTTTTCTCAAAACAAACAAACAAAACCATTAAAAACAAACCCAAATATTAATAAAGATAGTGATGGTGGGTCCTTAAAATTTAAAGTCAGAAATTCTTCTTATTAAAGCTTCCAAAAAAGGTAGCTTGGAAAAAGAAAGGCAGCAAGTTGGGCTGTGGAGAAATGAGATCTTGTCACAGAGTAGGAGGTTCTCAAAGCCAAAGGTTTTCTTCTGTGACTGTGTAGACAATAGGAAGGGGTGCTAACCTTCAACAGAAGAGAACGGGACGGGAATGGCTTAGGGAGATTATGCCTTTGGAATCAGTGTGAGAACTGGAAAGATGTTGGAGGGGCTTAGGGAGGCATAGAGAAGAGTCAGGGAGTCTTCAGTGGTTCCACAGTAATGGAACAACCTGATCCAGCCAACTACTGTGAGTCAGAGAGAAATGAGAGGATACGCTGTGGCAGGGAGCCTCTAGAAAGGATCAGACAACAACCGTGACTATCAGAGGTGCTGACCCTCCTAGGTGGGAAGATGAGCATCACCGTGATGGCCCGTCCTGCGTGGACAAGGGACCAGATCTGGGTCTTCCCTCTCCCAACATTCCGCAAGCAAAGAAAGCTCATGTTTCCAAGCCAAGGAGGGAATAATTTGGGATTGGAGAGTATATATAACGTGACCACATCTTCAATCAATTGGTTAGCTTAGAAATGCCAGCTGGTGGGGCTTGAGAGATGGCTCAGCGGTAAAGAGGACTTACTGCTCTTTCAGAGGTCCTAGGTTTGGCTCTTAGCACCCACATGCAGTTCTGAGGGAATCTGACACCTTCTCCATGGGAACAAGGCATGGATGTGATATACAAACACATGCATGCTTTTTTAAAAAAAGATTTATTTATTTATTATCATATGTAAGTATGCTGTAGCTGTCTTCAGACACACCAGAAAAGGGCGTCAGATCTCATTATGGATGGTTGTGAGCCACCATGTGGGTGCTGGGATTTGAACTCAGGACCTTCGGAAGAGCAGTCAGTGCTCTTACCCGCTGAGCCATCTCTCCAGCTCCCGACAAAACACTTATATATACATAAAGAAAAACAAATCTTCGAAGAGATAAATATCACCACCGTGAACATTCAGCTCCAGTGAGCTGGGAGCGATGATATGCCCAGTCAACATGAAGAACTGGGACGCAGCCAGAATGGGCGTGTTGCTCTAGATTGTTCGGATGCTAAAGAGCAGAAATAAGGTCTGAACCAGGCATCGGTGCCAGAGCCATGCTCCCTGGCAGTCTGCTCTAATGCGGATTACCCTGGACCTGCTAATCACTTCTCAACTCAGTCTTCAGTTGAACACAGATCGGAGAGAAGTCACTGAAGATGGCTACCTATGGTATTATTTATCTTGTTCCCTTACGGTCACCAAGCAGAGTTCCAGGCCAGACGTGTATTCACAGTGATCCAGGTCACCATTGCACAATACAGACCAGCCGCCACAAAACCCTGGGCGAAGTCAAGGGTGGGGGAGGGGCGCTCAATGCTCACATACGTGCGTGGAAAATGTCGACGGCTGTCAACGGCCAAGAGAGGATGGAAGCATGGCCTAAAATCCACAGTTGCCAGAAACTCCTGGGAAAAAAAAAATCACCAGCTATCTAGCAGTCCAAAAATACATCCAGAGAGACAGGAAGAAGGCAGACTCCGACCCAGCGAAGATAAAAGAAAATGCAAGCAGGTTTCCCGTCTCCAGGCACACTGAACTTGCACGTCTTCTGTGAAGACATGAGGCCTGGCACTCTCACAAAACTAAAGCCTTGCATGGAAACAAACAGACCGAGCCTGGAGCCTTTTCAGAAAAGCCCCCACATCCGTGCAACAGGCCTTCCAGGGCCTCTTGTCTCCTCCAGAGTGAGGCTCGGCCGCCCATACATTTAGGCAACAGATGGCGACTATTGGAATGTGTATGGAGTTGGAATCAACAAACGTTGAAATCTGCGTACGGCATTCATTTGAAATCTGTACCAACTCTCTAAGATTTTGGAATGATTCCTCATCACGTGATGACGTGTGGCACTTATTCTTTACATTTCTGACTCCAGATTTGTGCCAGGGACTGAGGTAAAATGGAGACACAGTGTCTGCCCTTGGGACACCTATAACCTAGTCCAGTTGTTCAGAACCTTCCTAATCTGCAGCCCTTTAATGCAGTTCCTCATGTTGTGGTGACCTCCCCCCCCCAAAAAAATTATTTTCATTACATCTTCATAACTGTGATTTTGCTACTGTTATGAATTGTAATATAAATATCTGATATGCAGGATATCTGATATGTGACCCCCGTGGAAAGATTATTCAACCCCCAATTGGGTTGTGACCCACAGGCTGAGAACCACTGCTCTAGTCAGAGATTTGCCTAAATTGCTAAATGTTGCTTAAATTGGGACATAGGAGGTCAGCTGCAAAGAGGCCCCAGGGGACAGGTCCTAGGTACTGAGAGTACAGGACAGCACTTTGGCTCTCCACAAAATGCCCTTTGACTGGCACATACACACATGCGCTTGGGCTCACACTATAATAGTTAAAAAAAAATTAAATCCTTATAAAATTTATATTTTGAAGTATTCTTCAGTTACAGCTACATACCAATGGCAGACCTAATATTGACTTCAGACACCTCTCTTTCTATATAGGCATCTATAGAAAAGGTTTTATGATCTTAATAAAAGGAAAATCAGACAAATCTAGCACATGTGTAGTGATTCCTGGGCACTCAAATCACAATGGCAAGGGTGGGCATTGAATATGAGATTTTCTAAAAAAAAAAAAAAAAATTAAAAGTAACTGTGTGGTATGTTGTTTTTCCATAACTGAAGTTATGTGATCTTTCTATAATTACGTATTTTAGAACTATAGAACCTGCCTTTTCCACTTGAAGTCACAGCACCAGTATTTTGCACAAAATTAAAAAGGTTTTAGTAATTAAAAAATGTAATACAGTATATAGTTATATGGTAAACATCAATTGTATAATAAAATTTTACCCTTATTTACAAATACTCATTTGTGTAAGATAAGAACAAAATTGTGTTTTTATTTGTACTATAGCTAATTTTTTCTTTTTTGAGTCTTTGTAGCCCAGACAGATCTCTAATTTATGATGATCCTCCTGACTTATCTTCCCAAGGGCTGACATTACAGGCGTACACCACCACACCCTGCAAAAAGCACCTTGAGTCAGACAACTTAAATATGAATGTAACTACTTGTATAGACTTGTGCTCTGAAGTACTATTCGAAAATCTTTTGATGATTCAAAACTCTACTTTGCGGATGACAAAGACGCTGATTTTGAGAATGTCTTTGATGAGTTGGAATAAAACTGTCTGATGAGACGCGAACAAGGAGCAATGGTTAAGGCTGGCTGTGCAGTTTGGTGTTACAGTGCTTCCAGAGTTTGAAGCCCTGGATCATCCCCCCAGCACTTCAAAGGGGAATGGGCAATATTTATAAATCAATACATTATTGCATAGAACATACAATTTTCTAAATCCATGCAAATAGCTATACTCATAAAATGAATTTATTTTAAGTGTCATTTGTTCGTTCTAACAATTTATGTGTGATGAAAAAAATCCTTATCTGTTTTTTTATATCTTTTCAAAAAATGTGGAGTAGCTTGATTTGGAATACATAGTTAATTCATTTGTTCTCTTGGCCTGTTCCTGAGGAAAATCTAACAGACAGACAAAACTGGCTAAATAACAAGTTAGGAAAGTTTTAAAAAAATTTATGGCTTTGAGTCATTTAGCTTTGGGGTAATCAGCCCTCAGCCTATATACCTACATTACGACAGCGATCAAGTCAGCATCCGCTCCCCCAATCCACAGTAGTTCCTAGTCTGCCTATAAAGTCTAAAAGCATCCTTAACCTTCACTGGCTTCCACAGGGTGGGAATCAGCTACCGGTGCATATCTCATAGTCTTGACTTTGTGCGCTCAATATTCAGAAAAAAGAAACAAAAACAAAACAGTGTTTCAATGCCACCCACCTTCAGGACTTCTGTTCTTCTGCTCTCTGCGTTTCCTCTCTTGTTAGAATGGCTTTCTCAGTCCTCCCCACCCCCCACAAGGGTCTGTCTGCATCCTCTCCTTGCCAAGGTCCAACTCAAATTCATTCAGTTTCATTGCCTCAAAGAGAAACACATCTCTGTTTCATAATCCTAACTAGCACTGATCCTTCTGAATGAGGGAGAGAGGTTCTCAAGAAGGGGAATCTTGATGAGATTGGCTAACACCAGAACAGAAACAGCTAACTCTAACACTGCCTGTGCCACGTAATCCTCTACTTACTTTAGGTGTTATTGAATTTGGTCTTCACATGAACCTCATGAAGGGGCTGGAGAGATGGCTCAGTGGTTAAGAGCACTACAGATAAAGAAGTTATGGCAAGGGATGTAATGTACCCAAAGTGGCTCAGATGTAAGGGATTCAAGCTGAGAAACTCGACATGGCCGTTATGCTGACTACCTACCTTGGTAAAGACTAACAAAAAATGACCAGCTGTGATCAGATGTTTAGTTCGGGATGGTAGTGATGGAGAAGCATTAAGCAGGTAGAGATGGAACCAAGTGAGAACACAGATTGGGGTGAAGGTGGAATCTGAAGATTCTTCTCTCGCCTGGTCAATTTCAAGGTTCTAAAGAAATGTACGTTGGCCAAATGCAATATAAAGTTTATTCATTATGGGTACTTAATCTTTTCTTAAATAATAACAGCAGGCCTGTCACATCTTCACTATTGACCAGGTACACTTTGAAGAACAGCCAATTCACTTACTGCACTGTCAGAACTGAAATTTGCACATGATCAATAAAGTTCTATTAAACAAATATCCACAAACCATTAGTCCTCTAATAAGTAGATAGTTGTCAAAAATATTTAGGAAGATATTTATCCAACATTTAAAAATTAATTCTGGCTGGGCAGTGGTGGTACATGCCTTTAATCCCAGCACTTGGGAGGCAGAGGCAGGCAGATTTCTGAGTTCCAGGCCGGCCTAGTCTACAGAGTGAGTTCCAGGACAGCTAGGGCTATACAGAGAAACCCTGTCTTGAAAAAACAAAAAACAATAAAACAAACAAACAAAAACTCCAAAAAACAAAACAGAACAAATAAAAATTAATTCTGCACTATCATTTCCTTTATAACACTTTGATGTATAGTTTGTTTTTAAGTTGCCCATCTCCCTCAACTAGGAGATAAACAAATACTAAGGGAAGAGACTTTATCCTTGCTTTAACATAGTATTTCTGGCAAATTAAACAACGCCTAGCACATAGAGATAACCAAATAAATATTCTTGAAGTGAATATTTGAAAAATAATCTGCTTTGAGGTCGTTCGCCAGACCTTTGTGGATAGCCTTCCTTCTGCCAGGGCCCAGCCCCAGTTAGCCAATGGACACGGTTTCATTTCCTTCCTTCATGGCTCAAAGCATTCATGTTTTGAGAACACAAAGAAAAGGAAGGGTTTTGCTGGACATCTCGGAAGGCAGGTGGATGATGGAGGAAGATTAATGACAAAAAGAAATAAGAGGAAGACATGGCTGCTCCTTGGTACGGTGGAGGGGAAGGTTTATGGTAGATAAAAGGGAGAGCATGGCCAGAGGCATCTAGGAGAGTCCAGAGTGGACATGGCCAGACTGAACCAGGCCATGTGAGGAGAGATGGGAAGGGAAAGCTGTAAAGGAGCTGCTAACCAAGAAGTGCAGCCTGGCCCAAGACACTGGCTTAGCCAAAATGACTGAGTCATATAGGAGTCAGAGAAACTGGGGAAAGGAAAGCCACGCCTACTCCTGGGGCTGGAGAAATTTAGGGTAGGAGTATCGTATGTCAGGCAGGAAGACCCTGTAACAGGGAGATACAGAGAGATGCTGGGAGAACCTGGGGGCCAGTGTCTACTTTGCTACATTACTAGGCATCCGTTAGCCATTTGTCCCATGTTTGAGACCTAACCGAAGAGCTCTCTGATAAGTACAGTGGTTTATTCCTCCTCAGATCTCTATTGGGCCTCTGTCCTCAGCAACTTGCCCTCCCTGCCAGCTGGTGTCCCTCTGCCCTCCCGCACTACCATCCTCCTTTATTGCAGGTCACCATCACCCTCTGACCCTCCCACATCTCTACATTTCTCTTGTGCAGAGTTGGGTGGAGTCTATGGAGGGGCTTCCTCCAACCTGTTGTCCGTCTTTAAAGAGCAAATGGCCTACACATTGCGATACATTCCGGGCTCCAAAACATGGGAATTAAAAATAAAGTTTCTCTCTTACAGATATCATTATATTTCCTGTCACATACAAAGACCTGAATCTAAACCCAGGATTTTACTATTTTGTGTGCATAATGTTGGTCAATGTTACATAATTCCTTACAAGCTGGGTGTCTTCGTCTTATAACATGGACCTATTCTGAGAATTTGGGCAAGAACATTCAGTGTAGAGGAGACGTTAAGGAAGACATGGGTTTTCTCTTTGTCCTTGAAGTTCTCTTTGTCTTGACAGTCTATGAGGCACAGCAAGCAAGGAAACTTGAGGTACCATAGAACAGTGTAGTAAAGGTCCATCACCATTTAACACAGTGCAGTTCCCCGGGGCTTGGAGTGGATCAGTTACCCTGGGGCAGCTGTGTTGAGGGGCTCGGGAGCACTGCTGATTTTCCTCTGTGTTTATGTTCAGAAGTTAGGAAGTAGGGTGAGCTGTATGCCCACGACTATTAAAAGAGTTATTAGAAAAGACTAGAAATATATGGCAGTGCATATCTAGAATTCTACCTCCTTAAAGGCAGAGGCGTAAGGATGAAGAGATCAAGGTTATCCTGAGCTACATAAGAAGTTCTACACTAGCCTAGGTCAAGAAAGAAGGAAAGGCAACTAGAGTGGAGGGAAGAAGTGGAGAAGAAGAGAAGGAACAAGAAAAAAAAATATCCACGAAGTCAATCAGCCTTGGAAACAGAGACATACACATCTTAATGACCAGAAGGAATTTGGTTTAATGCTCAAAATGAGGAAAAGCCACAAACCAAGGTCCCCATCTGTCTTAGTTACTGTTCTACTGTTGTGAAGAGACACCACGACCAAGGCAACTCTTCTAAAAGAAGAATTGGGGGCTGGCTTAGTTTCAGAGGCTGAGTCCATTATCAACACATTAGGGAGCATGGCGGCATACACAGCACTTAAGCAGTAGCAGAGAGCTACATCCTGATTCACAGGCAGAGAGAGAGAGAGAGAGATTGGGGTTTGTCACGGGCCTTTGAACCCTCAAAGCCCACTCCCAGTGACCCACTTCCTCCAACAAGGCCACACCCCCTAATGCTTCTAATCCTTTCAAATAGTGCTGCTACTCCTTGGTGACTAAGCATACAGGACTATTTCTTATTCAAACTACCATTCCATCCCACCCAATCTTGTCACCATCCCTCAGCCCTAAGTTTCCTTATGAGCAGCTGGGTCTTTGAAAGCATCCTTCTCTGCCTCCTCTCACATTGCCAACAGACAGTATGAACACACCACACACAGATTCCCAACCAGCTACAGTCTAATTGCCTCAAAAACACCGACCAACTAATTCTAATGCTAGTTATACAAGCTATGCTTAAAACCCTAATTGAAGACTCTTGGCTTCTACATAGAAGGTCGTGGTTCGGTAAACATGAATAATTAAAAACAGGGCCTGTAAGACGGCTCTGTGGGTAAAGGTGCTTGCCACCAAACCTGATGATCTGGGTTCCATTCCAGGGACCCACGTGGAAAAAATGAGAGAACTGACTCCTACAAGTTGTCCTCCAACTACCACTCTTGAATCATGGCACAAATACACACACACACACACACACACACACACACACACACACAGACACACTAAAAAGTAAATTTAATGAAAAACTTTAAATACATAAAATAACTCAGGCTAGGAATTTCAACCCAGATAATCCAAAGCTATTACGTAATAAACTTAAAGGGAAGCAAATTTGTTCAAAACAGAAAGAGGGAAAAAAAAAACTTCCTCTCCATGACAAAGATGGACACTCTAGTTATATGAGGGCAAAATTCAACTATGTAACGCTCAGACATTTGGAACATTTGGGAGATCATTTAGGTTTCTCTTCTTACTTTTTCATGAAGTCTTATTTATGTATTCATTTATTTATTTATTTTGAGACAGGATCTCACTATGTAGCCCTGGCTGACCTCTAGCACTTTGGTAGACCAGCCTGTCCTCAAAGTCACCAGAGCTCTGCCTGCCTCTGCCTCCTGAGAACTGGGATTAAAGGCGTGTGTCACCACGCCTGTCTATGAAGTCAGTATTGCCAGGATTAAAGGTGTACTCCACCCCACCTAGAACATTCCTCTCTTTTAAAAATCATCCACAGCTATACATGATGTGAGTGCATGGTAACTCTGTGGAGGGGAGGAACAGAGATTGGTAGTGAGCGGAACAGAAGTCTTGTCGAACATGCATACTAGTTATAAAGCCTTGGGCATACTAGATAATGCCTGTGTCCAATAAAGAGGTAGACGGTTCTTCAGATCACTGTCTGGGAGTGCCACAAAATATGTTATTACACATTGAGGTCTCAAAATCTTAAGGGTCCCAGTATGGATGGTAAGGATTGGGCTATGTTAAAGCCAAGTAAAACAGCCTGGTGGGTGCGCCCAGAGGCAACACAGAGACCTGCGTTCAGGAGCACAGACATTTTCATGGCTTCAGCTGGGCTTTCTAACAAACTGCCCAGCGGTGGAAGTGGACTGGGGGTGAGCTCAGGTTGTGGAATGGATCCAATAAGCAAACACATGACCTCTTGACTCCCTTCCAACTGCAGATCTTATTATTTTTGGTTTCTGCAGAGCCTCTCTCTGCCCTTTTATCATCCCTTCCAATGAGAGACTCCAGAAAAGTGAGGAGAGTCCTCAGGCTGAGGACAGGCTTGAAGATCTGGCCCAAGGCGTAGTATTCTTGCCAGCACTCAGGAAGGATGGCTTGTCATGTGACACTGTCCCCAGATCCTTCCAGCCAGTAACAGGACCTGCTTCTGCTGCAAGAAGCCAACACTGCAGGGACCTGCAGGGCCCAACAAGAGTTTGAAGTTAATCCAGGTCCTTGGTCCACAGGGCACAACCATTTCTTTTCATATTCCTTTGTTCTGACAGTTAATCATCCCACGGTGATGTCAGAAAGAGCCAACTGCCCTATACATGAAACTGCTTCTCTGTGACTCCAGGAGGCTCGGTGACAGTGTAGACAGGACTACAGGCCTTCTGGGGTCCCAGCTGGCCTGCAGCATGCTGGAAGGCCGCCACCAATCCGTCTTTGCCTTTGAGTCCTCTTCTCTGTCTATTCACCTGGGCAATTAGGCTTCAGCTGTGACAGTGTGATGGCCCAGGCGCGATGTCTGACCACAGACACTGGCTAATATTACCTCTATCTATCAAGCACTTACTAGGAACCATACTAACGCAGTGTACTTAGGATTGCCAGATGTGAAATTATGAGTTATAACCCTAACGCGTGTGGTGGGGACATGCCCGCCGAAGTACAGCTAGTCAGAGTTTCATCAGCACAATGGCTTCTGATTACTGTAATGAAAGAGGCTAGCCAAGGGACTTAAGAGAGATGGCAAAGATGACAGGGACAGATGGGCTGGGGAAGATGAAGGTGGGTGTGGGGAAAGCAGGGTGATACAGGGGTGGGGTGGGGGGGGGGGAGAATGAACCCAGTCCATAAAGGGAAGTACCAACTTTCCTGTTCCTGGAGTGGATGTTGGTGATGTATGCTGAATCCCCAACCCTGACCCCAGTCCTACACTGCTCTGTGATTTTACAGGGATTGCACTAAAACACTGGGGACAGACAAGCTGAAGAGGCATGCATTATTTTCATTAGCCAATGAGGTAGGGGTTATACTCAGTTTACAGGGTACGTGGAGAAACAGGTTATCAAGTGATTCTCTGTGTATCCTCTTGCCATTTAATATGGGAAGGAGGTCGCTCAGTGAACATTTTGCCAGGCACATACTCATTTCTTTTCTCTTTCCCCACCTTCCAGCTTTGTCAGGACCGAAGAAATACATTCTCTCTTTTTTTTTTTTTCATTTCTTTAAACAAAATGTTCACAAATCACGATAGACTGAAGTAAACCAATCCGCATCTAAAAGAAATCATGAGTAAGTGCAGGTACGCACCCGTCTAGGGGTAGGGCAAGAGCAGGGTCCTAGTTAAAGCAGCTGGACTCTGAGCTACCAGCCATCATTCCCTCCCCATTCTCTGTCAGAGTTCAGATCCCAAAGGAAACCACAAAAGGCCAATCAGGAGGGGCAAGTCTCAAGGCTCCAGAGCAGGTCTTTTCAATGAATATTCATAGTCATATGACTAACTGAGAAACTGGGGTAAGAAAGTGGGGAAGAGTTCTCTATCCACTACATCTAAATGCAAGTGTTAACAAAGATGACGACATACAAAAAAGTTGATTTAAAGCAGCAGGAAAGGAGGATTAAGGGACAGACAAAAGGATTTTATTTTAATTTCATACAGAGTTTAAAGTCAAATCAAACAAGCCAAGAATTCAAATGCTTCTACAGGACCCAATTTTGCCACCAAACAGGATTTGTTTAATTATTTTCCTGCTCTTGTAAGGAAATGAGGAGAAAAAAAAAAAACAACGATGCCTTTGTTTATCGAGGGCACCCATGGTGGGGCAGGGATATAACTCAGTTGCTAAAGTATTTGCCTAGGCTTCAAGAAGCCTTGCGTTGGATCTCCAGTACCACATACCCTGTGCAAGCCTGTGATCCCAGCCCTCAGCTGTTAGAAGCAGGAGGGTCAAAAGTTTAAGCTCACCCTCAGCGACACTAACAAGTTTGAAGCCAGACTGTGTTTCATGATGGCCTATCATTAAAACAACGCAACAGAGCAAAACAAAGCAAAATAAAACAAACAAACAAAGGGTAGGTTGAAGGTTAGTGGAATCGGTCAATTCCTAGACTGGACCCTTATTCTGAATGTGTGAGAATGTACGGATGTTTCAGCCCCCAAGTTGGAAATCACTGATGCGCGAGAGTCTCACTAGTCGTAATATAAAGACAATGGGCAATGCTTGGTGTCAAGGAAGAATGGTCTCTTGTATCCGGTGGGAGCTGCCCTGTAGGGATGCCTCAGAGATGGGCATGATGAAAGAAGGAAAGGGCCATAAATCCTGGGCTCCCCAGGCCCTGGCAAGCATGTCACCCCTGCTAACAAGGGGAAGCATTATGCTGTCTGTGCAGAGACTGTCCCCATACCAGTCCCCGCTGCAACTCAAAGCATCTAGCAAGCAAATAAAACAGCAAGAGGAAGACCTGACTGGGAGAAAGGGGAAGACAGACAGAAGCAGTTCTGTTGCTGCTGAAAGGGTCTCCCCTTGAAATAACACAAGGCAAGGCTGAGGCTGAGGGTATCAATAAATCAGGATGAGTGGCAAATTGCTCATTACCAAAGCCTGGCAAGGCTGATAGCTACTCTACGGTTCCTAAGAGCATTCTGTTCACTTTCATATCTGTTTTGAAGTTTACAAAATGGCTTTTTTTTTTTTTTTTGGACAAGGACTCAATTATGTACCAGGCCAGCCTTAAACTCATAAAGATCCACCTGCCTCTGCATTCCTAAAGCTAGCTTCATTATTTTATTTTATTATCTTTTTTATTCTGTTTTTCTTTGTAAGAGCTCACTTTCCATACTTAAATGAAACACAGAATACATGTGTTGGAAACAACTAGCCACAGCAGAGAATAAGGGCATTTTTTTCCCACTGCCATTAAAGACTTAGAGTTGGGCAGTGTTCTGGGTGTGGCCAGGAGGGGTGTGGCTAGGTAAGTAAGGGTGTTTCAATGTGGACAAGAGTTAGTTGACTTGGAATCTCAGCAAAACACATTTAAAGATAATCACCTTTTTGGTGAAATACCAGGAAAGTTAATACTTCTAAGCCAACCATGGTAGTACATGCCTGCAATCTCAGCACTGGGGAGACTGAGGAAGGAGAATCAAGAATGCAAGATCATTTTCAGCTACATGTAGCCACCCTGACTACAAAAAGAAAAAAGAAAAGAAAAGAAAAGAATAGAATAGAATAGAATAGAAAATTGATAATTTCAGAATTTAGGAAGCTCCACTCTTGATGCTAGTAGACTTGGCTTAGAGACAATCAAAATAAAACGGAGGGACCAACAAGATGGCTCAGCAACCTGCCACCAAGCCTGATGACCCAGGACCCACATGATGGAAGAAGAAAAAGGGCTTCTGAAAGTTGTTTTCTGACCTTCAGAAGCACACAGTACTGACAGGAAGAGAAACCAGGCCTTTTATGGGATTGCTGGGTTGAGAAGAGTTTGGTAACTTCCCAACAGTCATGAATCTAGTTTTTATTTTAAAAAGATTGTTTTTTGTATGAAGTAGAGATTGATAGTGTGTCTTGAGAGCCACCCTGGTCATTATAGCGCATCTGGTCCCCCTGGTCCCTGCAATGGGAGTAGGAAAGCTGGGAAATGCATGTATTATACACTATTGAAAGAGTAAGAAAGGGGGAGGCTATAGATTAAGGTCTCAGGATTTATCAGCAATTTGTCCCCGAGGTCCCTGACTAGTCTCAGCTCTGAGACTCTAACATCTTTCTCACTGAACACCTTTCCCAGAGTATGGCTGACAAACTCACAGGGCTAAACATTTGAATGCTGCCCTACAAAGTTCCAAAGTCAGTACGTCTTAACAACACACCAGTTAGACTGTTTTAATAAATAGGGAATTGTTTAGCAGTTTAATCCACCAAACTGGCTGAATAGTCGAGATGTCAGCATATTTTAGCATGCAGGTATCATGGTATCAGTGAGAGCCAACCACAACATCACAAATAAAGGAAGCCAACACCTACTAAGCCAAGCTCAGCAGTAGGTCATTCGCTATACATCCAGTCCCATCAGAATGCTGGGCATGAACTGGGTGTATCACTTCAAAGAGATACAGACAATGAGAAGAGGTTAAAAGATGACCCAGGGCACCATGAAAAGTTGAAGTGCCAGCCATGGCTATCAGAGAAAGGAAGCCTATGGAGAAGGCTGGGGAGAGACAGAGTAGCTGGCTTGAGTTGTGTGCATGTCTCACAAGTAGAAGACAAACCAGACCAGCTCTTTGGATGTCAAGAAAAAGAACTAAAGCCAGTACATGGGAGTTCCAGAAAACCAGCATCAACCCTGAGGGAACGTTTCTAAAAACAAAAAGTCCAATTCTGCCAAGCACTGTTTGCTGTTATGTAATAGCTCCTTCTGAGATTGAAACATTCTACCCCTGCAAGGAAGCTCATTAAGCAGAAAGGTAAACAACTCAAAAGCTTCAGAAAGTCCCTGAAACTGACCAGACACACTAGCACCCCCCTGCCCCCCCCGCCGCCCCCCCCCACCAGAATAAGCAATAAAAGTTGAGCATCCCTCTCAGATTTAGGAAGAAGCCAAGCTGCAAAGAAGACTAAAGCAGATGCTGGAATGGAGCAGAGTCCAGTGGAGCTGCCGAAGAAGTTGAGACCAACTGAGGCACCTGGAAAGGACATGCTCCAACCGTTGAGTTACCTACAGACTGTACAGTGTATCCCAGGTCCCAGCTTTGTGAACTGTTATGCTGAGGTAAGCTTTGGGATGCAGCTTCCTTAGAGTCATTTCTGCTCTTACAACTAATCCCTCTCCCATATTCCTGTAACCTTCTCAGAGTTAGGGTTTTACTGCTGTGAACAGACACCATGACCAAGGCAAATCTTATAAAGGGAAACATTTAATTGGGGCTGGCTTGCAGGTTCAGAGGTTCAGTCAGTCACCATCAAGGTGGGAACAGGGCAGCATCTAGGCAGTCATGGTGCAGGCAGAGCTGAGAGTTCTACATACTCATCTGAAGGCAGCTAGTGGAAGATTCACTTCCAGGCAGCTAGGGTAAGGGTCTTAAGCCCACACCCACAGTGACACACCTACTCCAACAAGGCCACACCTCCTAATAGTACCATTGCCTTGGCCAGCATATGCAAACCATCACAAACCCCAATAAAACCCCATTAAAAAACCAATTGGTTCACCAAGTTGGACTTTGGTGGTTTCTGTACCGTACAGTCTGTCGCAGGCTCCCTATCTCTGGGCTGCGCAGACATGCGCGTGGCATCTCCCCAGGGAAACTTTTGTCATAAAACAGTGCTTTCCCTGGAACTGTCCAACCTTGAGTAGAAAGTGAGTAGACCCTTGGGAAGCCATTTCACAGAGGACTCCAGGATTAGATGCCTAGCCACATGGTTTTTGCTATCTTCCAAGAGAGACCTCTGTGATTTCTAAAGATGAAAACTGACAGGCCGCCAGGCATTTTTTTGTTACCGTTGTTTGTCTTGATCATTTGTCTGAAGCTGAGTACATAATTTACAAAGCTTGCCTTTGCCTGGTGCCGTGCACATAAAACCTTTTTCAAACTGTGAATAAATCATCTCTACTCCTTTCTCCTCAAACCCATGATTACCACACTGAGCACCCATGTCAGGGTGAATGCTGCACCTGCCTACAGCATCCTGTGGACAGCGCCAGCGTTCATCTCCACCCTCAACACATTGCCACTCAGTTACACACTGAGCTCCCATACATGACCCTCCCGTCCTGTCCATCCTCCATACACAAGAAGACTGTACTCTGTGAGATGGTTCCTCTTCCTGGAAGCCATTTTGTCTTTTGTTTGTTTGTAATTACATTTATTTAGGGCACACACCTATGAGGAGGCTAGAGGATAACTGTTCTTTCCTACCTTGAGGGTCCTGGGGTTTGAATTCAGGTCGACAGTGGGCAGCGAGAGCCCTTACCAGCAGGGTCTTTTCCTCGCGTCTTGTTTTTGTTTGTCTGTTGATAGTTTCACCCTGAACCTCAAGGTTAGCTTCATATTCAGTATGTAGCCCAGTCTGGTATCAAATTCATAGCAACCCTCCCACCTCAGCCTCCCAAGTGCTGGGACTACAGCTACGAGCCACCAGACTAACCTGAGCATTCTCATTTTGTAGCAAGAATCTTCTAATCTTTGAAGTCCTTGAATCACTGGCTCCTTGTATTGGCTAACCGTCTCGTTTTCTAACATGGTCGTACTTGAATATCTGCTCACCTGCATTTCTTTGCTGCCAAATGATTGTCTTTTCTCTCACTACTTGTTGTACCTAAATACCGAGATTCATTTTTGAAAAATATTCATTGTACCTTTCATGTACCTCAGAGTGCCGTGTGAGGTCTGCAGAAAGTCAGATGACCCTGGCAAGGTCCCAGGTCTGAGAGGGAGAATGAAGTAGAGGCAAAAATAGCTACAACCAGTGGCAAGATGTGCTAAGTGTTATAAGAGAGGTACAAGCCAAGTGCTACGAAGGCTCAGAGGGAGGTGAGAGGCTGCAGAGCCACAGATGCGTGCCAGAGGCACTTGCAGACTCATGATGCAAAGGATGCTGTGCTTTAAACCTTCCAGTGCAAGAGATGGAAGTCCTGAACTTAAAAAAGGAGAGCTGAGAGCCAAGAGAGGACTGAGTTCCGAGGAAGTACATCCACGTTCAATAGCACATGGACGCCTGACAATGACCAGAGCTAATCAGGGTCCAGCATAAGCCAGACGCCAGAAAACTATCCCCCCTGTACTCTTGATCATTGGCCCAGTTGGCCAGAAAAATTACAGCTGACATTGGAACCACACTGGCTGCTTAAGTGAATCTTTTTAGCGACTCAGGCAGACTGGAAATTGTTCATTAAATGGATTCTGTAGGTAATGGCTTTGAACAGCACTTCCCACTCAAGGACCCTTCAGACTGCCACAGGTAGACAACCTATCTCTATAAAGGTCCATTTTAGATTTCTGTGTTTCTCTGGTTATAAACTGTTCGTTATCACCGTCCAATTCCACTGTTTTAATGCAAACACATTTACAGAGTAATGTGCATGTGAGTGAACCTGGCATTATGCTGTTCACTCCGTTAATGAATACTAAAATTTTAATTCCAAAAAACTTTCACTCGTCACAAAATAGTACTCTTGTTTTATACTTTTTTTCAAGCATTCCAAAAGAAAAAAAAAAAGTAAAAGGCACTCTTAACTTTCTCACACCTTCGCACTTTACAAAAGCAGGTGGAGGGCTGGCCACGCTGTGTGCCAACCACTGAGTTACATGAATCACCCAGTATTACAAAAGAGAAAGTTAGGGCTCCAAGAAAGTAAGTGTATTTGCAAACCAATCTTCAGATGAGTTGTTACGTTAAAGAGATAAAATGCCTCTGGGAAGAAGCTCAGTAGGTGAAGAGCTCAACTTGCCAGCAGGAAGGTTCAGTCCCTAGAACTCATGTTAATAAGCTAGGCAAAGTAGGAAGGCAAGCAGATGTTTACTAGTCAGGTGGTTAATCTAGTCTGCTCAGTGAGCTCCAAACCAAGGAGAGACACCATTTCCACGAACTAGGCCACTGACAATGCCCGACTTCTACACTTAAGCACATACATGCTTATGAACACACAGACACACATGTGTAATACATATATATTATACATGTATATATATACACATTAATATATACATATATATACACACACACATAGGGAGGCACACACACACACATACACACAAAGAGAATTTTAATAAAGGAGAAAAAATAATATAGTTACCCACTTTTTATCAACATTGCTTCCAGCAGGGAAAAGTCATATATTATACATCAACGCTGACTCCCTGGAGCAAAACGAGTAAATAACTTTTTAATGATGCTTAGCAAGATTGGCTCATAGTAAATAAAGTAATTGTGACTTGAATTTATATGAACGTGATTTTATCGTCTTGGTTTTAGTTTATAATGAATGACACTATCTAAACTTTTAAAACGCTGCTTTATTCTAAAGAACTTGCAGTTTGTCTGATGAGTCATGTGCTACTAAATATTTATCAGCACATAAATACTTTCAAAAACAGCATGGATAGTTATTGATGTGGCTCAATCTCCGCACACCATGGAATGAATATTTCACTTCTCTGTGGGTACCACGATGAGGTGTTGGGGAAAATGTTGAAATATAAAGTATTGTGAAGTCCAGTCCCTCCCTGGAGTGTCATTTAGTTGAGTCTTTAAAGGGGTATAATAATAAGTTTTACAGTGATAGAAAACAAGTTTTATACCAAGAATGGGAATATATTATTTGTTTAAGGCCTCCAGGACAAATTGTCAAGTAAAGGAAAGGGTCTTCAAACTATTTGCCTTTCAGTTAAGTGGAGAAGACTGAAGGCATATCTAGATTCTTCTAAATCAGATATAACTAGGGTCACGTGAAGTCTGGAATCAGGAGAACAGCAGGTGCATCTGCTGAGGCAGCAGGGCCAGAGGACGAGGTGAGCGGGGCTTTTTGCCAGGGAAGTGGGAGTTTTGTTGTTAATATTTTAGAAGTTTGTATAGCAGCATATTTCATCTCTAGAGGTGGTTCGCACAATACACCGTGATTTCATTTCAGAAAAATCAATAAGTAAAATCATGATAAAAAGAAAAAGAAACTCCTACTTGCAAAAATGACAAAGGAAAAAAATAACATTAAAATATTTATAATGTCACAGTCGAATATCTCAATTGGGGGTGGCTAGTAGGAGAAATGCTTACATCTGGGGTACAGGTCCTGTGACTTGGGGGGGCAACCCCAGCATCTCCCCTCTAGGGTTCAATAAAAGCACTGGATTGAGAGTAATCGTTCTTGCTGCCAAGATTGACAGCTTGAGTTTGATCCCTGGAGTCCACAGGGTGGAGAGAGAGCTAGCATGCATAAGCTGTCCTCTGACCTCCCAGGCATCTGTTATTCATATCCTTGCACACACACACACATACACACACACACACACACTCCAACTTTCAAACTCAGGTGTTCATAGCCACTCCTACCCAGGCCCACAGGCTAAGGCTGAGCATTCCTGGCTGGCCATTCTCTGGCAGCCACCCCCAGTTCTCTCCAGACCTGCCTGATGTCCCTTTAGGACAGAGAAAACCAAGATCCAGAGGTGAGACGGCTAGTGATCATGTGACCTGTTGTGTTTGCTTTGCTTCTCTAGAGACCACCCACAAGAGCATCCTCCGGAGGCACAGTGGGGCGTGTCATGAATTTCCATATTTCTAAAGTCTCGTGTACTGCCTGGGGCATATTCAGTACTCAGTAAATAACTTGGAGTGACCAATGAGTGCTGAGCTTTCTAATGACTCCCCCCTTCCTGATCGCAAGCCTACTAAAGACTTTAGACAGAGGATGGAGAGCTGACTCAGTAATTAAGAGCACTTGTTGCTTTAGCTCAATCCCCAGCACCTACACAATGCCTCACAACCATCAGTAATTCTAATCCCAGGGTCTCTGATGCTTCTGGTCTCTGAGGGCACCCGGCACACTTAATGGTACTCAGACATGTATTCAAGCAAAACACTCATGTGGATGATACTACTGTCTCGTCTATTGACTCATTCAACAGACGTTGTCTGAGCACACACTGGGCCAGGCACTGTGCTAGGGGCCCATTGGAAACTGACATGAGTGAGGACTGATCCCAGGCCTCCCAGAGCTCTGGTCTCCGGCTACCTCCTCCTTTGAAATTCACTTTGCCCAAAATTATAAGAACTGGGAGTGTTTTTCATGTTTATTTCCGTTATATGGGTGTTTTGCCTGCATGTATGTCAGTGCACCACATGCATGCAGTGCCCATGGAGGCCAGAAGAGGGCGGTAGATCCTCTGTAACTAGAGTTACGGATGGTTGTTACCAACCACACAGGTGCTGGGAATCAAACTGAGGTCCTCTGGAAAAGAAGCCAGTGTTTTAAACTTCTGAGCCATTTCTCCAGCCCCCAAATTATTGGCTGGCTCCTTGTTCAAGACCAAGAACATTGGGCAGGTTTAATGAGAAGCAATTGACTGGTGGTAGGTTTTTCAAAGCCCATGTAAGGTAGCCCCACAGTGAGGATGAGCGTGGCTGGCGACAGTGGTAGTGGGAACTGCACTTGCCTTGGCTGTAAAATGCACAATCTTAGGGAAATTGTGACGTTCAAATGGAAGACAGAGCCAGTATCAAGACGGTAGGTAGCCTTGGTCACACCATGGAAGCACAGAAACATCATTTAAAATTAAAATACTTCTGGGGCCAGCTGCCAAAAAGTATCAAAAGGAAAAAAATCTGATCTGCGGCCATGAATGCTTATAATTAGAAGACCCCCCCAGTGGAAACCTTCCTTTGTTATGAACTGAAGCTGCTTTTGCATATTCTGAGACTTGACATGATTCTCTAGCCCAAAAGCTCCTACGTCCTGGGTCTGCAGCATCAAATCCAAAAGAATTATTCCAAATGTCTCTGGTGAAGCAAATTATGTGTGTTGAGAATTGCAAAACACCACTCATATTGAAAGGGGATTTAATGCGTTTGTGCCTGTTCTTTGGTTTTGTTGTTATCTTCAGTTTTTTGGGTTTTTTTTTGGTGATTTTGTGGGTTTTTACTTTGTCTGTCTGTCTATCTTTCTGTCTGCCTGTCTGCCCTTACCCCTTTGTTTTTTTGAGACACGGTTTTTCTGTGTGGTCCTGACTGTCCTAGAACTCACTCTGTAGACCAGGCTGGCCTCACACTTGGAAATCTGCCTCTATTTTCCAGGCCATGGGAACAAAGGCCTGTGCCACCCCTGCCAGGCTTTTGTTCTCTTCTTTTTAAATGCATTTCTTTGAATATTTGGGATTTTTTTTTCTAGCAGTTTGGAATGTTTGAAACTCTAAAGTTAAAAAGATCTTCTTTAGGGTTGGAGAGATGGTTCAATAGTTAAGAGCACTCACTGCTCTTCCAGAGGACCTGAGTTCAATTCCCAGCAACCACATGGTGGCTCAGGACCATCTGTAATGGGATCCAATGCCCTCTTCTGGTGTGTCTGAAGACAGCTACAATGTATTCATATATATTAAATTTAAAAAAAGAACTGCATTAGAAAGTATATTTTGCAGTGCCACAGATATTCATTAAGTTATTACTACCAAACAGAACACGGCATTGATGGCTGGGAGGAAAATGATATAAATATATATTTATATATAAATATATGATTAGACTTGAACCTTGGGGCTGAGGGTGGAGCTCATGGTACAACGATTATCTATTAAAAAAAGAAAAAGCCTTGAGCCCAGCATGGGGGTGCACAGCTCTAACCCTCACACCGAGGAGGTCCAGGCTGCAGGACTGCGAGACCAGGTTGGACTGCATAGGGAGTTCTGGTTGAGTCAAGGTTGCATCGTTAGATCCTGTCTCAAGCAAAAACAAAGATGAATAAATGAGAGTGGGAGACAGACAGACAGACAGACTCAGACAGAGAGAGAAGGACTGAGAGAGACAGAGGGAGACAGACAAAGGAACTTCTTGTTTAGTTGGTTGTTCTTTGTTTTCAGTTTTATTTGGGGACTTGGGAGTTTTGCTTTGGAGACACGATCTCACTCTGTGGTGACATCTGACTTAGAAGTCACTATGTAGCCAGGGCTGGCTCAAACTTGTAGCATCCTTCTGTTTCATCCTCCCATGCACTGGGATTGCAGGTAAAAGCCACCACATCTAGTTCAAAGAAACATTTGAAAAAAAATAAGTTTCCATTCTTTGCTCCAGTCTACAAATATTGGTTGCCAATAGAAAAGTAACTTCATGTATCTACACATATCTCTATCAACATAAAACTCATACACACATGCATGCACACACACATGAACACACACACTGAGAGAATCTTAAGAACAGAGGTTCAAACTTTAGTGTTATTTTGTTGCATTTTTACCTGTTCATTTGAGATAGTCTAACATGGGAGATTTGTGCATAAATGTTTCTCTGTGGTTCATAACATTTCAATTCATACTAAATAAGAATTCAATTTTTGACCAATAAAGACTGTACTTACTTATAGGGTAGAGTGTAAGAATTCAATCCATGTGTTTAATGTATAATGGAAAATCAGAAATCAAACATCTCCCTTTCCTTAAAGGAAGGGGAAGTGTCAGACGTCAGACTGGTTTTGTTGAGAGAGATTTACATACTCTTGACTGTCCCTGAACTTTCGATCCTCCTGCCTCTAACTCCCAAGTGCTGAGACTATAGGTAGATACTAAAACAATCAATTCTCAAACTGTTTCTTAAAAGGCCAATGAGCCTCTTAATTATGAAGGGAGTTGGTATATGTGGTGTGTGCACTTGTGTGTGTGTGTATGTGTGTGTGAGTGTGTGTGTGTACTGGCGCACCAGCACTCCTGTGTGTGATGAGACACTGTCTACTACTCAGCTAGGAGCTCATGAATTCAACTTGGATGGTTAGCTAATACACTTCTGGAATTCACCTCTTTTCACTCACCAGACACAAGCCACCACACCCTCCTCACTTTCGAAATTCTGAAAGTTATAAGCAAAAAAATGCAACCAACCAACCAAACAAACAAACAAAAAACTCAGGCTTAGACACATAGACTATGATAACCAAGTAAAACAAAAAGAAATAGTTCTGCATTTCAAAACTCTAAGAAAATCAACCTTCTGGATCCCAGCCTATAGATGTTTAAACTGTGAAACACAACCCCAAATGGGACCCTGTGACTGAATGTGAGAAATATTTGGCTACAGGAAAAGGATTCCGATGCATAAAGGCCAAGGATTAATTCAAAACCAAACGTGTGGTGAATCCGAGGTGTGTCTGGAGGTACTCAGCCATGATGCATCTGGGGACTTCACTCTGTGCATTGTGCAGGTCATTAAGCCCTGTCACACAGATACACGCTGTCTGAAACACCTGGGGCAGATCAAGACAGTCACATGCTGCGAGGCTGCACACGAAGGTCTTCTGCTCACAGAAACATAATGATTTAATTACAGAAAGCAAAGGCTTTCCAGGTCTTGTTGTCATGCCTCTGCATGTAAGCGCCAACATCAGATCTATTTGTATTGTATTGTGTTAGAATTTTTTTTAATAAATTGCTGTTTTGGGTTGCTGGCTTGAGTTTCATAAAATACTGTTAAATGAATTCTGGCTTGAGGTTATGTTTTAGTTTGCTTTCTGTTGCCATGATGAACCCCATAACCAAGCTGAAGAAATGGAGTTTATTTAAACTTACAAGTTACAGTCTGTCATGGAGGGAAGGCAGGGCCGGAGCTCAAAGCAGGAACTGAAACAGGACTACAGGGAAATCCGTTTACAAGCTTGCTTCCGCTGGCTTGTTCAGCATACTTTCTTGTACAACCGGGCCCTGGGATGGTACTGTCTACTAGGGTGTTCCCATACCAATCAGCACTCAAGAAGACACCCCATAGACACAAACATAGGCTAAGGCGATGGCGCCCCCGTTGAAACTCTCTCTTCAGGTATATCAAGTTGACAAGCAAGCCCGACCATCACAGATTACGGCAGGACTTCCAACCGCTTCTAAAAAGGTCTAAACACACTTCTGCCTGTGTGTGCATGTGAAGCAGGATTCTGAGCACTGCTGACCGTAAAATTAAAACAGCAGTAACTCTCAGAAACATGAAGATGTTCTGCACCTCCTAGTATCAAATATTCCATCAGGATTTAACTCCTTGTTGTTGTTGTTTGGTTGGTTGGTTTTGTTGTTGTTGTTTGGGGATTTAGTTTTACTGTGTGTGTGTGTGTGTGTGTGTTAGATAGCTTCTCATGTAGCCCAGATTGGCTTCAAACTCATTTTGTAGCTGAGGATAGCTTTGAACTTCTGATCTTTCCCCATGTGATTCCTGAGTGCATCATCAAACTAGGTTTATCTGGTGCTGGAGATCAAACCCAAAGCCTCCTGAATGGTACGCAGACACTCTATCAGGTGAAAGACAGCCCCAGTCTCAAGCCTTGATTTTTTATGTAAACACCAAAAAATATTAACATGCAAATTCTCTTTCATCTATGTAATAATATTAAAATTGATATTTATAATAATTTCATATTTATTATATTTGTATATTATATTTAAATATGTTTATGTATTTATTATATTTATATACATTATAGTTATAACAAATAGAATTTGTCATAATAAAATGACAAAAGAACATGTATACCAAAGTGTTGTTTTAGAATTAAATTTCTCTGATTTATTATCAGTAAATGTTTGGTTTGTGTATGTATGTGTGTGTGTATATATATATGTGTGTATATATACATATACATGAATGAATGAATGAATACATATACATACATATATATACACACATATATATAGAATATGCTATATATTCTATATATGTATATATTATATTTATATAATTGGGGTTGGGTAAAAAATGTCTAGGTAAAAAACAGCTGCAAATAGAAGAATCTTCAGGAGTCCTGTTCTAGACTGTCTTTGGTTTAGGATGAACTCTGCATGGGAGATTTGCTCCTGTCCTCGTGGAGGCCGCCACTCAACTCAGCAAGAGAATTCACATCAGGATCCCTGATGGTACTTGCCCAGGCTTCCTGTACCAGCACACAGCTCCCGCCCAAGAAGCAGCCATGAGAGCCCCAAGTTTAACCCTTCGTAGACCTTCAGCTTAGCCTACTTTGCTGGGACTCCCTGGGACTGCGTGATGGTGTTACTACAACCACCATCTTGGGAATGGGCATGTTTTTGAGAACTTTGTGACCTATATATCAGCTGCTCCCATTTCACAGCCTTCACTTTAAAAAAAAAATCAATTTAAGATCTTGGTTATCTTCCAATTTCATATTAAAAACAAACCTTTTTGATCTTTTTAATTTCCTTAACGCTGATGAACTTCAGCATTGTTCGTGTGTGAAGCACTTTGAAGAATGTAGCTGGAGCCTCCTGGGAGCAAGTAAACATACCAGGCTACAGAGAGACTTTGAACTTAACTATTTACTTTTCCTGTTTTAATGCTTGGTAGGAATCTGAATTTCCTAAGATTTTGAAGTAAAATCCACTCATATTCACTTTGTCCACAACCTAAAACCTGCTCTCCTCTGGTGTTTTTATCAGCCCTGGAGAGGCACGTACAAACCAGCAACATGAACTTCTGTTTACTCCCCCAGTGACTTTCAGATACACTCCGTGTCCATCTGCTGTCTTGATTCTGTATTGCTGAAATGTGTGCCTCAGAAATCACCACATTCTCTCCTTTCACCAGCCACCTATGTTCAACATTCAATTACAAGGGTTAAAGAGACGGCTCGGGGGTCCAGAGTGCTTGCTGCTCTTCCAGAAGACCTGGGTTTGATTCCCATGTCAGGCAGCTCACAACCACCCGAAACTTGATGTCTAGGATAACCTGTGTCTTCTCTGGCCTCTGAGGCACATACATACAAACAAATAAAAAAATATAAACTCTTAAAAATACAATTAAGAATTGATTTAAGCCGGGCAGTGGTGGCGCACGCCTTTAATCCCAGCACTTGGGAGGCAGAGGCAGGCGGATTTCTGAGTTCAAGGCCAGCCTGGTCTACAAAGTGAGTTCCAGGACAGCCAGGGCTATACAGAGAAACCCTGTCTCGAAAAACCAAAAAAAAAAAAAAAAAAGAATTGATTTAAAAGATATGTCTATTTCCTTTACTTATAAACAATACAGTGTCCCTTTGCTGCCATTGGGATAAAGTCTGGAGTCTTTAACAGGAGCCACAAGCTTTCACAGCTGACTAGACCTCACCTAGTCCTCTGCTAGCATCTCTCCTCCCTGTACTCCTTTCCTTGAAGCATCCTGAACTTTTCTTGATTCTGATACCTGATGACTCTGTTTCATCGTCTCAGTCCATGAGCATGCTCAGTCCCTCTGTCTGGCACAGACTTTATAATGTCCTTTATTTCCTATTTATTCAGCAACCATGATGGGACACCTACTCTGTGCTAGGTATTTAGGAACTAGTCAGTGACAAAATCACACGCCGTTTCTCTCCTTGTAGAAATCCAATTATAGCGTGGAGTTTGAGGTGAAACGGGAGCTATGTCACAGAGACAACATCAAGTAGTAAGAAAGCAAATGTCATGGAAGCCAGACTTCTTTAGGAGTCAGCAGGGGTTCTCTTGAGAAAGTACTGTTGAGATGAGAATCTAAATAAAGGCATCAGTAGAAGTAAAGAGTGGGAAGGGAAGAGAATGCTGGGGGAGGTGGCAGAAACGTTCTGAGCATACAGAAAAACTGGAAAAGCAAGGCCTTTCCCTGATATGAGCAGAAGGTACCTCTAACGGTATATTTTGTTGGTGTGCATTGCTGAAGAAGTAACTGTAAGATTCTCCTCGTCCTTGTTGCCAGCTAAGGGCTGATGGCTCCCTCTTTCAACGGTACTAGTGGTTCTCAATATCATTCTTGCAGCCACAAGCATGGGTATGAAAGGATATTGAGGATTCAAGTCTAAAACTGGTTCCTTCCGGATTTTCACATATACCCTTGTTCAAGTGACACACCTGTACTTCTGTTTAGTCATTTGTAATGAACTATAGAAATGAACCCTGAAACTAGAGTCTTCTGCTTTGCCACTTGTAAAGTGGGTTACAGTGTGTTCTAGTTCAGCCAGACATGGTGGGACATAGCTGTTAATCCCAGCACTCAAAATGCTAAGGCAGAGGATGGTAAGTTCAAGACTAGCCTGGACTATATATCAAGTTGTAGCACAGCCTATGCTACATAGTGAGACCCTGACTCAAACTCTCCCACTTCTGACCTCTCCCTTATCCCAAATCCGTTTGGTCTCATGGGATAGCAAGCAAATCCATAGTATGAAGTACTGTGTTGTGTTTAGTGGCCATTTAATAGCATAAGTACTTCAAGCACATTAAATGTTCCCCCACCCCCAGGATAAGGTCTTGTTGTATAGCTCTAGCTGACCTGGAACTCTTTGTTGACAAGGCTAGCCTCTTAAATGCTTTCTTACTTTCTGGAAGTTATCATTGGCCCTCAAGTTCATTTCAGCTGTAAGGACAGGCAACATTCCATCTGCACCCACAGAGAGCAGGATCAGACTCTGCTCATTTCAAATGATCCGATTACTCAAAGAAAAAACGTGTTGAAATAGAAACACTGGAAAGTCTATTTTACAGTCATCAAAAGTAGCATGTTATTTCTGCTCTGATTAAACCGTCTTGTTCTTCTTTTATGCCCAAACTAATCGATCGGACATTTTCTTTTCTACTCAAACTTGCTGCTTGATTACTCAATGGTAGGCTTACCGACAAATATATCAATATAAACACCTATTAGTATTCATTTTTTAAATAGAGATTATACATCAGTTTGCTAGAAATGGTATTTCAGTATAATTTTCTTAAAGTTATGAAAACTAAGAATTTACATAAGGACCTTCAAGCTTCACTTTGCCTCCATATGTAGTGAGGTCAGCCCATGAACAGTGACATCATTAGTTCATGCTTTTACTTTGCTAAAAACTTTGTATTCATCCCTGAGAACAGTTTAGCTGTAATCGAGAAGCTGTCAATTATCTTAGTCACCAATACTATGTTTTCCTATGTTTCTGTAGTCTACAAATTGAATAAATGAATTCAACTTACAGCGAGAGGCCCTGCCTTAAAAGAGGTGGGTGGCTCCTAAGGATGACACCCAAGGTTGTCAAATGACTTTCATGCACATCTGTTCACACACGTGCACATATACATGCTCCTGAACACATAGGAACAATACACAAATGCATTTCCAAAAAAGAAAAAATGTGAGTTCTTTAGTTCTAAATGTTGATTTTGTTTGTCTGTTTGTTTATATTTTGTCTTTTTCCCCCTTTGGAAAGCAACTCGAGTTTAAAAATACAGGTGCTCTACTAAAGCCATTTAAGAGGTTTTTGTTTTTAGTTTTGGGTTTTTTTGTTGTTGTTGGATTTTTGTTTGTTTTTATTTTGTTTTTGTTTTGTTTTGTTTTGTTTTTGAGATATAGTCTCATGTAGCTGGCCTTATGTAGCAGGCTGACTTGAATTCCTGATCTCCTGTTTCTGTATCTCAAATTCTGGGTTACAAGTATGTAACCACCCAGATTT
The DNA here is from genome assembly GCA_036184795.1 of Tokudaia tokunoshimensis. Classification (NCBI taxonomy): domain Eukaryota; kingdom Metazoa; phylum Chordata; class Mammalia; order Rodentia; family Muridae; genus Tokudaia; species Tokudaia tokunoshimensis. The sequence goes on from BTHU01000013.1 coordinate 41,802,856, forward strand.
CACATACCTGAAGAAAGTTTGATAATATAATTATGTTAAGCACTTATGTATTCTTGGGGAGAAAAAACTTTTAAGTCATTTAAAAAAGGAAATAGTATGTGACTTGCTTGTCCAGTACTATCCACATTCTTTCTTTCTTTCTTTCTTTCTTTCTTTCTTTCTTTCTTTCTTTCTTTCTTTCTTCTTTTTTTTTAAGAAAGAGCTCTTAAGGAAACATGCCAACAAGAATTCAGTAAGCTGATGGTCAATTTTATTCTAATTAGGATACATTTAAAGGGAACAGTGCTCATAAGATGGCCCAAACATTAGCCGAGCACTTCTTCCTAGTTCATGCATTACGGCGGTATCTGTAAGAGGGATCTGAGATGTGAGGCTCAGGACAACTCAGGGCTGGGTGTCCTTGTGTAATCCCAGCATTCAGAGGCAGAAGCTGGAAGGTGTGGCGTTTAAGTCATCCCTGACAGCACAGCCATGCACAATGCCTGTTCCAGTACTTGCAAAGGCTGAGGCAGGAGAATTAACATGGCTTTGAGACCAGCTTGGGCTGAGAGTGAGATCCATTATCAAGACATATAAAATGAAATAAAAACAATTCACAAGGAAGAGGCAGGTAGATCTCTGTGAGTTCAGGACTGACCAGATCCACATAGTAAGTTCTAGGCCATCCAGGGCAATAAAACTGAGACAGGGTCAAAAAAAAAATTATCGGACTGCTAAAATGGCTCTGAAAGCAAAGATGCTTTTCACCATAGCTGACAACCTGAGCTCAGTACCTGGTACACACACAGTAGAAGAAGGGCAGTAATTCTCACAAGTTGTCCTCTGACCTCTGAATGAAAACTGTGGCGCATGCATGAACACATACACATGCACACTCACACACATGCATACACACACATGGACACTCACAAATAATGAAATAAATGTCGTAAAAATAATTTTCAAATGTAGCCAGAGCTCAAAGATACCAATAAGAGATTGCACAATGAATGGTTTACTATCTATTTTGTCTTCCGGCCTTGCTTGCTTTCCCCATGTTTATGTACTTTGGAAATGCCTTCATTAGGTGGTAAGCTCCTTCAACCCAGAGCGAACCCACATCACAGCCTTTTTCCTGTGTTTCTTTATGTTACACTTAATGGACACTTAAAAGGGCTTTCTTGACAGCTATTCTCGATTGGTCCTCAGTGCCAATGGGAAGTGACTAATGGCCACTGTCAAATGTCTCCTTTCACTTATTCTAAATGTAAAATCTTCTGCTGCTACCCGTGCTCGCTTTGGCATTTTATCCCCAAAGCTCTTGCAGAACTGGCGGCCGGCATCTCCTCAGTAACTAACCACCTTTATCACTGCTACCAAACGCTCCAGCTGCGGTAACCATGCCCTTGCTCTCAATCAAAACCTGGCCCACTTCTGATCCCACAGTGGGATTTTCCACATCCTTAGCCCCTGAAAGAAAGGAGGAGCACCCACTGTCCCACTAAAGATCCCTAAAGCTAAAGAGTTTCCAAGGAAGCTCCATCCTGCCTGGCCAAGGGAGAGGGAAACAATATCAGCATAAGACTGACAACGGAAAAGTGAGCGATGAGGAGGAAGAGTAGAAGAGAAGACACTGGACTCACAAGAAGATAAAAAGTGGTGGCTGCCCGGTTGCTGCTACTTCAGAAGACTGAGGAGGTGGCCTACCTTGCTGCCGGTTTACCTTGCTGCTGGAACAAAGCACCCTATTTAACAGGCAAGTTGGCGTCATATCTGAATAAATGCTTTTAAAAGCTTACAGAATAAAGCGGAAGGGAAAACTGTCTCTTAGGCGTCCTCTTTCCATTCCGCAAGGTGGCTACGGGACCTGCCCTGTGTGCAGGGTAGTTTTAGAACGTTGTCCTGAGTTTTTAACCGTCAGGCCTAGTGCAGATTCATCTTTTAGGTTTAGAGGCGAGTATTTTTAGCTTGAGCATTTGGGGTGGTCTTCACGGATATGCTGTGGCTTTCATTAAACAGCCTAGGGAAGCTCTGGCAGTCCTCCAGACCTAGGCAAACACGTGTGCCCGCAGCCAGTAGCAGCGCGCTGCGTTTCAGCACCGCCGCCTGTGGAGAGCGCCTCGCCGCAGGGCCGGGTCAGGGACTCTCACCCTGCCCTCCCTTCTCCCATCCCCAGAGCCCTGGCTTTCCCTTACTCATTTTCTTAAGTCCCACGGGGGGAAAAAATCAAACCAACTTCTAACTTCTCAATTTCTGCTTTTAAAGTGACCCCGCGTCCCTCTCTCTGGGGTCTAAACGCGCACACACCCTGCGCCTTTGGGTCCTACAACAGCAGCTTCCGAGCCGCGTGGCTTCCGCAACCGGCGGCGAGAAATTTCCAACCTGCGTGGACAATCACCTCTCTCCTGCCTCTCTGTTGCACCTTAAACACGCACCCAGACGCAGGGGCTTTCCCCCTCTCGCTGTACGTCCCAAACCTCAAAAAACAAACTCGTGAAGACGCGTCCCTACCCCCCACACACACGAGCTCTCACGCACATCCAAACATCCATCTTCACACTCACACCGCAAGGATGCCGGTGGCATCGCCGCCCTGGGCAGAACCTTGGCCAACTTGGGCCCGGATCCACCTCGCCGGCTCGTGAACCACCTCCCAAGCAGCCGCCTCGCCCCCTCCCCTTTCCAAGGCATCCGGAGACAAACCTTGGCAGGGCAGTGATACCCCTCCCTCGCCATCAGCCAACATCCACCGCTCTGGGCCACCAAGGCTACAATTCCCAAACACTGTCGGTTGAGCCTCCCGGAACCGCCAGCCAAGCTCAGTAGTAGTCTCCTTGAAGCCCCAGTCCCTGCCACTGGTGTGTCGTGTGCGAGTGTTTGTATCTCTGAGACACATTTAACTCCTTCGAGCTTTCTGCCCATCCTAAACAAACAGCACGTTATCTCCAGCCCCTCTCCTCTCTTCTTCGCACCCCAACCTCTGCCCCTATCCCCACCCTTGCCCGCCAAATACTCAAACCACCGCACTCCAGGGCTCTAACCTGGAGCCCCCACTCCGCCCCAGAGGACACTCACCCCCAGCCCCGCACCTCCCCCATCCCTGGCCCTCGGCTAGGAGATCTGGCCCCAGGCTAGAGAAGCCTGGGGGGGGGGGGACGCAGTTTGCGTCGGCTCGTGCTGGCGGGGATAGCTGGGGCTGACCTGGTACCAGCCCGATCAGCGGGCGCACCCCTCCTGAGGGGCGCACGCCTTCCTGCTCAATCGCCCTGGAAAACCCTGATATCGGCGAGAGTAGAGCAGCGGAAGCTGCCTCCGGGGTGGGCGGGAGGACTCACCGAACATCTGAATGTGCCCTTTAGTGATGGGATTGAAGCTGCCGCAGGCCAGCAGGATAACGTGGGTCTTTGTGGTCTCGGTCATGATGGGAATAGGTCCCTCGCACTGATCCAGGGGTTGCCTCTTTTTGTGTCTCGATGTGTCTGCAGACGGAGAAAGGAAGGCGAGGCTCGGGCCGTGGATGCTGTGGACTCCAAGGAGCCGCTCTAGACGCAAACCGCGTCACTCCCCGCCTCCCTTTAACGCTTGCCACTCCGGCTAGATCCGAGGCTGCTTTTGTATTGCTCTCCCCTTGGCTCTGCTGTCCTACTTCCTCTCTAGCTTCTTTTGCGTCACTGGTCCTGGTGCCTGACACCATCATTTCTCCCCTCCCCATCCCACCTCACTGCATCTTAGTTTATGTACAAGGCAAGAAGTGGTACCCAACCCAGAACCTTGCATCATTGCAGCTTGGATGCTGGCTATGTCCTCTCTCTGTCAAATTTCTTTTTCCTGTCTCACTTTTTCTATCCCTGTCTATATTCTCCAACATATCCGACTTCAAAAAATGTTAGATTTTATGAATTTTCTTTCTCATGAGCTTTCATATTTTAAGTGACAAATGATAGCTTTTTCTTTTCAATAGTGTTCATTTCGGATTTTTTTTGGTCTTGTTTTGTTTTCTTCCCTTATCTAGTGATTCTAAACTATTGACTGGAATCCAAATTTTGACTGTGGTTACTAAGAAAGACCTTTTGCTAATGTTGGTCCTTTGTGTGGGTTGAACTGTGGGTTTGAGCGAATATGAATGGGAAATTGGTAAGGCTAGGTATTAGGAAACTGCCACATCAGCTGTCTAAGTTGAGACAGTCACCAGTCTATGCTTATTTCCTGATGCTCACTCTCTATTGGATGTTGTTATGGACCCCGCATGATAACTGAATTAGCTCACTCTCTGGCAGAGCAGATTGGACAGAGTCTGAGAAAGCCTCTCTGGCTTAAACGGCATATAAGCCAGGCCCATTTAGACAAGGAGCTGTTAGTCCAGAGACCTGGGGACAGGGTCTCCTGTGCTTGAGAATGTGAAAGGAGGGCCATATAACCACAAGTCCCAGACACGTGGGCAAACAGTAGTAGAGATGTGTGCCCAGTCATCACACAGGGCAAGGATAATGGACCAGAAGGTTTTAGGAGTTGCTAACTTAACAGTGGAATCACGAAAGGAAGCCACTGAAATCTTTAATCGGAGAGCACTGTGTAACTGACATTTTTATGAGGTCTCTGACTGTTGGGAGGAAAAGAACCAAAAGGGAAGATGAGAATGTGATTGAAATCTGGCAGTCTTAGACAGGTGGTCCTGTCCTGGGACTTAAGGGTTTAGAGAAGTAGCAAGGAGGAGATAAGGCCCTTTAATCCCAGCACTTGGGAGGCAGAGGCAGGCGTATTTCTGAGTTTGAGGCCAGCCTGGTCTACAGAGTGAGTTCTAGGACAGCCAGGGCTGTACAGAGAAACCCTGTCTCGAAAAACCAAAAAAAAAAAAATAAAAAATAAAAAGACATAAGGCAGCGGCAGGATAGAGAATATAGATTTTGTAGCTTTTAGTCTACATTCAGGAAAATGCCTTAAAATTTGAGTTTAGTAAATGAATGGGCTAAGACTCAGAAAAATGAATAGGGGGAAAGCAAAGGTTTGCAGACTGGTCAGCTGTTCTGTTTGGATGCATTACAGAGCCAGTAATTAGCTTAGTGATTCAGGAGCACAAGTATTGCTTTCGTGGGCTTTGAGTCACTAACAGTTCCTTGCAAGAGTCAGCTCTCTCCTTCTGCATTGTGTGTTCTAGGGGTTGAACCCAGACCATTGGCCTTGGTAGCGAGTACCTTTGCCTGTTCAGCCACTATACTAGCATTACTCCTTATTTCTTATCTAAGAGTTTGTGCCAGGCGTGCAGTGCATATTTCTTAATTTCTGCTGAATAGTAAATCAACTCCTACTGTGGAGAAATTTTCTAGCTTATTACTTTATATGTGTGCAAGTGTACACACACACAGACACACAGACACACACACACAAACACACACACACAGACACACACACACAAACAGACACACACAGACACACACACACAGACACAGACACACACACACACAGACACACACAAACACACACACACACACAGACACACACACACACAAACACACACACAAACACACACACAGACACACACACACACACACACACACACACACACACACACACACACACACACCAACAGTACTGCAGAGCTCAGAGGACAGCCTGCAGCTATCATTCCTCTCCTCTCTAAGTGTGGGTCCCTGGGATAGAACTTAGGTCATCAGCCTCGGTGACATCTGCTTTATCTGATAAGCCAAAGCACTGACCCCAAAGTTTCCTAAGAGTCTTAAGAAGCAGTGTAATTCATACAGAAGTTTGTGTCTTCTCTAACACAAGATGCAAATGAGTGAGGTGGAAAGAGCAAGAGATGTTAGAAGCTGGGCAATTAACATAATTATAATTAAGCAATAAATATTTATTGAATGCCTGCCATATACCAAGCACTGACTTAGGGGTTGTGAACAAGATGAGGTTGCTGTTTTAATTCAGTTCACACTCTAGGCATAAAACAATAGACCATTAAAAAAATTAATAGATTGCATTAGCAATCGGAATATATAGAAACGTAAAGCAAGGAAAGAAACGGAAAAGGAATTAGTCCTCTTCCAAGGGGGACAGGGGCAGGCAGGCTCTTTGCTGAGACAGTGTCTGAGCAGGAACTTCAGTCACACAAAGGGTCACATCGCATGAACCTTTGGGGATGGGCAAGCAAGGTAGAATGGGAAGTAGAAATGGTCTGAGGAGCGAGACCCTTTAGGGGTATTCAACATACAATCGCAGTGTGGCTGAAAAAGAAGGAATACAGAAAGAGTCGAGGTAGGACAGGGTGTGCAGAGCCTCACAGGCTCTCGGTGGGGCAAGAGAGATGGGACATCTTAGCAATGACTTTTGAAGAGAAAAGTGACATGGGCTGGCTCACATTTGCAGAGATGGGTTTGGCAGGAGACATATATTTTGGAGTCGCTAGTACAGATTATTTTTAAAGTCATGGGATCGAATGCGGTCACCTAGGGAGAAGCAGATACAGAGAACAGACAGGAGGCCCTCAGAACCAGCCCGGAGCACAACAAATTAATAGCAGTGGCTATGTTCATTATACATCCAGAAACCCTGGGACTATGCACTTCACATAAGTCTCTAAGTGCATCCCATTTTAGGGAGCTGCATATAGAGGCACAGAGAAATGGTCAGTCTGAGTTCGGAGAGCTGGTGTGTTCCAAGCCAGCTGCTCCCACTGGTCATTTTGATCAAAATCTCAGCGTTGCATTCAGCTCCCTGTCTCCTTTGGTTTGTTTCTGTACCAGAGCAATCACATTCGGATGTTTGGTTTAGCTCAATTTCTGTTTGTCTCCCTCTTCTTTTTTCCTTTCTTTCTTATTGTTTTTGGAGGAGGAGAGCAGGGGGGATGGGGTCTTGTTAATTCAAGCTTGCCTTGGCCTGTGGTGGATCTGAGGGTACATGATCTTGATCTCCTGATTCTACTGCCTCCAGTTTCCAAGTGTTAGGATTACAGCGATGAGCTGCTATGTCCAGCTACCAGCTTTATTTCATTATATGTGATGATGATGACGATGATGCCGCCACCACCACCAACAACGACAGTGGTGACGGTGGTGATGGCAGTGGTGGTGGTGGTGTGTGGTTAAAATTGGTTCCCTCCTTCTGCCTTTCTGTGGGTTTAAGGATCAGATTCTAGTTCCCAGGCTTGTATGGCAAGAACCTTTTCCAGCTGAGCCATACATTGGTCCTCGACCACATTTTAAAAATAAAGATAATAGTACCTGCCAAGACTCAAAGCTGTGCTGAGCTTTGTTGTAGGTAGAACACTAAGTGAATACTGTTTAGCAGAGGCTGGAGGGAAGCCTTTTGTTGTTGTTTTTATTTTTATTTTTATCGAGACAAGACCTCAGGGTGTAGCCCTGGCTGTCCTAGAACTCACACTGTAGACCAGGCTGGACTTGAACTCACAGAGATCTGTCTGCTTTTGTCTTGCATGTATGTCTGTTTATTGTATGTGTACCTGGTCCGTGTGGAGATCACAAGAGGGTATCAGATGCCCTGAAACAGGTGTTACAGTCTACTGTGAGCCGCTGTGTGGATGCTGGGAATAGAACCTGGGTCTGCTGCAAAGAGCACTCAATGCTTTAAACTGCTGAGCCAACTCTCTAGGCCCCTAGAAAGCAAGTTTATAGTTGTAGTTCAGTAAATACATTTTCAGTCTTGTAGGCTACGCCGTAAGTAACAGTTTAGACTCCAAACTTAAAAGCGTGAACCTAAGAGTGTCTCTTTTCAATTTAAAGTTCCTTTTATAAATAATTAACAATTTACATTCATTTATTTATTGGGGAGGGGCAAGGTGTGTACGTAAAATCCGAAGGACAGCTTGTGGGGATGAGTTCTCTGTCTACCGTGCAGGTTCTTGGGGGAACTCGGCTTATCAGGCTTCTGGTAAACACCCTTGTCATCTTACTATCTCTGTACTAGTCTTTTTCACTCTTCATATTCTTGCACATATTCATATATACCTAATAAGGTCTCTGAGCTAGAATGTGAAGACGTGGAGGCTGGGGATAAGGATGTAACTCGGTTGGTAAGGTTCCTATGCTGGGTGCACGAATGCTGGCTTTGCTCCTGACATGGTGTAAATGGAGTGTATACACCCAGTGTGTACATACTGGGTGCAGAGCTTAGGCCAGCTCGGGATGTATGAAACTGTGCCTGGAAAACAAGGAAAGGGAAAAGATAGAGGGTAGGATGTGGCTGGCTGGCTCAGCCACTTGCTAATTATAGGGCTTTGGGTAAATCCTTCATCGCTAACCCTTTATTTCCTCAAGGGGAATGGTACCTATTTCTAGGTTGTTGAAATAACTAAGATAGCATGTAGTAAGATTGCCTAGATCCTGTCAGATAAACACATTAAAAATAATTTTGTATGCTTCTTCGGGAGAACACCAAATGGCGGATGATGCTGGTGCAGCGGTGCAGCAGGAGGGCCGGGAGGACCCCGGGGCCCAGGATTAGGAGGCCACTGTGGCTTCCTGGGAGGATTCCTGCAGCAGCAACAGTCTTACCACCATGACCATGATTGAGGCTGAGGGGCTCGTGGAAGTAAAGCTGAAGACAAGGATCCCTGTCACCAAGCTGAGCCGCCTGGTGAAGGACGTGAAGATCAAGTCCTTGGAGGAGACCCACCTGTTCTCCCTGTCCATTAAGGAGTCTGAGATCATTGGCTTTTTCCTGGGTGCATCCCTAAAGGATGAGGGTCTGAAACTCATGCCAGTGCAGAAGCAGACTCAGGCTGGCCAGCCGACCAGGTTCAAGACTTTTGTCGCTTTTGGGGACTACAATGGTCACGTTGGTCTTGGTGTTAAGTGCTCCAAAGAGGTTGCCACTGCCATCCGAGGGGCCACCATCTTGGCCAAACTTTCCATTGTCCCCCTGCAAAGAGGCTACTGGAAGAACAAGACTGTCTAGTCCCACACTTTTATGCAAGGTGACAGGCCGCTGTGGCGGTGCGTCTCATCCCAGCCCCTAGAGACACAGGCATCATCTTTGCTCCTGTGCCCAAGAAGCTCCTGATGATGGCCGGTATAGATGACTGCTACACATCAGCCAGCACCTGCACTGCCACCGTGGGCAACTTTGCCTAGGCCACCTTTGATGTCATCTCCAAGACCTACAGCTACCTGACCCTCAACCTCTGGAAAGAGACTGTGTTCACCAAGTCTCCTTATCAGGAATTCACTGATCATCTTGTGAATACGCACACCAGAGTCTCTGTTCAGAGGACCTAGGCTCCAGCTGTGTCTACCATGTAAGGGTTTTTATACAAGAAAAATGAATTAAGTCTGTTAAAAAAATAATTTCACACTATTAGCCATAACATGGACGCTACCCTGCATGCTCTGTGAATTGCAATGCGGGTCAGAAAAGTGAGTAAAGAGTAGTTTGCTTTCTGTTTGTTGTTTTGGGTTTGCGTGAGGCATATTGTCAGTGCTACACCAGATTGCAAAATTCTTAGATATAAAACACCTATGGTTTTTAACTGTTTATTTTTTTTCTATTGATAGCTATAAAGGATGCTTCTGGAAGGAACAATCAGAAGGGAATGGCTTTGAGGATGTGCCAATAATTTGTGTCTCAACCAGTGGAAGTAAACAGCTGAAGACATTAACGGTAATGGTGATTTCAACACTGGTTATTAAGATACAGAAATGGGGAAAATATAGAATTAGGGATGCCGCTTCTTGCATAATGAATATATCTTAATATTTATAGTGCTCTATTCCCAGGGTGCTTATTTTAACTTAGATGGTATAATTTGCTCTAATATTTCAACTTTCTGGCAGCTGGGAATTGCTTTAGGCTGAAAAGGAGTCAGTCAGCCACTCCCATTACCTGCACCTTGCGGTCCATCCCAACCAGGTGAGCCTCCTAAAGGCTCCAGGAAGCTCATTCACCCGGCACTTTCCTACTATAAACCCCAACTCTGGTGGGCAGGGTTATACGTCCATTAAGTTTGGCGTGAAATGTGCATGGGTAAAGTCAGCTCACACATGCTCATTTCTCTCCTTATTTATCTATTGATAATTATCATATATTTTCTTATTTAAATTGTTTCGCTGGGCAGTGGTAGTGCATGCCTTTAATCCCAGCACTTGGGAGGCAGAGGCAGGCGGATTTCTGAATTCTAGGCCAGCCTGGCCTACAGAGTGAGTTCCAGGACAGCCAGGGCTACACAGAGAAATCCTGTCTCAAACAACAACAACAACATAATGACAATAATAATAATAATAATAGTTTCTTAAGGCTTACTTTATTCTTAATTATAAATGTGTGCATATTTGTTCATGTGAGTTTTGGTGCACTGGAGTTCAGGTTGTTATGGGCCTGGGAGTTTGGAACTGCCAAAATGATACTAGGGACCATCTCTTGCAATGAGAGCAAAACGGTATACTCAAAATGGGGCTCACTCAGGTCCCGGGATCAGGTCATACACTGAACGTGTATGTCTTTCTGGTAGAAAGGAAAATATGATTCTGAGAAAGCCATGACATTTTAGGGTCTCTGGAGTTGCACTCTTTCCTTTATGCGACTTCTCTGCACAGGGAAGGTTAACAGGATTGTCACTGCCCCCCGCCCCCGCTGCCACTCTCCAAGCAAACATTATTATTTCATCCATGTGATAAAGTATTCCTACAGCAAGATTCTCCAGCTCCAAACTCCACCTCAGAGCTCACTCAGGCTTGTCAATTTTTCTAATGGTTCAAATCCCATTTCACAAATGAACTATGTTCCTAAATTTAAAACCTGGTCATCAGTTTTAAACACGGCACTATTGCTGGTCCTACAGTGAAAGGGGAAAGTCTATATAATAATCGCTGTCTGCTACTAATACATTTCTTCAACAAATTGAGGTATTTGCTAGTCTTTTCTTTCCTGCTTTTCTCAGATATCTGGGATAATACAAACATTACTTCACCAGGAGGCTGAAAATACTGATATTTCTATTTTCCCAAGAGCAGGAATGGAGCTAAAGAAATCTGTTCCAAGAGACTTGGAAAGAAGTACCATTGATTAAAGAGTAAAATTATTCCCTGAAATGTCATCTGAGAATATCTCTGCCTCCTGCCTTTAAGTTACCATAATGCAAAACACAGACTCAAGGGAGTAGTAAATAAAGGACAGAGAACTTAAAAAACAAAGTATTTTTTCCCATTAAGTCAATATTTGTGATGTACTTAAGTCAGACCTAACCTATAACTTCACCCAATGACTCCAAGCATATTATAACACTACCCAAGCCACTGAGCCACAGTGGTAGCTTGTCATAGTCATGAAATTTACTGCCAAGGAAATGGAGTAGTAAGAGAATTGCATCATCCTCAATCTACCAGTCTCGGACCTCAGAATGTATACTCTTCCTATGGCTGGAATAAGGCAGAACAAACTTAGTGACTGCACACTTCCAGATTTTTATCGCCTTGTATTATGCAGAACAATTTCAGGAGCAAATGGCAGAAACTCAAAGTTTAAACCAAAGAGGGAATTTTGGTCTATGGGACTGGGCAATCTAAAAGGTCTTTCTTAGCTTTACACACAAGGGTTCAAATAGCCGTGTGCATATGCGTGTGCGATTTTACTTAAAGTAAGATCTAACTCTGTAGCCCAGATTAACCTGAAGCTCCTTATGTGTAAAGCAGCTTCCTGTTTCTGTATCCCAAGCTCTGCTCTCACACCTAGCTGGGGTTTATTTACATAATCTCAAGACTCTGTTTCTATCTCTCAGCATCTCTAGCTCGCTTTCCTCTAAGACTGCTCTATTCTCAGATGCAAGACCTTCATATCAGAGCAAGATGACTACTGACAGCCTTGCATAGCATTATCCTTGTGTAGATCATGATCTCATGGGCACTGACAGCATCCCACCAAGAGCAAAAATTCTCCAGAAAGCTGCTGGAGACATGACTTGTTGGTCAAGAGTATTTGCGGCTCTTCCAGAGAACCCCAAGTACAGTTTCCAGTGTCTATATTTGGTGGCTAACAACAGTTTATAACTTCAGTTTCATGAGGAGCTGGTACCTTCTCTGGCTTCCACAGGAACTTGTCCCCATGTGTGTGTGTGTGTACGCATGCTCATAAACAAAAGGATAAGTTTAAAAGGGTCTCTAGAGAGACTGCTCAGTGTTGACCTGAATGCATGCTGTCCCCAATCAGACCCTGTGACTATAAAGAGAAAATATCCTAATTGATCAACCTTACCAGGAAGGCAGAGCAACTTCATCCAAAGAATTTAGACTGAGCAGTACTGAAAGAGCAAAAGAGCTTGGCAAAATTATATCCCCAATGACACAATAAGTAGAAGCATACCACGATCATCAAAGTATAATCAAACCAAAAAGTATCCTGCTGATATTAAGAAATTTTAGTACCAAGCTAAAGATATGGCCCAGCCTCAGCAGGTAAGAGCACCGACTGCTCTTCCAAATGTCCTGAGTTCAAATCCCAGCACCCACATGGTGGCTTACAACCATCCCTAAAGAGATCTGATGCCCTCTTCTGTTGTCTGAAAACAGCTACAGTGTACTTACATATAATAAATAAATAAATCTTAAAAAGAGAAAGAGAGAGAGAGAGAGAGACAGACAGACAGACAGACAGAGACAGAGACAGAGAGAGAGAGAGACAGAGACAGACAGAGAGGGCCCAGGAACTGCAGCCATGTTCCACTCCTCCAGGGAACCTACATTCAACTTATATTAAGCAGCTCACTGTGATTCCAGCTCTGTGAGATTGGATACTATTTTTTAGCCTCTCTAGACACCTGCATTTATGTGCGTAGGTGTATACATGTGCTCTCTCTCTCTCCCTCTTTCTCTCTCTCTCTCTTTCTCTCTCTCTCTCATACACACACACACACACACACACACACACACCTGAAAACAAACAAAAAAAACCAATTGGGTTATTGTTTACAAAAATAGAATCTAAAATTTAAAACAATTGGGTTATTTTTAAATGTATTCTATGTGTATGGTGTTCTGCCTGCATATATGTCTGTGGACCACATGTGGTGCCTGGTTCTCTAGGAAGCCAGAAAATGGCATCAGATTCCCTGGGACTTGAGTTCCAGATGGTTGTAAGCTGCATGTGGGTGCTGAAATTAAGCCCAAGTCCTCTGGAAGAGCAAACAGTGTTCTTAACTGCTGAACTGTCTCTCCAGCCCCAGAATATATGTTTCAAAAGGAACTCTGGTACCCTGTGGAGAAAAAAAAACCCTAAGACTTACTGGTTTGGAAGGAGGATAGAAGTTGATGGGAAAGGAGCAGCCCTAGGTAAATGCAGTTACAGACTAGTGAAGGATGCTTTATCATAGCTTTCCAGTATTGGAAACACACAAAGATACAAGTGTGCTTATCTAGAACATTCGAACATGTCATCAATGTCATGTACTAGTGTCATGTACAATGTGCTTGGCCCAGGGAGTGACACTATTTGGAGGCGTGGCCTGGTTGAAGAAAGTATGTCACTGTGGGTATGAACTTTAAGACCCTCATCTTAGCTGCCTGGAAGCCAGTCTTCTCCTACCTGACTTTCGAACAAGGTGTAGAACTCTCAGCTCCTCCTGCACCATGCCTGCCTGGATGCTGCCATGTTCCCGCCTTGATGATAATGGGCTGAATCTCTGAACCCCTAAGCCAGCCCCAGTTAAATGTTGTCCTTAGTGATGGTGTCTGTTCGCAGCAGTATAACCCTAACTAAGACAACTAGTGTCTGCTTCTCTTCTCTGTAAGCTTCTTTGTCTTGCTGCTCCATAAGAATGCTTTGGCTTTTTTTTTTCTTTTTTTTTTTTCTGGTTTTTGGTTTTTTTGAGACAGGGTTTCTCTGTGTAGCCCTGGCTGTCCTGGAACTCGCTCTGTAGACCAGGCTGGCCTCGAACTCAGAAATCCGCCTGCCTCTGCCTCCCAAGTGCTGGGATTAAAGGCGTGCGCCACCACCGCCCGGCATGCTTTGGCTTTTTTTATGGCCCAGACTGAGTGTGACCTCTGGGTTCCTCATCTTGGATGTCTCTGTAGAGAGAATCCTTTCAGCTCAACTCATATCCCACAACCATCCTGGTCCATTCCGCAGCACTCCCAAATAGCTCTATCTCCACACATCTCTTGTGTGGGGTCATAAGGGATTCGTTTCCACTTCTGCTGCTCAAAAAACACCAGGTTAAACTCTACAATGAAGAGTAGTGCAGGAACCCAAAGAAAAATGGTAAGGATTTATGCCACATGCTCCTTGTGGCGCTTTGAGATGACCTCAGATGGAGGGTTGTCCTAAAAGAGAATCAATGGCATATTTATGAGAAGTATTTTATCTTTAATTATGTGTGTGTGTGCATATGTGTGCATGTGTTTGTATGTGTGTGTCCTTGTGTATGTATGTATGTATGTATGTATGTGTCAAATCCCCTTGGAACTGGGGTTATAGATTGCTGTGAGCTCCTAACATGAGTGCTGGAATCTGAAACTTGGATCTTCTGCAGAAGCACTACATACCCTAAACTCCTGAGGTACTCTAGTCCTGGGCACTGTCTCTAAACAACACTGCAGAATTCTGGGGCCACCAAGACAAATGCACCTTCTTTTTCCCCACCCAAAGCTTGAAATTGGAATAATGTTAACTAATTATGTGGTCATGTGCTCTCAAAGGCAAGCAGACAAGACAGCACCGTTGTCCTAAGAAAACAGTTTATTAAAGAGATTTTTTGTTTTCTAAACAAATTGAATACATTAAAATAAAAGCAGGTGGAATGAGGCTGAAGTTGGAGGATTATGATTTCAAGTCTTGGATATACACTGAAACTCCGTCTTTAAAAAATCAATACGGTAAGATTAGATGAACAAATTGTAACAAAGGGAATAAGGAAAGAGAAAAGAGAATATACAGATCACAACCGAGAGCTTTGCTTCCTAGCCGATCACCTGCTGAATGCTTCCAGAATGATACTACTGTATCTTTCTACCACTCTGCAAGTCCTTTCATTAAAGTCTTCTTTACTCTCAGCTATTGTCAATATTCAGCCAAAGGGATGTCCTCAAAGGTACAAGTCAGATTATCCCAGCCTTTAAGTCTTCCAGTAGTTCATAAGTCCCCTCAGAGTCAAAGTTAAACTCTTTAAAACACCTTACAAACCACCCCTACAGTCTGGTTCTCCGTGGTCTCCCACCTCACCTGTACCCCCTTTACTTCAGTCATACAGGGAGCTGCTTTCAGTCCTCAGGTGTGCTGCAAAGGAGCCAGGTGTGGGGGCACACATCTCTAATCCAGCTGGTGCCTCTGCACAACTTGTTCAACTAATATAGTAAGTGGCAGAGGTTGGCCTTGAACCTGAGTAGTAAAAAGGCCATTTAATATTCTACTTTCCCAAACCCTCCAGGAATTTTTTTTTCTCTTTTGGCCACTATTTTCTCCCTAGTGTCTATCACAGTCTGGTACACAGCAACAGTTCAAAACATGCTTGTTTAATAAATGTGGATCATCATCACTACCAGCACCACCATCCCCATCATCATCACCTTGGTTGATCCAGCCTCCTTTCACATTTTTTAAAAAAATTCTTTCTCTGAGTTAGATGTTTTAAAACTTAAGAAAAACACAAGAATAACCGTCAATTACAACTATACAATCTGGGAACCCACTTCCTTCTGGTCTCAAGTTCTCTATTGGATCATGATTTTGTTATCCCCAACCTGTAAGGAATTAGAGTTCCTTTTATTACGCTGGTTAACATCTGTTCCCAGAACCTCCTATACGTGTTCTTGAACTTTAGATGGCTAGAAACTTTATTTCTCAACCTCTCTTGCACCTAGATTTCTGGACATTAACTAGATCATTTCAGTGAGTTGCCTTTGCATGAGATTTAGAACATATTATGGGTGGAAATAATTTTTCTATTACTGTTTTAGATATGTGTTTGAGGCTAACATCTGTGTGTCAGTAGCTGCCTAAGTCATGGGCATTGAGAGGCGATTTTGACAACTGACTTCTGTAGCTGTTATGGTGTGCCTTTCAAACATAATTTCAGTTTCTTTATCCCTTTTTATTGGCATTTAGTTCATTGTTTTTAATTCCTTTCTTTCAGATGCCTACTTGTGTCTGTTTCCCGAACTGATACACCCCCTTGATTGCTGTGTCTACTAGATCTACTTTTTATGCTGGTAAGATAAATATGAAAAAACAGTTCTTTTGGAAATATAAATGTATGATGAATAAAAAAATCAATCAACAGGATCTAGGATAGTGGATGAAAGAATTATAGTGTTTGTGTGTGCAAGCAAGCATTGTGTGTGCACGTATGCAATTATGTGTATGCTTCAGAGTCAGGGAATGGAGATATTTGAAAGGACAGATCAAGCAGATGATATAAAAGACTGGAAAGAGAATGAGAAGATGATCAGAACACCCTAGGGTTCTGCATGAGAATAGCAGAGCTGATTAGGAATTAGTAATAAGTTACATTATTAATAATGTGCCAGGGGGCAGGTGAGATGGCTCAGTGGGTAAAGATGGTTGCCATACAAGTCTAATGACCAGAGGTGGATACTTGGAATCTATGTAAAGATGGAAGGACAGCGCCTATTCGACAAAGTTGTCCTCTGACCTCCACATATGCAGCACAGCTCAATTGTACCTACATAGAAGCACATCATACACATACACAATTTTAAAAAGAATGTTGTGTGTCCCTATTGATACTTTTGGCTCACAGTGCTTAGGCACAGTCACTGTCTCAGTGTCTTGACGATGACTGGGTCTGTGAGCTGCATCACAAACCCCGTATGGATGCTGCATATGAGGACAGAGGGAAGCTCATTTAAGGTTTCACCTTGGTCAGACCCAAGTTCCAGAGTCCTATTGTAACTGTGACTGGCAACAGTACTTATTGCAAGTTTTTAACTGAGTGAGATTGGGTGTAGTACTGAATTCATGTAATCTCAGTGCTCAGGCTGAGGCAGGAGAATTGAGAGTTTGAAGCCAACCGGAGCTACATAGTGAGACTCTGCTTTAGACAAAATAAAGCAGCAATAAAAAGAATGTGGAAAACCTGTGGAATTTGGGCTGTCAAGATAAGAGGCATGCTGGCTATGTATCCTGAATACAAAGGCTGCTTCACTTTTCATGGGACTAGAAGATGTCTGTCTTTTCCCTTTTTCTGTGACTAGTCCCAAAGAAGAAGATCCTTAGAACTCAGTCACAGGACTAAGGAGCAAAATGGAGACAGTCTTTGTGTTGGATGAATACAAAATTTAGCATCATGCAAATAGTCTAGGAGGGCAAGTGACTTGATACCCAATACTTTCTGCTTGAATCTGTCTGAATACTTCTTGAGTTCTCAAAGAAGACACTAGGGTAAAGTGAGACTAAACCAGATCCCAGTTCACACACTGGGATCTAAAGAGGGAAGACATCCTTTGCGTGATTTGAGTTGTGACTCATAGTGAATGGGACACCTTCTTTGCAGAGGGACCTGGTGACCTTCTACATGGCTTCCTTTTAGTTCTCACACATATCATCTGGTCACTCCTACTTTAAGTAGCCTGCAAGGAGGAACCTTTGGAGCAGGGGAGGGCAAGATGCTCCTGTTCTGAAGCGATTTCCCCTGAATTTAAACTTACAAACTGGAGGGAGGCTGGCTTGCTTGCTGGGGCTCAGGGAGTAAACAGAATTTACAAAGCTCTGAAAATAAGTAACTCACAAGTCTCAGGAAGTTCCTAAATCTTAGAAGATGTATAAATCCTTTCCACAAAGACATATAAGCTGTAAAAAAGGCTGGGGAGAGTTCCCCCCATGGAACTGTGAGGCATTTGTAAAAGTGAAGTGTTGTTCTGGTCCTGCTGCCTCCTCGCAGCAAAAGCAACCCTAACAAAGAAAAGTCACCACCACTTCAGTGTCAGAAACCAATAGCCATTCCAAAGTAGTTAGGAGGAGGAAGGATAAACAATCGGTCATTTCGGAGTACCAAAAAGAGCTGGATTGGTTTCTTATTCCTTCTGTCCTGAAGGCACTATCTAGTCAGGCAAAAGAAAGATAGCCTGTGATGAACAGGCACAACCATACACATCCATGCATCTGGGCCTGACTTTAGAACGATGGGAAGATGAAAACACTTCCTTAAGGTAACTGTACAGCAAATACCTTTCTACTTTTGTCAGGCTGGCTGCTGTTTGACAAGTACCAGCCTCTTTACCAGAAAATCTAGGTGGCAGTAACCTTGGGTTAATTGGGCCTAGATCTGAGGTAGAAGAGGAAAGGCAAGAAGGAAGGAAGAGCTCACTCTGCTAGCAACTGTCTCTCAGGAAAGAAGGTTGAAAGAGGATGCAGTGAGCCGGAAGATCTGAGCTTGAGAGCTGCAAGTGTGTATGCATACATAGAACTTTCTGAAATTACTTCCAGATGTCTGCTGGATAGCAGTATAGAGGACATGACAGCCTACTGAATGTCCACAATATTGTGCACATCCTCAGTCTGAAGACAGGACAGATTGTCATTCTTTTAAGCTGAAAGTCAAGAGATATTTAGAGAGCCTGCAACCTCAGAACTTCTGAGATCTCCTCTTGCAACGCAGGAGGGGAGCGGGTCTCTGTGTGACTGACTTTTTTGGATGCTTTTGGTTCATGTTGTTTCCCTAACCGCCCATCAGTTTGCATGGGTGAGGTGGCCGTATACTATTCTCCCACTGTTTCTCTGGTCACCGGCTTCTCTCACCCTCCATACTGGTGCAAGGAAATGTGCTTTCAGGTGATACAAGAAAATGAAACTACAAGAAGATTTGAGAAGTCAGGCACTTTGTGATTTTCTCTTTTCTCCCTCTCTCGGTGTCCTGGAGAGGTTTGGAGGGACTGAAATCACATTTCCAACTGAGGAAAGACTCCAAGAGTTCCAACAGACTGCATAAGATCATCCAACTGCCCTGAATGGCCAAGCCAGGACCCTAGCTAGGTCCTCCTGAGCCCAAGGCTTGTTCCTGCCAGGAGGCCCCAGGCTGCCATTAGGAAGGGAAGACTTGCCTCCAAGGCTGCCTCTCTAGGCCCCAGGACTAGAGATCCAGTAAGGGTCTCGAATTGTTTGCTACCTTTGAGCACTCCTGACTCTTAAGCATGAAAACTAGTCTAAAGGGGATAAAAATACTTCTGTCCCACCCTGATTGACATCCCAGTGACTTCAGTTGGAGATCCACCATGAACCCCAGTGCCACAGGGGAAGGTAGCTCAGCACTGACTGTGGATAGTCATTAGTGACTCTGTCCTCGGTCCTCTGTCCCCTCACTCACTTCTGCTGAGACCTCTGCTGTCCACTCAGCCATGGGACTTTAGAAGGTAGACAGTAGAGAGACTTCCTAACAGAGGTAAGGGCAGACCATTGTGCTGACGATACTTTAAGATCTTCCTTTAGGCCAGTAAAGTGGCTTCCAGAATGATCTGAGCACATTAGGGTTAGGGTTAGGGGTTAGGGGGTTAGGGGGCTAGGGTTAGGGTTAGGGTTTTGGAGGCATCATTAATACATAGTAGAGCCGGGCAGTGGTGGCGCACGCCTTTAATCCCAGCACTTGGGAGGCAGAGGCAGGCGGATTTCTGAGTTCGAGGCCAGCCTGGTCTACAAAGTGAGTTCCAGGACAGCCAGGGCTATACAGAGAAACCCTGCCTCCAAAAGAACAAAAAAACAAACAAACAAAAAAAATACATAGTAGAGAGTCCATTTCCCCATATAAATGCACCAAAAGGTTACTTTGATGTAATCAAACTTGGTATAATTAGAAATAATGGGTCTTTTGCTTTGTTAGCCTCTCAGTATAAAGTGCAGGAGCCATAATGGGGATCCAAATCAAGTATGCTACCAAAAGGAGGCGATTTCACAGTGCCATGGCTACAACTCTGACAGCCGGCTCCTTGGATTCTTACCACCCTGCACCTTGGCACTTTCAGAACATGAGGTAAAAACAAGTACTTTCCTCATGAGTATGGCCCTGTGCAGGGGAAATGGAGCTGTGTGGAGGTGTGTGTGTGTGTGTGTGTGTGTGTATACAAGCTCGTACCTGGTCCTGAAAACTCCCTAAGGAAGAAGCTTAGACAAGACTGGACATAGAGGTTTGGTGTGCACAAATGTGTGCTTGTTTGGAACAGAGGGAAACAGGGATGGAGGGAGGAAATAAGGAGAATGAGGACGAGCAGAGCAACAGCAGGAGGCCACTCTCTCAGGGGTTAAGAGTTCAACAAAGGAAGGTTGGAGAAATAGTTCAGCAGTTTAAAGTTCTTTCTGCTCTAGCAGAGAGCCTGGGTTCAAGTTCCAGCACCTACATACATCTCACAACCATCTGTATCTACAGCCCCAGGAGATTTAACTCTTCAGATGTCCATGGACTTCTTCATGCACATTTTGCACATATATACACTCAGGCACACATATACATAAAACAAATATTTTTGAAGGTTCAACACAGGAATTTTGGAGGCACACATTCATATCACAGCAATAAACTTCAGGGATTTATTTGCTCTTTGAATGAACAGTATGGTGACAGAAAGTTTCCAGGATGACAATTAGCACAATGTCAACCTCGCAATCTGGGCCTCATTGTCCTGTCAGTGGACACTGGTTTCCAGAGATGGATGGATCCGCATAGGCTCCTGACTTTACTGTGTAGGCTCTCAATTCACCAACGCAGCTTTCCAAGCCTGTGTTTTCAGACTGTACATTGTCAGAAAACAAGGTCTAAAAATGAGGCTGCTTGAACCATATGGCAGATGCAGACCTTCCCAGAATTAGCCACATCTCTGACTTCAATCGTGGTCAGTATAGCAAGGACCTGGGCAGTCATGAGAGTCAGCTGCAGGTGTGGATGCCCCACCCGCTGTTTGCTTTCTTACCTGTACTCCATTCTAAGTGTAAAGGTATCCAAGGTTTCCTTCTCAGTAGAAAATGCTTTGTAGTTTTATCTGGCTGAGTTCTTTCTTGCTCAGTGACTTTTGTAAAGCCTCTTTGCTTATCATTTATGCCTCTACCTCCTTCCAAAATGCACCTGAGATGGCCGATCCTGCCATTATCTGTGCTAACCACAGCCCTTCATTCTTTTCCAGACCGTCTGTTTCTCTTCACCATGAAGCCACACTAAATTTGTGACAGCACAATCATCTCCATGGCAACGGGATATGGTCCTCACCATTGGATCCTGATTTCATTCTGACCAAAAAACCAAGCAACAGTAGGATGAGTTACTTTTCTTGTTGTTGTGACCAAATACATCACAAGCAGCAACTAAAGAGGTCAGTCGTTTCTGCCTGTAGCTTGAAGGAATTCAGTCTGCATGGCTGGAAAAGGTGTGGTACCAGCTGCTCCAAGGTGACAGGAACACAAGATAGGTGGATACATTATATCCCTAGTCAAGAAGCGAATACTGAACAGGAGATAAGACTGAGCTGTAAACTTCTGGTAGCCCTCAACTGCCCGCTCCCTTCCAGCCAGGGTTCCCCACGTCTAAAACAGCACAGTCAGCTGGAGACCAAGTCTTCAAATATTTGAACCAGTGGGGAAATAGTTTACGTTCAAACCACAGCTGAAACGATAGTATAATCTTTCTTGTTACTGTTTTGTGTTTTGGTTGGCTTTTTTTTTTTTTTGAGTCAGGGTCTCAGGTAGCCAAGGTTGGTCTTGAATGCCAATCCTCTTGTGTCACCCTCACGTGTACTAGGATTGTAGGTATGTGCCATTAGCCCTGGTTCTTGTTTGTGTTCTCTTTGAAAAAAAAATTCCTACTTTTGACTTTGTAATCTTAGACTTGGCCTGAATATATGTTTAAATAATTTATATAAAATATTTGTTCAGCAAACAATTTGATATGCAGGTCAAAAATAATCATAATTTGGAAAAATCACATAGACCTACCCCCTCCCTCCACACTGTACTATAACACTTGGTTGACTATGCATGACTAGCTCACAGCCTTCTGGCTCGGAGAGAAGAGAATGGAGAATCCATTTAATAGACATGAAACTTCTAAGGCTAAGAAATAGGCTTTGATGACCGATAAGCAGCAGAAGGCAGCTGACCTAGTTCCTGCTCGATGACTTTCTTATCATGCTCAGCACAAGAAAGACACAAAGGGTCTTTTCTTCTGAGTTCAGATTATCTAACCAGAGGAAGATAAATGGGAAGATGTATCCTCGTAATTGACCAATACCTGGACATTTTGTTCATTTGCTTTAATCTTGTACGACTTAATTACTGTTTGGGAGGAAGCTCTGAATATCACTTGCTATGCTGGGGTATTGAATAGCAGTATGAATTTTTTAAAATGAACTAGTTGCAGGAGGATCAATAAGATGTCTTATCAGTCCATTCATGTGCCACTTTTAAGCAAGTGACAAGGTCTGGATACTGGCACTGTGCTGGACACACAGCGTAATGCACGCAATGCACATAATGAACACGATGCACATAATGCACAGGTAATAGACACAGAAGGGAACGTGTTGTATTGTAAGGATATATGTATAGATACTTTGTATAGCATTTGTAGCTCAGAGACAAGTGGATTTATAAGAATTGGCCATCTTCTCCCTCCTATTTTTCTCCAGCTTCCTCGAGAATGGACTAGTTGAGGGTAAGGTAACGGGTGGGTAATAGTATAACAAAGTTTAGCAGAGACGCTTAAGTAAATTTTAAAAAGGAGGAAGAGAAAGAGGAGGAAAAGAGGAGGAAAAGGAAGAAGAAGCGGATAAAGTCAGGTGGGAACTCGGACTTGTTATCCCAGCACTGCCGAGGATTAGAACCACAGGTCAGGCTCTGCAACCATGACTCAAAAAGGAGGGGGGGGGAATACAATGGAAAAGATCTAGGGGGCTGGAGAGATGCCTCAGTGGTTAAGAGCACTGACTGCTCTTCCAAAGGTCCTGAGTTCAAATCCTGGCAACCACATGGTGGCTCACAACCATCCTTAATGTGATCTGACGCCCTCTTCTGGTGTGTCTGAAGATAGCTACAGGGTACTTACATATAATAAATAAATAAATCTTTAAAAAAAAAGATCTAGAAGGAAGAAGGTACAGAAATGAGTAGGAAACTGTGAGCTGAACCGAGTGGCTATGAGGCAGAGCCGGATATGGGAGGCAGCTGCGCTGTGGGCCTTCAGGGGGTGAACAGGAGTGAAAGACTTAGTCCTGTTGCTGCTCTGGGCTACGAGTCAGCCGCTTGCTGCTTTTGCCAGAAACTGAAGAGAACAAATTATTGTTCAAGCTCTTTAAATTAAAAAAAAAAGAACAAGATAGATAAGCCTGGAGGAAGCTCATCTTCATATTCTGTTGTTCCTCCCCCTAATTTCCCCCCATAGCTACACATGTGCGCATGCATGCTTGCACCCTGTCCAGGTAGAGGGTTTCTTGGGTTGTTTCTTTGTTTTGGTTTGGGTGTTTTGTTTTGTTTTATTTTTGACTGGGAGGGGTAAGGTTTGGTCAACTTGACACAAGCTAGAGCTATCTAAAAAGAGGAGCCTCAACTGGGAAAATGGCGCCATCAGACCATAGGCAACTTTGTGGGAGTATTGTCTTAATGACTGATGTGGGGGGGCCCAGCTCACTGTGGGCTGTGCCAACCCTGGACAGGTGGTCTTAAGTTGTATAAGAAAGCATCCTGAGCAATCCAGGAGGAGCAAGCCAGTAGGCAGTGCTCCTCCACAGCCTCTGCCTCAGCTTCTGCTTCCGGGTTCTCTCCTTGAGTTCCTGCCCTGACCTTCCTTCACGATCAACTGTAAGTTGTGAGATGAAATAAACCTTAATGTCTCCAGGTTTCTGTATGCCACAGTACATTGTCACAGCAACAGAAAGCAAACTGACACATCCTCATCCTACGCCACCCCCAGCCCCCAAACCCCATTCCCTCACCAACATCCATAGAGACTGTTGGCCAGAATAGTTTTACACTTACACCAGTCTTCTATGGTCTGGAACCTCTAACTCTATTGAAACTTAATTTTAACCTCAACAAATTTAAAACAAAATTGGGTGAATCAAAGAAAGTGGAGTGAGAAAAACAGAAAAACAGCACAATTTCCTCAGAGAACTCTAAGGCCAAATTTGAGGCCTAAGAAAGGCAGAACAGCATTCCAGAGAAAACCATGGTGCCCAAAGACAGATTTTATTGAGATACAACATGCAGACTTGCTTCTGACTGACATTGTTCTTGAATATTGTCATACATTGCTATTACTTCAGAAGACACAGGGCTTAGCCAGGCTCAAGGCCAGTCTGGAACATACTGGGGGACTCTGTCCCCCAAATCCTCAAACAAAAAAACCAAAGTGTTTCCTGTTTGAACACAAGCATTGAAATGTGGTTGTTAATGTTGAAAGTGACCTATCATGGAAGCCTCCGCATCATTTGACATCATCAATATCTTCAAGGCATGAACCATCCTCCAGGGTATGTATGTACTCTCCAGGGGAGAGTATGACAAGACAATATAAAAGGAACTATCCAACTATCTGGATAGAAAAGGGAGGTAAGGGGCCAAGTATGCAGTCACAGTAAATCCAGTATCCCAAACAACAGTCTGACCTATGTTGTCATGAAAAAGAACTCTTTGGGAAGACAATTTCTGGTACACTGCATATTTCTCTCATTGGGGAAGTGCATACTTTGTGTTAGAATCTCTGTGAAATACCATCAAGAGGAAAATGTACTGAACTGCTATAATAAATTGCTCCTGGGAACACATGCTATGTTTGGAAGATTATTAATTCTACAAAACACTAGTATTTTCAGAATATGCATCAATGAATTTGGAGTAGATGATGTGTATAAAAGTTTTATAATCGGCATACTATTATGGCATCATTCCTACCACCCACACATCTGAAATACCCAGGGCCCCTAGGATTCAATCACTGTGATTTCTGACATTACTCACAATATCTGAAAATATGATATTTCAGTGTAGAGGGTCACCCTGCTGTAAGTCGGGGTGTGCTTCATAAATTTGTATCTGACACCAGTATAAATTTTAGCCTTTCCTCAATTTCTCCTAAATGCTACCTGGTTGTCAATGAATGCTGTGGCATTTTAGGTCACAGTTTCTTTGGAGCGTATTGTCAGCCACAGGTTTGCTGATCAACTCTCACGGGTAGATTTGTGTCCATAAGCACATGTACATTTATTTTGAATGCTAGCTCTAAATCACATTTTGTCCCTTACACAGCCCTCAACTATGTATCGCTATTTCCCTAAACCTGTTATCAAACCAGCATTTTACAAAAAGTTTGATGTTTGACAGTATGAGAGTGAACACACGCATAGACACACACACACACACACTCAGACACAAGACATGGGAACAGTCATGGTTAAAATATGAACTACCCCTCACAGGTTTACATGAAAAACACTGGCCCTAGTGGGAATATTAGGAGGGGACACCTAGCTATAGGAAGTAGGTCCCAAGTAGGAAGTAGGTGTGCTTTTGAAGGTTATACATGGTTCTTCGTCCCTTCCTCTCTCTCTATGCCACCTGTCCCCCATTGGAGGAACCATGGAGCTGGCTTGGCCTAGCTGCCTTGAGAGGCGTGCGTTTCAGAGTTCTCAGGTTAGACTTCATGGCTCCTGGGACACAGTGTACCTTCCAGTTCCTGAGAGACTGATGCACTTCCCCACACAATGAAGCTTTCGGGCTGCATTGTGTTTCCCTTCGTAGTCAAGAAAACATGGAAACTTGACAGAACAATTGGTCTTGGGAATTAATCTTGTGTACCCTTTATAACTTGAAAATGTCATTGTATCCTGGCAACTACAACTGTATCAATCCTGGCAATTGCCACTATATTCTGTTTCTGGTAAAGATATAAAATGTCTAATTGCTCTCCATGAGACCAGCCTCAGTCTCGCTGTGGCCCCTCCAACTGGTTTGGCTTAATTCCTCTAGGCTCCATCAGATGCCCTTGGCCCAGTAGTGAGTACCAGTGCTTACCGCCATGTTCGAGGCCATGTTCTTCTTCACTCATTTCCAGATTCCACAGTATTCAACCTTGCCTCCAGCACAAAGTAATGGAACCAGCCAACCACAGACAGAACCCCTTGCAAGCATGAGCCAAAATAACTGTTCTTCCCTTGAATAGGACCTTGGAGAAATATTGGTCACAACTACAGAAAACGAACTCACACAGGAGACAAAGACCTGAGCATTTATAAGCCAGTCCTTGACTCTATCTTTTCCATGGATATGGTGGGGCAGACTTTCTCATCTACTGAACTCAACTGACCTGATAGAGTGGAAGAGAAGTTTTAAAAGTTAGCAATTGATTAAAAATAGATTACTTCAAAAAGTTAAAGACCTTTTATATCAAGTCCCCTCACATACGCTCACTTCTGATGTTGACAGTTTGGAAGGGGCAGGGGAGACCGTGCTTCATGGAGGTCTCCTAGCCTATGTTATCAACTATCAACCCACCCATAAGTATAGTTTATAAAATAAACAGAAAACATTTATTTTAGAAATTACTAAATATAAATGAGAAGAAAAAGATTTGTCCAGATGAAATCCACTTGTCCTCTCCTCCAGTTTACTCCAGTCTCCCAGCCTTGGGGCCGTCTTTGGGACCTTAAATGAGCTGAAAGCATTGGATAACACAAGGGTTTTTTTCTCTCTCTCTTTTCCTTACCTCCCTCCTCCTGCTCTCCCTTCCTTTTTCTTTTTTAAAACCTCACAAAAACCAGATTTACGCCCTTTCAATACTCAGTCTCAGCTTCTACTCTAATGACCGTTTCATTTCATCATTGCCCAGATTTGTTCTTTCATTTCCCAGGTTCCTCTCCTCTTCTCTTCCTTCCCTACCCAGGACTACCCGCATCTACATCCATGTTTGTAGGAGGAATGAGTCAGCATACCCTGACTAGTGACCCATAATGACCCACGTATGCACAACGGCTGCCTCCACATTTTACTACCTTAAGATCTGCCTGGCATATGGAGACAAATGACGACAGTGCGCAAGACCTGACCAGCCAATCAGATGGTGCCAGCAACAGGCAAGATGTCCTGGACCAATGGGGCATAAAGAGCTTCATGCATAGAGAGCATAAAGGCACTCCCCAATTCTGCAATAAATGAGTCTGCTTCTGTTTCTCACCTGATTCTTGGAGTTGGTGTTGCTGATTTTGTGTTGTTGATTCCACGCCTTCTTACCCGCGCGCACACACACATACACACACACACACACACACACACACACACACATACACACACACACATATTGTAAGCCAGATATCAATCTTGGGTGCTGCCTCTCAGGATCCCTCCACTTTGAGGGATCTGTCTTTGAGGCAGAGTCTCTCTCACCGCCTGGAGCTAACTGACTATGTTAGACAAGCTGGCCAATGCGCCCCAGTTTCCAGTCTCTTTCCAGGTCCCCAACACTGGAATTCTAAGCACATGCCTCTACACCTGGCTATTGGTGTGGATCCTGTGGGTAGAACACAGGATCTCATACCTGTGTGGCAAGGACATTACTGAGACATCTCTTCAGCCCCTAAATGTTTTCTCTATGAATAAACATTTATAAACATTTATTTATAAGAGTACACTGTAGCTGTCTTCAGACACAGCAGAAGAGGGCATCAGATCCCATTACAGATGGTTGTGAGCCACCATGTGGTTGCTGGGAATTGAATTCAGGCCCTCTGGAAGAGCAGTCAGAACTCTTAACTGCTGAGCCTGCTCTCTGGCCCCCGAGAAATGTCTTGATTTACCCTTTTCTGATTATTAGTGAGGCTGGACATATTTCACTTAGCTAATTTTCTAGTGGATTGCATTATCTTCCTTTTACTTAAAAGTAACTTATATTGTCTGTATGCTGCTTTGTCTGATATATATGATGGCTTGAATGAGTGATGTTTTCTACAGGCATCTCTATATTCTCTTGGTCATCATTTGGTGGTGCTGTTTAAGGGAGATTATGGAACCTTTAGAAGGTACAACATTGCTGGTGGAAGTGTGTTGTTAGGGGAAGGCTTCAGGGATGTGGGGGTTTAAATGAGAAATACCGCTCCCATAGGCACATATATTTGAATACTTGGACACCAGGGAGTAGCACTATTTGAAAGGTTTGGGACCTGTGACCTTCTTAGAGGAAGTATGTTACTGGGGGTGGGTTTTGAGGTTTCAAAAAGCTCATTCCAAGCCCAGAGTTTCTCTCTTTCTGCTGCCTGCAGATTCAGATGTAGAACTCTCAACTACTTCTCCAGCACCTCCATGGTTTGAGACAGCCACTGAAACCAGGAAATATGTACAGTGCATGGGGTCACTGTGAGTATGTACAGAGATGCCATTGCATGAGTCTCTGAAAGTGAAATCTGTTTCCATGGAGACCCCAAGATGTTGGAGATAGCTTAAAAAAGGCCGCATGTTGCAAGTGGAACATTCTTGTTGCACAAGAATGAAATATATGTTGCAAGCCACAAAGCTGGAGGGGTGGAGCTATTTACGTTCTTTGAAACTGAAGCCCCAGATATCAGACAGGGGTCTACAGGATTCAATGTTTGCCCTGCTGGATTCTGGGTTTGCTGGGTACAGTGTTTCCTCACTGTGCCCTCTACACTCCACCCTTTTGAAGTATTATGTATATTATGTGCTATGTTAGGATTGTTTAACTGCTTTATTTTTATCTTACAAGGGGTCACAGTTAAAGAGATTGCCTTGAGTCTCAGAAGAGACTTTAGATCTTTGAACAGTGTGAAGGCTTAAATATTATCAGGACTTTTTAAGTTGGACTAAATGCATCTTGCATCATAAGATGGCCATGAAGCTATGAGGGCCGGCAGTGGGGCAACTGTGATGGTTTGAATGAGAATACACTATTGGCTTGTGTGTTTGAACACTTCATTTTCAGTTGGTGGTGCTCTTTAGGAGAGATTATGTATCCTTTAGAAGGTACAGCCTTCCTGGAGGAAGTTTGCCACTGGGGTGCAGCTTTGAGTGTTTATAGCTTTGCCCCATGTTTTAGTTAGGGTTTTATTGCTGTGAAAAGACCCCCATAACCAAGGCAACTCCTACAATGGCAAACATTCAATTGGGGCTGCTTACAGTTTCAGAGGTTCAGTCCAATATCAACATGGTGGGAAGTACGGCAGACACGTGCTCGAGAAGCCAAGAGTTCTACAATCTGATCAGCAGGCAGCAGAAGAAGTCTGTTTTTCTCAGGCAGCCAGGAGAAGGCTCTGATTCCACTGGCCAGACTTGAGCATACATATGAGACCTCAAAGCCCTGTCTCCACAGTGACACACTTTCTCTAACAAGGTAACACCTTCTCTGATAAGGCCATACCTCCTAATAGTGCCACTTCATGTGGGCCAAACATATTCAAACCACCACACTCCATTTCTTGAACTTTCTCTGCTTCCCATATACAGATGAAATGTAATCAGCTAGCTTCCTACTGGTGCCATGCCTTCCTGCCTACTGTAGACATGCCATGCCTTTGGAACCAATTTATCTTAAAAGTTAACAAAGCTTTTATTTCCTTCCATGTTTAGATATTTCCTTTTGTTTTTCAAGACAGGGTTTCTTTGTATATCCCTGGATGTCCTGGAACTCCCTCTGTAGATGAGGCTGGCCTCAAACTCAGAGATCTGCCTGCCTCTGCCTCCTGAGTGCTGGGATTATGGGATTGTGCCCCACCATCCAAACATAGATATTTCTTAATTAGTGTTAATTTGTAGAATTTGTTTTTAAATTATAATATAAAAAAGTTTGGAGTCCCCCAAAGACTTTGCATGGCCAAAGACATTTTTATATTACTGAAATGCTGTCTCTTCCCTTCTGATTCTTCCGTGAGCAATGGAGTCTTTCCAAGGCTTAACAACATGTAATGTCATCATTCTGATAGCTAATGAAATGTGTGTTCTCTCATCATATAATTTATACATTTGTTTTAATTTATAATGTAATAAAGATCAACAGATATAATTCATATAATCAAATAGGTGTGAGACTTTCAATTAGATTTTTTTTTTTTTCAAAAAAGGCATCCTGAAACCAGTTTAAAAACTCCTGGCTTAAAATATGATTTCTTTTTCCTTTTCTTGTTAGGACAGAAAGTCAATGTACCCTGAACCCACCAGGTTTATGATGTCCAACTTATCAAATATCAAGCCCAATATTCATCTGTGACCTACTTTGTTGCTCTTTTTTAATGTTGCTACATGGCGGGATCTAATTACTGTAATCTACAATGAATCTCCTTCCTTGGGCAAAAGGGAGCAAACTGCACTTCACTTACTTTTTAGAATTGTTTGGCTTCTCTTAGATCATTTCTACATGTAAGTGACAGTGTCAGCTTGTCAAATCACATACACACACAATATCTTTGGGATTTTTAAAACACAATGAACCATGAAAAATTAAACTACTTATCCTATTGTCTTTCTATTCTGATTTGGATATTATGTACTTTCTATTCTAATCCCTTCTTGACCTTTGGTGCTCAAAATATTTTTCACAAAGGTTTTGCACATTCTTGGTTAGGTTGCTAAGTGTCTAAGATTGTTTCTGTTGTGATTGTAAATGAGATTTTCCACCACCTGTGTATAGGTAGACGAGTTTCCTGTTACTAGGGAATGAAGAACTGCTATTGATTTTTCCTATTGATCCCATATTTAGCAATAATGCTGAGAGTTACCTTATGTTTTTCCTTGTTGAATCTCTTATAAGAAATGATAATGTCTATGAATAACTTTTACCTTTTTTTGTTTATCCTTTAGTAGCTTTTTCCTCTTAAATATAGAACATAGAATGTGTGGAATAATGTTTAACTGCACAGGTCGTAGCAAGTTTGCTATGTTGTTCTGGCAACAATGCTTCTATAGCCTATTATACATTGCTCTATGAAGTTAGCCAAGCGATTTTGTTTTTAATTATGATTCTTAAATCTTTAATCTTTTATTTCTTTGAACATTAATTTACATTTTTGTGTGTGGTGAGGATAGGGGACATATGTGTGCCCAGTGCACAGGTGGAGGTCAGAGGACAACTTAAGGAAGGGAGCTGATTCTTTCCTTCTGCCATATGGACCCTGGGGATTGAATTCACATGGTCAGGCTTGAAGGCAGGTGCCATTACTCACTGAACCATCTTACCGGGCCTTAATGCTGTTTTTCTACCAATTGAGAGAAGAGAGAAGCTATAGGTTTCTCCTCAGTCTGATAATAAGATAGCGTAGAGAGTTCTTAAGAATTGCAGTACCAAAAAATAAAACAAAACAAAAATTACAATTGTAGTACTATCTTTACAATAGTTTACATTTGTGGTGAACTATCTGTCCTTGATATATTATTTTATATTCTTTGCTGGAGTTGATATCATAGCTATTTTTAAAGTTTTTGTATTTGGGCTAGGAATATGTATATGAAAGCCCTTTGTTTTTCTTTCTCTCTCTTTTATTTGGGGGGGGGTGTATATCCCTGGCTGTCCTGGAACTCACTCTGTAGACCAGGCTGACCTTGAACTCAGAAATGCACCTACCTCTGCCTCCCAAGTGCTGAGATTAAAGGCGTGCGCCACCAGTGCCAGGCACCCCCCCCCTTTTTTTTTTCTTAAATAGAGAAACTAGAACTTGTAGTCTAATGTTGGTAAAGAGATAATTGTCTTAGTCAGGGTTGGATTTTTGTTTTGTTTTGTTTTTTGTTATTGCAAAACAGGGTTTCTCTATGTAACCCTGACTGTCCTGGAACTCACTCTGTAGACCAGGCTGGTCTCAAACTCAGAAATTTGCCTGCCTCTGCCTCCCAAGTGCTGGGATTAAAGGCATACGCCATCACTGCCCGGCTAGTCAGTGTTTCTATTCCTGCACAAACATCATGACCAAGAAGCAAGTTGGGGAGGAAAGGGTTTATTCAGCTTACATTTCCACATTGCTGTTCATCACTAAAGGAAATCAGAACTAGAACTCAAGCAGGTCAGGAAGCAGGAGCTGATGCAGAGGCCATGGAGGGATGTTTCTTACTGGCTTGCTTCCCCTGGCTTGCTCAGCTTGCTCTCTTATAGAACCCAGGACTATCAGCCCAGGGATGGTACCACCCGCAAGGAGCCCTCCCCCGCTCCCCTGGTTTACTAATTGAGAAATGCCCCACAGCTGGATCTCATGGAGGCATTTTCTCACCTAAGCTCTTTTCTCTGTGATAACTCCAGCTTGTGTCAAGTTGACACACAAAACCAGCCAGTACACCTCCTGTACCCAAAGCCCTAGGTACAGTTCCTAGCACTAAATAAATCTGTGTTGTACACCGGTGGTCCCAACACTAAGAAGGTGAAACATAAAGATCAGAAGTTCAAGGTTATACTCAGTTGCAGGAATGAGACACTTTTGGGGGTGGGGCAGATGTTCACAAGTGAGATTCATTTTTAAAACTGTAGTGTGTGTGTGTGTGTTTGTGTGTGTGTGTGTGTGTGAGAGAGAGAGAGAGAGAGAGAGAGAGAGAGAGAGAGAGAGAGAGAGAGAGAGAGAGAGAAGAGAGAGAGTCTGTGGAGATCAGAGACCAACTTCTAGGTGTTGATTCTGCCCTTTTACCGTGGGGATTCTGGGGATTCTGGGATTAAACTTGGACCGTCAGGCTTGCCTGTAAGCACCTTTATCTGCTGAGCCACCTTACAGGGCTCTTTATCATTTTCTTTTCTCTGTCTTTTCTTTTATCTTAAGATAAGATCTCTTGTAGCCCAGAGCCTAGGCTGCTATTCAAGTTATGTATGGTAGTTTACACCTGAAATCTCAACACTTGGGAAGCTGAGGCAGGAAAATTGCCAAAAGATTGAGGCCAGTCTAGGCTACACAGTGAATTCCAGATGAGCTTAGGCTAGAGTGAGGACTTCTCTCAGGAAAAAAAAAAAAAGGAAGGAAGAAAGAAAGAAAGAGAAAAAGAAAGACAAAAACAAACAAACAAAACAAATCACAAAACCCTAAAAAGCAAATATACAAACAAACCCAAAAAACTAGACATGGTAACACACACCTTAATCCCAGTACTCTAGAGACAGAAGCAAGCAGATCTCTGTGAGTTCAAAACTAGCCTGCTCTACATGGCAAGTTGCAGGCCAGTCAGGACTATATAGTGTTTTAAAAAAGAAATCCAGAATCCTCTATAAAAGAGAAGACATACTGTGATAGTCTTAAATCATGCCTACAAACTCTCTTAGCGCTAAGAAATGGGCCAAGCCCTGCATCTTGAGCTTGTGACTAAGGGTAGAAGGGATACCTTATGACTTCTGAGGTTGGATGTCCAAAGGCCACAAAATCTGTTTCCTGGAACAGTCTCTGTTGGATCCCTGAGATGAGATGAGTATGAGAAGTCCATTCACCCTGATGTCATTATGATATGATGAGACCCAAGGCATTTACAAACGTCACACGGCAGCATTCCAATCTTGCCCTTGTCACTACAGCCTTGTCCTTTAAAAAACTCCCCAGCAATTTAAGTTCAGGTTTTCTCTTGTGACATCTTGGACACTGTGAAATGGAGACTGACTATGCCTGGTATATCTGTAGGAATTCCTATCATGTGGGATCTGTGAGGCCAGTAATATGGCCGCTGTATCCTGCCTGTGTTCTGCGGTAGTTCCTTACACAGAGACACACAGAACACAAGAAGGACATATCTAATAGTATCTTCAGGGGAAAAAATGATATAGTGGGGAAGTTATAATCAAAGATGATACTGAGAATTTTCTAAAGTTCTTGGTAATATATATACGACCAAGAGAAGCTCTGAGAATTGAACTCCAGTCTCGTGGAAAAGCAGCAAACACTTTAACTGCTAAGCCATCTCTCCAGACTCTACATTTTTAATTTTAAAGGAAAAAAATACGAAAGTATGTGCTGCAACAAGAAAAGTGAATTTAGAATGAAATTTTAGCATAAACAAATGGTGAGCGTAAAAAGTAATAAATTATGCTCATAAATTAGATTCATTGCTTGTGTAGTAGTTTTATGCTCCCACAAATATACAATCAACTTCTAGATAGAAATAATTATCTAATACATCAAGAAGCTAAAACATATCTTTTGGGGGTATGAGGAGAGCTGCATTTTTAAACTGTGAGGAAAAGAAAGAATTAGGTATCCTTATCAGAAATGTAATGGCAGCTTTTAAAACTATAGACAAAATGTAATCTTCTGGGCCAGTGAGATGCCTGGCTGAGCAAAGATGCTGTACTATGACCACCTGAGTTTGATCCCTGGGACCCACTTGGTGGAAGGAGAAAACAGATGTCCACAGGTTCTCCTCTGACTTCTACCTATGCACCCTGCTCACAATAACAAAAGTTCAAGAAAAAAAATCCACAAAGTCCAAATCAGCAGAGGTAAAGTCAAATGGAATTCTTTTAGTTATAAAACAAAACAAAAAGTATTATAAGTAAAAAAATCAAAAGTACATGAGAGAGTCAGGCATGGTGGTGCATATATAATAGATTCCAGCACTAGGGAGGCAGAAGCAGGTGAATCTCTGAAAGAAAATACATAAAGAATTCCAGGCCAGCCAGGGCTGTGTAATAAATCCCTGTCTCAAACAAAACAACCAAAAAACAAAGAATAAATTAACAAACCAAAACATATAATGGAGGCTAATGGAGGATCACCTCAGACTGATTATACGTCCGTGAATTTAACTTTGCAGTTATAAACGGAAAGTGTCAGGATTTAAATGAAATAATACCACAGTTATCTGCTGTTTATAAAAAGAGGTGACTATAAAAGGAATAAAGAAATCTGAAAATAAAGGGGAAAGTTCCAGAAAGGACATGCCGAAGGAAGTATCGGGAGGACAGCCTGTAGGTCCTTCTGCCCACAGGGCTCTAGAGAAACCAGGAATGCTAAGCATGCAGCATTGTCTTTCCAATGGGAAGATATAAAACCCTTACTTCTATCCAGAAAGCTGGGAATGAGAGGCACTTAATAACTGGTGATCTGTGTTATCTGATAGGCCAGGCCATATCAAGCCCCTACGACCAGGACCAAAGGTGGCTAGGAATCTAAGTTTCCCTGAGAAACAGGGCCTCCCCAAGATTCCTCAACCACCACCAAAGATACCTAATAGTCTAAATGACCCTTACATTATCTGTACACTCAAAGGGTCTCCCAAGTTCCTACAACCAGGACCAGAGGTGGCTGATAGCCCAAATGACCTCTACACTATCTGTGTGACTGAGACCAGATCGGCTCCTTCCTTAGGCCCTTAAGCTCTAACAGGGAACCTATCTCTAGAACACATCCTGGAAGAAATGAATGTACTCAAGTTTCAATGTAATTATGCTTCCTTGTGCCTTGGGGATTGTACTACACCAGGAAACCTTCTTTACAAATTATATCATGTTTAAGTTTGTTGGTAACAAACCACATGTTAACAGACTCCCTGAAGTCCTGATCCAGCTTGATGGAAGTCACTCTAAACTGAGTCATGGTGTCTATTCACCATGTATGCCTCAATTTCCAGGCTGCTGTGACCACTTGCAGCATCCCCCACTCAAAAGCAAGTTAAATATTAATATCAGACAAAACAGTATTAAGCAAAAGTATTAATAATAGATAAATCTCATAATGCAAAAAAATTTTTAAAACTTATAAAAGTTCTATCCTGCTTACTATATAATCATGATATAAGAAGCAACAGAACTACAAGAAAAAATAGCTCAACAATAATATTGGAAAGGTTTACTGTGTCTGCCCTAGGATTTTATTGTGGTGAATAGACACCATGATTGTGGGGAGCCTTTGTGGGGGCTGCTTGGCAGGAATCAGACATTGGCCAAGGACGAGGAAATGGGTTTCAGGCAGGAATCTGACATTAGGGCATGACTAGAAAGTAAGTTCAGGCAGAAATCTTAATCTTAGGATGGAACAAAAGAAGTAGGCTTCAGATAAGAATCTGATTTTGGGCTTGGACAAGGAAGTGGGCTCAGATATTTTAGTCATTCTGACAAGACCCTGGAAACAACTGTCATGGGAGTAATTGTTTTGCTTATTGCCTTGCTTGTTCCTTATTGTACTACTCACCCTTAATACTTGCATGTAATTAAAATGGTATGAAAGCGAACTGGGAAAAAATAAATCTGCCTTCAGTCTCAGAATTGACTGGGGTCACACTACAATGTTGTCTGTCTTTTTTCTTTTAATCCTCACTCCTGTGCTGGAGAATCTGTTGACTGACTGAGCTGCCTTGGTCACATGATCAAAGCAACTCTTATAAAGGAAATTTAATTCAGTCCATTATCATCATGGCAGGAAGCATGGCAGTGTGCAGGCAGACACGGTGCTGGAGGAGCCAAGAGTTCTACATCTTTATCTGAAGGCAGCTAGGAGGAGGCTCTGGATCGCACTGGCCAGACTTGAGCATGTATATATATCTATATAAGACCTCAAATCCCCACCTCCACAGTGACATTTCCTCTAATAAGGCTGTACTTCCTAACAGTGCCACTTTCCATGGGCCAAGCATATTCAAACCACCACAGTATCCCTATTAGAAATACAGATTAATTAACAGAAATTAAGTTGAGAGGTTGGAGGAAACTTTGTGCTAGCTTTCCTTGTGCACAATTTATAATCAGAAGTATATCTTTTACAATGGTTTTATTATGTTTGGGGTGTGTGTGTGTGTGTGTGTGTGTGTGTGTGTGTGTGTATGCTCATGGCACTGATCATGTATGGAGGTCAGAGGACAACTTGTAGTTGTAAGTTCTTTTCATTACATAGTTCCCAGAGATCAAACTCAGGTCATTAGGCTTGGCTGTAGCTGCCTTTCCTGTCTTACCAGGCCAGCTCATTTTCTCATGACAGTTTTTCTCTCTTTCTACCTTCTCCGCCTACTTCCTACTTTAGTGATTCTTCCCTATACATTCCAGACTATGTTGTGTGACACTGTTCCTGGGGAGACATGAATAAATGACTACTCACCCAGACAGGAAACTCTCATCAATTCAAAGAAAAGATACTAGCAAAATCCAACATGGTGAGTCAATAAGTTTTATTGGGGTTACTTACAGGAGTAGAAATGACTCAAAGATATCTGTATCAGTAAAGCAAACCCAGAATGGGTGACAACTCACCAAAGCTGGAAATCTGCAAAGCACTATAGAGCTGTGTCCTTTCCAGATAGTTCAGTTGGTCTAAACCGCTTCTAAGCAGCTTGGGTGATTTCTTCTTTTCCCCAGGTAGCTTGGCTGCTCTGAGACTCTTCTAGAAACTCAGCTTTTGTCTTTTTCAGCAGTCCTTACTGCTTATATATACTTGGGGATGGAGGAGCGTAATGAATCTAAAAAGTTTCAGGGACTTTCTAAAGACTTTTGAGTTGTTTTATGATCTGAGCTTAAGGGGCTTTCTTGCAGAATGGAATGTTTCATCTCCCCTTAGAACAGCAGTTCTCAGCCTGTGTTTTGCAACCTTTCTGGGAGTCAAACAATTTCATAGGGTTGCATATCAGATAGTTATGATTCATAACAGTAGCAGAATTACAGTTATGAAGAAATAACAAACATCTTTAAGGTTAGGGATCATCACATGAGGAACTGTATTAAAAGGTCATTAGCAAAGTTAAGAGCCCTTATCTTAGAACATCCTGTTGTTTTGCCCTTCTTTTAATATAATGTCTTAAAATATTCTGTTGTTTCATCACGTCTTTAACACTTGTGTCTTAACAAGCTTTCTCTCAACATGGAAGGATGTAATTTCAGAGGACACTGCTACATAATAGACCCTTACCCTAGCCCTGAAGTCAGTGTGTCTCAGAGAAATGGGAGGTATGGTGAATATTAAACTGAAAGCCAATTGACCTGAGTTTTGTGTGTATGTAGCACTCTGATTTCTTCCACTCCCTGAGCTGTGTTTGTTTGCTTGATTGTTTGTTTATTCTGTGTGTCTGTATGCACATATGCATGTGAAGACCAACAGTTGACATTGTTCTCCCTCCATCTTAGTTTTTGAGTTAGGGTCTCTTGCTAACCTTGTAGCTCACTGAGTTGGCTAGAAACCCCAGGAATCTTCACATCTCAGCATCCCCAGCTAAGGGGTTCAGGCTCACACTGCAGCAACAGGCTTTTATGTAGGTTCTGGGGATATGAACTAAGAGCCCATTTTATTTTTTAAACTCCAGTCCAGGGTAGAATTTACACCTTTTCCTAAGTCCCAACTTTATACCTCTGAGTACTATATACTCTGAACTTCTGCTTGACTCCAAACCCAGAAGACTATCAGAACCATCACTGTAGCCCACTAATCCCAGTATGTTAATTTTTAATTTTTTTAGACAGGGCCTCATATAGATCAATCTGCATGGAACTCACTGTGTAGCCAAGGATGACATTGAGCTCTTGGTCCTGTGGTCTCTGCCTCCCCAAAGCTGAACTTACACGTGTACACTGACCATTATATCAGACAACCTGTAATTTCTGAACTTAGAAATGGAATATCACATTAATGAATACAGTGTTATTTTTTGACTTTTCTTTTTTCTCATTCGTTTGTTTGTCTGTTTTTTAAGACAGTGTTTCTATGTGCACCCCTGGCTGTCCTGGAACTCAACTTACTCCATAGACCAGGCTGGCCTTGAACTCACAGAGATCCCCCTGCCCCTACCTCCCAAGGGCTGTGATTAAAACATGCATCACTACTGCCTAGCATCTTGACTTATTTCAATACTGAAAATTTTAGAAACTGAGTGTATGGTTCAGTCCTGTAAAACCAGAATCTGGGAGGCTGAGGCAGAAGGATTGCTGTCAGTTCAAGGCAAGTCTGGGCTACAAACTCAGAACTTGTCCAGGAAGGAAAGAAGAAAGAAAGGGAGAATGGGAAGAAGGGATAAACTGTGAAGAGGATGTAGAAATTCCAAGTCTAAGCTCATAGCAATAGCAGTTTACTATTTTCCCTTGGCTCTGTGGATTTGGGAATGTCTAGCTTTACTTGACATCAGGTTTCTTCTATTCTCAAATGACAAAAACCCATCATGAATCTTTGTAAATTTCCCCAGGACGTCTGACTTGAGGTGGGAGGCAAAATATAAAACCTTTCTCCCTCCCTGACTTTCTTGATTATACCACCATAGGAATTATTCCCCCCACACCTCTCTCTCTCTCTCTCTCTCTCTCTCTCTCTCTCTCTCTCTCTCTCTCTCTGTGTGTGTGTGTGTGTGTGTGTGTATTCTGATGCTAAAAGAGTTGCTTTTAAGTTATCATTCTTGGTCGTAAATGTCTTTAGTCCATAAAGTTTTATAATCTTAAAATGTAAAAATCATTCACAAAGTATGCAGTTCAGTAGAATAAAAGTACAATCTCATCTCATTGTTGTCCCACTAACTGCATCTGCATTCTGGTACCCTTCTCCTCCCTCAATTTCCTCAGATGCTTCATCCCTGTCTATCAGTCTCACCTATCTCTATTTGTTTATGCTGGTTGTTTCCTTTGCCTTTTAATTTGACAATGCCCTTCTTATCTCTCACTCATTAAATGGGCAAACTCCAGGAAAGTCATCCAAATAATCTTCAATTATCACCTTACATGCTGATGACCAACAAACCATTGATTCCAAATCAGACTCTTCTTAAATTCACTACATTCATAAACTCTCTTAATCCAGACAAGTGCAATTCCGTGTGATCAAGACATATAGCTCAGTAGGTAAAGGCTTTTACTGTATAAGCCTGACACCTGTGTTCCATCCCAGAATTGACATAAAGGCTAAAGGAGAGAACTGACTCCACAAAGTAATCCTCTGACCTCCACACATCCCCCACTGAGCAACACACACACACACACACACACACACACACACACACTAATGTATATATATTAAAGTTTTAAATGCAGTTACACACATCCAGTGTGAATTAATTCATCTTCTCTACATCCTACATGCCCCAAATCTTCCTTCCCTTCTGCTTTCTACTTTCATCCAGTTTCCCAAGCAGAAGCCTGGAAATTTTCTTGATTCCTTCCCAATCAACAAGTTATTGGTTATTATATTTCACCTAACAAATGAAATGTTTGGAACCATAAATTTAGTAAGTGCTGTTATGCTAAACTAAAATGGTCCTGAGAGTGACTCCATACAGGAGTCTTTAATGTCAATCTTAGCCTATAAGCTAACCAAAAGCCATGCTTAGGTGTATATATTTGTAACAAATAGCTAAGTCTCAGCCAGTCACAATATACAAATGTAGTGGCCCACTGTTCTAAGCATGCTCAACTAAGGCTCTGTACCTCACTTCCATATTCTATCCACAAATACTGATACTTTGTAGCTCCAGTGTGGCCTGTCTTTGGCTATTTTGTGCTTCCTTTTTCTTCCATCTTCTCCACCCTTTTCCCACCCTCTCGACTTCCTAACATTAGATAGGAGAGAAACAAGAATAGAGGAGAAAGAGGGTGGCATTATTGTTAGACTACTTCCTGCTGCTTAGGAGCATGGAATTCCTAGGGGCAAGTTTGATCTTCCTTGTCAGGATATCTAATTTCTTCCTGTTTCTTTGTTGTGAATGAGTACTTAACAAACTGGAACCAACAGCAACCAACAAACAACCAATAACCCACCCCAGCTCTCAGGGCCCAAGTCCACAGAATTCCAAACAGCACATAAAAGCAGAAGCTATCTCCACTGGCAAAATCATGCCCCTCCTAGAGCATGAAGCAAATCATAGTCAGCTGCTGTGGGCAATCTGAAGCAGTCCTATATCCCACACCTGGGAGTAAAATGAAAACCTATTTCTATATTTCTGTGGGATTTTTGTTTGGTTGGTTGGTTTTGGTTTTTTGAGACAAGGTTTCTCTGTGTAGCCTTGGCTGTCCTGGAACCCACTCCAGCCTGGCCTCAAACTCAGAGATCTGCCAAAATTCCAAAATTATCACTACACTCCAAAATTCTTAAAAACTGTTCTGGCTTAGAGGCTGCCTGATTCTAGAACCATGAATAAAAACCACTTAAGATCTTTAACTTTGTTATAATTTATAGCAGATTGAGCACTGCATGCCAGATCTGGAATCCCAGCATTCCCCAGGAGGAAGCAGGACTGCTATGAATTTGAGGCTAGCCCAGGCTATTTGGCTTGGCAGAATATTGGTCTTTTAAATGGTAACATCAGCAGCAGTGGGAGGCGGGGCAGGGAACACAGCTTCACATGGACACCTGTAGCAGCCTGAGGAGTTCTGTCCAGAGACCTCTACTAAGGTGAAATCAGCTGTTGACTTTTCAGTGAAAAAGAATTTCAGGATGAGTCATATGAAGCAAGAGTGTGTGTGTACACATCTAATAATCACTTGGTGATTATCAGATGAAAACTTAATGTAGATTTAATCAGAGGGATTAATGAAAAGAGAGTCACTGAGAGAAAACCTCTGATGAAAAGTAGGCTCTACATGATAGGCAGGGAAACATGAGGGCCTGAGTTTGAATTTCCAGCACTGTGTAAAAGGCAAAGCATGGAGCTGGGCATGGTGGAGCATGCCTTTAATACCAGCACTTGGCAGCAGAAACAGGTGGATCTCTAAATTTAAGGCCAGCCTGGTCTACAAAGTGAATTCCAGGACAGCCAGGGCTACAAAGAGAAACCCTATCTTTAAAAAAAAAAATGCAGAGTGTGGACTATGGAGGGAACAGACAGGCAGCTCTTTGGGGCTTGTCAGTTCCAGGTTCAGAGAGACCCTGTCTCAAGGAAGTAAGTGAGAAACTGGTAGAGCATGGGCGTTTATGTAAACACACAAGCACACACACATGCACACAGACACATACACCACACACACTTTAACCACACACAATCCATAAGAACAGGTAGGCTAACAAAGGGGAGGGGTACTTCACATACCTGTCTCTCCTCTCTTCCTTTAGACTGATTTCCCTTTTCTCCTGTGTATTCCTTTCTTCACAGTTCAATTCTCCTGTCTCTTCTTTTCTTTTCTCTCTTTTTCTCTTCTTCTTCTTCTTCTTCTTCTTCTTCTTCTTCTTCTTCTTCTTCTTCTTCTTCTTCTTCTTGGCTTTTCAAGGTAGGGCTTCTCTGTGGGTGACCCTGGTTGTCCTGGAACTTGCTCTGTAGACCAGGGGAGCCTTGAACTCAGAGGCCTCTTGAGTATTGGGATTAAAGGCTTTCCAAGTTCTGCTATTATTTCATTTCTGAATAATGAAAAGTAGACAGCAAGCAAACACTGAGGTCCCTGACTAGTCACGTTCCAGAGAAACCAGGAAGTTCCTGTGATTAGGCGAGGCCAGTCAGTATGCCTTACAGTTAAGGGAGGAGAAGAGAGTTACAAAGGTAAGAGAAGGCAGAAAGGTTAAAGAAAGGCAATGATTGTCATGTAAATCTACTCAGGGCTTACCATCTTTTGGTCATTCACAGTGTATCAGAAAATGATCAGTGTCAGACATGCATTAGAACCACAGGGTTGCCTGTAATAAAATCCTTGAATCACCACATTATAGACAACTATTGGTTTTAATCGGACTTCTTTCCAGTTCCTCCAGACTTTCTGTAACACAACGGATAGTGCAGACATTTAGAAAAAGAAAAATGAATAGAGCTGGGATATAGGTCAGGGGTAGACTATTGTCTAAAACGCATGAGGCTGTAGATTGGAGCCCCAGCTTCACAGTACAACAAACAAGGAAATTCTGAAAAACAAAGTAAGGCTGAAGCTAAGTGTGCTGCGCTATAGTTGTAACCCAACCTGAAGAAAGCAGATGTGGGAGTGATAGGTTTCAGAGAAACCAAGATAAGTCTTACTTAATATCTGTGGCTCCTCCCAGCAATTCTCACCCCGCCTTCTTCCCCAAAACTCTCCAATCCAGTGGCAGCCTTAGCTTCCCTTCTCCTAGCTTCAGATTCCTATAGAAGGCTGCCATTTTGCCTAGCCATTAGCTAGCCTGTCTGCCCCTGGATCTCTCTTGATCTGCTTGTTTCCCTCTCTGCTCTCTAGATTTCCTCCTCCTCCCCACCTCCTCCTCTCTCCTCTAGTGGTCCTGTTCAGTCTAGAGTCTTCCAGATGCCTCTGGTTGTATTCATCCTCACATCTACAGTAAACCTCCTCAGCCAGACCTAGGAGAAGTTATCTTTATTTTTCATTCAAGGAAGAATCCGAGTTTAAGGCCATGTCTCACTAAATCAACAAAAAAAGTAAAATAAGATAAAAGCAGATGTTTGTGCTAGTGAGAGACACCAAGAAGATATGGAGTAAAAGTCACCCAGAAACAGCATGTGGTAGAAATGACTGCTAACACGTCATTATGTCCTCACCAAAATCTATGTATGTCTATTTCACAGTAACACTTTCTATTTTTCAGTCTTCCAGGGATAACTTAGCATATAACACTTTGGTCTTGAAAACTGCTGGAAAGTTTAGTTGTATATTTTCCTCTTCCAAATGGGAAATAAAATTTGAAAGCAAAAATCCCAATGTTTCATTCTGACAGGGTTTGTAGAATATTATCTTGATTGCATATCTGTATTTCATCTTTAAGTGGAATGACTTCAAAGCATAGTATTCGCTCTTAAAATACTGCTGCCCCTTTACATAATTCCCTCCACTTTCAGCACTGAGAGCAAGATCCTAGCCAGTAGCATAGTAGCCAATACAAGGGAATCTTTAATATATATTTGAAGATTGCATGAAAGAATAAACAGACACTAGATGATTCTATCAGCACACTTCTTTTTTTCAATATGTTTTATACTTATTTTTTTTCTTTTTTTTTTTAGTTGAATATATTTTTCATTTACATTTCAAATGTTATTCCCCTTCCCGGTCCCCCCTCCCTGAAAACCCCCATCAGCACACTTCTTAACAGTAGGATATGCACAGATTGGGGTTGCCAGAGGTAAATGAGGCTTAGGTAGATTTAACTGTTCTAAAGTGTTGTTTTGGAGACAGAGTTTCATAGATCACATGCCAGACTTAGAGATTTGTCTTGGAAGAGCAGAGCATTCCTGTCCAGGAACTGATCTTTCAGACAGTCTCTTCACATCCTAAACTCTTACATCCCCTTGATGTCCCTGAACTGGTGGGCCCATAAATGTTTACCTGAACTTAACCCTGCCTCCTTTCTACAGCTAATATACACTGCTGTGGACAGTGGGAAATGTTGCATTCCAATACGTGCCTTGCCTTATAGACTTGGTCCAACCACAGGACCAAGCACTAAAGAATGAAAACCATGTGTGTCTTGTTGAACACAGGATAGAGCGACTTGGAGGACTAAGACAGAAGCACCTCAACCAAAGGTTCAGCGAGCACAGGGGAGGGAATGAGCAGGGCAGTGTAAGAACCAGGATGGACAGGCCAGCCAGGCCAGCTGGGTTAGCTCCTGAAAGACTTCCTGTTCTCTTTAGCTTCCAGACAGGTCTTCATCTCTTCTCCAAACACGAAACAGCTAATGGGCTGAGACATTCCCCATCTGCAGATGAGGGCTGTTTTCTTTCTTAGCAGTTCATCCTTGGCTACGAGCCATGACTTGAGTTGGGGGGCAATGAACTCTTTTGCCTCCTCCTTGAATGCAGTTCTGGATTACTTCCTGTTTGTCCTTTAAAAACAGGTTTAACCCATATTGACGTTAGTAGTATGTAAGTTCCTTTTCATTCTGTGTACATAAGAGCAGCAGCAGGTGCTGAGCTGCTTCTATCAAGTACCAGCAATGCTCAGATATTACCTGGCTTAGTTACTGTGATTGAACAGTTTGCCTCCAGAAACAATTTAAATATCTCATTTGCTTTGAAAGCCAAAGTGACTTTTCAAGAATCTTATATCAATTTACTTAGTTCCATCCCATTATAGGAGAAAAAAAAAACCCAATACTGCTAGAATGCTAACATTTTGCTGATGAAAAATAGGAAATCTTGAACTTTTCATCCTATGCCCTGATACAAGTTTCTTTCTGATTAAATCCATTATTAAAATATTATTACTGTGTGTGTGGATATATAGTGTGTGTGGGTGGATAGAAAGTCAGAGAACAACTTTGCG
Source organism: Tokudaia tokunoshimensis (assembly GCA_036184795.1). Taxonomy (NCBI): domain Eukaryota; kingdom Metazoa; phylum Chordata; class Mammalia; order Rodentia; family Muridae; genus Tokudaia; species Tokudaia tokunoshimensis. The sequence goes on from BTHU01000013.1 coordinate 41,847,794, forward strand.
GAATCAGTTCTCTCTACTTTTATGTAGGCTCGAAAGACTAAAAGCTCATGTGGCAGGTGCTTTTATCCACTGAGCTATTTTGTGGGCCCTTTATTATGATTTATTATGCACTTTGCATTCCAGGCTGGTTTGGACTGTATGGTGGTCCTCCTACTCCAGTCTCCAGTACTGAGACCACTAAGGACAGCCAACTGTCCAGGTTCTTCACATTGTAAAGCTCGATTGTCTGTACTATTTTCTCATCTTCCTTCTGCCATGTGATGATTGGCTTGAGACAGTTCCAAATTTTAAAAAAAGCTAAATTTAAAACTCGAATGTTTAATGCCTTTTCTATACAGAAGGATGAGATTTTGCTGTGAAATAAACCTGAATTTTATGTGAGTTCTCTTTACTCACTGCCTAAATAAATTTTATTTAATTAAAAATTTCATTTTGTTAAGTATAAGAGCAGGTTTCAATTACCCAGTTGAGCTGAGGGTTCAGTAGAATTCTTTTCTAATTGCTTAGCGATTTCCTTTAGAGAGCATTACTCAATGAAGTGATGAGGACCACTTGAGCATGTCCTTAAAAGTCATGGTCCAAATTTCCATTACATCTTTTAAGTTAGCTGATTTAAGAAGCACTTATTGAACATGGGTATATCAGCCACTTTGCAAGAGGAAGGACTACAGTCAACACAAGAGGAACAATATCTAATACTACGGAGTTTACAGTCCAAGGTAACAAACCCGAACACAGATGTGCCAAGACAACTGTCATGAAGAAGGGCAGAGCAGAGCACTGTGGGACACATGAAAAATAGTGTCGCTGCTTCCTTGATGCCGATGTGGATGGCAGGCAGTGGTTCCTTTAGGAGAGTTCAGCTTACAGCCTGATGCCTGAGGAAAGAAATCTAGAAAGAAAAGATAGCTGTATAGAGGAAACAATTGGTGTCAAAGGCTCTGAGATGAAAAGATCTATTCAAGGATAGAGGAGGTCAAGGTAATGATATCCAAACTGCTCAGGATCAGATTGTCCTGGGGTTCTCCAGCAGGTAGCTGAGGTCCTTCCTTGGTGCTGACAAGGAACTGAAGGCCACAAAAGACAGCAGAGCCCACCACAGAGCAGAGAAGAGCACCAACTTCATACATGTGATCTGGGAGAAGCCTGAGGCTGAAATCTATTAACCAGATGCTGGCTTGGCCATGTTATAAAGCCCCTGGGCTCCATAGTATAGAGCTTCCCTTTCCACTATTGGTTCTGTCCAGAAACTCACCCCATGCCTTCTTCTTTCTCCTCACAGAGTTTTCTGGAACAAGAAGCAGCTATGTCAGAAAGCTTGCTTTTGGGTTTCCTTGTTTACCTAGGTCTCTCTGACTCTAAGAATGGGTAGGTAGGGGAGTTAGGGGAAAGAGCAAGAATAGAACTATCTAATGACTGGCAACTTTGCTGTAAGAGTAGGGAGAAGACAGCTAAGAAATGTTAAACCATGCAAGCAAAGCTTCTTAGGAAGACAATGTGTTTTGGAATCGACTAATGTCTTACTCCAACAATACTAAGAATATTTTTTTTACAAGTATGGGGCAAACTATCCAAGTTTCTGATGTCAGGAAGTTTTTTGAGCCAGACTGTGAGGGATTAAGCCAAGTAGGAGAGTGCTTGGGTTCATAGCCTTGGTTATGTTTCAAAGTGATGTTTATCACGTTTTAGCAAGAATAGCAAACGGGAATGCTAATGTAACGATGGCAGGAAATGGAGAAAAACGTGTATTTGCATCTACACATGTTTTCTCATGATTTTGAAGAACAGATTTGTGACGATGAATATCAGTATCATAGTTTTTGTGCTGGAAATGGTATGTACCTCATGCAAATAAGATAATCGAAAATATCGATTATGTTCTCATAGTTAGATAACATAGGAAAAAAATGGCCATTTGGTAGTAACCCAGACATAATTGTATTCTTTTCAAGTTTGGGACCAGACGATGCCTTTGGTAGTCTTGTGCTTGGTATACTAAAATGTTGTGTGAACACCAAGTCCCTCTATCAATAGGGTGAGAGAGAGAGAGGCTAACTGCCTTCCAAGTGCAAGAACTAGAGACATGAGATACCATGCCTGGCTCGGTTTCCATACTTTAAATTAGCAGATTTTCTGGTATTACAGTTTCTGAGAGGTGTTTGCTTATTGTTAGCTGTGAAAATTTCTTTATAGTAACAATTTTGGAATTTTGGTTTCTTTAAAAAACATATTTCTTTTAAAAACAAATATTTTGAGAATATTTTTGTTTTGATCCCAGATTAGGGACATGGGGCTTCTTCAGACTGTCTACAGCAGCTATGATTTGCCTCGTGCTCTAGCAGGGATGTGACCTTACCAGCTGCAGATAGTTTCTGATATTGTGTGACATTTTTAATTCTGAGGGCATTTCAGAGGGTATATAAATGCTAGGGCCCCCAGCGACAGGCTGGGTTGTTGGTTGTGTTTTTTTTTAAGTAGAAATTAGGCATCCTGATGGCAAAGACCAAACTTGCTACACATCCTCCCTCTCCAACTTTATTCAGGGATATCTTTCCTTTCTCTTTATAATTTTTTTCTCTCTTATCTAGTGTTAGGGGTTGAAAGGGTGGAATAAAGAAGAACCCACAAAGTAGCAAAGATCAAGTATAATTCTTGGAGACTAAAGTTTTCTGTAGCAAACAATAGAGAATGGTGAACATATGTGTGTGGGTGCTTGTGTGTACACGTGTCTATGCGCATGTGTGGAAGACAGAGTTGGATGTTGAATGTTTTGCTGCCTGCTCTGCTTCTTAAAATTTATCATCATCATCATCATCATCATCACCACCATCACCACCACCATCTTCCTCCTCCCTGTTCAGCAAGTGCTTTATCCACTGAGCCATTTCCACAGGCCCCAAACTCAAAGGTTTTTAACCTAGACTTTGGACTATAAAGCTTCACAACTATTTTTCAGGCTAAATGACTATTAGAAATGAATGAATAGATAAATACTTGGTAAGTTCTTTGAGGAAGGATGCTGACTGCTGATCTAGTGAGGCCTGAGTTTGGATGTCAACATGTATCTGACTATTTGAAGAGCATAAATCACTCATTTGACTGAATCAGCTCTATGGTTTGAAGTGTGGCCCTCAGCAACACCAATGAGCTTCATGTGTACTGTGCAATTGATAAATTCATCTCATCAAAACAGAAACACATACATTAATATCCAATTGCACACACATGTTGTGGAAGCACTCAGAGTATTTAGGCTAAATATTAGAATGAATTAGTGCTTGTTAAAGTCTTGTGCAATGGGTGAGAAGTCTATTCTTATAAACAGGGAGGAGGTTTGCTACGTATTAATTGTCAGGTCATGGAAGCTCTGTTTTCATTCCTACGAAATAGGAATGTAAAGAGTAGCACCTTGAGTTGGGTGGTAGTGGCACATGCCTTAATCCCAGTCCTTGGTAGGTAGAGGCAGGTAGAACTCTGTGAGTTCAAGGTCAGCCTGGTCTACAGAGACAGTTCCAGGACAGTCGGGGCTACATGGAGAAACCCTGTCTCAACAAGCCAAAGTAGCATTTTCAATTCATTTTTATGTAAGGGCAGGCCACCTAGATTTTGACCATGCTCCAGTGAATATATAGACAACACAAATTGGACTTGTTTGATTGTATTTTCTATTTTTAATTCTTATTTTTCTTTTCCTTTAACATTTTGGTAGGGGGGGAGGTCTCAAGGGTGGTGAGGCAGACACAGAAGGACAGGGAAGTAAGTGTGATCAGGGAGTATAATGTGACATTCCCAGAGAATCAATAAAAGTGTTATGTTAAAACAAACAAACAAACAGGTTAGAAGGCCAGTGGTGATGCACGTTTTAATGCCAGCAGTTGGGAAAGCAGAGGCAAGCGGATCTCTGTGAGTTTGAGACCAGCCTGGTCTACAGAGCAAGTACCAGGACAGCAAGGGCTACACAGAGAAATCTTGTCTTAAAAAAGTAGCTTCTTAACAAGTTGTTAGTATTTGGTGGAAAAGTGACTTTTTCATGTTCTTGGGTAAATGGTTATATTTGGCCGTTTGGTAGTAATAAAGATTTTTGATGTTTGAAATAGCTAAAGAAGAACTCAATGTTTTGGTAGCCACGGCCTTATCGGTAATCAGAAGCATGTATAACAAAAATCAATACTCTAGCACTGAATAACATTAGATTTGACAGTGTACTCAGCTCTGATAGTATTACAGAAAAAAACTAGGGTACTATTTTTTTAAATTACTTTACAAATAATTCTTATGTTGCAGTGTCTCTAAGTTACTCTAAGTTTTATCTTGATATATAAGAACCAAACAGAAAGAAAATTAACATTTCTTAAGAGCCAGCATTATGTATCAGACTCTGAGAAGATCACGTGTATCATCGTTAACACTCACAGCAGGTCTGTAATAGGTAATGTCTTTAGCAAAAGGAAGTTCAGATACTGAGACGGCAGAGCCAGGAGCCACACTCGGGTCTGTTCGCTTGTGAATGTTTCAAGAGATCACTTAGCCCAGAGACACAGTGAACAACTGTAAAATCAGGTCGGGATAAGAAAATGAGGCAGCTGTGACTTTTCATTCAGTTTAGATGTGATTTATATCTATAAGTGGCAGGGTAAAGCTGCAGAATTGTATTCTGTAACCCCACTGGTTTTTGATTCTTTGAGACTGACGATCAAGGCTCTGGGTTAGAACACTGAGAAGAGAGAAGGTGTGCACTGTTGCCATGTTTGTTTCTGTTGTTGTCCATTTGTGTCATTTTACACAGCGTCTCCCTTACATAGTCCCACCTCCTTCCCTTTAATCCCAGCACTTGGGAGGCAGAGGCAGGTGGATTTCTGAGTTCGAGGCCAGCCTGGTCTACAGAGTGAGTTCCAGGACAGCCAGGGCTACACAGAGAAACCCTGTCTCGAAAAACCAAAAAAAAAAAAAAAAAAAAAGAGAGAGAGAGAGAGAGAGAAAATGCTTCTATAAGACCCAGCTGTGTGCATTTTCTAATTAGTGTTTGTTGGAGAAACATTGTGGGTGGTGCCATCCCTGTGCTGGTGGTCCTTGGTTCTATCAAAAAGCAGGTCGAGGAAGCTAGTAGGCAGAACCCCCTGTCCCCCATGGCCTCATATCAGCTCCTGCCTCCAGGTACCAGCCCTGCTTGAGTTTCTGTCATGACTTCCTTCAGTGACAGACTACAATGTGGAAGGGACAACCAAACTTGCTTTTGGTCATGGTGTTTTATCCCAGCAATAGAAATAGGTAGTCTCCTAACTATGACAACCAGGCTGCCTTAGACTTGTAATGAAACTCCTTCCAATTCTATTAATCTTTGAAAATAATGTAAAAGATAGAATCCATGTTTTATACTCTGTAAGGCATAAATATTACCACCATCCTATCTACTTATTAGGCATATTGTAAAATGGTACTGAAGAATTTTATAAAATTCTTAGGAAAGCTTATATAAATGTGAAGTTTATTTCTGACCTCATCTGTGCTTCTGATTCGTTCTTATCTCAATTACCAAATCCATCTCTTTGCATTCTTGTCACTTCTTGTACTGCAACCAGAAGGTGAGTTATTCTAAGACAAGTATCATCTCTCTTTCACTATGGTATCCATAGTAACCTGGACAGTTCCTGCAATATAATAATTCTCAGTAAATGTTTGGTGAATAGATCAGCCAGCGGTAATAAAGGATTTATCTTATCTCATTTTCTGTTTCCAAAATTAATAGATATGAACATTTTCAAAGAATTAGTATCAGAAGTATATGACATGCTTATTATTTATTGGAGACATATGCCCTGAACATAAAAAGGTTGCTATGATCATTATTTTATTTAGTATGAAATTACATTTTGGTAAAAATCTAACAGATGCATTTCAGGAAAAACCCCATAGAATATTTAGCATACTGCTTGAAATATAGATAGAGCAATAAGACAAGAGAAAGATAAAAAGAGTTATATGTAAACAAAAAAGAAAAATCAAAGTATCTCTACTTGCAGATGGCATAATACTGTATTTTAAAGATTCTACCAGAAAACTGTTAGACCCTCTATCCACTTTCATCAAAACATTAGGGTACAAAATCTACACACAAACATCTGTAGCCTTTTAAACATAGCAATAATGAACTTGCTTATAAAAAATCAGGAACAATTCCATTCACAATAATTTTAAAAATGCCTTGGAATAAAGTCAACCAAGGAAATGCAGGACCTCTGCAATGAAAACTTTGAGATGCGGCAGCAGGCCCTCCCCTGCTTGCGAACTGACACAAGAGAGTCAAAAGGGACATCCTGCAGGTCAATCTCCACACCAGTGCAATCCAAATAGAATTCCAATGACTACTTTCACAAAACAGCAGCAACAACAAACTTAAAAGTACATATGGATGTACAGAGATCACAGTCTAATCAGTCCTAGGCAGAAAGGATAATGCTAGAGGTATCACAGTACTTGATCTTCAAATTATACTAAAGAGCTACAGAGCAAAATGTACGTGCTACTGGCAGAGAAAACCACGAGAATGGAATTGGGGATTCACAAGCAAATCTATACAGCAACAAAACTATCAAAACTATGCATCAGGAGAAAGGTGCTGGATACCATTCATAGGAAAATGAAACTTGATACATATTTCTTTACTGTGCACAAAAGCAAACATAAAATGGACCAACAGCATTAGAGGACCTGAAACTCTAAATAACTAGAATAAAACAGGAAAAACACCTCGAGGTATAGGCATGGGCAAGGGATTTCTGAAAAGGACTCTATTAACACAGAGTCTAACCCCCATGGATTGACAAATGAGACTTCATAAAACTAAAAATGTTTCTACCTCAAAGAAAACAGCTACTTGACTGAAGATAGAGACTGTAGATGGGGGGGGGGGCTTTGCTAACTGCAGATCAAATGGGATCAATAGCTAGAACAGTGGCTCTCAACCTTCCTAATGCTGTTATGAATCATAATGTAAATACCTGATATGCAGGATATCTGATATGTGACCCCTGTGAAAGGGTCATGACCCATAGGTTGAGAACTGATCTAGAAAATTCAAAGAACTGCAAAAGGTAAATACCAAAAGACAAATCATCAGTAAATGGACTAATGAACAGAATAGATGGTTCTCAAAATATCAAACATAAATAAAATGAGGGAGCATACAGTATCTTCAGCCATCAGGGAAATGCAAATAAAAACTTCCTTGAGATTCTTTCTAACCATTCAGAAAGGCTGTTATTAAGAAAACCAACCACAGCTGGGTGGTGGGGGTGCATGCTTTTAATTCCAGCACCTGGGAAGCAGATACAGGCAATCTTTGTGAATTCTTGGCCAGGTTGGTCATAAAGAGACCAGGCCAGCCATTCCTATATTACATTTCTTTTTTTTTTTTAAGATTTATTTATTTATTATATGTAAGTACACTGTAGCTGTGTTCAGACACCAGAAGAGGGCGTCAGATCTCTTTACAGATGGTTGTGAGTCACCATGTGGGTGCTGGGATTTGAACTCATGACCTTGGAAGAGCAGTCGGTGATCTTACCCACTGAGCCATCTCTCCAGCCCCAGGCCAGCCATTCCTACACTGAGAAAACCAGTCTGTTAAAAACAAAACCAAACAAAACAAAACCCCTAAAACAACCAAACAAAAAGAAAAGAAAGAAAAAGAAAGAACAAGAGAGAGAGAGAGAGAGAGAGAGAGAGAGAGAGAGAGAGAGAGAGAGAAAACAAAAACCAATCACAACAGATGCTTGTGAGAATGTGGAGGGAGAGTAAAGGAATTCTTATATATTGTAGGTGGTAATGTAAGCTGGTCTGGCTTCTCTGGACGTCAGTGTAGAAGTCCCTCAAGGAACTAAAAATAAAATTACCATAAAAGTTAGCTCCTTAAAGATTCTAAGTCAACATACGAGAGATCCTGGCACATCCATATTTATTGTTGCACTATTTCTTACAGCTAAGAAATAGAACCAGTATATGTGGTCATCAACAGATAAGAAAATGTATATATACATAATGTTTTTTCATTCACAAACCCCCTCAAAACCAGGTTTTTGTTTTTACTTTTGAAAAAGCAAGGACCTGAAGATCAAAGATTAAGAAAAAAAAAGCCATACTGAAAAAGAAAAATACAACATTTTCTCTCATACACAGCATTTAGATTTAAAATGTGCATGTGTCATGAAAGTTCAAACAGGACCGTGAAAAGGGAAGAGAAGGTCTCAAGGGAGGGAAGCGGTGGAGAATCTAAAGGAATTCACAGGGCGATGAAAGCAGAATGGAGGACTAAGAGGGGGTGGAAAGTAGTATGGAGGAAATCAGTGGGGAGAGTGATAAAAAAAAAAAAAAAACGTGTGTGTGTGTGTGTGTGTGTGTGAGCCATGATGGAACCCATCACTCTGAATGCTAACTTTAAAAAAAAACTAAACTAGAATATTTTAGTATATGTAATAGTAACTTCCATTCTTTGACTTTGAGTTGAAGTAGAAAGCTACACACCAGAGATGTGAACAGTTTCTCACTAGGTGGCTCTCTTTCCCGTGAGTGGGCGGCGCGTTGGCTCTGGTGGAAGATAGGAGCCATTGTACTGCTGCAATTGCCGTGCACGTCATAGCGCATCACACTGGCGCTAGCTCGCAGCATGAGGGGGCATAGTTCACGTTCTATTTCGTTAATGACAAGCAGTCCTTGAGACTTATTTCCAAGTGGGCTGTACTTTCGTTTCCTGAGAACCGAAACATGTTCCAAATAAACATTGTTCTAGGTTAATAGGCGTTGGATTCAGAGAAAGACCTGGAAAGCGATTCTTTAGGCAGCATGGAAAAACAGAAGACATCAGGTACCCAAACCAAAACCAAGATCCCATTGAAATGCTGATTTTAACTATACGGGCGAGGACCGCATTCTTGGATCTTATTCTAAAACATTTTAGGATAGCTGCTTATATACTTTTTCAATATCAATTGAAAATAAAATCTGTAAAATGTCAATAATTACTTTACTCCATCAGAATGACTTATTCTACATGACTCCACATCATCAGGATCCATCATTTCTATTTTAATCCTAAACTCGACACAAAATACTAAAAATATTCGTTCTCAAAATGGAAAATTATTTTCTTAGACTACCTCATGCCGATAAATCTAGATACTTCTTTAATTTAAAAAAAAAGGAACGGCAAGTTCTAAAACACCGCAGATGTTTTTGAGGGGGGGGTCTTTGGAGATCAACCTTCGGTGACGGAGCGTCATTTCTCACTGCAGGTACCTCTGGAAAGAATGTCATCAGCCTTTCTGATCGCTCTCAATTCTAAATGCCTAAGAACTGCGTGTTAGCCTCCTAGGCTGGGTTCGGTTCTCATTGAGTCGCCTCTGGGAGGTCTCGCAGGTGGTATCGAGTAGGAATTAGGCAAGGGTCGACCCACTAGGAAAAGTCGAACATTCTCGACTGCCGGAGCCGCATCTCGGTTGTCGTGTGTCAGTCTCTTCCTTTAGGGACCCGGTCCTGGCGAGATCCCGCTGCCCAGCCTCAAACAGTTGTGAGGAAACCCCTTCCCTTTCCTCTGACTTTGCAGTATCGCCCTCGCTGTCTTGCTTCAACCCACCACCCGCCAGCCTTGATAACCTGTATTCTGTTCTCGCGCCGGGCCCTCTCCCCACCCGGCTCTCAGAGGAAACTATGGAGGTGGTTTCCACCATTGGAAGGCTGGAAATGCCCAGAATGAATGCCTCGGGGTCTCCCCCAATTTTTGCTGGGAGATTAAGGGAGGAAGAAATGGACTTTCCTGCTCGGATAACAATCTCGACTCCTGGCTTTTAAAAAGGCAGGGAATCCAAGCGGGGAATCCTGGGCGGTTTCCCGGGAACCCGTTTCTCCACGGGAGGGTCACCCTGTCTACACACAGCAGTTACTATGACAATACAACCACAGCCTCCAGTTTCCATGGCAGCGGCCTGCCCAATCTGATTGGTTTTCCTTTCTATTTCTCCCTGGGCTCCGCCCTATCCCCCTCCAACCCTCTTCCTGGGTGCCTGGGGAGGGGCGGCTGAGACGAGGGAGGCCTTTGCGTCACTCTCCGGCGCGCGAGGGAAAGACAAGAGTCGAGGAATTGGCGGGCGGAACTGTAGGAGGAAGGGGTGCGTTTCCGGTGGGGAAAAGTGGAGGAGTGGAAAAAGGAAGCGAGAAGTGGGTGGGTGGAAGGGCGGAAGACTTTGAGTGTAACTCCCGGCTGATCTGGGCTCGATGTTCGCGGTGAGCTTGGGGTCGCCCCCTCGCACGAGAGGAGAAGGACGGATCATCAGGAAGCCGCCAGGCGTTATCAGCAGATCTCTCAGCCGGTGCGCAGGCGCCGCACACCTTGCCGATCCCAAAAGGGAGAGATATAGAGAAGCGGAAATCACCCAGAGGGACCGGCACTGCTAAAGTCTCGCGAGAGCGAACCCGACTTCCTTCCTCTGGTTCTCCCGCCTCTTCCCCCGCCTCCTTCCCTTCTCCCTCCTCTTCCCCCGCCTCCCGAGCCGGAGCGTCCCTGTGTCCCACAGGCCGGAGCCGCAGCTAGAGCAGCTTTCCCCGCTCCCTCCCCCCTCGCCTCACTCACTCTCCCCCCCCCCCACCCCGCGCCAAGCGGGAGGAGTCGGAGGAGAGGAAGATGGCGGCGGCCGCCAGCACCCGCGGGGCCGCGGGGCCGCTCCGAGGAGCCTGAGAGACCCACGGAGGCTTCGTGGCGAGACGCGGCGGCGGAGGATGAGCCTGCAGAGCGCGCAGTATCTCCGGTGAGTGCCGAAGCCCGGCCGAGGCGTTGTGGGGACGGGCTTGGGGGCCAGAGACAGCGGACTCCGAGGTGGTGGGGGAGTTGCAGCGTCCTTCTGTCCCCGGGCGGGGAGGCGCGGGCTGAGCGGGCAGCTGCGGGAGGGGGGCGGGCACACACATGGCTGCCTGGCCCCCGCCGTGCGAGCCGAGCTCCGGTGAAGCCGGCGAGGAACGGAGGGAGGTTGGGGAAGCGTGAGAGAGAACGTGTGTACGCGCGCGGCTGTGGTCTCAGGCTGCGGGCCGGGGTAGGGAGAGGCACCCGGAGAGCAGCCAGCGACCCGGAGTAGAGGTGGGTGGGGAAGGGGTCTGGAGCCCACCGCACGGGAGCCGTGGGGTGCTGGCTGGAGCGATGCGTGCGGAGAGAGGAGGATGGAAGTCAGCACACCTGGGGGTGGGGAGGGCGCAGACTGGAGGGCAAATTTGAGGAAGGGGAGCCCGCAGGAAACGCGAGCTAGTTCTTTTATCGCGGGTTGGGAGTAGGAGAAAAAATGCTTTCTGTCGTTAGTTGGAGGGATAAGGGAGCCCGGAAAGGGAGGAAAACGGATGGGGGAATCGAGGGAAGAGGGAGGTGCTGTGGACAAGGTGATGTTCTCGAAAGAAACTGTAGTTGGAAGATACCATTCTGAGAGTCGTGTGCATTCATTAGGTGCGGTGTAAGGAACTTGTATGAAGGAGAGTGACGCATGGGTAATGGTGTTGTGTGTGTGTCTGTCTGTCTGTCTGGGGTAAGGGAGGGAAGCAGGGATTGATGCACACTTAAAGAAGACTCACATGCATTTAACACTGACGTCGAGAACATTTTGAATGGAAAGACAGCAGCTGTTGTGCAGTCAGAATAGTTTGATGGATTCTGAGCGAGAGCTGGGGGGAAAATAAAGCCTTGGTGACAAAGAGGGAAATAAGGTGGTTAGTGCCTGAGATTAACTGAGGAGTTGCAAAGACTCAGAAACTTAAAAACTGAGCCTTTTTGTCTTTCAGGAACAAATTTTTTTTTAAAGGCAGGTCTTATATGGGAAGATGCTTTTAAAAAGTGTTTTCATACCTTGAGAAGAAGGGAATTGAATGGGTAGATAACTGAACGATGAGAGTTTCTTCAGCTGTTTAGAGATTAGTGATGTGGAAGTCAGTGTGTGAGAGTGGTCCCACATATATTTATATTGCTAGAAAATTGATGATGTTCTTTGGTAAACAGGGTGGCTGTTCTTGTCTTTGAAAGTAGTTATTCATTACACTGGAGAGAGGATGGTGGGATCTCTGAATCTTTGATGCATGAACTCCAGAGTTTAGCAGTGTATATGCCTGATATTATAAGGTGACATCCTCCTTTTTTCCTCTGTTACCCTTATTACTACATTAAGTAAACTTTACAGTGAGCTGTGCACATAGGTGCTATAGACAGGAGTAGAAACTACCAGGACAGTTCTTAATCTTAAGGAATTTGCATCATAATATCCAGTAGGTGAGTAAATTAATAGCACAGACTAATGTAGTTATCACCACAGGTTGATGAGTCCTAGATTACCTTAGCAGTTGAGGGAAATCAGGAAAGGCTCTCTTTGATCATCTGCTCATTTATGCTCCTCTGATTCATCGGTTGTTTGGTTGATCACCTGTTTGTAAGGCATTGTACCAACTGCTAAGAATAGAAATTAAGAAGTCCACCCTCTTACAGAACTTACAAGTTTGTTAGGTTTTAAAAGAACACTTAAACTCTTCAGGATGTACCCTTCTGACAGCTGTGGATTAAGAAAGGGAGATTCTAAAGGGAAGGACCTAGATTATAAGGAAATGGAGGGGAGAGAGTGGTGTTTGGTTAGGCGAGAATGCTATGTGATCCAACTGGAGAGCTTGAGTAGAGTTTAACTTCTTTCTTTTACAGATTAGGAAGGTGAGTCCAAAGAAGCTATTGAGGATCATGTGGCTGGTGTGTAAAAACAAATTCAATTTTAGTATACGTGCTGCCCAAGTGAGCACTAAGAAACAAATTCAAATGCTTGCCTTGTAACTTCATGTCAGCTTTTCTGTGCTGCATGTCTGTGCTCATTCCTTGCCCAAGTGTGAACTGAGGGTTTTCCATAGTCTAGGAGCCGAGGCTTCACTGGTGAAAGAAGGTGAGCATGGGGGAGTTTAGCTTGATAGAAAGTCAGTAAACATGAGCAGGTAAATACACTGCAAGGTCCTTTGAAATGATAGAAAGGAAAATACAACCATGTATTTTTATATAAACACAGGAAAACCTATTCTGTAATTGGATGCTAAAAGGGTCTTAAATTTTATGATCGTTAGTTTATAGATAAAATAAGTAGACATTAGAAATTTTGTGATTAGGGATATAGCTTCCTTTGTAACACAGCATGCTCTCCTAACCTGCATTAAATAAAACTGAGTGTGATATAGTCAGCCTGTAATCCTATCATTCTGGAAGTGTAAACAGGAAGATCAAAAGTTCAAGGTCATCTACTGTAGCAAGGTCAAGGCCACCCTGGGCTTCAGGAGCCCCTGTCTCAAAGAAAGAATTCTGAGATAGCTTGTCAAGAGGCAGTTTTTATGTTTACAGCTTTGAGAAAATTACTGTGTCATAAAATATGTGAACCTTTAGGGCTTGAAACAAGGTCTTGGCAGTTGGAGGACTGTGTGATGACTAGAGTTAGGAAAGTGCTGATACTTTTAATGCAGAGATAGCTGGCTTTCAGAGGCTTCTATGCCATTGTATCCTCTTTTGTATAAATCTGCTTGGAGGGAAGAATTACCCTTAGGTTATGGAGTCAGTGACAGGTTGGTGTCAGTTTGGCTCTGAAGAATGAAGAAAAATGGAATGACAACGACAGCCCTAGCTGCGATCCAATAGGCAAAAAGAGAGTGGCATGAGATAGAGAATCACTTCCAAATTTCTCAGAGACACTTTTATTTTTGTAGATCTGTCTTAAATAAAGAAAGCAAATCTTAAGTCTGATACTTAGATGTACATGCAGGAGGAAGGGGGCCAATAATAAACATTTGTGCTAGCTTCAGTTTTCGTCTTACTTTTAATTAAAGACTACCGAAGAGAGACTGGAGACTGTCTTTAAGGAAACACTACCTTGAATTTCTTTGAAAATAGAAGCTTTCTTTTAAGATTTAGTAGATTTATTTTTATTTTATATGTATGGTATTTTGCCTGCATTAATGACTGCGTTCATGTACAGTGACCATGGAGGCCAGAAGACGGTGTTGGAGTCTTTGGAATTAGAGTTACAGATGGTCGTGAATGGCCATGTGGGTGATGGGAATCTAGCCTCTGGAACAGCATCCAGAGTTCTTAACTGTAGAGCCTTCTCTCCAGCCCCCAGAACAGCTGTTTTTTTTTATAGAAACTAGGGGAGGCAGCCTATGACCCTGACTTTAGGAAGAGTTTTGTTGCCTACCTTTGTCAGTGGGAGAGGACCATGACTGGACAGTTAGGTTTTTGTTTTTTAAGATTTACTTATTTAATATATGTAAGTAAACTGTAGCTGTCTTCAGACACTCCAGAAGAAGGTGTCAGATCTCATTACTGATGGTTGTGAGCCACCACGTGGTTGCTGGGATTTGACTCAGGACCTTCAGAAAAGCAGTCAGTGCTCTTAACTGCTGAGCCATCTCTCCAGCCCGGAAAATTTATTTTCTCTTAGTCAGATTTTAGTTTGTTAGAGTAAGTGAGCAGGGGTATGTAGTGTTGAAATGGTGGGGTAGTGGAAATGTAGAGGTAAGGTGGCACTTTCAAACAGTGAGACATAGGATTATGGTGGTAAGAACAAGAAAGTAGGAGACTCAGCATTAAAGGAACTGAATTCATCTCAAAGAAAGAACATAGGTGAAAAACTGGGGATTCGAGGCAATGACTGGCGCACAAGTGATGGAGGTGTTCTTTTATTGGATTGTCCTCCATGGCTTACTCAGCCTGTTTCCTTTCATGAGGACCACTGCTTCCAAAATGCTGGGCCCATCCACACCAATTGATCATGAAAATGCCCTAAAGACTTGCCTATAGGGAATCTGATGGGGACACTTTCCCACTTGAGGGTTCTCTTCCCAGGGGACTCTAACCTGTGTCACTTTGACAAAAATCTAACTAGGACACACAGAAAACTCTGTATGTGTGTGTGTGGGGGGGTAGGGCAGGTATTAAAGTATGAGAAAATGAAGACATCAAAGTTGTTGTAGAATATGAGAAAGAATAATCATAGCCATAGACAATACCAGTCTAACAGGTCAAATCCTATTATAAAAAGTGTCAGAGGTATTAACAAATAACATCTGTCATTGTGAGAGGTATTATTCTTATTTTGTACATTTTCCAACTTTGCTTTCTTTGTTATTCTGTCTTAAATTTTCTTCTATGCTTGGGTGTTTTAGTGAAATCGGTTTCAAGTTGATTCCTGCTGGGCAGTGGTGGCTCACGCCTTAATCCCAGCACTTGGGAGGCAGAGGCAGGCGGATTTCTGAGTTCGAGGCCAGCCTGGTCTACAAAGTGAGTTCCAGGACAGCCAGGGCTACACAGAGAAACCCTGCCTCCAAAAACAACAACAACAAAAAAAGTTGATTCCCTAGTGTTAGATTCTTTTACAGAAATGGTCCATAAATGTCTGCTTTGTCAAGAGTTGATACCCTCTGTTGAAAGGTCATTCTAATGTCATATTCCATGTTAGAAACTTTAGAGCCAGAAATGAAACATCAGCCTTAAACTTGTCTTTGAGGCAACAGAAAAATAGTTGTCTTTTGAATTGGAAGGAAAATACTTCCATGTTATTGTAAGATAAAATACATCATGGTAAATCTTGGCTGAGACTGGGTAAAGTAGCAAGCATAATCATAGACTGGTGAGAAGTCAGGAGGATAGACCATTGGGAGGATAGATAACTAAATGGAGTGGGCTCTACTTTCTAGAACAATCTGGAAATGTTGAGTCTGATAGGAAGCCTCAGAAAGACTTGTAAGGTGTACACTGGTAAATCCTTGTGGTCCACAGAGTTTGGTGTGTTCTTTCCCCTACCTACCTACTCCTTCCCACCACTCTTAGCTTTTCTGGGATGTGAAGTTGTCTCAATTCCAGAAGATCAAACATGGCGATTAAAAAAGTAACTTGAGGCTTAGAAGTTTTTGTTATAATGTTAATAGCACAGTGCTTGCTTGGATATTGTCTGTCTGCATTATCGTGTTAATTTCTGCTTCCTTTGTGGTTTCAGTTGAATTAAAAAAGTTACTTCCTGTCTTAGCTATGTTTCACTCCTTGCTTTCGCACAGCTGCTGTCATCTGTCTTTATGATGCAGGAAGCAGTCACCGAGCTTTTTGTTAGTGTTTTTAATGGGTAAGTCACAGTAAGATTTGGACCCACTAGTACAGCCAGTTTCCTATGAAGCACTTGTTGGGGTGGAGAGTGGTTCATACTGTAAAAGGACTAGTTTGTTTTAGACTGTATTAAGTTATTGAGTCTTCAGCTATGTCTCTAACCCTGACTAGACTTTTGAGTTTTTATTGTGTGAATTTGTGCCTGAAAGTTTAGATGAGCTAGTTTAACTGATTGTCTTGTTCAAAGATGAGCAGACAGGTGTATTGAAGAAAGTGGTTTGTTTATATGCATGCAGCTTGCTGTGAAGGTATATTTAGTTGCTGTAGTTGGACTTAGCAAAGGGTCTGGGAGATTGTCACTAAGAAGAGCTGATCAGCAGGAAAATAAGAGACTTGTCACATGGTAAATGAGAGCTTGTAACCAACTCCTTACTAGTTAACATGCAACTGAAGTTGCTCAGGAAGGTTGTTTGATGCCAAATTCTTAGTCAGTAGAAACAAGAGGTAACTAATTGTTAAAGAAAATTTTAGAAATCTCAGGTACACTAAGAAGCAGCTCTGATTGTCTGTTGGGTTTGTTGTTGCTGTTGTTTGTTTGTTTGTTTTGTTTTCTTGATTGCTTCATTTTGAAAGGGATTTTTGCAAAGCTTGGCACTTGGTTGACATAGTGGGCCAGATATGCTTCATTTGGATGGACATGGTTTGTCCTGTGCACCTTGTGCCATTAGCAGCCTAGCCTCCTTAGCCTATACCCATCAAATGCCAGTATCATTCTCCGCAATGTCACCATACATTGGGAGGTGTTTCTTGGAGTGTAAATTCTTCACCAGCTGAGGATACTGATTTTTAAAGGTAGATGTGCTACTGTTAGTTTTACATCCTTATAGCAAATACTTACATACTCAACTCACAGAGACAACAGTTTTATTTCACCTTAGTTTTTGGAGGTTTCAAAATGGTCAGTTGTTCCTGTTGAGTTTTGGCCTGTGGTGAGGGTGCAGAGGTAGGTAGGTGTGTGTGTGTGTGTGTGTGTGTGTGTATTCATTCATTCATTCATTCATGTTACAGTGGCTGGGAAGCA
Source organism: Tokudaia tokunoshimensis (assembly GCA_036184795.1). Taxonomy (NCBI): domain Eukaryota; kingdom Metazoa; phylum Chordata; class Mammalia; order Rodentia; family Muridae; genus Tokudaia; species Tokudaia tokunoshimensis. The sequence continues at coordinate 41,865,016 of BTHU01000013.1, forward strand.
GAACAAGAGACTTATACCCCAATCTCCTTTGAGGGTACACATGTGCTCAGTGACCTAAAGCCTTCCCCCATAACCTCCCAGAAGTGCCAATCTAGGGACCAAGCCTTTTAATGCTTGTGCCTTTGGGAATTGTTCCAGTTACAAATAGACATAGCATGTGCCCCTTTTCCTGTAAGCTATGGATTATTTCTTAAGTTTTCTCATCAATTTTCCCTTAGGCAGTACTAAGCTAGCTACCATATTCCTACTTGTAGACACCTGTACATATTTCAGCTTAGTTTTGTAAATTTGAGTTTTGCTCTACTGGCAGTTACTGAATATTGCATGTAGAGCACCATCCCAGAGCTTTTCAGTGGCAAGTTTAAAGTTACTGGAGACACATGAGTAGCTGGCCAACTTACTACATGCTGTAAGAGAAGCAAAGGTAATATGTGAATGTAGGGTTGCTGCTTATTCAGTAGGTGGAGATGGTGAAGAGGGCATCTTGGTGGAGATGAGAGTTCATGTAAATATTGAAAGATGAATAGGAGGTTTAAGGGGGGAGGGTTGATCACTTCATATTGTACAAACAGGCTGAACATGCTCATACATCTTTTTTTCAAATACCTTTAAAAAAAATTGTATCTGATGTAATGCATAATATTAAATGTTCTGACCAGGCACACGTTTCTCACAGATAGAAGCAGAGATATGAAAATGGCAATTTGAACATTTGATAGCTGTCATGGGTCTTAAAAAGGGAAAAGCAATTAGTTAGGTCTTGTCTGGAAGCCCCATCTTTTCCTTGCACTCTTGAGTATACCTACTATTCCTCCAGTACCTTCATTTGTGGTGTTACTTTTTTACTAGTGTTTTCTGTGAAACAACCTCATTTCCCTTAAAAGCCTGTTTTCATTCTGAGTTTCCCTCTGAATTCTGTCATTCATGCTTTGGTCTTAAGGCTAACTTTCAAGTTCATCCTGCTACCTGTTTATTCAAAAAAAATGAACTCCATTTTTTTGCTGTTGTTCTTTGGTACTGACATCTTCAAAAGTGCCAAAGACCTCATAAGGACCCAATTTGCCAACTATTTTCCTTTCTTACATCACACCTTTGTTTGCCTTCCTCTGATTGTGTGTCTCTTTCTTAAATCCATCTACACTATCCCACTGGTTCGGTTTGAGCCAGTGCATATTTCAGGACTCTGGAGATTTAAAAAAGAGACCATGCTTTCAGCCACTGAGGTTTTCTTGTGCGTTTGTTTTGATACAGGGTCTTACTGTGTACCCCTAGCTGACCTCTGAAACTCACTCTGTAGATCAGGCTAGCCTCTTAACATAGATCCACCTGCTTCTGTCTCCTGATTGCTGGGATTAAAGTTGGCGTACCATTACCCCTTGCTCGGGTGGCTTTACTAAGCATTCATGTACTCAGTTACCATATAACTCACACTAGCTATGATTTATACACACAGCCACATAGAAAGTTAGTACTTAAGCTCTGCTGCTCTCCGCAACCTATTTTGATGACTCAGTCCTGTTTTGTTGTTCTGTCCCATTTCACCAACCAGTGGCAAAAACAAAGGCATACCCTATTATTATTATTATTATTATTATTATTATTATTATTATTATTACCTGTCCTGTCCTTTCTTTTCCTTTTCTTCCTTTTCCTGAGACAGGATTTCTCTGTGTATCCCAGGCTGTTCTGGAACTCTCTTTGTAGTCCAAGTTGGCCTCGAGCTCATAGAGACCACTTGCCTCTGCCTCCTATGTGCTGGGATTAAAGGGGTGAGCTGCCACCACCACCCAACAGCATTTCTTTTTTAGATACTGTGTCTACCCACAAACTTTTACTGCCATTGAATCATCATTCTTTAAAACTTGTCAAGCATACTGTCTAAATCATTGTGGTTGTCTTGGGTGAATGATTGGTCTAAGGTGTCATTCTTTCCTTTCATAGACTCATGAATCCCTTAATGAAATGGGCACAAAGATAAAAATGAATGCAGTTGAATATTCTTCTTTAAAGTGTATAATCTCAGCTGGAAGTGGTGTTGCACACCTTTAATCTCAGCATTTAGGAGACAAAAGCAGATGAATCTCTGGTCTACATAGCAAGTTCCAAACTATGCAGTGTGTCTCAAAACAGCAGCAACAACAACAAAAGCAGTGTAATGTCTGTCACTCGGTTGCCCTGAGCAGTTCACTTACACTTTCTGTGCCTCATTTCTCTGTTCTCTTATCTGTGAATTAGAAGTAATGTGTCTGTTGCATAAAATTGTAGAGAGTTAATGTACCAAAAGTGGTTCTGGTCTATAGTAAGTACTATATGTTTAGGTGTTTGTAATCTGAAAGTGTGCAGCACTAACTAATCATTTTGTGCCTCTGCCTTCTGGACATTTGTCATTTGAGAAGTCTTACTGTTGGTCTTTTGTTTGTTCTATTGTTGTAAAAGTTACTTAAAGGGAAAGGGGTTTATTTTAGCTCACAGTTCTATACTACAATCCTTTCATTTGTGGGAAAGTCAAGGCAGCAGGAACTTGAAACAGCTATTCATATACTATCCAGTCAAGACTGAAGAGAAATGAATGCATACATGATTACTGCTTATGCTCGCTCATTTTCTCTACTCTTAGAATTCAGGACACCTCCCCATACCTGGGGAGTGATGCTTTCTACAGTGGGCTGGGTCTTTCCGCATAAGTTAACTAGTTAAGAGGCCATGTAATGGTAAGTTGTGTCAGGTTGACAGTTAAACTAATCATCCCACTGTCATATCAAACTCTTTCTACTACAGTGAGTTTGAAGCCAGTTTGGAATACATGAGGGCTTGTCTTATAATAAAGCTTTATATCCGTCGTTTTTTCCCATATAGTCGTTTTTTCCTTAAGCTCTCTCATTTTCCTCATTGGAGGTGCTCCCTGGGATTCTGTCCCTCACCTCACCCACCCAGGCTCAGCCTTCAGTTACCGAGTTCTCCTAATTTCTTTACCTTCCTGAGTGTTTGTACCACTCTGGAAGTGTTGCCTTTCTCCTGTTTTCCTTTTTCCTCACTGGTTCCGTCTGTGTTTTACTCATACTCTTCCAGCCAGTACCTTGCCTGTAGTTCTTCCCTGGAAATAAGAAGTACTGACCGGACTTTAAATACTGCTCGTTCCTTTGTTGTTTGTAAAATGGAACGTAGATAGGAAAAAAATAGTGTAAAATTCTGGTTCCCCTTCAGACTAAATTCTTTTTTCTTCAGACTCCACACCATCTGTCCTACCACAAATACATATTTTGCATTGGTTCCAAGTTAATATTGAAAAAATATTTATGTATGGCTTTTCCTTAATTATACTCCTTAATCTGGCACTGTTGACCTTTCATAAAATAACTTATCTAGTTCAATCATTGGTGTCAGGAACAAAAGCAAAATGATTTGCCCATTGTCTCTGAACGTAGCATATTTATTTCAGATTAAAAATATAGGAAGTTCTCTCTTCCATTAGCCTAGTTATACTTCACTTTTGAAATAATGACTTCCTTGTTTACTCTATTGATTTCTTTTTTTGGTACTGTATTTTTAATTTTTCTATTTTCATGAGTTAGTCACTGTAGCTGGGTTGTAATAGAGGATGTGTCCTGTCTGTCTGTCTGCCTATCTATCTAGTATTTGAGGATGGGGTCTCCACACCTCGTCACATGTATTCTACAGTTGGCACAAGTCTTCACCGGCAAGTTCTCCTTTAGGAATACGGTGAAAGCTTCCAAACATGAACATTTAAGTTTTTGTTTGTTTGTTTTTCATTTGGGGGGAGTCCTTATTTTTTGGTGGTTGTGTTCATTTTTAGTTTTTTTTATGTGTATGGATATTTGGCCTGCATGTATGTCTGTGTACCACATGCATGCAATGCTTACAGAGGCCAGAAGAAGACATTGGATTCCCTGAACTGGAGTTACAGATGATTGTGAGCACGGATGTGAGCTGGGAATCAAACTGGAAGAACAGCCAATGTTCTTAACCACCAAGCCATCTCTCCAGCCCCTGGTTATGGAGGTGGTGTGTGGGACCCTGGTGTGAGACAAGGCCAACTCCATAATCCTGTGGCCATCAGTCACATGTAGCCAGGCCCCTAGGATCTGGCTGGACTCCACTTCTGCAGTCACCTGGCTGCAGCCATGCTTTTCCTGCCCCTCGGTTACCTGGCAATAGGTAACCCGACTCACTATAAATGGAGCCCCTCCGTGCTCGCTCGCTCGCGCACACTCTCTCTGTCTGTCTGTCTGTCTGTCTGTCTGTCTATTTTCCTCCCCTTTCCACGTGGTCATGACTTTTTCTTATCTATTTTCTCCCTCTTTATTTTTCTATCTCCTTTTCTCTTTCTATTTTCTTAATAATAAAGCGTCAAAGCAGATGATGGTATTCTTAAAACAGGGTTGTGGTATGCTGCTTAGCTGATCTTGAACTCCTGAGTTCAAGTACTTTCTTCTGCTTCAGTGTTCTCAGTGCTGAACTACAGGCATGTGCCATTGTGTCCAGCCTGGACAAACATAGTTTTAAAGCATGTGTGGGAGTAACCAAGTTAAATATTGAAGAGAAAGGAATACCAGAGAAAGGCAGTTCTTTGGGATATGCAGGATTTGAGTTTCCTCCTTTTAGTAAGTAGGCTCTTTTTTCATTAATCTTTGTTATTTATTTGGAATACTTGTAAATTATTTGGGAAATAAAGTTTAACAAGTGAAATTCTGAAAAGAAATTTGGATTGTAGGATTTATTTTATAATATTCTCAACTCCTGTGGTAAGAAGATAGGGAATAGCAGGAGCTCTGTAGTTTGTTCCCAACTGTATCCTGCTCTCCAGCCCTTGCTGGAGATGGAACCCCAGAGGTTCACACATTCTAGGCAAGTGCTGTGCCACTGAATAACCCTTAGCTCATTATAGTTCCTGGTGGCATTTCCTTTTGTTGTTGTCCATTTCAAGTGATAGTCGTGGTTCTGGAAGACTGTTGTATTTATGTAACTGTCATTGATGCATCAGTTTCCTCAAACCCAGTGTTCACAGACCACAGAAGTTGAGTTCTTTTTCTTCTCAAGGTATAGTGTTTCAGGGCTATTGTCAGTTATAATGTGATATATAAGATTCCAATAATGTTTATTAAATAATTCCATTTTTATGAGGCTGTCACCTAGTTTATAGATAGATAGATAGACAGACAGACAGACAGACAGACAGACAGACAGACAGACAGACAGTACAGCACAGCACTGAGGTTTGTTTGTTTTTTTAAGTTGTGGAATTTGGAAATTTTCTTATAAGTAATGAAAGATAGAAAGCATAGTGCTAAGAATTAACAAATACATTTCAATATTAAAGAATTTCTTGGGCATCTCCAAAACTTTGCGTGTGTGTGTGTGTATAGAGCTTGTGGACTGTATCTTAAAGTATATTTACTTTTACTTTTAATAGCTAACCCTATAAGATTATATTTCTTAAATTTAAATAATAAAAATGTTCTTTGTCTGAACATTTGTTCTTTAATGAAATAAGATTAGAATATATTGAGAAGCACAACTCAAATGATAAGGCATATTCGTTATAAATTCTGCCTTAAAGGATGAGAAAAGAGAACAACACAGATTTATTTTCTAATTTAAAAATAATTTGGTTGACTAAATTTGTACACAGGAGTCTTTTTTTTGTAGGCTTCTTAGGACAGCAGCGTGGTGTACCAAACTGACTTTAGAAGGTCTTTGAATAAAAACTGCCTTAATTTTTTTAAATTGCCCTAAGTTCAGGTCCCTGACCTTACATACTAGTAAGGTAACCTTAAGCCTCTCTAGTTTTAATTTTACTGCTAGTGATCATGATAGCAGAATTACATGAGAAGCTGTAACTTTCTTATGTAAAATCCAATTTAGTTTTACATAGGCAATGAACCTCTTCTGCATTGACGTGATTTTCTAAATTTTTAATATATACTATTTCATTTTTAAATATGCTAATATAGCCCTTGAGGTAATTGGGGGGTCTCACTTCTTCACTGTATGAGGCTACCATCTTACCTTATTAATATAGTTTATACTTTTAAAATGCCTTTATGTAATTGTCTTCGAATTCCCACAATTTGTGAATATTTTACTGTTGATGAGAAGAAATTAAGGATTCACATAGAACTGGCAACTTTAAAATGCTATTATTTATTGGATTCAGTGTTATAAGGACCTACCTATTACTTGTGGAAAAAAGCAAAAAAACTAGAGTTAGAGATGGCATTCTTTTGAAGTTAAGGAATTCAGGCAGCCATCAGAAACAAAAAAAGGCAAAAATGCTGATTCTTTCTCCAGAGTCTTGAGAAAGAAGTGCGGACCTTCTATATGGTGACACCTTGATTTTAGTACACTGGAAATCTATTGAGCTTTTGATAATGTATTTCATTCTAGGCCACAGATTTATAGTAAGCTGTTAAGCAAAACTAAGAAATTAAAGCATTGTTTTCATAGAGGATCACAAAATTTAAAATACTAGTTTTGATCCCAGCAGTGTTTAAAAAGCTCCAGTTCCTGTGCAGCCTTACCTGTGCAGAAGGCTCTATGTGTCTCAGTTTTAAAGCAGACCCTTGAATGTGTTACTTGTATTTATATATGGTAAACCTACCTAGTATCTAGCATACCTTAGAATATATTCTGCTGACCAGCATTCTCTGTTAGGCATGAATCAGTACTTCCAAGACAAAGTTAAGAGCACCAGATTAAACTGGATCTTTTGAGGACTGTCTAAGAGCTTGGTGTATAGCGTTAGGTGGCCTCATTCTCATTCTGTCGTCCATGCTGTCCTTACATTGTGGTATTCCTTCTACCTCGGCCTAGGATTACAGATGAGCACCATGCCGCCTAAGAATAAAACTGGATTCTCTCATAATTGTTAATGTGTCAATGTGTTGTGAACATCCAAGCGGGAAGGAAAAAATTGATGCTGTTCTTTCAAGTGTTTTGTTTCTTAACCTTCCTCTTACTACATATTGCTCTCACCAGGCCACAGTATGGACATTGCCATTCTTAACATGCTCCACCTTGAACATCTTAGATTCAGCCATTCCAACCACAGTGCCTTCCTTCCTCCATTAATCTGCTCCTGCTAGGTGGTGGTGGTCATGCCTTTAACTGCAGCAGGGAGGCAGAGGCAGGCAGATCTCATAGTTCGAAGCCAGCCTGATCTACCGAGCGAGTTCCCAGGACAACCAGGGCTACACAAAGAAACCCTGTTTTGAAGAAGGGTGAGGAGAGACTTCCTACATTCTGATTTTTTTTTCTTTCTTACTATTTTTTCTATTCTTCCTCACCCTGTCTTGTTTTCCTGCCCTTCTTTTGATACTGGTTTCCTTTCTTATCAGTATCCTCTCCTTCATCCTATTGCCCTTTCTCATTCATCTAGAAAAATCCAACGTTGAATGATTCTGACAGTCTGCTTCTTTGGGTAACCCGTCTTTAAAAAAGTCTTCCTGACTAGTTAACTGCCACTTACATGCAGTCTTCTGTTGTATTTCCCCTTACTGGCTTGTCTAATTCTTTATACTAATTATTTTACATTTTTACTATTTTTTGAAGTTTTGCTATTAGTAGATGACTTTTATATCAGACGTAAAAATAGAAGTCTTTTGATGGCACTAATCTTATTCCTGGACCCTCCTCCCTATTTTGGCTTTTCTCTCCCTCCATATTAATGTTGTTTTGTTTTGTTTTTGAGACAGGGTCTCACTATGTAGTAGCCTTGGCTAGCCTGAACTCCCTAGAGATCCACTTGCTTTTGCCTCGAGTTCTGGGACTAAAGGTGTGTATACCACCACGTCTGCCTAGTATGTTTTATAACAATGCATTTTTATAATAATTCTGACCTATTGCTAAAAAGCTTTGATGATTAATTTGACTGTCACATGGGTCTTAGGTTAGCATTGATTCACTTTTAATCTTAAGTCATACCTTTTGTCTTCTTGTTATGCCGTTGAGACTAGTGTAGACCAGCAGTGAGGAGTAGCTTTAGAAGGCTACTTGTACTTCAACATAAGTAGTAATGTCAATAGTCAGACTTAGGTTTTATTTTATGCTAGACTATATCAAACACTTTCTGTTTATTATTTTGAATTTCCATAGCAATCCTATCAGTTATGTACCATTGTTTAGTTTTACAGACAGGCAAACAGACTTAGAATAATGTCATTCTAAGACTGGCAGAGTTGAGTTTTGAGCCTGGGAGTTAGTTCAAAGTCAATAATTTTTAACTATGCATCATTCTGACTGTCTTTAATTTTATATAATTTTCTTGGGATTGTAAGATTTTAAAGTAATCCCTTAATGTTTATGCATTATGCATTGCCTTAAAACATAACATTCATAATTGCACATATAATCTGACAAAATTTATCAATCCCAACTTTTAAAGTGCATTTATTTTTTTCTAAGGGAGTAAAAGTTAGAGTAATTTTTTTGAAAAGTTTACTGATGAGAGCAGAAAGAAGAGGTTCTTTGAAATTCATTGCAACTGCGTAAGAATGGAAGTGAGAACTGGATTGCGATGCTTTAAAAGCTGAAAGACTGTAAAGATTAAGGTGGGAAGATAAGAAAGCATATTAAGTGGTAAAGAAGAAAAAAAAACTTTTTAAGCATGAAAGGGATGGAGACCTGTCAACAATAGCTATGTGTTGTGAACAGTGCCTCCAGTTTAAAATAACCTAGATTTCTTCCTCTAAAGACACAGTAGAACCTTGATTCTATCTGTAATTTGCACATCTGACCTCAGTTTCCTTTACCCCATTCCACTGCAATTAGAAATAGAGTATAGATGCTGCCAGTATCTATGATGAAGTAGCTACAGTTTCTGTTCTTATTATTTCCACTTAAAACATTCAGTCAAAAAAGTTAACTAATGACGCCTAAATTATGCGTTTGGCTCTAGTTGATTGAGAACCTGGTACATCTATAGCAGGAAGCAAATTCTGCCTTATAAATTGAGGGGATTACTTTAAAATAAGGAAAATTCATATGTTAGGTTTCTAAAAGGAATGTTAACTAAAGAAAATACAGTAAGTATTGTGTCCTTGATGTGCCATAGATACACATAGGTATGAGAGACCTTTCTGTATCTCTCCTAGCTAGGAGGGTAGGTGTGGGAATCTATGTTCACATGCCAGTAGTTTATTACACATTAGTGCTGTTCGTTTTATCTAACTAAAGCTAGTGTAGTATTAAATCTTCATTTCTGTACTTCTTTGTATCTATGAGTTTATCGATGAACCAACCATAGATTGAAAAACGTTCTTCTTATCACTGTTTTCTAAATAATATAAGATTTATTTATATAACATATAGTACCAGGTATTACACATACTGTAAAGGTGGCTTAAAGTATATGTACAGATTTCTTTCTTCCTGTTTTGGAGTGTGAAGCCCATTCTGGGTGTTAGCCTGGGGTCTGAGAGCATGGTCACAAGAACCCTGGCTAGTTTTTTTTTATAAGGCACTAGTCCCATTCTTGAGGACTTAACCTTCATATGGTATTCATTTCCAAGAGTCAGCATCTCTTAATATTTTTGCACTGGAGATTAGATTTCAGCATGCATTTGGAAGGAGATAGACAGCATTCAAATGAGCGCTAGTAGTTTAAGTTACTCCATTTCTAAATTTTCTTCTAGAAATTTTATAGCCCAAGTCTGCAAGCTATTTTGAATCAATTTTGTATATGTTATGATGTATTACTTGAGGTTGTTTTGTGGTTAAATTTTTTCATCCAGTTGTTAATAGTATCATTTCTTGAGAAAATATTTTTTTTCCTATAAATTCCTTGGTACTTCTGTCAAAAATTGGCTATACACAAAAACATTCACATATATAAGTGTCTTAGTGCTCTATCACTGTGAAAATGGCAACTCTTGTAAAAAGTAAGCATTTAATTGGGACTTGCTTATCGTTTCAGAGGTTTAGTTCGGTACCATCAAGGCGAGGAACATGGCAGCTTGCAGGCAGGCAAGATTCTGGAGCTCGAGCTGAGAGTCCTACATTCAGATCCACAGGCCCCAGCATGAGAGAGAACCATTGGGCCTGAGCTGGGCTTCTGAAACCTCAAAGCCCATCCCTGGTGACACTTTCAACAAGGCCACACCTACCCCAAAATGATCATATCTCCTAATTCTTCTAAGTAGTGCCACGCCCTGACAACTAAACATTCACCCATGTGAACCTATGTGAAGGCAGGGGAATAGGGGGAGCATTCTTATTTAAACCACCACAATAAATATATCAGTAGATGTTGATTTCTGACTCTTGAAATCAATAAGGTATCTATGTAGCTCCACTCACATTCTGTTGATTACCATAGCTCTTTAGTAGGTTTTGAGATCAGGTAACATACAAATTCCTAAACTTTATTTATTTGGAAAATCATTCCAGTGATAAATGCTTTTGTCTCCAGATAAACATGAAACTCACCTACCAAAAAACACATACAAGGGTTTTTATTAAAATTGCGTTATAACTATAGATCATTTGGGAGTGACTCACAGGTATTTTTAAAAAATGACTTTGGTTCTCACTTTATTTTCTGTTTATTTTCTTCATTTCATATGAGTTTAGTTTGCCCCCTTTATAGCTTCTTACAGTAGATGCTTACTTGCTCAGTGCTTTTAGACCTTTCTCTTCTGTATAAAGAACATTCAAAGTTCAGGAGGCCTTGCCGCTGCCTTTGCTTCACACTGCACATTGTGCTCATTTTCATTTGGTTCAAAACCTTACCACATTTCTTTTGGGATTGCTCCTTTGACTTTTGGTTCTTTACATTTTATAATGTGACCAGCTAATTGCAGCTGGCTTTCTATAGTGATTTGTGTTTATATGATTTTAGTTTTTTTTTTTTTAATTTCTAAAGACTTATTTTGTAATTCAGGTTATTGTCTATCTTGTGACTTTATGTGCACTTGGGAAAAAATGTTTCATTTGGCAGAATATTCTATAAATAATAATTAGATTAGGTTGCTTCCTAGTATTGGTCTAACTTTAACTTAGCTTTCTACCTTGCTTATTGTATTATTTACTGAAATTTTGAAGTATCTAAGTAATTGTAGATTTTTCTGTTTCCTTTGTTTTTCTCTATGTGAAAAGTTATAGCAGTATACTTTTAATTCCATTTACTCTTCTTTCCTGCTTTTCTTTGGGTGTGTGCATGTGTGTGTGTAGAAAGGATGTCATGTAGCTCTTGTTGGCCTCGACTTTTTAACCCTCCAGAGTCCTAGGATTCATGGTAAACACTGCCATGCGTGGCTTTTTTTTTTTTCTTAAAGTAGACCGTAATTTAAAATAATTTAAAACAAGAAGTAAAGTACTACTTCATGTTTACTCACAAGTCTCTTTGTGGAAATCTTCACCTCTTTGCTTAGTTTTAAGTTTCCATTTGGTATGTTCTTTCATGCTGGAAAGCTTTTGTTTTAATACTCTTCGTGAGTATTGATCTGTTGGCCTAAAAGTTCCTTTGTTCTTTACTTCTGAAAATGTTTATTTTCCCTTCAATTTTGAAAGATACTTTTGCTGGCTAAAAGATTATATAGGTTGAAGTTTTCTTTTTTTCTGTACTTGCCTTTTTTCTGATAGTAACTCAGCCATGATTCTTACCTTTCTTATTCCCTATAGGACACTTTTTTGTTTTAAAAGATTTCTTCTATTAAGATGACTCCATAGGGGTTTTTTTTCTATAGTTAGTTTATTGAGTATCTTAATCTGTGGGTATATGGTTTTCATCAGTTTGTAGAAATACTTGATCTTTTCAGGCAAATTGAAAATCTGAATTTTGATGATATTTAAATAACAAAGATCAAGTTTATGTTCTGTTTGATCTTTATTTATGAGGATGCTACCAAAGAAAGTGGAATAGTGTAAAGACTTGATACATAACAGCCCTTAAAAAATGTGTATTTTTGACCTTTTTCTATGAACAGCATTTGGCTGTAGGCCAGAGAAAGCCATAAAATTTTTGTGATGTCTTAGTTTCTTCCACAGACATTTCACAGTTGCCATCCATGCATGTATGTATGTATGTATGTATGTATGTGATAGTTCTTCTATACCATTCATGTATGAAATTACAGAATGCCTATGCTTTATGGTAATTAATTGTCTTTTTAACCAGATCATTTCTAAAATTGGGGTGGGGTGCAAGAGAAGAGGGTATAGAGAAACCTCCTGTCTTAAGAGCAAGACAATTTCCTGGAAACATTTTCAGGTTTAAGAAAAGGAGACTTGTGGGTGGATTGTATGCTGATAAATTGGCAACTTAAATCCCAAGCAGTAGTATAATATTTGTAATTAAGGTTTGACTATCTGAGCCATTGAAAAGTGAAAGGTTCTGTATTATGAAAATGTTTAGGCTCTAGAATTCTGGGTTTGAATCCCAGTGCTAAATCGTGTAGCCTTCTACGAGTTTTCTATGAAGTACTACTTTTTATATTCGGAGAAATCTCAAGTTGCTATGGGAAAAAAAGCTGAATGATTTATGTATTTTACATTATGTGTTATAGGCTCCAAGGAATTATTAGTTGTCATTCATTCTCTATAAAGTCACTGTTAATTTCTTCTAGTTCAGGAACCTTTTTCCCTTATATGTTTGTTTGGCTATGGTACTGGGAATTGAGCCCAATTTCTTTATAATAGGCAAATACTCTGCCATTAAACTATGCATCTCTATGTCCCCCAACCCACTTTTTAAGAATTTTATTTTAAAACAAACTGGTCTTGAACTTGTATCATAGTGCAGGCTGCTCTCAGGCATCTGGTCCTTCTACACCAGCCCCTTCCCAGGTAGCGTCTGCCATTCCCAGTCAAACAGAATATTCAGTCAAGTTCCTGTGGCTATCGGCAAATGGTTTTTACCCATCTTTTCCCTCTCTATTAGATCTTTTTTGTGTTGTTTCTTATCCTATCCTATCTTATAAAGAAATGTTATATATGCATCTTTAAAATCCTTTTGTAAGTTAGATGTGACTGAAACAGAAGGATTACTGTGAGTTCAGGCCAGCCTGGACTTCAGAGCAAGACTCTGTCTATACTCAGTCACAGTTGAAGACTCTCTATAGTCTTATTATGCCCCACTTTTCCAAAGAAAATTTGTTTTAATAAGATTCTCAGTAACTTTTACATTGTTAAATCCAATGGTCAGTTTGTAGACCTGATCTTACTTTTTACCTGTCAGCATTTATTTACAGATACTGCCTTCTTGATGCTCTTTTTTTTCCATCTGGCTTCTAGGGCACAACCATGTTCAACAATTTAATATGTTTTCTATTCTGTACTCTGTATTTTCTAAATGTCTAGACTCCTATACTTCTGCACTTTTCTAACAATGCTGTCCTAGGCTTTAAATCATGTTTATATACTGGTGATTCTTGGATGAGCACCAGTACTCACAATGTTTCCTCTAAACCATATATTCCTAAAAGAGCCACTGCATATTTAGTAATCTCAGATCTTATCATTATCAAAAATAATAGATGTTTTTAGTTTACTTGCCAAGTATTGTTGACCCCCAAAGAACTCTTTTCTTTTAACACTAATTCCTATTGTCTTCTCTATTAGTAAATGCTAAATCCTCCCAGTTTTGGTTTTTGTTTGTTTGTTTTTCTATTGAAAACCATAGACCCACCTTGGACCATCTACCATACCCCAACATTTGGTTATTTGACAAATGTTATTTACTAGAGACTGATCACATCTACCATTTCATTATTGCTGCCCGTTGATAAGTCACTCAGGGCTTAATGTAGCAGCCCAGTGGAACTAAGGCAGGTCATATCAAAATCTGCGATTTTGCTCTCTAAAGTCCTTCCTCTCTCAGACTAGCTCAAGTTGGTGCTGACCTTCATGGTCTAATTCATTCATGGTCTTGGATGGCTACAATAGTTGAGAAAATCAGATCTCTTTTTGAGTGTTCTCTCATTCTCAGCTTCATTCTGTGTGATAGTGTTAGAAAAGGGCAAGCACAAATGCAGATCAAGTATTGTGCAGGTGTCAGGATGTGTGTGATTCATTGGGGCCAAAATAAAGGGTCTATATGATCTGTATTGGCTTTAGTTTATTAAATTATCTGAATTAAGAATGGAACCCATTTCTTAATCAGATATGAAGGTCAATAAAAAGGAATTGTCTAGATAAAACTAAAAATGTAAGATAAGTAACAGTTTCTGGTAAAAATTTCAGAGACCACCTTTAAGTAGAGAATATTCTTTGTATACCATAACACATAGATTCTTTCTGTAGTTAGCTCGCTGTCTTAAATATTATTGCTGATAAATTAACTGGCTTATCTCCCATATTGTCTTCATGTTGCAAATTAGGCAGTTGGACTCTACCTCTCTAATGTAAATGTATTGATGCTTTACATTATTATGTAACGGACTGTGATGACTTTGTCCAGGGTCAGAGGATAGACTCATACTCCTGTTTTCCTTTTTAGATTTAAAAACATTCTCAGAACACTTTTAGGTTCTCACTGAAGATATTTCTGTCGCCATAGTTCTCTTTACCCATTTGTCCTACAGTTAAAATCATATATTTAGCTGTGTCAGATTGGCTTTGTTCCCTAAGCAATATGCATCAAGGTTTCTTTCTCCTTTTTCATGTGCTAATAAACAGTTGTCTGGGTGTACCACAGATTTTCCACATATTGTAGGGCATCTTGGATGCATCCAGGGTTTGATAATAATGAATAAAATTGTTGTGTCTATGTGCATGTTTGTGTAGACATAAATTTTCGTTTTGTTTGTGTAGGTGCTAGAAGCACAGTTTCCAAATTAAAGTCTGAGAAACCTTGCTCATACTTTGTGCTACCACTAACAGTCAGGGAGAGCATCTGCAGAGCCACAGTCTCATCCACACCCTGGCTCTGTCCGTGTTCTGGACTTGGCCGTTTAATTGTATAGAGGGGTCTTGTTGGTCTTTAAATTTGTATTAACAATAGTTTCAGATCTATTTCTTTTTTCATTTTTACAGAGATTTAGTATTTTGTTAATCCTACATTTGTTATTCACATATACAAATATCTGATTACTTCACCATTGTCTTTTAAGGTAATCTTTTCTGAACATTTATCATGATACTAATTTAATTGCTTTCTTTTAATTTTTTTCCTCTGATGTAAGACATTTATTCATTTTAATGTAGATTGCATTGACTGCATACTTCAGGAAGATTTAGGGATTATTACAAAGAAGTATTTTTAAAAAGCTACTTTAAAAACTATTGACTTTGGTATATCTCATCTAATATAAAAATTGAGATGAGAAGAAATAACTTATTGGTTGTTGATGGTGTAATCTAAATTTCTTGTTTAATTATGTGAACTACTGAACTGTCTAATTGTATGCCTCAGATGTGTTAATTTCTGTAAAGTTAATTTACTGATCGATACACACTACATAGATTCCACTTGAATGTAAAGGGAATCTGGATTTTAGAAGGATAACTAAGCGCTCATGTTTTTTCTCTAATTGTATAAGATGGCAATCCCTGAACTTAAAAAGTTTTGTTATTCTTGGTTCTTGGATTTTTTTTTTCCTAAGATATCTAAAAACTAGTATCAAGTTTTGAGTAACCAAAAGTTTAGGATCGTGACTTCAAATTGATTTATATTTATTTGGGTGAGTGTCTAGTAAGCACCATGCTGGTTGGTGCTAGATATATAGATATATATACAAGGCTGAGTAGACACAGCGCTCTTTAGTGGAAACATTTGTAAACCAATGATTTATTTGTTTAGTGCTGCAGGGAAACTGCATGTGCACACGTACTGGAATAAGTGGCCAAACCATGCTTTTCTTACAGAAGTTACTCAGCTTTTAAAATCCAAGAAAGAGTTGTCCAAATGAGAAAAATGGGAGTACATTTCAGGTTGAGTGGGGGGAAACGAAACAAACCCCATAAATAAAGATGAGGATACTGAGAGGCAGAAAGCAAGAAGTTCATAGTAACAGAGGCTGACTGGGTCACCATGTGACTTGCTATGTCAAGGAACTTGGAATTGCTTTATCTCATTCTTTCCTGTGAATATATGCTTGGAAAGTATAGCAACAGAGCCCCCTCCTGCATGCTTGTTTTTCGTGCTAAACATGAAGAACCATGTGTTCTGTTCTAAAATTTATTGGTATGAGTTCCTAGCTTCATGTTCCTAATTTGTAGAAAAAATGATATTTGCATTTTTTGCCTGATTGGGAGTTGTGAATAACTATAAATGATAACGAGAAATGCAATAATAGGTAACTTTTATTTTCAGTGCTTATGATACTGATGACTTCTATGATTCTCCTTCAGTCTCAGAGCATCTCAGTGAGGTGGCTTATTTAATTATGTCCATCTTGTAAGTAAACTGAGTAGTAGAGCAGTGACTCACTTTGTTACATGGCTAACAGATAGCAGAGCTGAAGTTGAACCCAGACTGTCTGAATAAGACACCTAGTGACTCTTAATGCTCCCATTCTGTTAGATACATATAGAGAGCACTTAAGTCTACTGTCTAGCATATAAGAACTGTAAATGTAAACAGTGATCCATAGCTAATAATTAAATCATTTTACCTAAATCATTTGAGTTAATACCCCAGGAAACTGTTGTTTTACCTATGGCTTCTGTTCCAACACATCAACTGTAGTAACAGAACAAGATGATTCTGGAACCATGCTTTTAATCATTACCTTCTGTAACCTGCTTCTTTGTTGATCTGTTTATACATTCATGTTTATACATTCTATATTAAATCTCTAGCAAGGACTGTTACCTGTCTTGTCACTGTATATTCTGTCCTTAATCCAGTGCCCCGCACATTAAAATGACCAAATACTGTTCAGCAGCTGAGTGAAACCTAAAAACCTGACCTCTGCTGACCTTAGAATTTAAACATTATTTATGCCACCTGTACCTGTGCTTTAATTGCTTTTATGTGATTTTTCTGCTGGTTAAGAATCCATCTGTTTGATGTTATACCTGATCAGTCTCACCCTGCATATTGCTGCTGGGCAGGAAACTGGTGTCTAATTCCGAAGAGATCACTCAACTTATAAGCACATGAGGGCAACATATAGGATCTAAAACCAAAATCTTTTAGAAATATACACAAGACAACATTTAAAAGTGTTTAAGGAAACTAATATAAAAAGAAAAACTTTGCTATTTTTCATTTGCTTTTTGTATTAAGTCATTTCAAATAAGTTTTTGAAAGTTTTTTCCCAGGGACATTCTCTATTTTTTTGTGTTAACTCATATTTTCCTCCTCTCCTCTATCCAGAGTGTCTTAAACCATTCTACCTTGTGAAAAATTGGATGTTCTTACAGATAGTCATTGTGGGAGAAAACGTTTCATTTAAGTCCCAGATGAGGACCGAAAACTTGAAATCAGAGGAGCATCTGAAATCAAGTAATATTAGGTAGGATAAAAATTACAAGGGGTTTCTGCACTGTTATTAATTTCTAGGATGTATGTTAAGTTTCTCATATTCTGTGGACATTGAGGAAAGAATGTGTGACTTCTTGAAGGGGGGGTTATGCTAAAGATTCTATTTTTATATGGCTTTATGAGAAATTATCTAGGTTTACTTTGACATTAGCATGTATGTCTTATCATTCAAAAAAACTTTTTTAAAATGCACTAAAATATGTTTCAGGAATGTATATATTTAAATGTAAAATTTCTGAGTATTTATAAGCCGTGGGATAGGGGTTTCATCTTTTTCATATATAACGTTTCCTTTATTTATGTATATATGGGTGTTTTGCCTGCATATATGTGTGTGTAACCCAAGCATGTAGTATGCAGAGTCTAAAACAGGGTGTTAGATGCCCTGGGACTAGAATTGGAAAAGATCGTGAGCCGCCATGTCAGTGCCAAGAAAGGAACCTAGGTCCACTGGAAGAGTAGCTAGTGCTCTTAACTGCTGAGCCCAACTTTTCCAGCTTCCTGAGATTCAGAATTCTAAATTATCCTTTAGAGTTAAAGAAAGTTTCTGTTATATATCTAATGACTTAACTGCAGGTAACATCTGTTCTGGGTTCTCTATGTCAGTACAGATGGAATTAAATGTCTCAAAGACCCCTGTAGAGTTTTGTGATAATTTATTACAGAATATATTATATACAGATAATACATTTAATACAGGTAGTGTATTGCAATGCATCTATGTGAAATATGGTTTCAGAACTGATGGTTGTCACTGTAAGTTGATACAGTGTTGGATGGTGACACTTGGAGCTACATTTTTCCCCCCTGCTTTCTTTTTATAATGCTTATGCACTCTGGTTCTAGAATTACATTGCCCTCCTACTTTCCAATCCTGTGATAGTGGGACATTTCATCATTCTGTTCCTGTTTCCTCATCAACAAAATATGTACATTACTCCTTAACTAATGGAATGGAAGGACTGAAATTTAAAGTTGTTTGCTTGTTTTCAGTGCTGGGGGTCAAAAATGGAGTAGTAGCATTCTGCTGTTGCTACCCATGTTTTGTTGTTGTTGTTTCTAGATAAGAGTCTTGTTATATAGCCAGGGCTATCCTTGAACTTCTTTGTCACCCAGGGATGACCCCATACTTTTTGAGTCTTGCTTCCTCTTCCTTGGGACCACTGGTGTGTTACAGGATGTACCTCTATGCCAGGTAAAATGTAAGACTTTTAATAGATGAAAGCACGACCAGATGACCCAACAAATAATACATTATCAAATAATGTTATTAGGCTATTTAAGTTTTTTTTTTTTTTTTTTTTTGGTTTTTCGAGACAGGGTTTCTCTGTGTAGCCCTGGCTGTCCTGGAACTCACTCTGTAGACCAGGCTGGCCTCGGACTCAGAAATCCTCCTGCCTCTGCCTCCCAAGTGCTGGGATTAAAGGCGTGCGCCACCACCGCCCGGCTGGCTATTTAAGTTTTAACTGGTGGGTTTGCACTCTGTTATCAGTAAGGCATTTCAATCATTTGTCATTTGCTTCATATGTAATTGGGTTTCAAGTTTTTAAATGTTACTGTGAAGTAATCAGATATAATAGGTTCAGAGAAAAATGACAGAAACCTAACATCTTGACCTGGTTATTTTGTAATTTCTGTGTATGTCACCAGCGTTATTTTTTAGTCATGCTAAAAATATAGTGGTTTTATTTTTCTGTTCTTGAGCACATAGTTTTTTTTTTTTTTTTGGTTTTTTGAGACAGGGTTTCTCTGTATATAGCCCTGGCTGTCCTGGAACTCGCTCTGTAGACCAGGCTGGCCTCGAACTCAGAAATCCGCCTGCCTCTGCCTCCCAAGGAGCACATAGTTTTATGGCATCTGAATAGATTGTTTATTTTTTAGAATTATGTGGAAGTATAGAATGGGAGCTTTTGACTGCTGCTTTGAACTGTTGTCTCTAATCCACTGTGCTCTTTGAAGTAGTAGAGGAAAGGACACCTGATTTACAGTAGAGTCCAGATCAGCAAGTCGTTTGTTAGTCACATGTTGGACACATAGGGCCAGGCCCCTAGTGTTCTGGCTGGACTCCACCCCCACAGTCACCTGGCTAAGGCCAGGTAACCCAGCCCACTTGCCCCTCCTAGCTCTCTTGCCCTTATGCTCTTGTCCCCCTGTTTCTCCATTCTTTTCCCCTCTTTCCATGTGGTCATGACCGCCTCTCACCCTTTTATCTTTTCTTTCTCTCTTCTCTATCTCCTTTTCTCTTCCTACTTCTCTATAATAAAGCTTTGAAACTATGGACTGTCTCTTATTTATCAAAACCCACCGTGTAGGAGCATGAAACAGGCCTCAGCATCTCCGGCCACTGGAAAGAACCCAGGACTTTCCTGCCCAGCCAGGCTTCCTCTACAGGTACAGGAAGCCCATGCCAGAACGGCACCGCCTTCTAGGCAAGGACCTCTCCCAGCTAGCCTGGCAGGCTCTCCTCCTTAGGCTCGCGGGCCGCTCGTTTTCCCTATAGTCACATTGTCCTTCTTTGAGAGGCCACTCACAGCCTTTGTCTTAGTTATTCTTCATGTCCACAATCGCCCCTAAGTGCCTGACTGCCATGCTACAGCTTTCTGAACTACCTCCTAGCCAGGGTAACTACCTGAAGTGATTTTAGAGTCTTTGCTCTGTATTGTCCTCCCCCTCCCCCCATTCCTAGTGTCTTTGGAGAGTTCTTAAAAAGGAGCTTTTCTACTTAACAGTATCGTCCTTATTTTATTTCCGGTCTTGACCTGTAATCCATGCTTCATGCATCTGGTATCCCATGGCATGTCTGTGCCCTGTATGTACTCGGTGCCCGTGGGTGCAAGGTAACAGGACAGTTCTGTACACTCTCTCTTCCAAATCAGCATGGATTTCCTGTAACAACTGAGTTTTAAACACATCATGCAAGTTTTCTCACGATCTGCTGCCTTCCTTGGTTCTCCAACTTCATCTGTAGCTTTTGACTTTGCATTTTATCTTTGTTTTACTTAGTTTTGTCTTTTGCTCTCATCCTTGAAATTCCTAGATAAGACTGGCCCTTAACAAATTTTATACACATACTCCAAGAATACAGGTCATGGAGTGAATGAATGTATGGCACAGAGCAGTGGTTCTTAACCTTCCCAATGCTGCGACCCTTTAATACAGCTCCTCGTGTTGTGCTGACCTCCAGCCATACAGTTATTTTGTTGCTACTTTATAGCTGTAATTTTGCTAGTGTTATGAGTCATAATGTAAATATCTGAAATGCAGGATATCTGATATATGATCCCTGTGAATGGGTTGTTTGACACCCATAGGGGTCGTGACTTACAGTTTGAGAATACTTACATAGAGCATTGGAGTGTGCAGATATTTTATACACTGAGAGAACACAAATCCTTATTTGTTAACCTGAACTAAGAAAAACCACTAGGTTTTTCAAAGGGAAGACAGCATCTTCCCTTAGAGTCTCTTCTAAATGACATTCAGCAGGACAACAGTAGCATTTATTCTTTAGCAGGTTTTAGGGAAGAAAACTTTATGTCTAGAGAGCTATATATTTATGTGTTTTGTGTTCATAAGTACATATCCATCTCACAGTCTTTGGCCTACTATTTTTCATAATTAATTACAATTTGGCTTTTATGTTATGACTGTAATAAGTGAATATCGTAATTATGCAAAATTGTTCTTTAGAATTATATGTTGAACAAAGTAACAAATTAAAAGCCAATCTTGGCTCTTGCATGGTAGGGAAGGAAATGAATCCCACTACTCTAACCACTTCTCCCAAAATAAAAGAAAGTAGTTTAGCATTTGTATGTTTTGTTTTGATAACTGAGTTTAGAATGACTTGATTTTGTTCAAACAGGGAAAGTAGGTCAGAAGTTCAAGTAGAAACAAAATCTTATGTGTTCCAGTACTATGGACTGTTACTATCATATGTTTGAGTCTTATTTTCTTACACTTAGAGCTTAGCTATAGTTGATTAGGAACTATACTCTGAAAGCAGACTGCTGAGTTCAAGAACTACTTCTAACCCTGTAATCATGGACTTGTTACTTAAATCTCTATATACTTATGTTTTCTTCAAGTGCAAAATGGAGACAGTAATAGCACATAGTTTATGTTAAAACAGTGACTTATACAAGGCCTTTAGAATGGTGTCTATCAATGGAATTCAGTATTGTGCTGGCTCTTGTAGCTAGTGTTTAGAATGCATTAAAATATATTTATAGATCTTGATTTTGTTTCGTGAATTGTTCCAGATTGTAGCTTTCAATATATTTATTATCATTGATCCAGATTGTTTTCAGCCCATTACCTTTATTTTTTTCTTTTCCATCAATTAACAGACATAGTTTATTTCTCTTAACAAATAACTAAGAACTACAGGGTGCGGTGGGATACCTATAGTCCTAGGAATTGGGAAGACTAAGGCAGGATGGCCATGGAAATTCAAGACCAGCTGGTGATGCCTAAAAAAATAAACAAAAAGCCCAAAGACAATGTATATAATAGTATTTTGGAAATTTTATATCTTATAGCTATATTTAATTATGCTGTTTTATTACTAAGAATATGGTGATTTAATTTTTGGATTCTTGGTATATTCATTCCTTTCACTGATTCCTTTAGATTAAAGTAAGAACAAACAGAAACCTCACCATTGCTCACATTTTCTGCTGAGAGAGGGCATTAAAACTTGTCTCATCCAGGCAAGTGGCACTGTAGAGGCAGGTGTATACTGTGAATACAAAGACAGCCTGTTCTACACCAAATTTGAGGCCAGCGGGGGTGGGTGGGGTGGGGGAGGTGTTTTACTGGTTTTTGTTTTTAGGTTTTTGGTTTAAGATGCATATCTCTATATATGAGCATTGGCTATAAACCGTAATAGTAATTTTTTTTGAAGCTCTTTATCAAGAATTTTTGGAATATAGTTTTTTTTTTTCTATAGACTGGAGAGTATTCATTTTGGGGAAAGATTGGGTAAGGATGTGTTGTGTTCTCTCAAGTTGTGTGATCTAGTATTCTTAGAGTCTCATACTTGTCAAGACTTTCTAAACGGTGAAAGTTAAGACCTAAAGTAACCAGTGAAGCTGGACTTTATGGTTGATGAAATTTGGTATATAACTAAGCATAGCTGTCTAGTTAGTATCATTCATTTGAGTTGATAGTTCTTTTGTGCTGGATTCTCTTCAAAAGCTTAATTTTTTTTTTTTTAAAAAGGCAAACAATGGGTATCTTTATAAAGACTACAGACTAAAAGGATTCATTTTGTATTTTACTGAAGTTAAAATTTACTGTCACTGAAATAGTAAAAACACTGGCTTCACTCTTCTACCCACATGGCAACCATTAACACCCTCTTCTGGTCTCTGCAGGCTCCAGGCACAAAAGTAGTGCACAGCCATATAATATCTTCTGTCTTAGGCAGGGTTTCTGTTGTTGGGATAAACGCCATGAGCAAAAGTAACTTAGGGAGGAAAAGGTTTATTTCACTTAGACTTCCAGTAACAATCCATCATAAAGGGAAGAACCGGCAGGAACCTGGAGGCAGGAACTGCTTATTGGCTTGCTGGCTTGCTTACCTGGCTTGCTTACCTAACTCAGGACCACTTGCCCAGGGGCAGCACTTCCCCCATTGAGCTGGACCCTCCCCACATCATTAATCAGTCAGATGCTTTTCCATGGACTAGTCTGTTGAGGGAATCTTCTCAATTGAAGCTTCTTCTCAAATGACTCTAGTTTGTGTCAAACTGACAAAAATTAGTACACGTTCAAATGAAAAATAGTTTTTAAAAATTTACAGTTACTATAAAATATTTATGTAAATAGTGCTTTCTGTAAAAAAATTAATACTTTAATATAGCTTTTTGTCAGTTTAGTTCTTTGAAATGGAATCTCAAGTTGTAATAATCTTTAAATTTTTTATGTCAGTTGACACATAATCACACATACAGAGGGTACAGGGTGATGTTCAGTACTCATAATCATTAATTAATGATCCAGTCTCAGGTGTTTGGCATATATTTCACCCCATGTATTTATCACTTCTTTGTGGAGATAACATTGAAAATGAACTTCTCGGGCTGGAGAGATGGCTCAGTGGTTAAGAGCACAACCATCTGTAATGGGATCTGATGCCTCTTCTGGTGTGTCTGAAGGCAGCTGCAGTATACTCACATACATAAAAGTAAATAAATAATTCTTTTTTTTAAAAACCTACTTCTCTAGCTGTTAAGATTAGATAGTCAACATGTATTGTTAGGCATAATCATTCTTCTATGCATTCTATGCATTCTCCCTGTGGGAGAGCATGTGTTAAGAGTTCCTGCTAAGCATTATGCTAGTTGAAAGGGATTCTAATGGTATATGTTTTTAAAAGCTGTAATACCTACTGACTAAAGTGACTTTGGGAGCCTATGAATTTCCTTACCCCAGCTGGGTTTCCCAAGGAAGTACAGTGCTGTGACTCAGACACAAAGCATGAGTGATTATTGGCCAGTAAAAGTGGAGGTGGTATTCTTAATAGCACAGGCAGGGACTTTCCTTTTCAGAAGAAGTCCAGTGACAAACCAACTAGAAGAAGGAGAGAAAAGTGGTGACAGTTCATTGTTCAGAGTCCACAGAATTTGTCACTAAAAGTTTTGTAGTGAAAAATCACTAAATGTTTTAAGTTCAGGTGGATGGTTTGTTAAGATCAAGCGTGCATTCAAAAATGTCTTTTGCAGTAGTTCAAATGGGGGGTGGATGGCTAAAGATGTAATGCAGTGAAAAAGTTCAATAAGTATTTAGAGGACAGCATTTCTCTGGAATTGGCAAATATTGAAACTTAGGAAGGAGGTTGGCATAGAGGACTTCTGGGGGGAGGGGTGAATTGCCTTCCACAGCTGGGAAGCCATGATAAAACTGCGGAGAGGAGAAACCATGGCAGAGAATGGAGTGTAGAGTTAAGGGTGAGCCATGAGGTCAATCTAGGACCTCACCAATAACAGACAATTCTTGAATTTCAGAGGGGAGAAATTAGGTTTAAAAAAGTGTTTGGGAAACTTGAAAATGTTTGAATGCCAAAGAGAAGAAAGGTCCAGTAGCAAGGGAACTTTAACGATTGTCTAAAAGAGGAAAGAATAATCAAGTCCTGAGGAAATGCTAGGAGCTCTCCATGGAATGAGCTTTGATCTCATAAGGAGAGCGCTGTGTAAGTGCAGGGCATGCCCAGTCATGGAGATTGTTTCGCAGAGCAGGGCTGTGCAACTGTAGTTTCCCAGTGGGAAAAGAGACAGGAACAGCAGCTTGAAAAGAGTGAAAACTTGAAATGTTTGTGGTAACCAGTACATTGAAACAAACTAGTCTTTAAGGTATTGGGGAAAGGGGCTTGTTATATATTGTTACTCAGATTTGGAGAACAAGAAATGAACTTTTTGGGGGAGTTACCACTTTAATCTGTGAAGTAATTTTTAAGTTATGATATCACTTTGTTAAGTGACCTGTTGCTACACTGAATGTTAAAGGAGGGCATAAATTTCCTTACCATGTTGCCTTGTTGTAATGCATTGTTCAACTTGATTTAGTGTGTTTATGTTAACTGTTCGTGGTTTTTTCTTGTTTTTGTTTTTTGTTTGTTTTTTTTTTTAACTCTTGTTCTTTTTTTCTCATCTAGGCAGGCAGAAGTCCTGAAGGCTGAAATGACAGGTATCGACTGTCTTTTTTTTTTTTTTTTTACCACTTACTTTGTTCTATTAAGTTAAAGGAAGAAAATTTCCTTTCTCACTTAAGATGTAGTACCAAACCCTGTGCTGGTGGCCAAGAGCAATAACTTTGCTTTAAATGTCTCCTGGTTTTATAATTTGGATTCTTCTTAAATACTTTTAAGGAATTTAATGTAGTATATGCCTTTACTCAAAGAATATATATTACATGAGTACTTGAGTTGCAATTAATGTGTATTATTATTTTTATATAATTTTTATGAACCTTTTACTAACTGAAAGTATGAAAATCAGTGAGCTACCTTTTCTTACACATCTTTTCTGCTCTGAGTAATAATATCTAAAGCCCTTTGGACTTGGCTGCTGAGATGAACAGATAATTCAAAGCTGGTGATCAGCATGTCCATCATAGCAGCATGTGTTATTATCAGATATTTGATACGAGATAGTATTTTAATTTGGGAGGATGTAGTTATATGTTTAACTCATGAAGAATTCAGCTACTACTGACTGATAACCAGAATTCTGGTCAAGATTTATAATTGAAGAGGGCATATTCTAGCTACTAGGGAGGTTGTCTTTCTTCAGCTTTGACAGTTACAGACTTAATATTTACGAGGAACCTGATTATTATATCATAAGGAACAGAAGAAGAAGGCTTACAGTGCATTTACTGTTGTCCTTCCTGTTAACACATTTGTGGTCATCGTCTACATTATATGATATCAGTGTTGGAATTATACTCTTGAATTGCCATTGACAGTGCTCTCTGTAGAACAGCATCAAGCAGCGTATACATACTCATTTGAATGACTTCTGCATCCCCCAGAGCCCTGTGCACTGGCACACACCTATAATTTTAGCTCATTGAAAGTGAATGGGAAGAGCACGAGCTCAAGGCTAGTGTGAGCTCATAGAGAGTTCCAGCTAGCCTAAGCTACACAGTGGGATCCTGTCTCCAAATAAACAAACAAACAAAAAAATCACTTAACAGATCTGACTAGCCTACAAAGCCATTAACTCAAATATCCAAGATATTCTCTTTGCTGAATAGGATTATGGAAGCATATAGGTACTAATAACTAACGTAAAGAGGAGTGGAAATTGTGACATCTAGGAGTCTGCATCGTATAGCAGCAGACTCCTAGATGAAGTTGAATTGCTTAACTGGATATTGGAAACTTATAATTGATAAGTTCATTAAGTAATTCTACTGAGGCAGGTTACTGTCAGCATTTGAACTAATCACCCTATAGAACTTTGGAAAATGTGGCACAGAGCCTAACTAGTTTTCCCCTATACCCAGTTACTCTTCTGGCATTTTGAGCAGTTTAATCCCAGGCTTCACATTAAATGGCTGTAGTGTGCACTGATTACAGAAGTGTAATGGCCATGTTCCATTTATGAAAACAATTACATTGTTTCAGTAGGGCGGCATATAGGAATAATCCAGGTATTTGCTGGATGGTGACTGGATAGAAAAAAATTGTGAGGATCCCTGTAGGAGTGACTCAAAGTAAAAAGGAAGCCGGATTTGGATGGAGGTAGAATTATTGGGGGTAAATGACTTACTATAAATCTATTATTTCAAATGGAGTGACTTAACTATCAGATATATGACCTGCTGTGACAGGAACAGACAGAAATCCAAATAAAAGAAAAGGATGAATTATTTTTAATGACCATTTTAATTTCATAATTTTTTTTTTTAAAGCTGAAAGATGAGGGTTAGAGAGACTGGGTCAGCATATAGGAATTCTTGCTGCATGAGCATGGGAGCTAGATTCCAGCAAACAGGTAAAATCATTGTGGGCATGCCTGTAGTGGGGCTTCCTCACTGACAGTCTCACTGAAAAACCTAAAGCTACAGGTTCAGTGAGAGACCCTGCCTCAAAGCAACAGTGGGAGTGGTAAATGGATAGCTGATCCCCTCCCTTCTCTTCTGTACTCACTGAGTCCATACACGCCCACACACTCACACACCTTCATGCACATGCAAATGCCTTAAAAACATAGCTAAAAGAAAATGTTTTAAGTCAGGATTTAGTCATTAAGCAGAAGGCAGGAGGTGAAGGCCATTTGAAATACAGTAACATAACCCTGTGCAGCAGTGGACAGAATGTGCTGAGAGCAGTTTTGCTTTGGTAGATGGAGAGAGTCGTCGTTGCTTTGGCTCATGATTAAGTGACTTAACTATATAGCGATGTTTTGTTTGTTTTATTATGCAGATTCTAAGCTGGGTCCAGCTGAGGTCTGGACGTCCAGGCAAGCTCTGCAGGACTTGTACCAGAAAATGCTAGTTACTGATCTGGAGTATGCTTTAGACAAGAAAGTAGAACAGGATCTGTAAGTATTATCATTTGTGACGTTACTATGCAGTCGGGAATCTCAAGATTTTGAAACATTGTGGTTAGTTGATTATTTTTCAGCCTACCCTAGTGTATGCTTTTTCAAAGAAATTCTAATACTTGTGACTTTTTAAAAACAAAACATTTAACCATTAATATATTTTTCAGGTGTGATATTTGAAGGTAAGAGGAATAATGTTTAGATCTGAATTTTACCTAAGACAGCTCTTTGGAACATTCTGGAATAAACAAATCTAAACATACATATGGTATCTCAGATTCTAAGAATTTATCTGTATTGAGCCTTATATTTGAACTTTTAGTTTAAAAAAGTTTAAAGATAAACTTTTCTTTGATCAATGGGATTTTGCATTTGGTCTTTAGTCCAAAGGCCAAGAAACAATGATCAATGTCATCCTGTTTCTTCAGCAGAAAAGTGTATTTTCAGTGTAAGAAAAGTTTACATAATCTAATACATTGACTATATCCCCCTTTGAGTTCCCCAGAAAACTAAGGAAAGATTTTGTGTGTTTAGACTATTCCACTTGTTCTTTATACGAAGGATGAAATGGCAGATAACCAGATTCCCCAGTGAGTAAATAAAGACCTTTTGTAGAAGATCTTGCCTTATAAATTAAAACAGGGACACTTAGCTTGATGGATACTTAAACATTGATTAAGAACATTTCTGTCTAGTAAGACCTAATAGTGCAAGTTGTAGTGAATTTGGTTTTTCCTTTTTTATCCCCTGTGTATTTAGAAAATCTAGTAATTTACCCAACTAACTAATCAGAACTCATGTCTGTAATACTTGAGTCCATGATGAGAAAGGATCACCAATATTGAGGGAGTATTGACAAGTGTACTATTTTTAAAACTCTCAGATTCGAGAACCTCAACTTTGATGTTGACATTTGGTACTATATTTCACTAAAATTGAATTTAAGCTGATAATATAATGACTTATTTTAATATAATGTAATTCAGCATTGTGTTCTTAAAGTAACCAAAATTGAAATGTGGTTTTTATTTTATGTTATAAAGAATTAAGCTTTAACCTATAAGATAAAATAAATAAAATCATTAAAGAGGAATGGGAATGAATGCTGTAGCTAAGTAGCTTGGGGAGATAGGGACAGACCTTACTTCAGTACACACACAGTGTGTCACTTTACTGAGAGTATAATTTTTGTTGGCCCAGTGTGTTAAAATTAATAATAATCCATTCAGATTTTTATACTGGGATTCTTTTTGTTTGTTTTTGTTTTTTGTTTTTTCGAGACAGGGTTTACTCTGTATAGCCCTGGCTGTCCTGGAACTCACTCTGTAGACCAAGCTGGCCTCGAACTCAGAAATCCGCCTGCCTCTGTCTCCCAAGTGCCAGGACCAGAGAGGCATGCGCCACCACTGCCTGGCTCTATACTGGGATTATTGAGTAGGTCTTACTGTAATAGCTCTATAAAGATTCATAGTTGCACCACAGTCTGCCTACTGGAGCATCTGGTAAGTGTCTTCTAAAGTCAGTTGCATTCTACTGCATGTCTAGTCTTGTTCAAAGAAAAGCATGAAGTAATTTAAATAAATAACTTTAATGCTGGCTTACTGTTCAGTGTGGTATAAGATAACAAATAGTTCTTTCTTGTTCTCAGGGGGACCAGTGTCTATTCATTGAGTCACTACTATACCAAATAGAATTACATTTTGTTTTCAGCTGGAATCATGCCTTTAAGAATCAGATCACAACACTACAAGGCCAAGCGAAGAATCGAGCAAACCCAAATCGGAGTGAAGTCCAGGCAAACCTTTCTCTATTCCTAGAGGCAGCTAGTGGCTTCTATACTCAGGTGAGTTCTACTCTGTGAATGCATTCTCGTAGCTTTAATGATACTCTGTTCTTTGTACACATCTTTTGTACATATAAATACTTTATATAACTACCATATGAGACATGTGAAAGTTAATCACATAATTTCATATACTAGAGATGTCTGAAATGATTTATAATGTTTTTTTAAAGATACAGGCTTAAGTTTGGGAATGTGGTATGAGGTCTTGGGCTTAAACACCAGTATTGCCAGAGAGAGAGGGAGTGAAAGATACACACTTAGGACGGAGGTTTAATTCTGATTAAAACAGGTGTGATAAGAGCTAAACCGCAGTGAAAGATGGGGGTAGTTATGTGATTAGACCAAATGTACTCATTATGAAAGTAGTAACTTGGCTGGAGAGATGGTTCAGTGGTTAAGAGCACTGACTGCTCTTCTAAAGGTCCTGAGTTCAATTCCCAGCAACCACATAGTGGCTCACAACCATCTGTAATGGGATCTGATGCCCTCTTCTGATGTGTCTGAAGACAGCTACAGTGTACTCATAGACATAAAATAAATACATCCTAAAAAAAAAAAAGTAGTATCTGTTATGTCAGGTAAGTTGTTAAAAGCTGTAATGTCAAGTGAGTTTTCATAGCATTATCTACACAGTAGAATTTATATGGATCGTGAAATTATTTTAAGCTACCTAAGAAACAGGTATTATTTATTTGATTTGAAAAATAAGCTATATTATCTTCGCATACTTATTTTTCCTCAGTCACATCCTGGTGTATTCATGGAATTTTTTTTAAAGCATGATTCCTTAGAACAATTGCTATTTCAGCCTGGAGAGATGACTTAGCAGTTGAAAGCACTTGCTGCTCTTGTAGAGGACTGGAGCACTATATAGCAACTCTCAAATGTCTGTAATTCCACTTCCAGAGAATCTGATTGGCTCTTCTGACACTAACATGGGTTTTTACACACATGTGATGCGCGCGCGCGCGTGTGTGTGTGTGTGTGTGTGTGTGTGTGTGTGTGTTTAGTATTTTTAATTGCTACTTCACCTACTTAAAATTAAATGAATAATACAAAATTTAAAATTGATTTTTTTGTATCAGATGGCAGTCAGGACAATTGTGGGCACCAGTTGATCAGAGTCTACCACATAGACTCTGAGGATCAAACTCTGGTCCTCATCTGTGGTAGCAGTCACCTTTCTACACTGAGCCAGCTCATCAGCCCTTGTAATGATAAAATTTTAAGGACTATATGCTGAAGAAATCCCTGGCCAGTTCTCCCTGTGTTGCTTGCCCCCACCTATACATTGGCTTTATTTTGCTTTAACCATTTCTTTGAATGAAGAAAAAGAATGTTTGCATTGGAAGATATTAAATACCTGTCATTAAATAAGTTACTAATGGTAACATGTGCCTTTAATCCCAGAATGAAAGACAGAAGCAGGCATATCTTTGTGAATGTGAGGTCAGCTTGGTATATATAACAAGTTCAGGCCAACCAGGGGTTCATAGGAAAGTGCTGTCTCCCTCTGTAAAAGAAGGAATGAGAGGGAAGACGGGAGATATTCTTACTTACACTATAAAATCCATTGCAGGTTTTTGCCAAAAAACCTCAAATACTATTTTATTCTCAAAATTTATTTTCAAATTTATGCCAGTTTTTAGTTGATGCTTCTGGAAAGGAAATTGATGTCCACTGAATAAATAATTGAAAAGTTAAAGAAAAGGAAGCATGGGCGGTGGTGGCACACGCCTTTAATCCCAGCACTTGGGAGGCAGAGGCAGGCGGATTTCTGAGTTCGAGGCCAGCCTGGTCTACAAACAGCCAGGCTACACAGAGAAACCCTGTCTCGAAAAACCAAAAAAAAAAAAAAAAAAAAAAGAAAAGAAAAGGAAGCATATACTGGGCCGCCAGCAAGATGGCTCAAAGGATAAAAATATATAACCTCCTGAATCTTATAGTGGAATGCGAGAATTGACTCTCAAAACATGCCCTCTGACTTACACGAGTCTATATAATACATACAGGCACACACACACACAAATATAATTGAAATTTAAGGCAGGAATAGGAGAGATGACTTAGTGGTTAAGAGCATTGGACTGTTATTCCAGAGATCCCTGTATTCATTCCTAGAATTCACATGCCAACTCAAATCTGTCTGTAACTTCAATTCCAGAGAATCTGATGGTACACGTACATGAACTTACATGAAGGCAAAGCACCTATACACATACAAAATAATAAAATTTACAGGATAAAATGAAAGTAAAACATCTTAGTTTACTACTACTACTTGTAAATTGTCCCAGTTAAGTTTCAGTTTCATTCTTGAAGAGAATGTTTATTTCAACTTTGCAATTTGAAGTCCATTATCCAGGGAAGTCAGGGCAGAAACTCCAACAGTAACCCAAGGCAGGAGCTGAAGCAGAGGCCGTCGAGGAGTGCTGCTTACTGGCTTGCTCTTCAAGGTTTGCTCCGTCTGCTTTCTTAAAAATCTCCAGAACCACTGTCCAGGTCTGACACCAACCCAATGGCCCAGACCCTACTACAACAATCAAGCTTGTGGTACATTTTAATTGAAGTTTCCCCTTCCCAAATATATAGCTTGCATCAAGTTGACATAAAACTAGATAGCACAGTAATAGTCCTTATTCTTAGAAAATGGGAGAAGAAAGTTTTGTCACAGTTCTATGTAGTGTAACAGGTGACAGTTTGCTTCATAGTTGACTCTTCATTCTTAGCACAGAGTGAGGAGCTGAGGAAAAAGACGTAGTAGGTTGTTTTCTCTGATGAGCAGGATCCCAGAACTGTCTAGTATGTATACTGACTGACTGACTGACTGACTGACTGACTGACTGACTGACTTGACTTGACTGTTTACCGTGCACCTAATAGAAGGCAGATATTTGGATGAGTCTAGTTGTATGTAAAGACCAAGAGAGAAGAAAATGGGAAGAAAAAGGAGACTTTCTTTTCTTTCAAATGCTTGGCAAGATGGGGGAGGGGCTTTGAATAAAGGAAACTGAAAAGAATGATTGGAAAAGCACTTAAGAACTGGTTAGCCCCAAGATCTGCAAGTTTAAATGCAGCATGGGGTCCAATAAGATGATGGCAGCGAAGGGATCATTGTGTTTGGCTAGCTAGCTCATAGCAGATTGTCTTGATTGATGCTTTAGTTAGCTGGTGGTGAATTGGGGTAGAAGAGTATTGAATGAAAGTCAGGTGGTAATGGGTGTAAAGAGTAAGTAGGTATTGAGAACACAGATGAAGGGAAAGGTGGACTCCTTTAGAGGAGTCTAGTTGAGATGAGAAAGACATTAGAAGATTGTTGGAAAGACTCGGGGTCAAGAAAGTGTTTTGGTTTTGGGTTCTTGTTTGCTTTTTTTGTAGGAAACCTTGATACTGTTCAAACAGAGGAAAGAATTGGGGTGGGATGTAACAGACAGGAAACAGAACAGAGTGGAATAACAGGCCTACACAGGCAGAGTCGGTAGCCCTGACTAGAGGAAAGAGTCCCCTCACACCTCAAAATGAAGAGTGATGAATCGGTCTAGAATTTGAGAAAATAAATGTCAAGACTTTGTCTTGCATTTTAGAAACATTTCTAACCAATATTTAAAATTTTTTTAAAGAGAAGTAGATACTTTCATGGCATTCCTTATTTTTATGTGCTTGCTGAATGTATTTTAAAATGCTCTATATAGCCGGGCGATGGTGGCGCACGCCTTTAATCCCAGCACTTGGGAGGCAGAGGCAGGAGGATTTCTGAGTTCGAGGCCAGCCTGGTCTACAGAGTGAGTTCCAGGCCAGCCAGGGCTAACAGAGAAACCCTGTCTCGAAAAACCAAAAAAGTAAAATAAAATAAAATGCTCTATATGAAAATGCTTTGAACAATGAGAATTAACCCATCGAAGATTACATTTAATTTCCATACAGTTCTTACTGGTGCCTCAGCAGTATGAGATACTTAGACACATAATCTTGTATATAAACTTACTGCTAGAACATTCTGACATTACTCAATTTTGCTTATGTTTTTTCTTCAGTTATTACAGGAACTGTGTACAGTGTTTAATGTAGATTTGCCATGCCGTGTGAAGTCTTCCCAGTTGGGAATTATTAGCAATAAACAGACGCACACCAGCGCCATAGTGAAGCCGCAGTCTAGCTCCTGTTCCTACATTTGCCAGCACTGCCTCGTCCACCTTGGAGACATTGGTAAGCCTGTGGAAAGGATTAATGACACACTCATCCTTTTCTCTAAGTAATCATAGGAAGAAACTTCAAGTATGCATGTTTGTCTTAGATTGATATATGAAGAAATTATAAAAATCACTTTTAGGAACTTTTTCTCCATGTTTTGGGATTTGCAGAAGAATTTTGGTAAAAAATTCTCAAATTAAAATTTAAATTTTCTTCAGATTTCATCCAGGTATAGGCAAATAGAAACACTAAAACTATAGCCAAAGGTAAATTATTAAAGTAATACTGTATTTTCTAAATTAGAAATTTGTACTCTTTTGGAATAGATATAATTTATAAATTACTTCTTTTAAATCTAGTTTGTCTATTATTTCTTCCTACTGGTGCACAGAAAACTCATTTTATATGCTTCTTCCTTTCAAAGGTTAAATTTGCTTTTCCATTTTATAGTTTTCCTGGGGTTATTATATAACATGTTGCTGTTCATTCCTTTAAGGTGACCTAAAAAGGTTATAAAACAAATTAACTATAGGATTATGTTTTGTCCTGAATAACAAGGAATGAGGAACATTAGTGTGTTTAAATTAGTAGATTTTAGATTTCTTAATGCCATAAATGAGTGACACTTTGAGAGGTCACATTAAAGTCATCAGTGAGCTCTGCAAGGAGATGCAGTATGTTCAGGTTGGTTCTGCTTTAATTGTCTTCTTTGCACACACATAATTAATACTGCAGTAGATGCAAGACATTTTTCAAAAATCACTTTATAAGATATTGAAGAAATAATTTTCAGATCATATTGTATAGTGTTTGTTGTTTTGTTTTGTTTTTAAGTGCCATATAACTCACCCCTTCTTGTGGGCCGGCTCCAGGTCACCAGCATAGTCCATAGTGGGAGCTGGTGACGCATGACACTGGAGGACCTGAAAGTGGGGCTAGGTAAGCTTGAAACTGGTTCATGCTGAATGTCCCAACTAGAGAAGGCCGATGGACACTTCACACATAATCCTATAGTTAATTTGTTTTACATTTTTCTGTCTTTAATGGTCTTTAATGTAATATTAATGTCTTTATTATCTCTAGAATTTAAAACTCTAGCTGTTTTGGACATGCCCTCGTGGTTTTTGTGTATGTTTATGTATATTTATATGATTTTAAACTGAATTTTCCTTTTCTTCTCAGCTCGATACAGAAACCAGACTAGCCAGGCAGAGTCCTACTATCGGCACGCAGCTCAGCTTGTCCCCTCCAATGGTGAGTGGGCCTGCCGCCTTAACAGGGCCACGTTCCCATGCTCAGAGTGCCATAGCAAATAGGGTGCATTGTATTTTTAGTGTATTGTAGCAGTAGATGTTGAATTTCAGCAGCATTGAGTTTCATGTTTTTCTCTTTAATTTTATATTCCATATACTTAAAAGAAATTTTCTTTTAAGAAAGTTACACTGTAAGCTAATATAAATAGAATTAATGTGGTCTATAGTTTTTCTACAACTCTAGCATTCTTAATTGGCCTACAGAGTAATGGTCTTTCAGGATAATCATTTCTTCTTAGAAAACTAGCCAGTTACCTAAAAAGGTAGTGCTTATGATGACTCCAAAATAGCCATTCTTGAATTAAAGAGCTTAACAGCAGATACTTGCTGTTACAGATCATTTGTGCTAAGCCATATTGAAATTTCTTTAGATTTTAGATAATGTCTCAGGTAGAGAGCTTATGTGGGCACACTATCCATTTCCTATTGCCTGTATCAGCCATCACACCTCAGTAGCAGAGCAAAGTGCTTATGATGAGTCCTTAGCACCTACAAAGTCAAGGAGATTTACTAGTAACCCTTTCTGAAACCATGCGTGCTTATTGTAGTAATCCTAATTTTATGACTTTTTTTGTTTTGTTTTTATGTGACCCAGTATGGCCTTGAACTCTTAATTATCCTAAGCCTCCCAAGTGCTAGAATTACAAGTGTATGCCTCCATAGTCAATATTTAATTGTGTGACTTTTTAACCTGCACATGATAGGATGTGCCATCGCTAATGTGTACAATTTCACATTATGTCCATCTGTAATTGATATTCATGAGATTTGACTTACATAATACTTTACATTATTAATTCAAGGATTTAACTGAGCATTTGTATTTTCATAGCAAGATTGGTACTTGGTAACTTTAGAATCTTAACTTTTTCTTTAGGTCAGCCTTACAATCAGTTGGCTATCTTAGCTTCTTCCAAAGGAGACCACCTGACCACAATTTTCTACTACTGCAGAAGCATTGCTGTGAAATTCCCTTTCCCAGCTGCCTCCACTAATCTACAAAAAGCACTTTCTAAAGCACTGGAAAGGTAGGGCTGACTTTTCCAAGAGAATTTGTGTAACCTGGAGCCTTAATCTCTCAAATTTTATTGTTTAGGAAATTCTGACAGTAATCTCTATTCATCTTTTATGTGTAAAACTATAGAGAACATAATTGTTTTGTGTATAATCACCTAATTTTACCTAGTATGTGGTTTATTGTAGCTGAGTGCTGACTCCTTTGAGTTGTAGCTGTGAAACTAGACTTGGACAGAAAGAACCAAGTCTTGTCTATTGGGTGATCAAGTAACTTACAAGCCAAATCCAGTTTAGGGGTTTTGCTAATTTTGCTAATTAAAATTGATTCAAGTTTTTCTTTCATTTCAGCCGGGATGAGTTGAAAACCAAGTGGAGTGTTTCTGACTTCATCAAGGCCTTTATTAAATTTCACGGTCATGTATACCTGAGTAAGAGTTTGGAAAAGCTGAGCCCTCTTCGAGAGAAGTTAGAAGAACAGTTTAAGGTTCGAGTTAAAAACAAAAAATGTTGGTCGTCTCTTAAGTCGGAAAGCTTAAGATTTGGAGAATATTAACTTATAGTTTTGTTACTTTGTGGATTTGGGGTGTGGAATCCAGGGCACAAGCTAGACATTTCCCCCACTGAGCTATGCCCAAAGGGCCAGACTCCTAGTTCCTATGTTGCTATTAATTATGAATTCATAATAAAAGTTAAATCTGAACTACATGAAGTTCTTGCATCTAGCTTCCCTCATGTTATCTGAACTATATGATTCCCAGTCACTATGGAAACAACCTTCTCATTGACCCCTGCCAGTTGGCAAAATGGGTCGAAGTATAAATATATTAAGAAACAAGACAGTATAAATATAGTGATAAACTGTCCAAAACAATAACATAAAATAGTAAAAGCATAAATTAGCCAAATATGGTCAGTGTAAAATACAGATAACTGTTGAGTTGATCATTTACAATAGAAATAGTTTGCTGCAAAATAATTTTTAATGGGCTTCTGTTTTCTTCTTCCCAGTGGCCTGTTTAAACTTAGGCCATGTATAGAGAGTTGGGTGTAAAAGGAACACTATCATTTGAGTACTCTCAATTACTTAGCCTAGAAAAGATTACTAGAATCTGAATGGAGTTGTTGGATTTAAAGTATAATCAGTATAAATAATTAGCTTATTTATATTATATAAAAGCAGAAAATAGAAATCTCAGAATACAGTGAAGGTGATTGATATGTTCAATGTGGCAGGAGCACCAGTCAACTCGTGTAGAACTAGAACTATCTTTTCTGAATCATTGTTCTGGTTCTGTTTTGGGGGTTTTGTTAGGTTTTTTTGAGTAGGTGAGTGAGTGTGTGTGTGTGTGTGTGTGTGTATGGTTGCTTTAGAGAAGTCGTACTCTGTTAGCTCTTGCTGACCTCAAAATTGCCCACATCATTACAACCTGTCTGCATCTGAGGTATTACCAGTTCTTACCAGAAGACTAATGACACTGGACTCTGCTGTCCTCTAGACTGCTTCCTGGGGAGAGATGAAGGATGACTAGCTACAACTAAAAGTAGCCATCCTAGTGGCTGTCAACTTTTTAGGAACTTGGGTTTGGAAATTATTCCATGTGGGAATAATAAATTCCATCACAGATGTTAAAGCAGAAGTATGATCACATTGAGACCACTAGCTCTGAGAATATGCATGCTAATATCAGACCCTGCTTAGCAGGTTACCATCTACACAATCACTATGTAAATGAGTCTTAGTAAAAATCATATGGGGGTTTTCCTGTGAAAATTTCAGCATGATCATTTAAAGGTGCTTGTTAGACATCCTAATGGCAGCTTCGGCACATCGTTTGTCTCTGTGTTCCTAAGTCAGTGTTTTCTGCATTGTTTATAAAGGTTTTCAAACTTTTTTGAAAGTGAAAAGTTTAAGACAACTCTTAAGTCATGCTTTATGTATCAAGGGTTCAAAATAATATACTTGAATCTTTTTGTTTGGAATTTTTTCACTACATACATCTGCTTTCAATCATTTGTCCTTTTTTAACATTTTATTCAATATGTATCTTATAAAACAACCTCTAAATGGATTAAAACCTCTAAATGTCTAAATATATGTATAACCCAAATACTTTCTTCTCAGGTCATATTAAAAATATATGCTGTTTCTGGGGCTGGAGAGATTACTAAGCTCCTCTTCCAGAAAACCCACTTCCATTTCCAGCACCCACATGGGAGCTTGCACCTATCCACAACTCCAGTTCCAGGGAACCAAGCACCATCTTTTGGCCTCTTTAAGTACCAAGCATGCATATGGTACACAGACAACATACTCAGGCAGAATTGCTCTATTTATAAAAAATAAAAGTAGATAAATCTTTAATACATGGACAGTTTCTTAAAGCAAAAATGCTTAAGCAGTAGTTTAAACAACTAAGTAGTGCCTGAATTGATCCTTTCTAGTGTAGTTTTTTTTTTTTTTTTTGGTAGACATTAGAACTATATAAAATACTTGAATAAAGAGTAGGACAGTTTAATCATCCAGTAATGCTATTACAACACTGTGATTCTGAGTGTAGATGTTTAGTAATCCTTGTGTCTGAGATGATCCTGCTCTTGATAATATATGCAGTGTCATTGTCTTCCATTACAGAGACTGCTGTTCCAAAAAGCTTTCAACTCTCAACAGTTAGTTCACGTCACTGTCATTAACCTGTTTCAACTTCATCATCTTCGTGACTTTAGCAACGAGACAGAGCAGCACAGTTACAGCCAAGATGAACAGCTGTGTTGGACACAGTTGCTGGCTCTCTTTAGTGAGTATTAAATCATTCAACTTTGAAAGGTACAATCTACATGTATTTTTGTATATTGGTGTATTTTGGTAAATATAGCCAAATGCAGTGATATATAAAATGAGCACTATATTTCCTTTTTTTTTTAAGATTTATTTATTTTATATATGTAAGTACATTGTAACTGTCTGCAGATACAAACCAGAAGAGGGAATCAGATTCCATTACAGATGGTTGAGAGCCACCATGTGGTTGCTGGGAATTGAACTCAGGACCTCTGGAAGAGCAGCCAGTGTTCTTTTAACACTGAAGCATCTCTCCAGCTCCTGAGCCTTACATTCCTTAATACTGAATCAGAGAGATTTAAACATCAGATTCTCTCCTTTTGTCTGCTTTATACCACTCATCTGCTTTATGTAACATCTTAACACAGAAAGTGTTTTCTCTCTTTCTGTTTTTTGATAGTCTTACTATGTATTCCCAGACTGACCTTGAACTTCATGGTTCTCGTGTTCCACCCTCTTGGATCCTGGAATTATAGCCATGGCTTCCATGCTCAGCTGAAAATATTTATTTAGAAGGAAACTAAGTTAATGTGCATGTTTAATACAGCAGATGGCTCATAGTAATATGTAAACTGGTATGCTGTTTCAAATGCCTTATATGTTCTGAATCTTTTCTCCATTCCACCCCCAAGTGTCTTTTCTTGGCATCCTGTGCAAATGTCCTCTCCAGAATGATTCTCAGGAGTCCTACAATGCCTATCCCCTTCCTGCAGTCAAGGTCTCCATGGACTGGCTAAGACTCCGACCTGGAGTCTTTGAAGAAGCAGTGGTGGATGAAAGACAGTAGTAAGTGTTGTAATATTTTAAGGTGGTTGGGTAGTTTGTTTAATATTTAGAGACATGGGAAAACTGCCTTCTAAAAGAATATTGAACAATTGAAGACTGTATTTTCTGCCCACTCTGAAAATTGAAATGAAAACACCCATGCATACTTTCATTTATTTTGAATTCTTTGTTAGGCACATGATCTTAGATAGAAATTTGTGGTCCCTATATCCCCCTGTTCCCAGTTGCCATATCAAGAAGAGACAGTCTTCACATTTCAAAATGAACTTGACATTAAAAATCAAGTTTGTCTTTTTAAGCCGCATCTGTGCCACTCTTTTCTGTTTTGTTTAAATAATAGATTTCCATTTTCTATACACAAATTGATTCTGCCTTGTAATTATACTTAAATTTTTTAACCATAAGTAACTGAAAATAATTCTTAATTTCCTCAAGACAGTAGAAACGGTTCTTAAGAACCTTTGATTTTAGTTAATGATGAATGACATTTTCAGTGTACTTTTGATTGTAGAACTAATGTTTCAAAAAAGACTGTGCAATGGCAAAGTTCCTCCCCTGCATATCTTAGTAGTTGTTTTAACTTTGAAGTTTCTGCTGTGACCTGGGATGTACACACCAACAAGGGACTATCTAATAAATCATGGGACCTCCTCCCTAAACACAAGTACCTTCATTTTTAACATCGTCATGAATGTGATTTAGGAGTGTAGCATAGGATAGTGTCTGTCTCCTTTTTATATTAATGTGGGCAGTGCTAGTACAGGGTTTTAGGTACTCCTTTTTTATATAAAATTTTTGTTTACATGTACTCTAAAAGTCAAATTTGTGTTCTTTTAAATAAATTGTCAGGAACTCTAAACTATGGATTCTTTGTTTTCTGTTGGCTTACAGAGGTTTTGTGTTTGGGGGCAAGACTTGCCTGCTGCTGCTTTTCTGCAGCAATCCTTTTGGTTGCACATGTAGTGGACAAGGAGATTGTA
Organism: Tokudaia tokunoshimensis; assembly: GCA_036184795.1. Taxonomy (NCBI): domain Eukaryota; kingdom Metazoa; phylum Chordata; class Mammalia; order Rodentia; family Muridae; genus Tokudaia; species Tokudaia tokunoshimensis. The sequence continues at coordinate 41,905,486 of BTHU01000013.1, forward strand.
GCCATGTGCATTTGAACCCTAAAAAAAGAGTCACTGTGATTCACTTTGAATAGAGATTTGAATTTTGTGTAGCCATTCTTTGTCACTAGCTGAAGAACATTTCCACTGTTCTGGGAAAGTATATATTCATTCAATCTTTGACAAATTATTTTTCCTCCCATTAAATGAGCATTAGGAAATAGTATACAGTAGTGCATCTCTCATAAGTGTTTTTTTTTTTTTGTCTGTGTAGTTTTAAAAATATCTGTTGGGGTTTTATATAGCCTCTAAGACGTCAGAGTAGTGGAACAATGAGTAAAGGATGAGGTCCTAAGAGAAGCCATTTTTATAATTTATTAGTATTCTAAGTTTTCTTGTATAAGAATAAAATCTGAAATTTTCTTTAATTTACAGCATTTGGCCCTGGCTAATTTCTCTTTTAAATAGTTTCCATCCCCATGAAGATGATCTCTCAAGTACTAATGGTAAGAGGTGCCTAAATTGTGTCTTGTCTCTCTGGTTCTCCATCAGTAATGGGAGGTTGAAAGCCAGGGAGATTGGGCTTTTGGTGAAGCTTGTTTGTTTTACTTTAAGTTCAGTGTTTCAGAGAGGCTCTGACTTCTGGTATTGATGAAGTGACTAGATGTGGATAATTTTCCTGAAGCTCCCTCTGATACTTATTAGAGTAGACATTCATGACTCTTACATTCTACCCATTTTCTTCCCTGTCTCTTTATCATTACTAGCTGTTTGGGATGATTGTTTGTTTTTAGGTTTATATATTTTTCATGTATGAGTATTTTGCCTTGTATGTACATATCCATACTATGTATTTGTCTGGTGTCCACAGTGACAGAACAGGGTCTTGGATTCCTTGTAACTAGAATTACAGACAGTTGGGAGTGAGCACTAGAAACCAAATTCGGGTTTAGCAAGTACTCTTAACTGCTGAGCTGTCTCCCCAGCCCCCCTAGTGATTTTGTTTTGTTTTAAGGAAATGATGTGAACACCAGTCTGCCAGATACCTACACATCACATAGGATTTAGCACATAAGGCATAAATGACACAAATTGCCAATAGATCTCCATAGTATTATAGTTTATATTGTCCACATGATCTTAAGACATTCTCCTGTGTACAAACATAAGAGTCATGTACCACTTTAAACATGCTTTTAAATTTAACAGTGTAATGTTAACATTTTCACTTGCTCCTAATCAGTTTTTACTGACTTCATAATATTTTATTTCATATATGTTATAGTCTATTATCCTATCTTTTGACATTTTCCTTATCAGGGGCCTGAGAAGATAACTCAGTCAGTAAAATGCTTCACTTCTCAACCTTGAGGATCTAAATTCAATACCTAGAGTCCATGTAAATAATTTCCTTCACACCTGGAATCTATACTGGCACACTAGAAACAAGAGGATTCCAGGGCGCTCGCTCGCTCGCGCGTGCGCGCGCTCTCTCTCTCTCTCTCTCTCTCTCTCTAATTCCAGGCCATTAAGAGATCTTTTCTCAGAGGAGGTGGACTGCATGCCTGAGGAGGACACTTGAGGCTGTCCTGGCACACGTGTACACACTTTTCATAACATACATTTTCCTCATAAATAGTGCTGTACTAAGCAGCATGGAGCGTCTTCCGTCATTAGTAATTTGCAATAAGTCACTGGGTGTTTAGGATTTGGAATGTTTGGGATAATGCCCAAGATTATTTCTGATAACACTGATACTAGTGATGTCACTGGATAATTTAAAGGTCATATGTAACCGACACATTGAGTTTACTAGACTTGATAATGAAGCTCTGGATTCTGTCTTTGATTGGTTTGTATTTTCTTCTTTAGATTTTTCATGACAGGGTTTCTTTGTGTAGACCTAGCTGTCCTGAAACTTCCTCTGTAAACTAGGCTGACCTTAAACTCAGGGATCCACCTGCCTCTGCCTCCTGAGTGGTGGGATTAAAAGTATTGCTACACCTAACTAAAGTTGTAAATTCTTGAGAGAGCAGATGAGGAAGTTCTTTGTGCCCAGCAGCTCTGTTGAATGTTCAGATGTGTATGGATGTCAGAATGTCAGAGGTGACAGGCAGGGTTTCCTTGGATGACTTATCTTTATAAGGTGATGACAGTAGAGAGCAGAAAATGGGCATGACACATCCTCCCATACCTTTGTTTATGCCCTCTTTCATATCTACAAAATAAAAAGATTTTAGTTAAAATGTTTTCAAGTTTTGGCGTCTTCCCTTCTTTAGCCACACCACTTCCAGAGGAGTTTGAATTACAAGGATTCTTGGCTTTAAGACCTTCTTTCAGGTAAGTAGCTTTGAAGTGTTTCCAGTGTTAAAATTTGTAGGAATCTGGCCTACCTATAGAGGAGCCTTTGATTTGTCCCATGTCATCTTTAATATTTATTTATTTGTTTACTTATTTATTGGTATGGGGTTGGGGGAGTGGGATATGGGAATGGTTTGCATGTGTGGGTAGGTGGTGAGATCAATGTGTGAAGTGTTTCAAAGAAATGCAGAATAAAGGGATGAAAAATAAAATTGTTCTACCAGGTGATACTTCACAAATTCTACATTTTTTTTCTTTTAAAATTAAGGGCCGTCTTAAAAGTGAACCTTTTGGCCATGCATATTCATTCTTATATTCTGAGTCAGGGTCTCACTATGTCGCCCTGACTACCATAGAACTAACTGTGTAGACCTGGCTGGCCTCAGACTCAGAATCCCACCTGCCACTGTTTCCTGAGTGCTGGGATTAAAACGTTTGAGCCACCGTACCAGGCTGTTTTATTTTTCAGACAGGGTCTCCATAGTCATTGGTGAACTGAAGCTTGTTGCATAGACTATATTAGTGTCGAACATGGGGCAATCCTACTGCCCCTGCCTCCTAAGTGCAATGTTATAGGCACGTAGTGCACCACACCAAAATTATTACTTCACGTTTTTGCTTATCAGTAGTAGTGACAGGGCAGTGAGCATTGCTCAGTGGGTAAGAAGGCTTGTACAAGCATGAGTGTGGCTCCATCATCCATATAAAAGCCAAGCATACTTGATACACCTGTAACCACAGTGTGTAGCTGGGAAGGAAGGAAGGAGAAAAGAAGGAATGAATGAGAAACAGGTTCAATGAGATACCCCGTCTCAAGGGAATAGGGCCAAGAGTGATAAAGACACCCATAGTTCCTCTCCCTGTGAGTATGCATGTTTCCTTCTATGTTACAACAATTTTACAAGAAATTTAAAAAAATAATAATAAAAATCAGTGGCAAAGAAGCACACGTCTTGTGTCTCTTCCTGCCCTCTTGGTCTACGTCCTATCTTGTTCTCTTCTCCTTACTTTGCTGTCCCCCATCTTTTACTCTGCTTCACAGTGATCTCCCTGGGTAGTTTTTTTGTTTTGTTTTGTTGTTTCCATTTCTTCTCAAATATCTATGTTCCTTTAGCCTACTAACATGCCAAGTGTTTGTTGTTGTTTGTTTTTCATTCTATAAAATAAAATTCACAGTCAGTCTCCGTCTTTCTCTGTTGCTGAGTATTTCTCTGTACCACAGTTTTTCTTACGAGCAGTGTGGGCTGCCCTTACTGACTTCAGGTTTACTCATTTCTCAACCTGCTACTACTTAAAACTATCCTTGTCATCTTAGTTGCCAAATTCTAATGGCTCTGTACTTTAAAAAGCTATGAATTTATTTTTTTTTGTTAGCTACTTTAAACTGCTACACAAATAGTCTGTGAAGGAATAATCCTGAAAACATAATTATAAGCTTTAACTTCTAAGAAGTTAAAGCAAAGACCGTTTAGTCACAAGTACTGTTTAACATCTTTATAACAGTTTAATCATTCCTGCTTTATTCATTTTTAAGCATTTTTAAATAGTTTTGCCTTTTGTAATTCTTGTAGGAGAAGGTCCATTGACACACTTTATTCACCAATCCAGAAATTAGAAAAGCCTTTTTTTTTTCCTCATCAAGGGTTATAATTCTCTTACCAAAATGCCTCTAATATTCAGCACTGTCAAGTGATTACTGACAGTGTCTCATGACAAAATCAAAAGCTCATGTTTATGTATCAGCAGTTATTCTGGGATATCCTTTAGCTTGATGTCCGTTTGAAAACTGTCCACCTCTCAGTGCCCACTCACACCATCAGCTCGCTCGTTCACTCACTCATTCACTCACACCATCCAGCTCTCACTCACTCACGCCATCTAGCTCTTAGCCCCTCGGCCCTATTTTCTGCCTCGTCTTTCCCCTGCCGCCAGTATTTATATTTACTGTGCACTCAACTGTGTCCTTCTGAATGGCTCTGTGTTTTTCTCTGTATTCTTTGTTCACGCTACACTAGAGCATCGCCATCTGCTCCTCCTCCGGCTTTTTACTGTCTTGGTCAGTAGTAGTTCTGTCTAAAGAGCTCCAGCTCAGGTGTCGTTCAGAAACCTTCCCATAGGTTTGTGGAAGGAATTCAGTTCTTTAACTTTCTTTTTTATTCTTTATGTGGTTTTATTATAAGTTTTATCAGGTTTAATTTTAATTACTTTTTCCTGAAGATGGGGACTGTTTTTCGCTTATCTTTGTGATCTTCAGTATAACTTGTTTAATAGCATTTTGAATTGGAGATATGCATGACTTCATTATGAAAAGCCCAGGGTGTCCTGAAACCTGCTGTCCTGCCTCCAACTCTGCAATGCCAGAATTATAGGCATACACCATCATCCCTGACTTTTTTTCTTTTAAGATTAGTGACAGGAGATCTCAGGAACCCTTTTCCACATTGGTTTACTCTCTTTCCATATCCTTTATGACAATTGCACACTTTCTGACTTAGAGAACAAAAAGCATAATGATAGTTTTTGTAATAGGTACCTCGGGCTAGAGAGATGGCTAAAAGCACTTTTTTGCTCTTGCAAAGGACCTAGGTTTAATTCCCAGTACCTGTGTAGCAACTCAAAAGCACCTGAAACTCCAGTCCGAGGGAATCCAATGCCATCTTTTGGCCTCATGAGTATCAGGCATACATCACCACCGCCTGCATATAATGATTATTTTTTAATTGGTCAAAGTATTTAGAAAATGGGTATCTGGGGTTTCATGCAATGATAGAGCTTTTTCCTGGCATAGACAAAGACATGGATTTAATCTTAAGACCCCAAACAAACAGAATCTTCAATAACAAAACCTGTGGATTATTTTGGCTTATTACCTAGAAAGTAAAAATATTATATTAATATAATGAACCTTGATTTTATTTCCTCTTTTTTTCTTGTATTTCAAAATATAAATTCAAGCAAATACAGTTGATTACATGTAGTCTATAGCCTATGTGAGAAACATGTTGATGTATTTGCATTTGGTTTCCTGGAAATTTTCTTCAGTATTTAATCTTCTATAATGTGCTATGTCATTTTTAGGAACTTGGATTTTTCCAAAGGCCATCAGGGTATTACAGGAGACAAAGAGGGTCAGCAACGACGAATCCGACAGCAGCGTTTGATCTCCATAGGGAAATGGATTGCTGATAACCAGCCACGGTATGCCCGTGACCTTCTCCTGCATTCCTTTCTGTTCCCCTTGTCGTCACACATGTGTGATGAACTAAGAAAGTATTGGTAGCATATCTTGTTAGGAGCCAAGTAATCGATCATAAGTATATTTAGTCTCTCTTCTCTCTGTTACCTATGATAAGAAGAATAATCTTGCCTTGTTTATCATGAGCTGCTCCAGTTTGTAAGCATCTCTAGTATTTGAATTGGATTGGACATTGTATCCAGTGAGTGATTTGTTTGGCAAGGATGTGCTGGTCAGTTTCAGTCAGAGCAAGACCATGCTTCTAGCACTAGTTAAAAGACACAGCAGATGAGGTTGGTGGTGTAGTGAGAACCCAAGGTTTGGAGTCAATTAGGTTCATGTTCAGTTTCTTGCTCTGATCTTTTCTGTGAACCTGGCATCTTCTTAATGGACATATCTTGTTCAGAGTCAGCTACTATTATTTCTTAATGTTTGTATTTAAACTCTTGCCAGAGAGTTTCTGTGCACTTGAATGCTTGTATTCTTAAATAAACATATCATTTCTGGGCTTCACTTTATCTATAAGATGAGTATATATAGCTCCCTATGTCAAGGACTCAGACTAGTGTCTTCAATCATGCTAAGTTAGTGTAACCACAGTTATTAGAAGGGTAAAGACAGGAGACTGAGTGTGGTGTGGTGATGTAAAATACAGTCACAAGAATCTTGGTTACTGAGTAATACTGTTTATGCTAACTGAATCTGTTATCATTATATTCTCTTTCCTTTTTATTTTTTTGGTTTAAAAATAATCGTAGATGCTACACACAATGGAGTTACTCTTTTTTGGAGTTTATGGTTTTTTATATATGAATTTATTCTTGCTTTTTTAGGCTGATTCAGTGTGAAAGTGAGGTAGGGAAACTGTTATTTATCACAGAAATCCCAGAATTAATACTAGAAGACCCCAGTGAAGCCAAAGAGAACCTCATCCTACAAGAAACATCTGTGGTAGAGTCACTAGCTACGGATGGGAGCCCAGGACTGAAATCAGTGCTGTCTACAGGCCGAAATCCCAGCAACAGCTGTGACTCAGGAGAGAAACCAGTGGTCACCTTTAAAGAGAACATTAAACCACGAGAAGTGAACAGAGACCAAGGAAGAAGCTTTCCTCCCAAAGAGGTGAGAAGGGACGGTAGCAAAGGAGTTACTGTAACTCAGGATGACAGACAGAAGGACAGCAGCAAGAGGAGAGCTGAGACCAAGAGATGCGCCTTAGGAAAGTTGCAGGAAACAGGAGAGCAGAGCGTGGCAGTGCAGGTAAGCTGTGCCTGAGCTCTAGAGCAGGGAGAGGAAGGCCCGCAGGGCGAGGGCCCCGTTCATAGCCGATCTGAGGCTTGAGTGCACTCTTACCTCATGGAAGGTATGTATAGACAGCTGCGGCGGGTAGTGACTTCATTAGGTTGAAGGAGTTCTGTGTCAGTGGAGTTCTCTTTAACTAAGTGTTCCACATAGGGTTGTGGTTTTCTTTGGAAAGTATAATTACCTGTTAATATTACAGAAGAGTTTGGGGGTTTCATAGCATCTAGTAGAATTAAAAGTATATCGAAGCTTTCTGTTGTTTTACCCCACCTCCACCCCCGGAGAGTTATTGCAGACTGGGTGTGGTAATAATATACATACACCTTTAAACCCAGCACTCAAGAGGCAGAGCATATGGGTCTTTGAAGTAAGAGACCAACCTGGTCTACATAGTAAGTTCCAGGCTAGCCAGGCCTACATAGTGACCCTGTCTCAAAAACAAACAAGGTTCACTGTACAAAGTAAAACTTAACTTTTTTTGGAGAAAAATGAAGCACCTTTTCTTGACATTATACCTGCTTTGACCCAGTGGTGTTATACAATAGTATCCTGGTTCAAAAATTGGTAAAACAAGAACTCAAATCTTGTTTGAGAAAAACACTCCCCAGCTATTTGTAACCCTTCTTATACCTTTCTAAAGGGATACTGTTAATTTCATATAATACAAAGGATCTTGACTTTTATTAATACCATTAATGTTTTCATGACTGTAAGAAGGTGTGTGATTTGTTAACTCACTGTGGCAAATGTAGATGTTTGCCTTGTGGACCTCTATTGCAGTAGACTGCTTATATCAGCGAGGACTCCTTCTGTTTACTTGCCTGATAGAGTGGGGGCAGGGCGGCCACAAAATGTGGTTCCCCTCTTCTTTAATTTGTGTGTTTTGCCAGTACACTCGTGAACGTACGTATAGGAAGGTGAGAGAACAACCTTAGGTGTCATCCTCAGGAGGCCATCTGCTTCCTGTGAGACAGGGACTCTCGTTGGCTTAGAGCTCAAGCAGTTAAGCTAGACTGCCAGCCATTGAACCTCCTTCCTGACGACTCCTCGCCAGCACTGGGACTTGCTGCTATTTTTGCTTGAATTTGGAGATTGAATTCTCATTTTCATGTGTACAGGCGTTTTACTAACTGAGCCATCCTCTAAACTACACATATATATAGGAAATGGCCTGAGGAGAAGAGGCTATAAAGGAAAGGCAAAGAAAACAAAAAACGAAACCCCAGCAAATTAACTAGACTTGTGTGTGAGGACCAAGTACAGTGTCTTCTGTCTGTCTTCGGTAATGGCCTCCCAGGAAGACCCGACCCGCACTGATAATGAAATCTCCTTTTCTGTCCCCAGTCCTTCTCTAATCCACTGGTAGATAATAGAAGTAAATCTGACATACAGGTAACCCTGTAAGCACTTAGAAGACAGGCAGGAGGATTGCTGCACACTTGAGGCCCGCCTAGGCTACATGGCAGTTTCTAAACTAGCCTAGACTACATAGTAGACCCTTGTCTCAACAGTACAGAACAACAACAGTTTGCAGACAGGATTATCCTGCTCTTTTTCTGTAACTATTTTCTTACCTTTTGCTCAGCCTTGAGGACTGCCTGTGGCACCTCCTTGTTAACTTGATATTTAGAACTTTGATCCTGTTTGTTGCTGCTGGAAGTATTCTTGTATTTGCTTAAAGATCCTTAAGAAGTGCTACCTAGTTAAAATTAAACCGGGAGCCATGGTACGTCACCTGTGAGACAAGTTTTCATTCAATCAGAATTTGGCATGAAGAGCCCTAGCTGAAGATCACAGGCGTGAGTCTTAGCCTGTGGGTGTGAGATATCTCACTGTACAACAAATGATTTCTATGTTCCTTTCCCTTATTTTTCTGTGATTATAAGAAAGTAAAATTTGTATTAGTAAATGAAAGCCCTTGTTTCTTTTACTAATAATTTATTTTGATTTTCTTATATTAACTTAGATGGACATAGTAAGGTTTTAAATATTTTTCTTAGAGTAGGTGCTTCTTTCTAATGCATGGGTACCAGGTTTTTATGGTTAGTTTTGGTTCTGTTGATTGTAGGTAAAATCCCAGACAGAACTTAGAAAGACTCCAGTGTCTGAAGCCAGGAAAACTCCTGTCACTCAAACGCCAAGTCAAACGAATAATTCTCAGTTCATCCCCATCCATCACCCTGGAGCCTTCCCTCCTCTTCCCAGCCGACCAGGTAAATGCACATTCTTCTGCCTGGTTCCTTTAACGTGGGGCTTTTCTGTTCACTCACTGAATACTTTGTAGGGCAGTGGTACTAAGCTGAACTATAAAGGGAAGTTCAGCTTCCCTAATGTTAAGGGACTCTGGTTGAGTCATTTCTATGTAGTTAAGACATTAGTGCTGGTCAGTTACTATGAAGAGCCCTTCGTGCTGTCATTAAAACGTGAAAGTATCCTGTTAGAGGAAAAGGATCCAATAGTCTGTACTTCTTAATGTCATGTTAAAGACCTGAGTGGTTGGTTGTTGCTTTTATAATATGTAAGAAATACCCTCTTCTCAAATTTTACACCTTTCTTTTGTCAAGTTTCTTTAGAACTAAAGCTGTGTTCTTCTGTTTTGAAGGGTTCCCGCCCCCAACATATGTTATCCCCCCTCCTGTGGCATTTTCTATGGGCTCAGGTTACACCTTCCCAGCTGGTGTTTCTGTCCCAGGAACCTTTCTTCAGTCTACAGCTCACTCTCCAGCAGGAAACCAGGTGCAAGCTGGGAAACAGTCCCACATTCCTTACAGCCAGCAACGGCCCTCTGGACCAGGGCCAATGAACCAGGGACCTCAACAATCACAGCCACCTTCCCAGCCACCCCTTACATCTTTACCAGCTCAGCCAACAGCACAGTCTACAAGCCAATTGCAGGTTCAAGCTCTAGCTCAGCAACAACAATCCCCTACAAAAGTCATACCAGCTTTAGGGAAAAGCCCGCCTCACCACTCTGGATTCCAGCAGGTAGGCAGCAGTTATGTGTACTGTCAGCTTAGAATGACAAGAAATGCTGAGATAATTCCATGTTTGACCATTCAATAAATACTACTTAAGTTTGTGTTGTTAGGAAGGTTAAATGTTTGCCCTCTTGCTTTATTTGTAAAGGGTGATGATGTTAGATCCTTTGTCCGTGCTACTTAACTGCTAGCTCTATTAAAGATTTTCTGTAAATCTTACTTTCTCGATGAGAGTGTGTACATGTATAGATGTGTGGGTAAGTGTACGTGTGTTTAATGTGGAAACTGGAGGACAACTGTAGTGTCATCTTTAAAAATGCCTCCACCTCCTTCAGACAGAGTCTCATTGGCTATAGCTCACCTATTAGGCCACACTACCTGGCCCTAGATAATCCTGTCTCCCCTGGGTTTATAAGCATGTACCATCATGACCAGCGCTTTTGCATGGGTTCTGGGGACAGAACTCAGTTGCTTTACCAGCTTTACTCAGGATTCCTTCTCACCCCTGTACCGTAAGAATTCTTACCTGAACACAAACATTAGTAGAGTTGTAATCTTAAGGTGTAAGATGAATGTGATACCAGTCTTAAATGTCGTATTCTTATGGCACTTGAAACAGAAGGGAGAACACATCCTGACTCACGTACACATTCATTAAACTTCTTAAATAATTGAATTGAAAAAAGATGGGAATTCAAAGTCCTTGTCTTCTCAATCTTTGAAGAAGTAAGGAAGCTACGTTTTTGCCTAGAGTATTAACTATCAGTGGACTGCAGTTTATCTCCATCTTGTTGACAGGCACTTTTTTTTTTTTTTTTTTTTTTTTAGTACCAACAGGCAGATGCCTCCAAACAGCTGTGGAATCCCCCTCAGGTTCAAAGCCCACTAGGGAAAATTATGCCTGTGAAACAGCCCTACTACCTTCAGACCCAAGACCCTATAAAACTGTTTGAGCCGTCATTGCAACCTCCTGTAATGCAGCAGCAGCCTCTAGAGAAAAAAATGAAGCCTTTCCCCATGGAGCCATATAACCATAATCCCTCAGAAGTCAAGGTCCCAGAGTTCTACTGGGATTCTTCCTACAGCGTGGCTGATAACAGAGCAGTAATGGCTCAGCAACCAAATATGGACCGCAGGAGCAAACGGTCACCTGGAGTCTTCCGTCCAGAACAGGATCCTGTGCCCAGGATGCCATTTGAGGTATGTGTCCTTTCCCATCACCAGGTTCTGTGGAGATCGGTCTGGGGTTGCATAACTTGAGAATATTTCAGATACACACAGCTTTTTAAGTTGATACATACAAAATGGATGCATATTTATGAGAAGTAAGCATCATAAAGACTACTCATGGTATAGGACTTGATCGCTTCAAAAATCATGTTGCTTAGCTTGGAAAAGAATTCAGTAGCTAAACTGTATTACCGAACTGTACTGGTCTGGCAGAAAATTATCTAATGGCATTGTGATAGAGAAGTCTGAGAAGAGATCCTTAGTTGGGTTGAGTCATCTAAATTTAAAAATAGGTCTCGTGGGTTTTTAAGCAAATTAAGTGGAACGAAGTCAGTTGTCTTCTTGCTCGTTACTAAAGAAGCAGGTTCGTGACGCTGGAAGCCTGTCGTCTGTTAATTACTCACTAGCTGCATTAACGTCTGTGTCCTGCTCTGCTGGTGGGCTCACTCTCCTGTGTCTGTCTTCCTTCACTGTTGGCCATGCTACCTTTCGTGTGTGTTTCAGCCTTTTCCTCTGTGTGCTACATCACAATTATGTCTCTGCCCTTGCCTTTAGTCATGGTATCCAACTAATCAATCACACTACTATTCTATTCTTAAGTGCTTTTGCCTCTAATTGCATCTCACAGTGATCCTTTCTGTCACTAGGACCCCAAGAGCTCCCCTCTGCTTCCTCCGGACCTGTTAAAGAGTCTGGCTGCCTTGGAGGAAGAGGAAGAGCTGATCTTTTCTAACCCTCCTGATCTTTACCCAGCTCTGCTGGGGCCTCTCGCCTCTCTTCCTGGACGAAGCCTCTTTGTATGTATTTGACATGATTCTGCTTCTTGCTCTAACCACAGCTGCTTTTCTGAGGTTTTTATTGTGTAGGTGAGCTCTTCTTTCTGGGTCTTTCCTCTGTATCGGAATATAAAGTGTATTTCCATATTGCCTAAAATTAATCTAATCATGAGTAGTAGAGCACAGCCAGCTAGTTCCCTCAAACTAGAGTCATAGCCTAGATATGTGACAGTCAGAACATGTCTTGTGCTGGTCTGCCCATATTCTTTGTGATGCTGGCAAATTAACTTCCTTTTCAGGCAGTATGTACACCTATACTCAAATATCAGATATTGTATAATATATTATTTAAGGATTTAGAGGTTTTTTTAATTGTCTAGTGTCTATAAAAAATTAAAGGAAATACATTCTAAGTTTTAGAACTGATTAATTGAATTGTTTGGCTCACTGAACCATAAAAGAGCCCTGATCTAAATTCAGAGTTGGAATTGTAAAACAAAATGGATAAAAATGGAGAAACTGTCTGGAAAAGGGTAAAAGACTGTAAATGAGTGGCTATGAATGTAAATAATCAGGATAATATAGAATAAAATGAGAGAATTGGTAACTGATACTTGTTAGAAGACAGTCTTCTAGAACTCAGGCTTCTTCTAGAACTCAGGCTGCTTCTAGAACTCAGGCTGCAGAATGTCAGTCATTATGCTCAGTAGTATTTACATCATTTTAACTGCGGGTTTGGGTATAAGCATAATGAATCTCTCTCTCACACACACACACACCTTAAAACAACTTAAAAAGATTTTTGAATTTTTCTAGCTTTTTCTTTCATATAAATATAGGGCAATTAATTGTAGAGTCAGAGTAAATAGCTGCCATTCCTAGTACTTGAGTTTGCCTGGGCAAGTTGGCAGGAAAGGCTTCCCTGGGGGCTGGAGCATAGGAACTGTAGCAGCTCAGCTGGCGAGCGGGCTTGCTACTGCAGATGTGCCTTTGTGTCCTCCCCATTAACTCTTCTTACTCCTGCCCATTTGCATGGAATCGGTGCTGAGAGAACAAATGGGACCTTTTCACATGTTTCTCTGTTTTTTTATGCTTGCTTTAAAAAACAAAACAAAACAAAAAACAGTTAAAAATAGCCTTTCTTGTACTTTATATAATTGACAATGTGATGTGTGTGAAAATGCTTTACGTGTAGTGAGTGTTCAGCAAATTATTAAACTGCTGTCTGTTAACAACAAGCATTAGATCCAGCTTTCTCTCCCCTGCCCCCTACCCACAATAACTTTCTTAGGGCCATTTAATAGAAAATCAACTTAGTATATCACAAAGGCAGCTGCTTTAGAAAACATGAAAACAAAACCAGCTATCAAAATGGATTTGAAAGGCTTTTTAAGGTCAATAATGTTTTAACATTTTAAAGAGTAAAACCTGCCAGGATAATTCGTCTTTTGTAAGGGAATTCCTGAGGGTCATTTCCAAAAAACAATCCTGCTTCCTGTCAGCATCTCTGCACTGGACCAGATAAACCCAGAAAAGAAGATTCTGATTCACCTGTGACAATTGGCAGTTAGCTGGTGTTGTGGTATTGACAGAGTTAACTTATTATTAACCTTTCCTAAGTCCTCTACCGTGGGACAGACGGACACAATCTTAAGTGTTAGTCTTTAACTTGAAAGTAGAAGAAATCACCTTTTTTTCCCCCTCCCTCTTCCTGGGACTGCAGAAATCCTTACTGGAGAAGCCTGCGGAGCTCATGTCACATTCATCTTCTTTCCTGTCCCTCACTGGGTTCTCTGTCAATCAGGTAAGCAAGGTTAAGAATTACCCATGGCTCCAGACACATAGGCAGCAGAGGATGGTCTTGTTAGACTCCAAAGGGAGGAGAGGCCCTTGGTCCTGGAAAGATTTGATGCTGTAGTGTAGAGGAATTCCAGGTCGGGGAAGCAGGGGTGGGTTGATTGGGGAAGGGGAGATGGCTTGTGGGATTTTCCGGGGAGGGGGGGAACCAGGAAAAGGGATAACATTTGAAATGTAAATAAAGAATATATCTAATGAATAAAAAAGAATTTCATTTTATGTTTGTATTGTAGACTGATTTGTCTATGATTGAGGTAGACTAGTGTAACCTGCATATTACGAATTTGAGCCTTTTATATTTCTCAATACTGAATTTCTTAGAGCTTGGTTGACTTTTTTTTAATGGCCTCAGATAAGATAGTTTACATAGAGCAAAATACAGAGTGAAAGAAGGACGAGAAAATGGAAGTGAAAGAAGTCAAAGTCTTTGCAAGTTTGTCTGACTTAGAACTTTATAGGTGGTCTGAGCATCCATGAGCATGACTGTCCTAAATCTCATTTTTTCTCGGTTGTGAACTTAATCTTCCAGGAAAGATATCCAAACAGCAGTATGTTCAACGAAGTGTATGGAAAAAACCTGACAACCAGCTCCAAGGCAGAGCTGAACCCCTCAGTCGCCTCCCAGGAAACATCGCTGTACTCCCTTTTCGAAGGGACCCCGTGGTCCCCTTCACTTCCTGCCAGCTCAGGTATCCACTGCAGTACTTAGATAATAAAACTTACCTTTGCCATACATCCATATTGACTAAACATTAGTCAGATTCTATAATTAGAAGGCTGTTTTTTGGTTTTTCAAGACAGGGTTTCTCTGTGTAGCCCTGGCTGTCCTGGAACTCACTCTGTAGACCAGGCTGGCCTTGAACTCAGAAATCCACCTGCCTCTGCCTCCCAAGTGCTGGGATTAAAGGCATGTGCCACCACTGCCCAAACTAGAAGGTTTTTTTTTTTTATATTATTATATATTCTCTTTTTAAAAATGTTTTGGGGACTCTTTATGTGTTTGACCGTGTACCACGTGTGTGCAGTGCTCATGGGGGCCAGAAGGAGGGTGTTATATTCCCCTGGAATTGGAATTCTGAATGGTTTTGAGTTGCCATGTGGGTGCTGGGAATCAAGCCCAGGTCCTATGAAAGAGTACCCAATACTCTTAACTGCAAAGCCATCTCTCCAGCCCCCTTTTATTTCAGTTTTATAAAGTCTTAATTTATAATAATTCTTAGGATCCAAGGTACAGTCAGATGCAACCGTGATCAAACAGACGTCTTTATTTGGCCTTTTCTCCAAATCCTTATTATAATGCTTTCAACTCAGATTTTGACTACCACATCTGAAGAAAATGTTAGTTCTTGGTTTGGTGTGAGAAACCCCTATTTATGTTCATACATTGCTTTTATTTATTCACCAGATCATTCAACACCAGCCAGCCAGTCTCCTCATTCCTCTAACCCAAGCAGCCTGCCCAGTTCTCCTCCAACACATAACCATAATTCTGCTCCATTCTCTAATTTTGGACCCATTGGAACTCCAGATAACAGGGATAGGCGGCCTGCAGATAGGTGGAAAACTGATAAACCAGGTGAGATTCACATTTCTTTATCTGCCAGGCAAAGGGGAGTGACTTGCTCTGATTTTGCCTGAAGTTTGGTATTTACCACTTACAATACATTTTGTATTCTTACCTATTGTTATCTCTTAGCCATGGGTGGCTTTGGCGTTGATTATCTCTCAGCAACATCATCATCTGAGAGCAGTTGGCATCAGGCTAGCACTCCAAGTGGCACCTGGACAGGCCACGGCCCCTCCATGGAGGATTCTTCTGCTGTCCTCATGGAAAGCCTAAAGGTGAGTGGAGTCAGGAGGCTCCCAGTGGCCCTGCTTCCATCACCGGGTTGAGAGGCATCCTGAGTGTGTTATCAGGGTGTCCGAACTGCTAGAGGGTTTCATTTCATCTTAATGTCAAGTTCTCATAAGTTTGAGTTTAGCCTTATTTGACTCATTAATAGTATATAATTGTAAATGTTTTGTTTGCCTAAAACCTTATATTAAACTTACTCTGTCATGCCATGTGATCTTTAGTAAAAAGACTTGACTTAAAACATAGTTTCAGCTGGACATGTTGGTGCACGTAATCCCAAAAGAGTGGTTGGAGTGGGAGCAATGAGCCTGGCTTGGGGTTAAATGGTAACTTTAATGTTCACAATGTTAAAATTCTCTTAGGAACTAACTAGCCTTGAGAGTTTCATGACTTTTTCTTAGAGCTGAGTTGATTGGCATTTAGGATGTATTTAAAGGACATATTTGTCTTTATGGGTAGCTGAAATTTATAACAAATCCGTATCAGACAAACCAAAGCATTTGCCCTCTGCTGACAAGTATTTGGGCTGTTTTTCAGTCTATCTGGTCCAGTTCCATGATGCATCCTGGACCCTCCGCTCTCGAGCAGTTGTTAATGCAGCAGAAGCAGAAACAGCAGCGGGGACAAGGTGCCATGAACCCGCCACACTGAGGCCACAGTAGTGACCCAGGGAATGAAGGCTCCATAAACCATGGCATGTTGGGTCTGCAGGACTGGCCCACACAGTCCCTGCAGGTGGCAGCCCTCTTGTCTGTTTCTTGCTGTCGAGAGGGTGTAAGTGTTCCACCAGCCCGCTGAGTGTGCACGAAATGTTCGCAGTGCAACAAAAAGAAAAAACCATCAGGAACTCTCGTTCCCCCGGGGCTTTCCGGAGGGAGAGAGGAGCTGCTGTTTGTCCCACTCGGTTACCGATAGCACGCCTCTCACCTTCTCCACCGTGCATGTCCCCAACACGTGGGAAGTGGAAGCTGAGAAGGGAGGGCAGATGGGAGAAGCCAGTAGGAACTTCTCAGTCCTTTTTTCCTCTTTGGGGAATAAAATAGGAATCCATTATGAGTGCTTTGCTGACTGAGAATGTAGTTGAAATTATTCTTAAACATCTTTTATTATTACTCTCAGTAGCAAAATATCACACTGAATTCTTCCATACACAGGCGTATTTCTAGTCAGTGTGGAGCAAAGACAGTCCCGTTTGCTGCTCCTATGAGAGGTCGGTGGTGACAGGACAGGGAACTGACCTCTTAAGACAGTGGGAGTGTTCCATAAGGGAGAGTACAAGGCCTCTTAGAAGGTTCTGGTAGAGGCCTTCCTCCAGCCTGGAAACTCCAACAGGAGATGCCCTTCACTCTGTAGGTGCTCGAGCCCCAATCGAGGATGCAGTGTGGGTGGTGCTGCTGGGCTAGACCAGCAGGGGCTGCTGTACGATTTCAAATTAATGTTGTTGATTCCTACACTTTGCAGTAGCGTAGCAAGCAGTCTCAGAAGGCAGGCTAGTCCATTCATGGCCTGGAACCCATTTTAATAGGTGGATGCTTTCAGTGTGGTTCTTTTGTTGAGTTGGTTTTTGTGTCCCCATCCTGCTTCCCAGCCTCTTGCACCAGTCTCCACCCCTTTAGCCATATGCTGTACTGTAGTCTTTGTTTTTTCCCTACCGTGTACAACATCTCACCAAGAAACAGCAGCATGGGGCCAGCACTTGGGGCCCAAAAGCCAGTCTGAAGAGGAAGGAAGCAGTTGTGCGAGCATCGCTGCAGAGGAGCTGGGCTCAGCCCAGTCACAGGCTCCTGGCCTTCACCTCAAGGATGAAGTTTTAGGCCACAGGGACAGATGGCACACACTGTGCACAGAAGAAAACACAACAGACGCCACTTTGGAGAGGGCAAGAGAAAGGAATAAACTCTTTATTTGATATTTATTAGGAGGAAAGAGGACTGAAGATGTTCTGTGTAGGAACAGAAGAACGGACAGCATTTCTGTTAGTCATTTCCTGGAAAAGTAATATTTTAATGGGAAATTATGGAAACAATCTAAATGTCACAATTGCTGTGCTAGGGTAGGGATTATTTTCTGGGAGGTGTGTGCGTGTGTGCGTGTGTGTGTGTCTGTCCCCATACATGGCTATCTACTCGCCCAGAGGGCAAGAGCTAAGTGTGGGAATTAGTGTGGAGCTTAGCTAAAAGACAGCTGTAGAGCAGAGCACATCCAGGAGCCCGGGAGTCGCTGGGACCTGGGCAGCCCCACCGCGAGAGATGGGGTGAGGCACTGCTCGTGCTCTTCAGAGAGAAGCTTGAAGCCCCAGGCTTACTCCGTTGCTCTTTTAGTTTGACCTGGTGTTTGGATTTTTTCTTTTTTTTTTTTTTGGTTTTGTTTTGTTTTTGAAAAGTCTGAAAGTGAAACCCCTCACTCAATGGCAAAAGAAACTGTCTGTGCTGCTCCAGTCCCTCCCTGTGTCCATCTTTGTCCTCTTCTTGCCCCTTCCCTGCTACCTTCACCCAGTTTGTGTATGTAAGCTCTGCATTCAGACAGCTGCAACATTCCGATGTTGGAAATGTCACTGATTCTTGCACCTTAGACCAGCCAACAGGTTTACCAGCTCCCCTGTAGTTCCCACTTCCCATCTATAGCCCCAGTCTGCATGAGAATTTGGTGTTTGGAATGTTTCTGACTCTGGCGGGGCTCATCGCCTTGCCATCCTCACTGTGGGGTAGTGAAGAAGGGGAGGAGAATCTTCATCAACTGGTTTGTGTAATAAACTTTTGTGTTTTGTTTTGATTTGATTTGATTTGGGGTTGTTGTTTTTTCCCTGTATGTCTGTCTGTGCAAGATCTGCAGCTGCTGAAATCAGCTTTGCCTTTAATTAAACCGTGTTCTCTCCAACCAGCTCTGTGTATAGAGTGTTTATTCTACCTTAAAGGATACTGGAGTACAACTGGGTAGGCTTGGGGGTGAGTTTTGCTTTTCTTAGCAACCAGTGACTTGTTTTTGTAGCTCATCAGGAGGCAATTCAGAGATAGTTTACCTTTTGGCCTATAAAATTCACTGAATCTGAATAAAGTCAACAGTGATGGCTGTTTGTTATTCTTGGGTGGTCTGTTTTTTACTGTTGTCCAAAGCTGAAGGCAGCCTCAGGAATGCTGAGGACAGGCTCACACTGGCTGGCTTCTCGCTTGCACCTGTACACACTTGGAAAAGAGCGCAAAACCGTACATCCCTGTGCTGCAAGGAGTGGCAGGGCAGTGAGGTCCCGGGCTCTAGTGCTCAGGGGTCCTTGTCCCCAGTTAGCCTGAAGGGTCACCAGAATGACGAGGGTCCCGTCATTCGCATTAGTCTTGAATAACACTTGTAAAGCCCCAGAATGTCCCCAAAGAGCTGCCTTTGAAAGAAGCCTTTCATCGATCCTACTGTTAGTGGTTTATGTTTACTATTGAACTCTAAATAATAAATGTCCATCTGAGAAGGCAAAAAGGGCTCTCATTCTAAGTTTCATTCTCCGTGGGAGTAGATGTTGTACTTCATAGGAACCTGATTCAGTCTGTCTTTTTCTCTAATGAAACTTAAGTTTGTTTTTAATGAGCTGTTTGTGTATGCCTTCAGGATTACATGTAAATTTGCTTTGAGCTTCTGGAACTCAAGCTATTAATAAGGGAAGAATATTTTTTCCACGTAGCTGTTGGGCTTGGACACAACAGTGTCCTGTTTTCACAGCAGAAAGGTGTGCCCATTGGTGTGCAGCTCTAGGAATTCTAAAGTACATTCAAATAGCCAGCACAGCCCCCTCATTTCCCTTCCAGAAAATTTGTCTCCCCCTTCTCCATCTGTAAGGAAATCTTCCGAGTTTCATATCACCATGTGGCAGGTTCAACTTTAATAGGGAAATGTTAAGTTAGTCTACATTTCCAAACTGATCTGTATAGCACACAGCAGAGATGAGTAAGTCTTGCAAAAAAAAAAAAAAAAACATCCTTTTCTTCAGCTTCATAGATTGTAGTGCATCCTAGACTTCTCTGGGAGTGCCTTCCAAATTCTTGGCTGTACATCCTTCAACAAAAGCCTTGGGGAAAATGCCAACTTTCCCTTTGCACTCCCCTTCCAGCCATTCTTCATTCACTAGTAAAAAGCAAAATGTACACTGATTACTAAAAACAGGAAAGATTGGTCCATCATGAGTGGTCCATGGACCCTATTGGTCATCCCCTGTTCCCATGTGTAGTAGAAAAATAACTGGACAGTAATTTAAGTGAACATTAGCACTTAACATCTTATTGGGGTTCTGTTGTAGATAAGATAAATACACAGTAAAATATAGGATGAATTACCATAAATAAGACAACATGAATCCTCAGGTCAGATTTTTTTTTTAAAGAAGCAATTTTACCTGAATTTTGCTGGAATTCATTTTGGTAACATGGAAGGGCATGGTGGTGAGTACTGTAATAAGATTCATGAAGGCCTTAAAACTTGGAGCTAGTGATGGGTTTAGTACATTTGTAAAAATAAGCAGTGTGATAGCTCTTTATTTTAGACTTAATAAAATACAGGTACTGTTACTAAATACACCCTTGGGCCTCACAGTCACTCAGTTACGGCTATTGTCTCCACTTTTACTAAGGTCAGGGATATACAGAGAGCTTAATCATTGAATTAGACCACATAAGTTCATTATATTATCTATAGACAGACCACAGAGGCATTCAGAAGTTATCTTTGGGTATTAGAACCTTCTTGCCTAGGTCCTGCCTTCAGAAGGCATAGTGGTACAAACCTTTAATCCCAACACTTGGAAAACAGAAGCAGTTATATTTCTTGAGTTCCAGGTCAGCCAGGGCTACATAATGAGACCCTGTCTTAAATAAAAACAAAAATTGATAGTGTGGGAGTGTGAGTAGGTATTAGTTTTCCCCAGCTTCTCTCTGGAGACTTAAGTGCAAACCACTACCTTTGTCCTTTCTGTTTATGGGTTGGAAGCATCTTGTTTGCCTGGATTTTAAGAACATATCTTAGCCAATGTCCATCTGCAGAGAATCCCAGCAAATCACAAACACATTAAAGTTTAGGACTTTGTAATGAAACAAACTATCCATGACTATTGGGAGCAGTTGAACTCACTCCCAGCTCCGTGCATGCTGAATTCTGTCTCCCACTGTTACCTTGGGTTCCACCATAGGAGGCCACTTACCAGCTTAAACCTGAGACTTCCATGAGTCATAGTGCCTATGAAAGGTTTTTCTTGTGTGTCACAAAGTGGTGCTGAGTATTTAAGCCCAGTCCTTAATGATTTTCCAACTTCCTTTAAAAGAAAACTTTTTCTTTATATACTCTCTCCAGGTAAGCTTCACATCTCCCACTCGGGTCTGTTGAACTCACTATTCTAGTCAGCTGTAAGCTACTTTGCATCACTGGTGCTCCGAAATGAGACTGGCCTGGATTACAGCAGCACTTCCTGATACTAATCAGACCAGTATCACCTGGGAACTGCTGAGACCTAGACTCTGGAGGATGGGCCCAGAAACTTAACCCTTCAGAGGATGCTAAGGCATAATGAACTCTGAGAATCACTGAAGACTTCTTCAGTTACTGCTTCACTTTTGTGTGGGGAAGAGAGTGTGTGTGTGTGCGTGTGCGCAGGTGCATGCAAATGCGTGTGTTGCATAAGCCTCTCTGCACACACAAGGGTCAGAAGAAGTTGAGTGTCTTACTCTGTCCATTGCTCCTTTAAAATGGACTCTCACTAAATCTGGAGCTGAGGTCCAGCAAGCCCCACTAAGCCGCCTGTCCCTGCTCCCATAGTGCTGGAGTTAGAGGTTTAACGGTGGTCACACCCAGATTTTCACCACCACTGTTAACCTTCCTGCCCATGTCACTGTGTAATCACTAGGTTCCTAATAATCAGATAAGTCGCTGACAGTCGGCTGCCTTTGCAGCAGAATGGGCCTCCCCTTCTCTCTGGAAAGTACTTGACGGTGATGTCTAGCAGAGGCGGAAGACTTCCAGCCAATTACATTCTGGAACATTCAGTATGGACGGGAAAGCCACACAGTTGCCTTTGCTTCCTCTAACCAAAATCTAGGAAGTCAGTTGAAAATATTGGCTAAGAGCTGATGTTTTCCTTTGTCTTGACTTTGGTTTTGCTGATACATGCATAAGTCTGGTTCTGTGGCCTTGGGGTAGCACTTACCATGTGATAGTACCAGGATTACATCTCCTTCCACAAACTCCAGGTCTTCTGGCTGGGCAGCCTCATAATTGAAGATTGCTACCACTTGGGTCCCCTCCTTAGGCTGAGGCTCTGTTGTCTGCTTATTGGCATCAGGGTTTTCCCTTTCCTTGGGTTCATCTACAAGACCTTGATCACCCTGAAATGGTAAGGGGCCTGTTAAATTTGCTAATTCGTGGCCAGCAAATATTGAAAACCTCTAATGGAAGCAGTTGATGCTCAGTATTTCCTTATAGGCCTAACATTCTATGAATACTGAATGGTTGGGTAAATGAAACCAAAATGTGTGCAGAACACTATGTAGCCCTGAATTGCCTTACATAATAAACCTTACAACAGTCCCAGGGTAGAGTAGACAGTGTTCTTTTCAAATTGGAAAGTAATTTGAGCCACAAATAAATGGCAGTCTGTGGTATAAATTCAGCTAGTTTTTATCATATTTGGGAGGTGGGGTGGTCAGAGGACAACTTGTGCAAGTCATTTCTCTCCCACTGTGTGGGTTCCAGGCTCAAGTCATCAGGCCAGGAGCAAATAAATGGCTTTTTCTGCTGGTCATTCTGCTGTCCTTAACTAAGCTTGGCATTGAATTCACCCCTTTGCCCTAGTACAAACACTAAGGATCCATCTCAAACCTAAGACAGCTTTCCCAAGAGCTAGCTCTAGATAAGTCTGACACTCTCTAAAGCTTCAGAATGATGACTTTTTAAAAATATTCTGAGACAGAGTCTTGGGTAGCTCAGGGTTGCCTGGAAGTCATATTCTGGCTTTAGCCTCTAAGTTATGAGATTACTTACGTGTGGTACCATGCCTAGCTGTCTGTCTGTCTTTAAGGTGGTCCAGTGAAGTGGAAATAGCCCCATCGAGTCTGCACTGGTTTGATTTGGCTTGACCTAGTTTGGTTTTTGTTTTCTGTTTTATGTGTTTGTTTGCATGTATGTCTGTGCACCACATGCATGCCTGGTGCTGCCATGTGGGTGCCAGGAATCGAACCTGGGTCCTCTGGAAGAGCAACCAGTTAATTACCTTAGGGGGACAGAATGAGAAGTGGCAACTTCTCTCTGGAAACTAAGGGACAAAGTTCACCAGTTAATTCACCACTGTCACTGTCATTGTCCCTCCCAGCCTCTAACTTTTCTCCTGTCTCCTATGCTATGAATCTCACTTTCAAGTCGGTGAGCCCTGTCTAGACTTCACAACTAGTAAGACAGCTTGGCCTTGTCACTACTGCACGGTGATAGAACCGGGCGCTCCACTCCCCTGAGCAGCTCTGGTTTCTAGGTCAGGTCCCATGACCTTTCTCTCCCTTATTTTCTAAGTTACAACATGGAATATACCGACACGGAAGGAGCACTGGGAACTTCTAAGAATTCCTTTACAGAATGCACTTGGCTCAGGGTCTGACCATGAGCAGTTCTCTAGATGCCAACTCTCGGGAAGAGGCTAATACTCCTTTGTGAAATAAGTGCTCACTCTTTCCTATCATCCTCAAACATTCCTCCTAGGGACGTAAGGTAAAGAGCAGCTATACGCTTAGCTTAGCTGTAGCTTCGGTCCTGCCCTTGCTGCTAGTGATGGCCACAATCCTTGACCCAGGCAATCTAGTGGAGGCAGCTTGAGGCTTGCTGTGCACTTCTGGGCCCCTCTCACCCGAAGCCCTCTCCCTGCTGTAACTGGATGAGCCTATAAGCCACAGTGTCCCCATCACTGAGCCAATGCGTGACATGCGGGAGATGTTGGAAATGGCCTTAGGTGCCCGGCTCCCTCCACTCACCACTGTATGCTCACACCAGAGAGTCAGGCAGTAGTTTTTCACTTGGCTCCAGGCATCCTTCATGCTTGATTCTGACAGGAGCAGAAGCTCGGAGCTGTCCCGACGCTGGTAACTGGTGGGGATGGTGGGTAAGGACCAAGGCAGAAAGCGTCAACACAGAAAACATCCCATAGCCAGTCCCCTGCATCAGACAAGACCCACCCCCACCACCCTATCATCATCATCCCATGCTTTATCCCCAGATACCAGCCTCATGGGGTTTACCTCAGTTTAGTGTGTTCTGGCGAGAGCTCCAGCTTCTTAGACACCATGTTCCGAAGCTGACCATAGGGGAGGCCAAGCTGAGTCTCCATGACCACTGTGTATTTGTAATGCACCTTGAGCAGGTAAGGCATAGGCACACTGAGCCTCACTTCCTGAGGGAGGAGGTAGAAAGAACACCTTAGTGGCTGAGGCTGTTGGCAGCATCCTGGACCACCATGACCTTCCAGCACTTTGTGTATAGGCACCAGGAGTGCCCCCAGGGAAAGGGGGGGAGTTCAATAAACAAACAATTGGGTTTTAATAAGAAAAAATTCATTAAACAATTATATTAATACTATTTATATCAATAAATATTTATTATAATTATTTATATTAATAAACAGCCGGTTTCTGCATTCCCTGAGAGGCCTTCAGAGGGCTCCAGTCCAACATACTGAGACAAGTTTCTACTAAGCTATGTGCTCAGCTAGGGGCTAGGATGACATGTATAGGGAGGGGTCCCTGGCCTATAGATGAGAGTGCCAGGTAGCAACTGGTTCAACCCTTTCGTTGATACTCCATAATCTAAGAGATATCCCATGTTAGGCAAGCCACGCTCACCCAGCTTCTTCACTTGGAAACAGAAGGAAGAGCTTACCTTGGGCTCTTCCTTTTGCTTGTGACCTAAATGGGAAAGAAGAGAGTAAATGGACACTTACAGTGGCACCTGCTACCCACAATGCCCATCTCCCCACCCTTTAACATCTGGGGTGGAGCTGGATGAACATAGAGAGCACACCTATGTGAGCAAAGCCGGTGTCTGCCTCCAGGGAGCTGCAGGTAGGTAACCATGGGGACTGGCTCAAAGGCCAGTTAAGCCAGGAGGATCCAGGACAGACAGTGAGAAGACAGACATATGATGATCCCAGGCCACAGGCAGAAACACCACAATGATTACCATTTCATGGTCCTGTTGTTTTATGTATGTTTGTGGTTTAAATGTGCAATATGCTAAAATAGCAGTGTGTGTATAAGAGAAGTCTGAGGCTGTTTACTACTGATAATGTAAGAACCTCTGTACAGTTGATTATTACAATCCCTTGGGAACTTTTGCTAACATAAATCAAAAGCCTAGAAACCTAGTACTCCAACCTCTCCAGTATGTGTCCCTTTGTGAACTTCCAGACAAAAAAAGTAAGAAGAAAAAATCTATGATGGACACTGGATGGGGCCCCTGAGGCATTTACATGTGGAATAGGCGATATCTATTAATGGTAGATGTTCTGGATGAGAAGGACACTCTGGATACAGAAGTCATGCTTGTTCACAGGAGTCTTATATCCAGGTAGGCTCGATTATTGATCTCTAACGTATTTAAGTGGCTCTCAGGGGAGTAGGGGTAGAGAAAAAACCAAGTACATGAAATAAAATATAAGTAACTGATATGTTGTTTCCATTTAAGATGTTTGTCGTACTGTGTGCGCACGCTCTGACATGCACAGAGGCCAGAGGACAACTTTGTGGTGTTGAGTCTCCATTTCCTGCTCTCTGTTGGTTCTGGTGATCGCACTCAGGCCACAAAGATTGTGCAGCAAGTGCCTCTGACTCTCGAGCCACCTGGCTGGCCCATAGCAGCTGTGTTTAAGTGAAAAGTGTTATAGTATTCAGTGTACTGCACTTCCAACTTTTCTGTATGCAGGGGAGGGCCACCAAAGCAGTTTTGTGATTGTACACAGGATGCCTCTGTCATCTACATGGCAGTCTGCTTAAGCTCACCAGGAACAAAGAGTCATCATTTTCCCGCCCCAGATCCTTCTGGGATGATCTCCCATCCACACCTTCCCGTGGTCCTTTGTTCAAGCCCCAGGGCTCTGCTCTGCAGACATGTGCAACTCAGTGGTTTGACAAGAGCTGAGGTGAGAAAATGCACTTGCTGCAGCCTTTCTTCTCCCACCTGCTTTAGGTAGTTAACAAAAGATCATCTAGTGACTGCCCTTTTTCCTGCACTCATTTCTAAGCAAGTGAGGGTAGGGCACTAGCACCATGTTTCGGTGGGATGATGGATGGTGCAGGCAAGACCAGACTCTGGGAAAATGTAGTCATAAAGCAAGATGCATGCTGGGTAAAACAAAGGGCATGCTGGGTAAAACAAGAGGCATGCTGGGTAAAACAAAGGACATGCTGGTTAAAGCAAGGGACATGCTATGCAAAGAAACCAGAATTTCCCACACGGCTCTGAAAACAGCTGTCTGTTTTCATGAAGCATCAGAGAGAGAGAGAGAGAGAGAGAGAGAGAGAGAGAGAGAGCGAGCTCTTTCCACAGGGCCACCAACCTGGTGATAACTGGAGTCTTCCTGGGGGACTAGAATTAGGAGGTGGTGGAATGTCAGATTCTAGGGAGGTATCTTCCTGGAGGTGACAAGAGGAAACAAAACGGTCAGTCAAAAAGTGGGAGAGGGCTTCCTTGGAAAGAAGCTGGATGCAAATGGCTTCCTAAAAGTGGAACGATATGACACAGGGAGATGACTAAAGAAAGGGGGGGGCTAGTTCTCAGCAGCAATAAGAACCCTAATGCCCACATACAAAACCCTTTGCCATCTTTTCAGCCACGTTGAAAACCCACCAATGTTGGGTGACACAACACGCTTCTGTCTCAGCTGCAGAGTGTACTAAGAAAGGGAAAATTCCATTTCCCATTGGCAGGACATTTGAAACTTCAAAGCGCCTCAATTTTATGACTCAGCAGGGAGGCTCAGCACATGCGTGTCTCATCAGTGTGAAGAGAAACTACAAGCTGTCATCAGAGTGCCTTGTAGCTAAGGATGACAAACTTCTGATCCTCCTGCCTCCACATCCCATGTGTTAGGAGCATATGGGATCACATCTGATTTGTTCAGTGCGGAGGGTCGAGCCCAGGGCATCACGCATGCTGTGCAAATACTCTACCAATGGAGCTGCATCCCCAACCCTTATTCTCCTTTTCAATGGCGTTGTACCAACCGAACATGTTGACTTTCCTCCCTGGTGAAGAGACGCGCTTGGGGATACCTAGCTCTAACTGTTAGGCTTTGCTGCCTAAGTCTCCCTGACCAGGAGGACTCACAGAGATGGGCCAGTCCAGTAGAATATCTATTGCCTCTACTCTGCACAGGCTCAGCTCTGGACATCCGATACCAGCTCAAGTGGCCCAGAACTAGACAGGGAGGCCATCCCTTTCACATCCCTCTCAACTCTAGAGAGTTGAGTGAAGAGTGAGAGAAAGGGCTAGGCCTCTGCGCAACAGTACCTGGGGCTGTGACTGAGGGTGAATCCGAAGCTCGACCGGCTCTAGGTAGTTGCAAGGGACAAGCCCCTTCTGCAGTGCCACATTCCAGAAACCGGAAGGGAAAACAAAGACTCATTAGTACTGGGCTGCAGCCAGGGGTAGGGGCAGCACGTGGATGATGATGACTCTTGGGATCTCTTCAAATAACTCAGCAGATACTGTCCCTATGCCCTTAGCCCCTCCACGGAGGCCCCTGCCCCCCAGTACCTGTCCATTGAACATGACTGTGGCCCAGTTATCACTGCCCTTCTTCAAGACAAAGACGATGTTCCCGGGCATGACCTGTAGCTCTTCTGGTGTCTCTGGCACAAAGCCAAACAACACACGGTGTGCCTCACCTTCCAGAGCCCTGAGAGGTACACAGAAGACCGAGTCCACCATTCAGCTTGGACCACATCCCCTTACTGGAGAAGCACTTAAGGCCAGAGACTTAGCTTGGCACTCACTCTAAGTCCACATCCTACTGCCTACAAGACCAGTGCAGGGTGCTGCCTAGGACCTGGACTAGCAAGAAACCACATGTGAGTGTGTTCCGTAACCACACAGGAGTTCCCATTGTCCTCAAGGAACACCACGATGCCATCCAAGAACCCAAGATATGGGTGAAGCCTTGAGTGCCCTGTGCTTCTACACCTACACACACAGATGTGACGATGCTCACTAAGAGCTGAACACACGGCACACCGTGCTTGTAACTCTCATAGCCTGTGGTGTCCCCACAGGGCCAGGATAAATTCCTTTCCCTTAGCACTTAATGAACAGAACACTCTGTGTACCACACCAACCCCTGTTACTCATCCATTTTTATTTTGCCGTTGTTTCTTGAGACAGGCTGGCCTGAGTTTTCAGCAATCCTCCTGCCTCTGCCTCTGCCTCTCAAAGGCGGGGATTAGAAATGTGAACCTCTGGGCAGGAGAGATGGCTCAGCAGTTAAGAGCACTTACTGCTCTTCCAAGGGTCCTGAGTTCAAATCCCAGCAACCACATGGTGGCTCACAACCATCTGTAATGAGATTTGACAATAAATAAATCTTTGGGCTGGAGCAAGCGGAGGTCCTGAGTTCAAATCTCAGCAACCACATCCAACCATCTATACAGCTACAGTGTACTCATATACATAAAATGAATAAATCTTTAAGAAAAAAAAAAGAAAAGTGAGCCTCTGTACCTTGTTCGTTTTCCCATCAAGTTAACTTTTACTTTTGAACATAAAAGACAACTTTATAGCTTTGGCATAAACAAATTGCAGCTCTCACCACTACCCTCGAGTTTGGGTCCATTGTTAATGAACACAGAAGGTATTTGAACAAGCACCATGACACTGGACCAATCCTTCCCAAAAAGATAATATTTTTTGCTTTACTTTATTGAACTTGCTTCATTCCTATTTTTAAAGCTATCGTGTTATCGTGTCTGGGGGGGTGGGGCATGTGTGCCCCGGTGCGCAAGTGAAGGTTAGGGGACAATTCTGCACAGCCATTTCTCTCCTTCCGCCTATATGTGAGCTCAGGTCAGCAGGCTCACACAGCCGGCTCCTCTCACCTCGGAGCTGGCTTTAACTAACAAACTCAGTATTAGGTTTCATGCTGGCATTTTTCAAATAAAATTTGACTTTGTTGATTTTTCCTCCCTCTCTTTCTCTCAAACCCCACTTCCCTCGCCCTGGAACCTTTTGCACGCACACGCACATGCACATGTTCTCCCCATCCTCCTCCTGCGTTCATGTCCCCTCGCCCTCTCCCTCCCTTTCTTTAACCTTCCTTTTGTATGCTCCTGGCCTGCTAGACAATCCTGTGTGGACAGATGGCTACTGAGTGGCTAGCCGGCAGGTGGCCCACAGCGAGGATATATATCCCTGGGGGGATGAATCCCAGGCAGGTGGGATTGCCTCACGCTGCTCAGAATGGAAAGCAATTTAAAACTTCTTGTAGTTGTTTCTTTGCTTGTTTTTCAGACAAGGAGGGGGATCTTTTGTCTCTAGCTGGCCTCTAATCACCCCTATGTAGCCAAGGCTGGCCTCAATTCTTATCCTCCTTTCTCTCCTAAGGAGAAAGTTAGTTCCCAGGTCTTGCCTTCCATAGACAGGAAGTATGGGCTGGGGCGTAACAAAGATGGAAGGCAGTGAACACCAGGAGGAGAGATCACCTCCGACAGACTGGTGGGAAGGGGATGGAGAGGCAGAGGAGAGCCAGGCAGTGAGATGCACAGTGGAGAAACTGCAGCGTCTTTGCTCTAAGTTAGCCATTTCCCCTTCACTGACCCCTCCATACCTGGAGAGTCTCATCCTCGCGGCCTCAGTGTGTGAGGGAGGCTGCCCAGGAAACTGCCCATGCGTGGGTTGCTTGTGCCCCCTCAGCCCTGCCCTTGTTTTCAAAGTCCCCGCCTGATGATGTGAGGAATGAAACCTCTTCCGCCCAGAGAACTTGGGGATGAGCTCCTTCAAGCCCTTCACTTTGGGACTGCCTGTAGCACACACACACACACACACACACACACACACACACACACACCAACCCAACACACACACTTTTCCTGACCCCCTTTATTGGAGGGAGAAGAAGGCTTGCTTTGTTCCTTAGAAGGATTGCTTAGTTGAAGTTAGGCCACTCTGCTTCTCCGTTTACTGAGTGACTTCCTTTTCTTGAGTCTCCCCCCCTTCTTCAGAGTGACAGCACCCACACAGGAAGGAGACTCAGTGATAGCTTCTGGAATCTAGAGAGCTTCGAGGGGCCTGCAGGCAGTACAAAGCTGACCTCTCACCTCTGACCTGGGCTTCCATTCTAGGGTGGCCACGCCTACTGCGACACCAGTTTGCTGCAGCTAGGCCTCCAGTGGTCACCCTACCATAAGACTCCCATCTCAACTACATCATTTGGTCCTAACCTTAGAAACAGGAGAAGCCTACCATCCATCCTTTAGCTTCTTACTGTCATCAAGTCAGATGTAGAGTGTGGGCATTCCGCATGCGGACCTAAATCTAACTTACCTGAAGATCTCCGGGGTTTTGGGTCTGGGTGGAGGCTCTGCTGACTGGAACATTCAGGAAAAATGAAGAGGGGGAGGAGGGCCAGAGAAAGAGTGAGGGGGAGGGAGAGAACAGACTGTTAATGGTAATTTGGAACATTGCTCCGGATCCAAAAGCAAAGACTTCTTTTCTGGGTGGCCTCTGGGGCAAAGGCACAATTCGGAAAACCTGCCCCTGATGTGGGTGGGGGCTTCACCAGTGCAGCTGCTGCACAGCCCAGAGCTGGGGTCTGGAGAAGGTTTTGTTGCCCTCCAGCCTCAACTTGACACTTTCCTAGTATTTTCCTGAAAGCTCTGGTCTACAATTAACGTTTGCCACAGTAGGTGACATTTCTGGATATTTAAAATCAACTCAGCATCCACTGGCCAGACAAGAGTCTCCCTTTAATATATATTCCCTGTTCTGCACTGAATGTTATAAAGTTCATCATCTGGGACTTTCCTTGTCCTCCAGCTGGGCTGCGACTCCTGGGACTACAGCCAGTCTCTCTCCAACTTCAATGCCAAAAGGAGACAAGGAATCTAGATGCTGGCCCTCTTTCTGCCCCCTGTGCTCATCCTGTCCCCATGGCCCAAGCACAGGTCACATTACGGTCAGCCAGCAATCATCTTGCCTCAGACTTCGGGTGAAGATCAGTGCTACCCCAGAGAGTGTATATACCGATGGCAGGAAGGTGACGAGGTCCAAGGTCCTTTCCTTTGCTAGTGCTGACCACTCTTCTAACCCACCCCTGTTATGCAACCAAGCTTGAGGTCTCCTTAATCTGCTCCACTGTCTTCCTGTTACAAGCTTTGTCTTTGTCTCTGAACCAACCACCACATGCTATCAGGAACCATCTCTGTGAGTCCAGCTTGGGCTGGCAGCCTGCCTTGTATTCCCAAAGGAATCTCTTGTACAGGAGTAAATGGATAGAGACAAGAGAGTCAAAGCCCCTAGGCTCCAAGCCCTGGCATTCCATCCCCTGCAGCCCACATGCCTGAACCCATGAAGCGGCTTTATCACAAAACTTTCCAAGTGCAGGGGTTGCTCAAGGTCTCACGGAGGTGATCAACAGAGCTCTTAGGACTCATAAAGGGTGGATTGGGATTTGGAGGAGCCAGTGAGCCAGAGGCTGAGGATGGGAGACAGAGCTGACTCTGCGGGCTCCTGACCAGCCACGCAAACTGAGGCTGAGTAGGGGTCAGACACTCAGCCGTGCTGACAGGTGGCTGAAGGAACCCTTGTGATCAGCTTGTCAGACCAGCGCCTCTTACCGGGCTCTACTTCCCAGAGAGATCCATCCTCACCTGTGGCTGCAGAGGGGCGAAGCCAGAAAAGTTGTCCTGGTGAACCACGGATGCTACAACCTGAAACAGACAAGAGAGGGTGAGCGCACGGCCGCCAGGCTCTGTCTGCCCATTGTCGGTATCTCCTCCTTCCTCAAACCACAGGCCCATTGTCACTCGTGATGACAGAGGGAGATGGGAGGTAAGGCACCTCTTCTGAATTAGAACTCTCACCCTCTCTGTTAGTTAAACAAATAAAAAACATGAAAAACTGCCAGCATTCATATAACAGCAAATCATAAAATTAACCATTTTAAGTGAAAATTTTCATATACCCACAATACCTTGCAATGTTAAATGTTATCTGGTGCCAAAACATTTTAATCACTCCACAAAAGAAAACGTTAGAGCCACTAAGAAGATTACAGCCTCCTCTTGTGTAGCCTGGCAACACAAGTTTGTAAAGACTAGAATTGTATAGCGTGTGCCTTTTTTCTCATTTTTCATGATGTGTTTATGTATGTGTCTGTAGTGTGTGTCTGTAGTGTGTGTGTGTGTGTGTGTGTGTGTGTGTGTGTGTGTGTGCTCTTCTGCCTGGTTCAGAGAAGCAGGATCTCTCAGCCAGACTCCAAGCTAACTGCTATGGGTAGTCTTGCGTTCTGAGGACCCGTCTCCACCTTCTGACTCTGGAATCACCATGGTTACCTGTCAATTAAGCAGGTTCTAGGGATCTGGAATCCAGCCTTCATGTTTACACAACACTTTAACAACTGAGCTGTCTCCCCAGCCCTTTCTGTTTCTTCTAGACAACATATATCTCCATCCATGTTGTAGCACGCATTAGTACTTTCCCCATTCTTGTGGGTGAGCAGTCTGCCATATGGACATATCACATGTGTATATTCACTCATGCATTGATGGATCTTGGCGGGGTATTTCTATTCATCTCTGTGATTCTGTCAGGTCCAGCTACCCAGACTGGGTAACTCACAAGTCCAAACTGCCAAAGTCAAATGCAGATCGGATAAGGTACTACTCCCTCACCTCAAGTCATGTCTGAAAGAACTTAAGACCTGTGCTCAGAAGAAATGCAGCTAAAGAAGGATTCTGGGCATAGGGCTGTGAAAATGGGAGGGATTCCCTGGAATCCTAAGCAGTAAATTGCAGGAGCATTGAGCCAAGGGCACCTCCTGCTGGCCCTCTCCCATAACACTCTCCCAACTATCAATGAGCCCCCACCCCAATTCCCTGCTACGCCCTTTTTCCTTTGCCTCTGTCCTAAGAGTCAGCATCCCAGGAAGAACCTCAGGCGTTGATGATGATGGAAGAAACTGGAAGGTCCTGGAGAGAATTAACTGGAAGTGTGCATTCCTTACTGTCAGCAAGATCCTCACTGCCATCTCTGAATGCCACAGGGCGGGAAGAGGGGGCATGTCTTCTTGAAGACCTTCCACCCGGCCCCATGCAATCTAGGGCACAGGAGAAGTGGAAAGATGGACAGCCCACCTACCGTAGCCTTGCCCAGATAGTCCTTTTTGGCCAGCTGAGCCACCTGCCTCTCGTTTGGACGGAACAGCCTACCCACAGGGATCACCACGGGCTCGAACAGCTTCTGCTTCTGTAATAGAATCATCAGTCACAGGTCACTCAGCAGTATTGGGTTCATTCTGAGCGATGCACTGTTAGGCGAGCTCATGTGAGCATCACCATAGAGTGTGCCTGGACAACGTTCGGCCATTATGGAATATGTGATTGGTTGGCTAAAGCATCTTTGTATCTCTCAGGACTGTATCTCTTTGTCTGAGAATGAGAGTGATAAAACCATCCCTGCTTTCCTCATCAAATGGACCATTAGAAAACATCTCAAGAGAAGAGCTCTTTCAAACCATAGCTTGTTATTTGAGAGGGCGAGGCGAGAGCGGTTGGGTTTATGTCTTAGTCAGGGTTTCTATTCCTGCACAAACATCATGGCCAAGAAGCAAGTTGGGGAGGAAAGGGTTTAGTCAGCTTACAGTTCCAAATTGCTGTTTATCACCAAAGGAGGTCAGGACTGGAACTCAAGCAGGTCAGAAAGCAGGAACTGATGCAGAAGCCATGGAAGGATGCTTCTTACTGGCTTGCTTCCTCTGGCTTGCTCAGCCCACTCTCTTATGGAACCCAAGAATACCAGCCCAGGAATGGTACCACCCACAAGGGGCCCTCCCCCCTTGATCACTAATTGAGAAAATGCCCACAGTTGGATCTCATGGAGGCACTTCCTCAAATGAAGCTCCTTTCTCTGTGATAACTCCAGCTTGTGTCAAGTTGACACACAAAACCAGCCAGTACAATTGACCCCTTGTCAACTTGACACACAAACACATCACTATTAAGCCTCAACCCTTACTTTCTTATTCATCCCCAAGATCTAAATAACTTCAAAGTCCCATAGTCTTTACATATTAAAAATTCAATCCCTTTAAAAGGTCCAATATCTTTTAAAATTCAAAGTCTTTTACAAATTCAAAGTTTCTTCCTTCAAGAGGGAAAAATATCAGGGCACAGTCACAATCAAAAGTAAAACTCGAACTCCAATCGTTCAATGTCTGGGATCCAATTCATGATTTTCTGGGCTCCTCCAAGGGCTTGGGTCCTTCTCCAGCTCTGCCCTTTGTAGCACACGCCTTGTCTTCTAGGCTCCAGCTGCCTGTACTTCACTGCTGCTGCTGTTCTTGGTGGTCATCTCATGGCACTGGCGTCTCCAAAACACTGCTGTCTTCCACTGCAACTAGGCTTCACCAATAACCTCTCACAGGCTCTCTTCATGGTGCCAAGCCTCAACTCCTATGCATGACCCCTTCAGTCCTGGGCCATCAATTGCAACTGAGGTTGCATCTTTACCAATGGCCTTCCGCAGCCTTTCACACTGCCGAGCCTCAGCTGTTCTTCATGACCCCTTCATGCCTTCAAAACCAGTACCACCTGGGTGACTCTTACACAGTACCTAGTCCAGCCACAGCACAAAATACAACTGTGGCTATCTCTGGAACACAGCCTCTGTGCTCTCAGAAAACACTTCCTAGAAGATTTCACCTCAGTGATGCTGGTCTCTTCTTTATCACCACTAATTTCTTAGCTCTAGCTAACCACCATCAATAGTCCTAGTAACACAAAGGTTTGCTTTAGTGGTTCTGGTATCTTGTTAAGCACAGCTGATTCTTCAGCCCCAGCTAACCCAAAGCACAGAATCTTCACAATCAAAACATCGCCCTGATAAGAGTCTTTAATCTTCCCTCTGAAATTTCACAAGCCAGGCCTCCATCTTCTACGCTGTTCTCAACATTATCTTCCAAGCTCCTATACAACATGCCACAGAGCTCTTAACATGGAATGGATCTTCTAGTCCAAAGTTCCAAAGTCTTTCCACAGTCCTCCCCAAAACATGGTCAAGTTATCACAGGAATACCCCACTCCTGGTACCAATTTGTCTTAGTCAGGGTTTCTATTCCTGCACAAACATCATTACCAAGAAGCAAGTTGGGGAGGAAAGGGTTTAGTCAGCTTACACTTCCAAATTGCTGTTTATCACCAAAGGAGTTCAGGACTGGAACTCAAGCAGGTCAGAAAGCAGGAGCTAATGCAGGGGCCATGGAGGGATGTTTCTTACTGGCTTGCTTCCTCTGGCTTGCTCAGCCTGCTCTCTTATAGAACCAAAGAATACCAGCCCAGGGATGGTACCACCCACAATGGGCCCTCCCTGCTTGATCACTAATTGAGAGAATGTCTTACAACTGGATTTCATGGAGACACTTCCCCAACTGAAGCTCCTTTCTCTGTGATAACTCCAGTTTGTGCAAGTTGACACATAAAACCAGCCAGTACAACCCCTTAACTCTAGTTTGTGTCTATTTATATTCTTCTGCATGTGGCTATCCCCTGGAGTGTGGTTGACCTATCAGGAGCCACAGCCCTTAAAGAAGATTGGTTCTCCTTCCCCTTAGAAGCCACCAATTGTCCATAGCTCTTCAATTAGGGATGGGGTTCATGAACCCCTTTCTGCTCCATGCTAGAAGGTTCACTGACTTGATTCTCTACAGGCAAACACAAATGCTGTGAGTTAAGTGCAGTGGTCTTGCCATGTCTAAAAGATGCTATTTTATTCTGGTCCTCCGGCTCTTACAATTTTTCTGTCCCCCTCATCTGCGATGCCCTGAGCCTTGGCAATAGGATGTGACACAGATGTCTCATTTGCATCTGAGCACCACTTGGCCATTGATTCTCTGCCCTTGGACAGATTGTGGGTTTCGATGTGAACCACCATCCACTGCTCCACTGCACGAAGAGACTCATCTGATGAGGACAGAGGCTGTGGTAAACTATAGGAACCAAGGTACAAGTTTAGAGGGCAGTGTGATACTGTGCCCTTTTAGCCAAGTGATGGTAGTAGGTTCACCTCTGGGGCCTGTGAGCTCCCCAACAATGGGTCGGTCAGTTTTGCAGCACAGGCATGGGTTTCTGCCTATGCAGCGGGCCTTAAATTCAACCATGAAGCAGTTGGTTACCCCTGGAGCATGCACGCCACTGTTGCACCACTGGACAGGTCTTACAACCCTGCTCATCACTTCGGTTCACCAGGCTCACAGCTGAGTAAGACTTTTCTCCCAGCAGCCTGCATAGAATCTTCTAGTACCATCACAGCTAGCCAGCATGGAGGAGGCTTCTTGGTCACCACCAACTTGATTCTCCATGTCCTGTGACCAGTGTGTGTGTGCCGTCTTAAACAATAGGGTCTTGTTGGAGCTACCCTACACAGAGGATGGGTGTCATCCCAGAAGCCCAGGACCAGGTGTGGAATACTTCCCCTTGAACTATCAGACAGGAGCATCCAGGAGACTTCCCCCCCCCCCCAAAAAAATACAATACAGCCTGTTTTCAATGCTCTTGGTTGCATACTGGAAGCTGTTGGCTTTATCTCACCTTATATTGGTATTATTTACCCGACACTCTCTTTTTCTAGAGCACTGACTCTTTTCCACTCTGTGTGGTATCTTGGATTTCTGTCCCAGCATAGAGGACACCACTACAAGGATGACCCAAGAGCCAAGCAAGGGCTCTGACAGGGCTCTCTCAGGAACTGGTATTTGTTCATGTACACAGGCATACAAAAACTCGAGCCCTCTTCAGGGTCTTTAAATACAGTTTATTTAAAACTATCTTTGGGGTAGGGCTAGAAGGTGGCTCAGAAGTTAAGAGCACTTTCTGCTCTTCCAGAGGACCAGAGTTTGTTTCTTGGCACCCGCATCGGACAGCTCACAACTGCCTGTAACTCCAGCTCCAGAGGATCCAACACCCTTGTGGATGCTGTGGCCACCTACCCACACATGGACATTCTCACACATAGTCACACCATTTAAAATAAAATATCTCCAAATTAAAAAAAAACAACACTTTTGCTTCCAAATGTAGTCAAACTATGACTAATCATCTTCACAATGCCTTGGTAGACCAGGAATATTTTTGTGGGAACCACGTTGAACCTGGCACTGTGCCGGACAGCCAGGACTCAGGGCAAGCAAACAGCCTCTGTCTTCACGGTGCTTGGAGGTTGCACAGTCCCAAGAAACCACAGATACTGCCCAGAGCTCTACTATAAGAGGTCCAGGGGCTGCACTGTTCCATTCTCTAGGGTGAGGCTTCTGAGCTCAAATCCAGGATGGAAGATGTTGAAAGAGCATTTGTTGGCCAGAACCAACGAAGAAAATGCTCCCCATCCTGGTATCCTAGGAAACAAATGGGACTCCAAGGAAACCCATGCGCCACCACACTCACCCAGATGCTTTCCATGGCCTTGTCAATCTTGGAGTGCCTGGGCTCAGACTTCATGTTTGTTGCCAGTGCTAACTGCTCCTCCGCCTTTTTCCATTCCTCTTTCTTGGCATGCATAAGAGCGATGTCATACAACACCTGGAAGAGCAGAGGCCACACAAAACTTGAATCTGCTCCAAAGCCAGGGGCCAGGGAAGGATTCACACGTACACAAAGGGAATGCTGACTAGTGACATGGTTCCCTCCCACAGGATTGAGGGTAATAGCCAACAATTATTCTAGCTACTGAGTTATGTCAGACATAAGCAGTGTTAAGAAAACACTTTATCGGGCTGGTGAGATGACTCGGTGGTTAAGAGCACTGACTGCTCTTCTGAAGGTCCTGAGTTCAAATCCCAGCAACCACATGGTGGCTCACAACCATCCGTTAATGAGATCTGACGCCTTCTTCTAGTGTGTCTGAAGATAGCTACAATGTACTTACATATAATAATAAAAAAAATCTTTAAAATAATTAAAAAGAAAACACTTTATCAGGTTGATACTAAAGCCAGTATCAAGTACATTCTTCAACAACCAAGAAGGTCAGGAGGGGACAAGAGCCACATCCTGCCAGGCCCAAGGACTCAGGATTTGGACTCAAGGTTTTGTTTCTTAAACTTAACTATAGTATAAAAGAGAAATACATTCAGTAGAAAAAGGACTTTGGAGTTTTACTTTTGATCTTTTCTCACACTATAGACACACCGCAATACCCTCTTGCAATTCGGTCAGTGTCAGAGAGCCTTTCCTCCTACTCTGCATGCAACCCCAACGGAAAGCAAGTGACCCACTGTAGGAGGTGAGAAGGTGTGGTGTGTGGGGGTGGGAGGTGTCTCTGCCACCACCACGATTAGCAGAATAAAAATCTGTGGGAGACAAGAAGGCAGTTTAGTTCAGCACGACTAAGTAGCCAGTGTCAGTTCAAACTCTGAGAGTCTGACCCTGAGTGGTTTATTTTAGGTGTATTTAAGCACAGCACGGTTTGGTGGAAACTTAGTCCTGTGTGCACAATGAAAGCACAAGGTAAGCTAAGCAAAGATCAGAGGTGACTACATAGGAACTCTCTAAAGGACATGTGACATCTTCCATAAAGATGAGTTCTGCGAGAGCTGGATGGTAGTACACGCCTTTAATCCAGCACTCAGGGACAGTGAATTTCTTTTTTTTTAAAAATATTTATTTATTGTTATATCTAAGTACACCGTAGCTGTCTTCAGACAGCATCAGAAGAGGGAATCAGATCTTATTATGGATGGTTGTGAGCCACCATGTGGCAGTGAATTTCTGAGTTCAAGCCTAGCCTGGTCTACAGGGTGAGTTCCAGAGTAGCCAAGGCTACACAGAAAAAACAACAACAACAACAAAAAAGAAAAAAAAAAAACCTGTCACAAAACAAAACAAAGAAAGAAACAAAAGATGGGTTCTAAAAATAAGCTTATGGCACTGTACTGGCTGGTTTTGTGTGTCAACTTGACACAGGCTGGAGTTATCACAGAGAAAGGAGCTTCAGTTGGGGAAGTGCCTCCATGAGATCCAGCTGTGGGGCATTTTCTCAATTAGTGATCAAGGGGGGAGGGCCCCTTGTTGGCGGTACCATCTCTGGGCTGGTAGTCTTGGGTTCTATAAGAGAGCAGGCTGAGCAAGCCAGGGGAAGCAAGGCAGTAAGGAACATCCCTCCATGGCCTCTGCATCAGCTCCTGCTTCCTGACCTGCTTGAGTTCCAGTCCTGACTTCCTTTGGTGATGAACAGCAATGTGGAAAGTGTAAGCTGAGTAAACCCTTTCCTCCCCAACTTGCTTCTTGGTCATGATGTTTGTGCAGGAATAGAAACCCTGACTAAGACAGGTAGGGTCTGGGGAATTCACGTGTGGTCTGGGCTACACAGCACACAGGTCACCTTGCTATTAACCACATCCGCCCCAGCCTTCTGGGTTGATAGCAAATTATACATTCTTTCCTATGAAGGAATAACACCATGAGTTATACATCCTTTCCTTCGAGGGAACAACAGCATGTGTTTAACATTCCGGGTTTCCCTAGTGTTTCTTTGTGAGCACAGGGACCTCCATGCCTGGCACAACACACTGGTGTGCTGTGTCATAAAGCAACAATGCTCGTGGGGCAGGTGTGTCAAACACATCTTTGACTTAAAATAACTTTCTCTGTACTGAGGAGCCACTGAGGATGTGGCTCAGTTAGCAGAGTGCTTACGTAGCACGGGCAAGGCCCTGGGTTCCGTCCCCAGCACTATGCAAAGCCCACTGCTGGGACCTGTCTGTGATCTAAGTACTCATGAGGGGGAGGCAGGAAGACTTGGCTATACACCAAGTTTAGGCTAGCCTGGGCTGCAAGAGTCCCTTTCAGAAAGGAGAAAGGGAGGAGAAGGGGGGCGGGGGGAGAGAGAGAAAGAGAGAGAGAGAGAGAGAGAGAGAGAGAGAGAGAGAGATTCCATAAAATATGGACAGAACCTGTCATCACAAGTTAAGAAGCATGTGGCACGAACTTGGCTGCCCGTTACTATTTATGACATGTAACAGAAAAGAAAAAACAACAATTTTATAATTTTTTTTCTCAGTTGCTTTCTCTTAAGGCCTTTCCCCATAACCAGTTTTGGGGTTTTTTTTGTTTGTTTGTTTTTTGACTAGAACTTGAGACTCCTCCACAAGGATGGCTTAAGTAGGGAAATGACTAGTCTCCTGGTCCCTGGGTCATTTTGACCCTAACAACAGGGAAGACCCCGTGAAGGAGTTGCTTGGTACCACAAGGCCCACTTCTTTTCCTAAAGCTGCCTGCTCACCCCATCCATGCTTGTAGGTGACAAGTAGACCTCGGCAGGGTGAATGGCAGTGTTTGGAGACCATTCTGATCATGGCAAGGTGAGGTGGGAAGCTCCTGGTGTCTAGTGGAGAGAGGCCAGAGAAAGAGCCAAAAATCCCTCCAGGCACAGGGCAGACCCTGTAACCAAGTGTTTGCTACAACTTATGCAGAGCAATCATCCCTGTCCTTGGGGAACCAGCTTCTCATTCCATTCCCAAAGCAAAGGCACTTCTTCCCTGGTGAGCAGTGGTGTAGCTGTGTGCCTGCTACGGGGCAGGACGGGCCCCGTGTCCCCAGGGACTCGGGCAGAGAGAGAATCTATTTTTACTTGCATCTCCAAGCAACCCTGGGAACGCTCCACTCCTTGTGCCTGAGAAACCGAAGCAGAAGAAGGCATTTGTTCAGCGAGGCTTCTAAAGAAAGGTCAATGACATTTCCAGGGGGTTTTGTTTTTAAAGCTGGTGGTGTATATTTGGAAGTTTGATAGGGAAGGTTATTTGTGGAAGAAAAGTTCATAAACTTGCAAGTCAAAGCCAGCCTGTCCTTTTTAGTACTCCAGGGAAGAAGTTGTCCTTGTTTGGAGAACTTCACCTCACCGTGTACTTAGTGCTTTTCTTCAACAGACCTGTACCGAATGGCCCACAGTCTCTCTTCCAGTGTTAACCCAGTGCCCCACAGGTTACTGCAGGTTCCTCACAGACAGAGAACCCATGATTCTGGACATGGCAGAGAAATGCTGAGCAAAAAGCTTGTCAGCTTGAATTGTCAAGTAAAATATGCAAATCGATGAGTAGAATATGCAAACCGATGAGTAAAATATGCAAATTTATGTGAATACTCTTCCCAGGCCAGACTCCTGTCTGGTCTCCCTTCGAAGCACACAATGAGCTTATTTATGCACTGGCATCTGAGTCAGAAACTAAGAAAAAAACCTTTCCCTCTCAGGTATCTAATGCCTCTTTAAGGAGCCCGAAATCATCGAATCTCCCCCTCCTCTCTCCTGTCTTCTTCTCACCCCCTCTCCCTTTCTTTCCTCCCTTTGTCAATGCTGGGGTCAGATCCCGGGCCTCACACACGCCAGGAAAACACTTTTTCACCTCTATGCTACATGCATCTCAGTGTTTTCGTAACAGACAACCGGAGTCGCAAGGCACAGAGGTCACGTGACTCCGACGAGCCGCTGCCAGAGCTAATAGACCACTGTGCTTCCAACGCGTCCTCGCCAGACCATCCCTGCCCTCCTTACCTCACAGGCAAATAGCTTGAACTGCAGCCCCAGGATCTTGTAGTCTATCAGCTGGTTCCCACGAAGCTGCGTCAAGGCCTCTTTAAGGTCTTTGATAGCAAGGTCGTATCTGCAGGAACAGGGGGAGAAGAAAGCTGGCCCCACACTGGTCATGGAGAAAGACCACTTCTCTGTGTTTCTCCATTCCCCATCCATCCCACTGAAAGAAGCACTCCCGTTCTGTTTGGCCTCTCCTCCCTTTTCACCAGCCTGAGCTCAAAAACTGCACAGGCTAAGTATGATTTTTGCACAGCCTGTGAGGACCTTCAGTCTATGACAGCAATGAAGATTATTCTTCTCTATGTGTTGTGTGCGTTAGTTCCCACCTTTCTGATGACCTTCAAACCTTTCAAACACAGCTCGGCCTCACTGGAGAGCTCCAAGCAGGACCACCCTGCTTCTCTCTGGAAGAGTCTCAGGATAGATTCAAAGCAGTCCTCACTACCCTCACTCAAGGACAGACCTGCCTATCCACAGCTGCCGGGGGCTCCTTGTTACAGCTCTAGCTGTGGGCACCATCCTCCTGCCCACAGCCTTTGGTATCATCTGTGTTGAGCCCGGCTTAGCTTTTGGTTTTGTGGCCTCTTGCCTCCTCCACACATTCTGGGAAAGAGGGAGAAGTTACTCTCACATATATCCCAGGCTATCCTGTAAAGAATGAGAAGGCAGGCTTCCTGGGCCCGTCTGAAAGCACAAACTGTGTGTATGTGGCTGTTCGGTCCCCTGAAGCAAGGAGAGGGCAGGTAGAGGCGCAGGTGTCCTGTTCTCTGAGCAGGTGCAGTTTCCCCTGTGTCCCACAGCCTGTTTGGGAGCAGGGAAAATCTCAGAGGGGACACTTTAAGTGTCATCAGCACTAAGGAACAATCATGCCTTGTT
Source organism: Tokudaia tokunoshimensis (assembly GCA_036184795.1). Taxonomy (NCBI): domain Eukaryota; kingdom Metazoa; phylum Chordata; class Mammalia; order Rodentia; family Muridae; genus Tokudaia; species Tokudaia tokunoshimensis. Next base: position 41,947,705 of record BTHU01000013.1, read on the forward strand.
CCCTGCTGAGTTGGCTGAGCAGGTGGTTTTCAGCTGTGGAGATACCCTGAGTCTACCTGGCACTGTAGGGACTCAACAAAGTTCTCTGTGTAATTCTCTGTCTCATCAAGACTTCCACAGTGTTTTGTTTTGTTTTGTTTTTTTAAAAAAAGGACAAGTTGCCAAGAGTGATTGTTTTGTGTGAAGAAGCTGGTGGGTAGGGTAGCCTTACTAAAGTCCATTTGTTGGTGTGTTGTTATTTTGAAATAGAGTCTGATGTATCCGAGGCTGACGTTAATATGTAGCCTGGGATGTCCTTGAACTTCTGATCCTTCTGCTTCTACCTCTCGAAGGCCGGATTTTACTCAGTTTATGTTAGGGATCAAGTGACCTAAAGCTTCTTGCAAGCTAGGCAAGCGCTCTCCCAACTGAGCTACATTCCCAGCCCTGATGCCCATTTTTAAAACTTGCCTTTGCACAGGTCATTTGCCTGGAGGCCCCCTCCCACCTGCCTGCAGCTTCTTGCCTCAGCCCCTCGCAAGGAGCGTAGGTTCATCACGCAACTCTGAATCCTACACAGGTCTGAGTAGGATCAGTTCTGAAGGAGGGCCAGCCCTGCTCTCGCCCTTCCAAGTGCCCCCCTGGGCCATCTGGAGGCTTCCTAAGACATCTGCAGAGAAACAGCCACACCCCCAGGGCAGGCAGGCAGGCAGGCTCCAGAGTTCTTTTCCTTGGCGTTTCTGTCGCAGACCCCACAAGGACTCCTTAGTAACTGCTGAAGCTGCTGTTTGCCTTCTGCTACCAATACACACACAGTCTAGGGTCCCAGAGCTCATACTCTGGAATAAGAGAGTCTCAGTGAGAGAGGGAGGAGTGGAAACAAGCAACACCCCAGCATGCTGCCCCTGCAACTCCAACAGGTAGACAGGGCTAATAGTCGCAGCCCAGCAGGAAGAAGGCCTTGCCTCCTCCCATTTCTAGGCCAGCTCCGCCTTATTCTGAAAGGTCTCACCCTGCTTTTATTTCCACAGCCTGAAGATCCAGGAGGCTCATCCTGTGAATGATAGCTTACAGTGCCTCCTGCCCCGCCCCCTTCTTTGGGATGACAAAGGTCTGGACAGGGAAGATGGGAGGGAGAGAGTCACCCTGAGCTACCATCTGCTGCTGGGGAAATGCCTCTGACTTTATTCTGTTAGAATTTAAGACAAGCAGCACTGAAGCCAGGTAAGTGAGTGATCTAGGGGACAGTCCCTTCTTGGTAGGAATGACCCTGTTAAGACAAGGCCCAGTGTGGTGGGAAGGAACACCTAACCCACTCAGCGCCAACTCACCTCTGTAGGTCACTATGCACTTCCAGTCTGTTCAGGGCACTAGCCCAACTTTGCTTTGCACCACAGTCCCAGGCCCTGATGACTTGGTTCCCCTTTTTAAATCTATACCTTCCTTGAAGTAGACATTTGTCTACTTCATTTAATACTCAAGTAATTAATTCAACACATATGGGTGTGGTAGTTTAAATGGAATTGGCCCCCATAGGCCCATAGGAAGTGTCACTATTAGGAGATGTGGGCTTGCTGGAGGAAGTGTGTCACTGTGGGGGTGGGGCTTGAGGTCTCATATGCTGAAGACATGCCCAGTGGCTCAGTCACCTCCTGCTGCCTGTGGGTCAAGATGTAGAATTCTCCTTCTTAGGCACCATGTCTGCCTGGACGCTGCCATGCTTCCCACTATGACAATAATGGACTAAACCTCTGAAACTGTAAACCAGCCCCGATTAAATGTTGCCGTGAGGGCTGGAGTCATGGCTCAGTGGTTAAGAGCACTGGCTGCTCTTCCAGAGGTTCTGAGTTCAATTCCCAGCACCCACATGGTGGCTCAGAACCATCTGTACTGGGATCTGATGCCCTTTTCTGGTGTGTCTGAAGACAGCTAGAGTTTACTCATATAAAATAAATAGTTGCTTTGGTCATCGTGTCTCTTCACAACAATGAACCCCTATGCAAGACAATGGGTCTGTAAAGATTTCATTGTTTAAAGAATTCCAAAAGAGGCAGGCATAGTGTATGCTGGTAATTCCAGAGTTTGGGAGGTAAAGGTGAGAGGACCAAGAAATCAAGGCCAGCCTCAGCTACAGAAAAAATGTCAAGAACAAACAAATGACTTAGTGAAAAGGAAAGGAAAAGGCGGATCTGGAAAGGCGACTCAGTTGTAAAGTGTTCACTCCTCAGGCATGAAGGACCTGAGTTCAGATCTCAAGGACTCGCATCACAAAAGCCAAGCACAGTGTCTGGAGAGATGGCTTGGTGGTTAACACTGGTGTCCGCTGTCGCCGAAGACTGGGGTTTGATTCCAAGCACTCACATGGTGGCTCCCAACTGTCCATAACCTCAGTTCCAGGGGATCTGATACAAAGTCGGGCCTCCATGGGCTTCAGGCATGAATGTCCCATATATTTTTGCACACATGGGGGAACATGGTGTGGCTGGGTTTTGACTTTTACCTTTCTCCCCTTGCTAAAAACCCTTAGATTACATTCCTAAAGCTAGCCCCAAGGTCTATTTCCTTATTTGGTCACTTCCTCCTCCTGAGACCGACTACCAAGGACCAGTGATCATAGGCCCCCTTTTGGCTGATTAATAATTAACGATTTTGGTTGCTCAGCTGTTGCTAAGAGCAACCGCTAATCAAAACAAACCAACCCATCCTAACTCAGGGGTTTCCCTTTTACCATTTGCCTGTGGGCCACATCCATTTCCTTTCTACCCAGAGGCAGCCCTTTGTCTCTCTGGGGCAAATATCCCTTCCCCTTTTCCCTTGTTCCTTTTTCTTGTCCCTTATTCTCTGTCTCCTGTCTTTGTCTTTTATTCCTTGCCCTTTGACCTTCTGGGGCAAATCTCGTTTGTGTTGAGAACTTGGTCTTGGTGTGTCCTGGGCCGACTCTGGTTCTTTCACACATAAAACAATCTTAAAAGAAAAAAAAAAAAAAGCCAAGCATGGCAGTGTGAGCCTATAATCCCAGATCTGTGGGTGCAGAGATGAGCAGGTCCTGGGGATCTACTGAGCAGACAAAAGAACATAGTGGCCAACTCTGTATTCAGTGAGTGAGCTCTGGCCCCAAGGGCCACTTTGGAAGGCTTTGATCTCAGGGTGTTGTCAGCCTGTAAAACAGAGCGCTCAGCTGTTGCTAAGAGCAACCACTAGCGCTCATGGACCTCCAAAGGTTCTCTACAGATGTGGTCAGTTACCTGAGAGAGAATAAAATGCAAGTCTTTTTGGAAGAAAAGCCACAGAGGAGGTGTGATGGTTTGCACATGCTGAGCCCAGGAAGTGGCACCATTAGAAGATGTGGCCCTGTTAGAGTAGGTGTGGCCTTGTTGCAGTAGGTGTGTCACTGTGGGCGTGGGCTTTAAGACCCTACTAGTCTAGCTCCCTGGAGGCAAGTCTTCCACTAGCAGCCTTCAGATGATGATGTAGAACTCTCAACTCCTTCTGAACCATGCCTGCCTGGATGCTGCCATGCTTCTGCCTTGATGATACTGGACTGAACCTCTGAACCTGTAAGCCAGCCCCAATTAAATGTTGTCCTTAAAAGAGTTGCCTTGGTCATGGTATCTGTTCACAGTAGTAAAACCCTAACTAAAGCACACAGAGACCATCTGGAGAGGGGGCCTGGGTTTAGGGAAGGGTGGACATGTCTGTTTCTACAGACAATGTGACTGCTCACCTCACAACATTCTCATCTCTGCTTCCTGAATCCAGGATCTTCTCCAGAGATGTAGAATGTCTACAGAGGTCAGCAACATCCTGCCCAGCCTGTTCAATCTCAAGACAAACTCCAAGGTCTTCCTTTTAATTATCTCCTATAACCTAGGACAAAGAGACTATAGAAAAAGAGAACAAACTTCCAGAAGGAATTTCTACATGAAAATATCAGAAAGTTCAGCACCTAGAAGGCTAGAATTTTGAATAACTTAGAAAAACAAACAAACCTGGGGTGGGGTGGAGGCAAGGAACCAGACTTGGTAGCATGGTAGCTATGCCTGTAGTTTCAGCACAGTTGGCAATTGGAAGTAGGAGGATTAGGAATTCAAGGTTATCTTCAACTAACAGCCTTTACTACATAAAACCCTGTCTCAAAAGCAGAGAAGGAGAGGTTGAAGAGAAGGAAGGAGAAAAGAAAGAAGTTGGGAAGGAGGTGGGGTGGTCCAGAAATAAGATGCAGAACTGGGTCCGAATGATACTGGTTAAATCTGAGAAAAATAATCTGCCAAATTTAATCTTTAGGTCTGCAACTCTCTAATGAGGAAATAATAGCAAGTCTAGCATATTCTCAACCCTAACTATCCCGCCCAGAGATCCCTAGGAAGTGTTTTCCCTGACACCTGGTCTCAGCGGGGCTTGCATTTGGAAGCCCATTTGTGATCCTTTTCTTTTGTTCTTTGTTTGTTTCTTTGTTTCTTTCTTTCTTTCTTTTTGAGGTTTATTTGTTTATTATGTATACAGCATTCTGCCTGCATGTATGCCTGCAGACCAGGGCATCAGATCTCATAATAGATGGTTATGAGCCACCATGTGGTTCCTGGGATTTGAACTCAGGATCTCTGGAAGAGCAGACAGTGCTCTTATCCTCTAAGCCATCTTCTCCAGCCTCCATTTGTGGTCCTTAAGGCGCCACCCTCTTTCAAAGCACTCAGTTCCGTCTGTAAGCACACAGCTACTGCTGTGTGGCAGAGTCTGCTCAGAATATGCCTGCCCCGTGCCTTGTCAGGGTGACCACCTGTGAGATCCATTTCTGGTCCTTGTCACTGGTGCTGTCCTGGTTCAGACCCTCATTGTTCATGAGGACAACTGTGTTCGCTTCCAAATTGATTTCCCAAGCACCAGTCTTTTTTGTTCATAGTCTAGAATAACTTAATAATCCCTCTGTGATCTGCTTGAGGAATTCCAGGAATTCGTCATCCCTTCCCCTCCCCCTTCAGGGCATCCTCTGCTCCCCAGTCTCCCTCGATGCCCTGCACCCAGCCACACCACTCTTGCCCAGTTTCACTGTTGGAAAATTCTTCCTTCCACTCAGCCATTTTCCTCTTCCTTAGAATGTGTACACACACTTGGACACTTTCCTGAGTCAGTTTGCTGTCTGACTTTTCCTAAAATATCTGAAATTCACATTTCGAATATTATCCCTTTGGGGTGTGTGTGTGTGTGTGTGTGTTCTTTGGGGATTTGAGGGTAGAATGGGGGTTGAAGTTAACATTCATTTTGGAATTTTGTTTGTTTGTTTTGTTTTGTTTTGTCTTTTTACTTAAAACAGTAAATATCCTTAAACGTGCACAAGGTGATGGAAGGAAAGGGACTACATTATCATCCCAACATCCAGAAACAACTAGAATCATACACTGGCCAACCCTTCCAGTCTGTGCAACAAATGAGTTTTGTACTAATAAGGTATTTGGAAACCATTCTTTAAAATTTGCCATTAACTGTAAACTATCTATCTATCTATCTATCTATCTATCTATCTATCTATCTATCTATCAATCTATCATCTATCTATCTAAACACACATACTTAATTTGTCTGTATTAACTTATACATATGCTGCTAACAGCTTGCATTCTTATTTTTATGACAGGGTCATCCTCCCAACCCCACCCTATAGTGTAAACTGGGTTTTGCAAACACATTCAGCATGGATGAAGCCAGGACTGATTTGATTTCATGAGGAGCCTTGCCTTGGGGCTCCTCAGTCCCACACAGCGAGTGTCCTCATTAGGGACATTGACAAGAGGGCTGGGTAGCCAAACAACCAGCCAGTGGCTGTTTCAGGCTCCTCGAGGCTGTGCCCTGATGACTTACAATGAAGTCAGGCTTGCCTCCCCTCCCCAGAAAAGCCTCTTGCATGCTACTTCTTGCATAACAGCCCAGAAAAAGTAAGCCAACCTTTCTACCTCAGAAATATCCTCAGAAGCTGGAGGATATATATTGAACACCAAGTCTAACAGAACAAGGACCGATTAGGGCGCTATCACACTCCCACAGTGAGTTGCCCTGGACCACTTACTTCTCCATGCTGTAGTAGAGCATTCCTCGCTGGAAGTAGGCCACTGCCAAGTGCTTGTCTCTGTTGATGCTTTTGGTGAAGGCCTGCAGGAGGAAGGGTCCATACATGGCCACAGAGCCGGGCAGAGAGGAAGTGTCAAGTGTCAGAATATTGCCAGGGAGAAGCAAGATGTGTGTCATAATGATTCAGCAATTCAAGGTGACAAAATTGGCTAGGGGTACGGAGATCTTGGACCAAAATGCCCTGGGGTATTATTTCCTGTTTGCATAGCCTGTGGTAAATTACCTAATCTTCCTGAACCTCCTGGGCTGGGCTCAACAGATAAGACTGCTTGGTGCTCTCCCAGAGGACCTACATACAATTCCCAGCACCCGGGGCTGGAGAGATGGCTCAGTGGTTAAGAGCACTGACTGTTCAAGGTCCTGAGTTCAATTCCCAGCACCCACATGGTGGCTCACAACCATCTCTAAATGGGATCTGATGCCCTCTTCTGGTGTGTCTGAAGAGAGTGACAGTCTACTCATATACATAAAATAAATAAATAAATATTAAAAAAAATTCCCAGCACCCACATAGTGGCTCACAACCATTGGTAATTCTAGTTCTAGGGGCTCTGATAGCCTCCTCTGGCCTCCTTGAGAATCAGGCACACACATAGTGTCAAAACAAAAATACCATCAAAACACCAACTCGTATTAAAAAAATAATAATAGGGGCTGGAGAGATGGCTCAGTGGTTAAGAGCATTGACTGCTCTTCCAGAGGTCCTGAGTTTAATTCCCAGCAACCACATGGTGGCTCACAACCATCTGTAATGGGATCTGATGCCCTCTTCTGGTGTGTCTGAAGAAATTGACAGTGTACTCACATACATAAAATAAATAAAATCTTTAAAATAATAATAATAATAAAATAATAGTGATATAATTAAAATGTATATTGTATTTGCTTGATAAAAATTTATTGTATAATCATTTATATCACTAAAATAATAACAAATAAGAATACATATATAATATTATTCATATTGGATTAAATAGGAAGACAAGGATAGAGTGGGTGAGAGGCCTGGCAACAGGAAAATGGAAAGATCTTGACCAGTAAGGGTAGAAGCCAGCGATCTGAGGGTGTGAGGTGGCCTTTGGTACAGCCTGGTCAAGAGTCCCAGGTCCAGGTCAGGGTTTGAGAATCCAGGGCCAATGGCAGAGCTTCGTCCAGGAGAGCCGCCTCTCTTTGTCTCCACAGCTCTGAGGATGCAGCCCCACCCCCAGCCCGCCCCTGAGGGGAGGAGGTGGAGAAGGCAGTCCTCCCTCCAGGTGGAGGCTGGAGGGGCAGTGCTCAGTGCCACCTGCTTGCTGGCTGTAAAGTCTGGGCCTATCATGTCAGTTGCTCTCCTGTCAGGATGAGGACAGTGTTCACCTGCTGGTCAGAGGATGACCAGTGTAAACTGGTTCTTTGGAGGCTGGGGAGATGGTCAGTAGGTAAAGTGCTGGCCTCACAAGCTTGACAGCCTACAGAGTCCAGGTTAACAAGCAAACAGGTGTGGGGGTCACATCCTTTCTAATCTCAGTGCTGGGGAGACAGAGACAGGCTCTCTAGCCAGCCAAGCCTAAAGGGCAAGTTCAGGGCCAATAAGAGACCGTACCTAAAAAACAAAACAACAGCAACAACAACAAAAGCCAGGTGGACAGCTCCTGAGAGCTGTGAGATGTAGTTCAGCAGGTAAAAGCACTTGCTGTGCAATCCTGGAGATTTGGGGTTGATCACTGGAACCCAGGTAAAAATGGAAAGAGGGAACTCCACAGAGTTGTCCTTTGATTGACACATGTGCACCATGACATTAGTTCTTCGAGCAGGCCAAACTGAGAGGATGCTACGTAAATTCCCAGGCATTTTACAACTGGATGCCAGGGTTAGACAGAGACATTGTAACCAGGAGGCTTTGTAAAAGAAAACACAACCGAAGAAGTCTTCTCAAAGGGTTAAAAGATGTTCTTGGGTAATGTGGAGGGAGATCTTGTAAAGAGCAGAGCCCCACCCAGAAAACCTGACCTGGGAGCTTTTTAAACGGCCTACCAGACCAGGGGCTGTTAACTGGGGCCTCTGATGCATAGTTCTGAAGGGCTTTTGTTCCTTTCAGGCTCTGAGAGATGAGGTTTCCAGAGGGCAGAAAGGCTATAATTACAGGGCCCTCAACTCACCTGCTCGGCTTCTTGAATGTTTCCCAGGATGGTATGCATGCAGCCAATGTTGAAGCAAATCCTCGAGTGGGGGTCCTGCACCCCGCTGAAGGCCTCCAGGGCACCCTTCCAGTCCTTCTTGTCGGCTGCGAGCACCCCTTCATTCCAGAGTCTGATGGCCTCAGCTAGGGACATGGTTAGGTGCTTACCAGGAGGCAGGGTGGTAATCCAAGGTGTCTCTCCTCAGAGCTGCGGGGCACTCCAGGCTTCAGGGTCCCAACCTAGCGCGCAGAATGGGGTCCAGCCTCCCTCTGGGCGGCTTCATAGCTTCAGGAAGTTTCCCCACCGGTCAGGAACTGACGCATAAGCTAGCATGAGAGAGAAAGGGAAGAGAGAAGAGGACTGGAGGAGGCTGGCTGGGAAAGGGGAAGTACATATCAGAGGCAGCCTGCCGTGGGTCAGTCAGTTCCTCTAAGAGCTTCTGCTATGTCCTGGGCACCTCCTACTTGTCTCTGCCTCCCACACCCTCTATGGCAGCTTCAGGTCAGGGGGACCTCAGCAGGTCTGGGCCTGGCCCTGTACTTGACTCTTGCCATCCTTGGAAGACTTCCTTGCTCTGATCTTCTTAGGTTCTGGGTCTCAGGCTCTTGGCACTCTGTGGGAGGCAGACAACTACCATCCCTCTGTCTGTCTGTAAGAGGCTGAAGACATGGCTGAAGACATGTGTCGAAGGCTAATGAGTTCATTAGTCACTGTAAATACAGTTTGGGATTCCTTTACTTACTGCCCTGGTAAAGTCAAAGTTAATTTAAAAACAAACAAATAGACAATAACAACAACAACAACAAACTTTTCTGAGGAAAATCGAGGTGGTGTGTCTAAATGATGAAATCTGCTGAAGTCTGGACTTCTTGGTAGGCAAAATACAGTTAATGAGGGCCGAATACATGAATATAGCTTTCACTTCCCCAACTGGCCTCACGACCCATGGCTGTGATCCCCCTGCTCTGTCACAGTACACAGTTCCCTCTGATAGCCTGTGGGTCACTTTGTAATTAGGTCCTCAGAGCAGATACAGTGTGTTTAGTCAATACTCCCCACTGTTAGCCAATGACCTTTCGGTCAATCTTCCTCCCTAAGCATCTTATGTCAGAATCCAAGTTCTGTTCAAGTTCCTGTCTCCGGAGTCAATGTGAGGGTTAAGTCATACTACTTCTCCCACAATACCCTGAGAGAGGGTTTGTCAAATGGCAGCTCCAACAGTATGTCCCCAATCCAAGTTGGGGATGTAGGGTTGGTGATAATATAAAGCTGGTGCGTACGTGCATGTACACGCACACACACACAGTAGATGAAGCAAGGATCCAACAAGCCCCAACAACTTTACATACATGCATATATACATGTACACACATTTGGTGGATGAAACAAAGCTCCAACAACTTTATTTTTCCTCCCACAGCTAATATAATTCCAGCAAAAAATTTCAAGCAGTACAAAACTCACAATGTACAGATAAAAACCAAATTATTACTAAGAACCCACACACATTTGTAACTAAGCAATTTGTTATAGATTAACAAAGTGTAAGTGGGCAAGGTAATTTTCTCAGCCAGTTTCTCTTACTGACAGGCTGCAATTTGCAGCCACAAAGAAAGGATCAATTATTTTATTACTTATCTTAAAAAGAAATCTTATAAAACTCTTAAAAGAATCACAAATCTGAACTTTTATATAAAAAACAATCAGTCATTTCTACTTTAAATCCTCAGGGTGACCACACACTCACCAACAGTTTTCATTAGATCATATCAGGAAGCTCAGGGCAAAAATGGGCACAAGAAATTAACTATCATCTGATCATCTTGACCCAGCTTTGGCAAGAAAGGCAGGTTAGCTAATGCTAATCTAACTGCCATTATTCTTGTTCCCTGACCTTAAAAAATAAAAGTATCTTTTACTCAGTAATCAAAAGTGTACCTTTCCAGATTGTTCCCCAAGATTTTCTACATCAGAATCACTAACAAAAACATCTTAACAACTTCACTAACAGTCTACAGGTCCAAACTCTTTCTAAGGGTGGTTGGTGTTACTAACCATCTCCATCTCTAAGTTCTTTCTGAAGGTGGTGGTTGAATTATTAATCTGCTCCAGCAGCAATTCTTGAAAAAGATCAATCACTATTATTGTAAGTGCCAATGACACTGCCCAGTGAGGACTGGAAAGCCACCCCCTTAGAGTGTTTGTACAACGCAGAGATCAGGAGGGATGTGATGACCTCGAGGACCACAAGCAGAGTCATGGTCCCTGACAGCATGAAGCCCTCAGGACACACACTCCTCAGGGCACACCCTCACTGGGACCGTCCATGAATTCTAAAGCTGTTTGTCTTTCCACAGTCTGGCAAGTGTCCTGATTGTTCAGGCACAAATGCTGAGTTTAGTTTTTTGCTGTTTTGTTTTGTTTTTTTGTTTTGTGTCAGAAGCCATCTAGGAAAGGCCATGGTAAACAAGTGAGTTTTCTGGAGACGGCCCACCATTCTGCATGGCTGCGATGGAAGAGCTCTGAGATGCAAGGTCCTCAGAGACATCATCCCAGGATTGTTTCTTGCTGCTGACATGCCTTTCCTGTCACTATTGCATGGCCTAATGATTCCTGGGTATCGGCCCACCCTATTGGGTAGCTTTCCTGCAGAATCAATAGGAAGATGTATTTTCATGTAGTAACGCTGTGTAGATGAATTGATGATTTCATAATTCCTGATAATGATTTTATACTCCTAAAATAATACAAGGAATTTCAAGCCCCCTATAGAATAAAAGCGGCAAATATAGTTTTATAAACCTTCATGTTTCACGAGCTAATTGCTCTAGGAAAAGAAAACAGGTTTGGAACAAATTTACATTCAAGGAAAACATCCCTTCTAGGTTAGGAATGAGGTCACGATCTGGTAACTAAAAGTCATAAACTGGAAATGGGCAAATTATTGTCGATGCAAGGACAGAAAATAAATGATGAAGTAGTTTATCTATACAAGACTTCAAAATAACAAGGCACAAGGCAGATGATTTGTCTCTTGACAAAACCATGTTAACTTGGGGCATAAAAACTATTGCTTTAAACTTATAATGAACTTGTGGAGCCATGAAGTACAAAATGAATGTTTAGTCAGGTACATGTAAACAATTCTACTGTAACTCCTGAGGACTTACTGACATGAACTATTACCTTAAACTTACTACAAACTTATAGAATATAAAAATGCTTTAAAAATCATGTGATCAATTATCCTGAGAAGGTATAAAAAACTAAGAACAATAAAGTGGTGGTGTAGCCCTTTTCTGCTTCTCTCTCTCTGTGCCTGACTTTCCTTCTCTCTCTTTTTTTTTTCATTCTGGTTAAGGAACTCGGGGCCTCTCACCTGACCAGCAAGAGGTCTGAGTCAGAGTAAAGAGCCCAAGTAACTAAGTTTCTTTTCCCCTGATGCTATCAGCAGTTCATTGTCAGAAGCAGTCAGCTTTTGCCAACCCAACCCACTCCCCCGCCCAACTACATACACACTCCCCAGTAGCAAGAGATTGAGTTAAACTGCCAGAAGCCATCAGCTTTTGACCCCAGAACAGTAAGAGAGGGTTAAAGGCCAGAGGTCATCAGTTCTGGTCTGCCTCTCTGCGCTCCTTCTCAGTACCCGAATGTCAGGGTGGGACCCCAGCATTTTTGTTCGTTTGCTTTCGTTTTTTTATTTTGTTTTGTTTTGAGACAAAATTTTGCTATGAAACTCTGGCTAGCCTGGGATTTGCAATAATCCTCCTGCCTCTGCCTCCCAAAGGCTAGGATTACAGATATAAACTACCAGTCCTGGATTTTTACATGTAAATATTTATTCTGTATAAGTATGTAAATGTGCATGTGCCACCACACACTTGTGGTGTTCCAAGTACAACTACAAGAGATATTGTTTATCCCTATGTTGGACTCCAGCTAAACCTGATGCTTCAGAGTACAGAATCCATGTCTGGTTTCATCTGGTATTCCACGGTATCTTTCATGTCTATCATTGGATTCTTAAATTTTGTGTTAAATATTGATGCCAGGCATAGTTCCTTTAACATCATGACTGTTGTTTTATTTGGTTGGCACACTACCCTAGTCACAATGAATGTGTAAGCTATACTTATTCTTTCAACGAACCCTCATACTAAGCACGCAAAAGACTAGGGTCATCTTCAACTCTGTTTGCTTTGAACAACACCAGCCATCTTCCGAGGGGTACTTAGTAAAAATCTGATGATTAGGTGAGTGAGTAGTTAATTGAATAAATAATTGGGACCTTAAATGTGGATTTTCTGAAGACTTTAGCCTTATTCATTCTCCCACCCTCCCCCACCCCACTGGTACTGAAGATCAAACCCAGAGCCTCTCTCAAGTTACTTTACCGTTGAGCTCCATCTCCAGCCCTTCCCTGACTTTTAAGAAATGGTTTAAGACAGAGTCTCACTAGATTTCCAAGACTGGCTTGAATTTGTCACCCTGCTGCCACCTTCTAAGTAGCTAGAATTCCAGGCCTGTACAACCAGAGCTCCCCCTGCCTGTCCTTAGAGAATCAGTTCTAACTCACATCCTACATGAAACCCTCCCTGACCCCGAGAAGGCCACAGAGATTTCTTTCCCTTCCTCTGCGGTTCTCTTCACTCTATAACCCAGCACCCGAACACCAGGCCTCCGGTGTCTAATATCTGCCTCCTCCACCTAGCCGGCTGCAAGTATGCTAGAGGCAGGGAGCATCCTCCCTGCTGTCCTTGTTTCCCACAGAACCTAGCACCTAACAGCCTGTATCAAAGGCTGAGTGAATATGGCAGATCTCAAACATTTTAATAAAATGGTGTATCTGGCTTGAGTCAAGTCCTGCACACCTTAGTAATGCTCCCTTTTGGGGTACAATCATCCTTTTCAGTTCTGTGTCTTCAGAATGACATGCTATCCCATCAGAGTTTGGGGAGCGGGGTGCTTTGACAGATAACTTTAGTGTATTTTTTTTCTTGGAAGATGCATGATTGCACAGAGATCACACATGCAGTTTCTTCAGCATTCTTCCTCAGTCAAGGGCTTTGGAGCCAAGGACATCTAATGCTAAAGGCTACCGGAGATGAAGCGGTTACTGACATCACAGGAGGAGAAGCTGTTGTAATTACTTTTCTTCTTGCTGTGACAAAACACCCCGACAAAAACATCGTGATGAAGGCAGGGTTTATTTGGGCTCCTGGTCCCCGGGGTGCAGACCATCACGGTGGATGAATCATGGTGTCCAATGCCTGAGGCAGCTGGTCACGCGGCACCCACTGTCAAGAAGCAGGGAGCCAACTCATGCTTGGTAGCCTTCTTCTCTTTATGCAGGACCCAAGCCCTGGTCACTTTTCATAGCAGATGCTCTACCTCAGTTAACCTAAGGAGAAGATCCTTCAGAGGTGTGACCTGAAGCTCATCTCAGTCCTGTCAAGTTCACCGCATGAAGCTCCGTGCTGACCTTGTCGTCATAGGAAGAGGAGGAGTGTGAAGAGTTAGAAACACACTCTGGGGGCTGGAGAGATGGCTCTGCGATTAAGAGCACTCACTGCTCTTCTGAAGGTCCTGAGTTCAAATCCCAGCCACCACATGGTGGCTCACAACCATCCGTACTCTTTCTTGGGTGTCTGAAGACAGTTACAGTGTACTTACATATAATAAATAAATAAATCTTTAAAAAAACAAAAGAAACACACTCTGAATGGAAAAAAAAGAAATAAGAAAGGAAAGGAATGTGACTGCTCCTAGGTATGGTGGAGGAGACAGTTTTTTATAGCTGCGTGGGAGAGCATAGCCAAAGGCGGGGACCTCCGGGAGAGTGCTGGGTGAACAGACTGAGCTGTACTATGTGGGGAGAGGGAGGGGGAGGAAGAAGGGAGGGGAACCAGGCGCAGCAGTCAGAGGCCCAAAGGCACAAAGAGAGCTGGTAACAAATGATTGGATTATGCAGCCCTTGAGGTGTGGCAGCAGGAGAGTTCAGGAAAGGAGGAAAGGTGTGCCTGGTAGGAGGCTGTGACAAGTAGAGGATGAAGGATTACGGGGAGAACCTGGTGGCCAGGTCTGCTTTGATATGTTAAATAGCCACCTCAGCCATTTGTCCCAAGTTCAAAGCCCAACTTTTAGTAAGATAGAAATCTCTAAGATTCTCTGTTGATCCTCTGAAGTAGCAACTGAAAGTGTGTGGCCATTCTGCAGGCAGCTGCCAATGAAGGGCTGTAAGAGAAGCATCTAAGTATGTGCCCTCCTATCCCCTTTTCTGGGATACGTTGTCTGGACCACAGCAAGAGCATGGCTCACGGACACATTTAGACCAAAGCATTCCCAGCCGGTTGGAATACAATGGGACACACTGCAAGGCCAGGCCTGTGAAGTTCTAGGTTCAAGAATCTGAATTTAGGGTCAGGAGAGGAGAGGGGAGCTGTAGTTGGGCTGTGCTCTGCCCTCCCTGAGGTCATGGAAACCAATCTAGACAGAGAACAAAGCAGGGAGCAGAGGTGGCAGAGACTAAAGACACAATATAAAGGCCTTCTTAGCACTGGAAGATTGCAAGTAGTTCAGAGAGTTGAAGATACAAAGAGGTAAGAAAGATGCTTTAGGGCCCAGAGAGATGACTCAGTGGGTAAAGACACCTGCTGTCCAGCCCGATGACCTGAGTTTGATCCCCCAGAACACACAGTGTGGAAGGAAACAACTGCCTCTCTCAGGTCCTTTCCCCTCCACACCTGTAGCATGGTACATGTGTCCCATGCCTTCTGCACATTCACAAACACACGCCCTCTTGGACGCAAATTAATACATATTTAAGAAAAAAGTTATAAAAAGAAAGCAGGCTGCTCTGAAGACATTCCAGTCATCAAACCCAGGGCCCTTGAGTTCTGGAAACTAACAACACCTGCAAGCATGACCCTTAAAAACCGTAGTGGAAACATTGATTCTCGGCTGATGAAAGGGGCCAGTTCAAGCCGGATTAGAGTATTAAAGGCAGGTTTAGCGGGAAGCAACTCTCCGGGACTTGTTCACTGTTCCCAAGGACCAAGGCCAGGGATGGGAATTAGGGATGGACACAGAAAGAAGGGGAAGAGAAAGAGCGCATGCGGACAGGGAGAGAGAAACATGCAGGGGGAGGGCGGGGGAAGAGCAATAGAACCCAAAATATGTGGAGGAGAGTTTCTAGGGGAGGGGAAGCCCAGCCCGAGCTGGAATTCAGCATAGAGGGCGGGGTGTGCCACCATGCTCTGTAAGAGGTAGGGACAGAGGGATGCTGGGAGAACCTGGAGGCCAGGTCTGCTTTGGTAAGTTAAATAGGCACCGTAGCCACTTGTCCAGTTCTGAACCCCAATAAGCACTGTGAAGGCTGCGCCGGAAGCCAGGATGCTGTAATGGTGGACAAGTAATAGTTGGACAAGCGGGATTCTACTTGTCTAAAGCTCTGTGTTCCAGAAACACCAACAATGTATCATTTGACTGCTGAGAGACCGGAAGACATAATCCACCGGGATTGCTTTTTATTACTGTACACAAGTACAGTAATAAAAGGTTTCAGCCAGACACGGGCCTTTCACACCTTTAATCCCAGCACTTGGCAGAAAGAGGCAGGTAGATTTCTGAGTTGGGGCTTGGGGGAGGAGAGGGAACAGGTCCAAACCCAGGAAGCAGATCAGATGGCTCCCAGAACAGTTCACTGGAAGAAGCTCTACCATGTGAACCAACTGCTAGCCTGCCTGAGCATCAAATCCTGTGTGCGCACAGAGAGAGCAGCTTCAGGCTGTGTCAATAGCAATTCAAACAAGTCTTGGATTCAGCGCCTGCTGACTCAACCATCCTTGCTGTCTCGCTAGCTAGCTCGGGAGACCGGCACTCCTACAGCCTCAGCTGCCAGCAGCCGCTCTTGTCTGTCACCCAGGGCTCCCAGCCTGACCTGGCTGCCATTTGCATCCCTGGAACCTGTGCGCAGAGTCTAGCATCTGCACAGTCCCGGATTCAGTCCTCTTTCTCATGCAGACAGAGATGTAGGCTTCACAATGACAGCACCCTTCCCTCTGAGGCGAGGCGTCTTTTCTGGGCCTCACACAGAGGTCATCAGTAAGTGATTCGCAGGGGGTGCTCCCATTTCCTTCTCAGAGTTAGTATTGAATCTCTTGTTTGAGGACCTTGGCAGAGTCTGAGGGTGCATACGAAGACCATCACCCCGTTCCTGTGACCACCAGAGTGACATGTCCCCCAGGAGGGACATAAATGATTGTCAGTTTGCACGATGATTTTAGTATGTGGCTCAATATTTCTTCCATAATACTGGTGGTATTATTTTAATTCATTTAATTTTGGACAAAGTCAATATTTACATAGCTCAAAAAGTAAAGATGGAAGTTTTTTCTCTCTTCCTTGCCAAACATTTCCTGAACATGGGGAATCGTTTTGTTAACTTCTGGTTCTCTTCCAGTGGCTGGGTTATGTAAGTTTGCGGCCTCCTGCCCTTCTGCACACATACATTTGAAACACCATTCTGTCCCTTGGTTCCGGCACTCCCGCCTCACCGGAAGAGAGCATCTTCGCTTCTCGTGAATGGCCGTCCTTGCTTTCCATTGCATACTCAATCCAGTGCAAGGATGACAGCCAGGGTTATTTGCACAGCACCATAAACATGGCAACAAACACGTCATTCAGCATCTGGGCACAGGACTATAGAATAAATTCACAAAAACTGAATATCTGGGCCCAAGAGTCTATTTTAAGTGTGTTAGGGGAAAAAAATGTAAGTTGAGTGGTGGTATGTGACTCCAGTCCGAGCACCTGGGAGGTAAGGCTGGAAAATTGTGGGTCTGAGGTCAGCCTGGACTTTGGAGTAAGACTGTCTCAAAACAGAAAGAAAAACATACAGGCAATACAGACAAAATAAGCAAATCCACGGTAGCATAATTAGCTTTGATTTTACTTTTCATTACAAGAGTTAAGTTTTTCTTTTCTTTTTTTGTTTTGTTTTGTTTTTGAGACAGAGTTTCTCTGTATAGCCCTGGCTGTCCTGGAACTCACTCTGTAGACCAGGCTAGCCTCGAACTCAGAAATCCGCCTGCCTCTGCCTCCCAAGTGCTGGGATTAAAGGCATGCACCACCACTGCCCGGCCAAAGATTTCTTTATTTATTATATATATGTAAGTACACTGTAGCTGTCTTCAGATACCCCAGAAGAGGGCATCAGATCTCATTACAGATGGTTGTGAGCCACCATGCGGTTGCTGGGATTTGAACTCAGGACCTTCAGAAGAGCTGTCAGTGCTGGCTGGTTTTATGTCAACCTGACACAAGCTAGAGAGTCATTTGGGAGAGAGAAAACCTCAAATGACAAAGTGTCTCCATAAGACTGGCCTGTGGCTGGGTGGTGGTGGTGCATGCCTTTAATCCCAGCACTCAGAAGGCAGAGGCAGGTGGATCTCTGAGTTCTGAGTTCAAGGCCAGTTTGGTCTACAGAGAGTTCCAGGACAGCGAGGGATACACAAAGAAATGCTGTCTCAAAAAAAAAAAAAAAAAAAAAGACTGGCTGTGGGCCTGGGTCCATTTTCTTAATCAGTGATTGATGCCCACGGTGGGTAGGGCCACTCCTTTGCTGGTGGTCCTGGATGCCTGTAAGTAGGCAGGGCAGCCTGAGCAAGTCATGCTGAATAAGCCAGTAAGCAGCACTCCTCCATGGCCTCTGTCTCAGTTCATTCCTCGGGTTCCTCCCTGTCTGAGTTTCTGCCCTGACTTCCCTTAGCAATGGGATGTGGGATGAGAGTTGTAAGTGGAAGCAAACCCTTCCCCAACTTGTTTATGATCATGGCGTTTTATCACAGCAATAAAAACCTAACAAAGACACTAAGCAAACGGCAGCATTGGAGGTCTGAGAATTTGGTTAAAATTAAAAAGCAGTGTACGGAGATTCTCCTAACGCTGTTTTCCCACAGTGTGTGAGTCAAGAGAGAGTCAGGTTCAAAGTCTTAGCTAGGGACTTGGGCTTTTCTCCCAATGCCTGTGGGGCCTGCAGTGTGTTGTAGCCCTGCTTTTCTGGATAGTGATGTTCAAGTCTAGAAAATGCAGTGTACTTGATTGACTGTGAATACAGTAAACTGGGAAGGAGAGAGAAGTCAGAATTTATGCTTACCTTTTCCTTTAACCCATTTGCTCTGTGAACACCGTCATGGCAGCTGGAGACCGGTGCCTATTGTGACAGGGCGAGGCAACATAAGAGTCCCTCTGTCTTGTAGTCTTGGCTGAGGCCATTTTAGGTTTTAACTAGAATGCAGTGTTGAGGGAGAACCCTGTGGAATATTATGCAACCCTGTCCTAGGAACCAAAGGTCAGAGTGTCCTAGCTAATTTATCCCAGTGTCTGTTAAACTGCCTGTAAGCGCAGAAGCCCCTCCAGCTAATCTCTTACCTCAGGGCGTGTTCAAACTACTTGCTTGCTTTGCAAAGCCCTCTACCTACCCTACCCGCCACCCTGCAGCTACCAAGTGAGATGCCATGACAGAGTTTCTGCTCTTAAAAACTCCATGTTCTGGACACTCAGGACCCACCTAGGTCCTTGAACACTTGGGTGTGGTCCCAGCCAGGTGGAATCAAGACTTTCAATTGGCTGTGTGTTTGGGTGGTCATGCTGGTGGGCTCCCTGTAACATGATAGGTGTGTGGCCTGTGCAGTCACATGGTGCTACATGCTTAAGGGGCCCCAGCCTTCCTTTGCCTTCGTCATCTTGCCATTATTAGTGGTTCTGAACACAGGCTGCGTTTTGAATCCTCAGGAGGCCATGCCTTCCACCTTACATCACCGGACATGTCCTACAGCTCCTAGCGGTAGCTGAATGGAATTCAGTTCCAAACAGCCTAGAATGCAGTCCCTTCTTGAACCCAAGGCTGACACCACCTATCCTATCAGAGCTTCCTTCCCCCAGAGGGCACTCCAGTCACCACCCCGGAATAGAGAGACTTTTGGAACCTAGTTTCCCAGTCCCCTGGGTTTTCCAGGAAGTCTTAATTGGCTAGATCCTGGGTCTGGAGGCCCTGAGCTCTGTAGAAGCTTTCACAACCTATGACCCTTTCACCTTGAGTTTCACCCAAGAAAGCACTGGCACTGGGAGCCAGAGATGCTGGATTCAACTCCTAAGTTTGTCATGTGCCACCTAAGGAAATTTTTGTTGGCTCCTTCTATTCCTGGGTCTTAATCTCACTGTCTGCTAAATGGTTAGAAGAATTTCTAACCTGCTGCTTCCTTGCCAGACTGGAATAATGCCCTTGTTATGGAAAATCTGAACAAGTGATCTTTTGTCACGGAGCCTGATGCTCTGTCCTGACATTCCCTTCCTCCTACCCCATGCCGGTTTGAGCAAAGAGCTCACAGTGTGCTGGTCACCACCCCCTCAGCTGGCCCCAGGAGCTCTCAATTGCACCTCTGTCCAAGCTCCAAGCCCCGTTCTCTGAGGCACACTGGATCACAACAGTCAGCTGTGTTACCGTTTCCTCTTTGGCGTTCTTGGAAAACAACACTTAGCAGACCAGTTGCACGGCAGTCCGATGAAAGCCGAGGATGATGTGGACTGTGGACGACGATACTCCGTCTAGGATCTTTCCACGCTGCCCTTTTTTAAAACTCAAAACTCTGGAGTTCGTACTGCATCCCTCTTTGCCTTGGATTGTATGCTTGGAGAGAAAGCATCTTTTTCTTTTAGCATGGCTGTCTTGATCTCCATTTACATCCCATACACATTCACCAGGACATAAAATCCTGGGAGGAAGATGAAGGGAATGAAATACATATTTAAATTTTTAATATTTATTTGGTGTGGAGGCAAAGGAGGCACATGGAGAAGTCAGAGGATGGTTTATGGGAGCACGGGGCTTCTGGGAGTTAAACTCAGGTCATTAGACTTGGTAGCTCCTCTATCTGCGGAGCTATCCTACCAACCTGGAATGAAATGTTTTAAGTCTTGTCACTAGCAGGGCAAGGATTCATATTAAAAAGCCACTTCAGAAGGATGGAGAATTAGCTTAGCTGTTAAGAGCATTTGCATTTGCAGAGGACCTGGGTTCAGTTCCCAGCGCCCACACAGTGATTCACAAACATCCACATCTCCAGGTCCTGGGGATCCTACACTCTCTGACCTTCTCAGACTATGCACGTGGTGCATATACACACATGCAGGTAATATACTCATACACATAAAATGATGCAACTAAATCTTGAAAAGGAAGCTGTTGTAGTGTCTCAGGTAAGGATAACGATGCTGGAATAGTGCGAGAAGAAAAGCTGAGTGTGGATGTGAATCAACAGAGGAGGGGATGTCGACCCCCAACTGCTCTAGCAAGTTATCCATGTAACTGTGCCCTTTTACATGCTAAAGTCATGCTTCTGGCTCTCCCAGAGCATAGAGCTGAGATTAGCTGCCATGACCGTTATTGTTGTTGTTGTTGTTGTTGTTGCTGTTGGTATTTTGTCTGTGAGAAAATGTCACTGGGGCCTGAGAAGAATGAGAGCAACACAGTCATGTCAGGACCATAACTCTTCAGAGAGGGAGGAGAGGAGATCAAAGGCTTGAGTGAGATCGTTGGCGGAGCTGGGCGATGAATTGGGGAGTGGGAAAGGGGAGGTGAGAGGTTGGAATGTGCTGAGGTGTTGTGGGAGCTAAGGAGACAAAAGATGGGCTGCCTTCCCAGTGAACTTTGAGATAGAAGGAGGTGTTCTCCACATTTTGGGGAGTTTGATGCTCCAACAGATGGGACTGGCACACCACCCCTGACCCCGTGTCTCCCTCATTGTGGGCCTCAGGCAGGTTCAAGTGTCTGAACCATTGGCCAGTCTGTGGTACTTCCTCTCCATGTTTCCTGCTCCTTCCTGTGTCAACCCCAGCTGCCATCCTCCTATAAAGAATGAAGCACAGCTCATGTCGTGGAAATCAGCTCACATTGTGGATGATCCGTAGGCAAGCCCAGGAGAACAGTAGAGGGACTGTCAGGAGCTGGGACTCCCGGCTTTCGAGGGGTGATGTGGTGTGCACTTCAGGCCCAGGGCGAAATCTTTAGATGCCTCAGAGGCAATGAGGACAGATGTGAAGAAAGCAGTGACTGCCTTAACTGGCTAAGGGTTCCCGGAGTAGGTGTGCAGAGGAGGGAGGGGCCAGTTAGGGATGTAATAGCTGTAGGGCAGAGAATCTCTCCAGGGCAGTGGGATGCCGAACTCTAACAGTACCATTTCCTCTCTGAAGGCTTAATGTACGTTGTGGGCATCATTTCATTGCTTCTAACAACAACAACAACAAAATGCTGATAATAAAAGACATTGAGTCTTGGATTGTTCAAGGTTTATTGACCTCATATATGACCGGGACAAAAGCAGACCTGTCAGCTTCCAAAGCTGGTGCTCTGTGAAAGCGAGAAATGAGAAGACCACTCCTATAGCTCTGCACCCAGTCACAACATGGTCTTGTGATTCATACAGTTTGTCAAAGGCAATTCAGCTGCAAACCTGTTTGCTTTCCCCTAATAAAAAACAAATACTGCCACCTGGAGGGATGGCTTAGCGCTTAACCCACTTGCCGTTGTTGCAGAGGACCTGCCTGGTTTCCAGCACCAGTCTGTAGCTCCAGTTCCAGGGGATCTAATGCCCTCTTCTGGTCTCTTTGAGCACTGCATGTATGGGATATGCATAGAAACTTACAGGCGGGCAAAACGAAACATTCACGCACCTACCATTGGAGAAAAACCTTAAAAACACAACAAAACAATAAGCACCGAGCTAGGGAGAACACTTAGTGTTTAAAGTGCTTCCCACACAAGGAAGAGAACATGAGTTCAAATCCTCAGAAGCCATGTAAAAAGGTGGATGTGGTAGCACTTGTCTGTAATCCCAGGAAGCCTGCAAGGCCAGCTAACCTGGCACTCAAAGCCACAAGCAAGAGATCCTGTCTCAAACAAGGTGGGAGGTTAGGATCAACATCCTAGGTTATCTTCTGATGTCCAGACTTCTTCTCCCTCCCTCTCTGCCTTGTCTGATGGTGCCTATGACCACCCTTGCTTTGGGTGC
This sequence comes from Tokudaia tokunoshimensis, assembly GCA_036184795.1. Classification (NCBI taxonomy): domain Eukaryota; kingdom Metazoa; phylum Chordata; class Mammalia; order Rodentia; family Muridae; genus Tokudaia; species Tokudaia tokunoshimensis. The sequence goes on from BTHU01000013.1 coordinate 41,970,035, forward strand.
TCTTTCTCAACCCCTCTTGAGCATTTAAACTGGGTTTCTACACTTCAGCTGGTTGCCCCATACTTCCTCTGCCCAGCACAGGATCTTAGGTTCATTGTCTGTTTGTAAACTTTAGTGGGCAGGGAACATATTGGAGATTGATAGATGACCACTCAGTTCATGGAAATGAACATGCGTGCCTCACTAAGTAGGTGTGGGGTAGGCCAAGAGCTCCAGTAGGCCCTAACATGGCAAATGTGACTCTGACAGGCCTTGCCCTTCCCCCATTCCTTCTTCCTTGCTAAACCTTTAGATTACATTCCTAAAGCTAGCCACCAAGGTCTATTCCCTTATTTGGTCACTTCCTCCTCCAGAGGCTGACTACCACAGTCCAGCTATCAAAGTATTGAAATCCAGCAATCAAAATTCCCCATTGGTTCACTTAATTAACACACCCAATCAAAACAAACTAACTCATCCTAATAGGGTTTTCCCTTTATAAACTGCCATTGGCCCATTCCTAAGGGCCAATGGTAGTTTATAAAAGGAACACCTCTATCCAGAGGGAGTCTTTTGTCCCCTAGGGCAAATAATCTTTTCCCCTCCTTCTTGTTCCCTTCCCCTTCTCCCTCCTCTTGTCTCTTGCTTTGCCTCTTATTCCCTGCCCTTGGTCCCTCTGGGGCAAATACATCTTTGTGCTGAGAACCTGCTCTTGGTGTGTCTTGGGCCTGGTCCTTTCAGTGGGGTGAGAGTAGTTGGGATTCGGGATAAGAACGTATCACCCCTTCCAGGGAAGAAGACCGGGGATCCAGGTGTCTGTGCTGGGCCCAGGTTTAGGGGAAACCTTTATTCCCAGCCCCTCCTGTTGTTGGAGCATTGCAGTCAGCAGGCAGTGTCTGTTAAGCAGCTGACTGCCACCCATGATCCTCCATTCCTGGTTGTCCCATGAGTCCGATTCAGGGGTGCAGAAGGAAAGACAGCAGTGGAGCAGACCTGTGGCCATGGAGTTTCCTAATTTAGTCCGGCCAGCCTGGGCACAGGGTCCTGTGATGTGCCCGGTCTTGACTCAGGTGTGGGGCAACTCTACCATAGACGAGATGGTCACCCATGTCCTGAGAGCTGGGGCTGTGGCATAGCTGCTGGCTTTTCCTTCTCCTCCTTTACTCATTAGGACACAGCTTTGATTTTGGGGCACGAAAATACATCTTCACAACGAGGGTGATGTGAAACAAAAGCACATGGTTCAGAGGACTCTCTCTGTCTCTGTCTCTCTGTCTCTGTCTGTCTGTCTGTCTGTCTCTCTCTGTGTGTGTGTGTGTGTGTGTGTGTGTTTGTTCATGGTATACATGCAGTTTGCAACTAATGCGGAAGTGGCAAAAATAAAAAAATCCCTATCCTTCCAAACTCTCTCTCTCTTTTTAGTTCTCTCTTTTGGAGGCACAAAAGGTCTCTCTAATCCATGTAGTAATACTCAGACCTTTCTGTCTAAAGCCCAATCAGTTTGTTCTGAAGTTGACCAACTTTTACCAGACTCTGTCATTTTTTAATTTGAAGTTTGTAGGCTCAGGTTTTTTGTTTTTTTAAGATTTTTTTTTTATTTTATGTATATGCGTTCATTGTTGCTATCTTTCAGACACACCAGAAGAGGGCACCAGATCCCATTACAGATGGTTGTGAGCCACCCAGTGGTTGCTGAGAATTGAACTCAGGACCTCTGGAAGAGCAGTCAGTGAGCCATCTCTAAGCCCAGACTTAGAATTTTTAAAACGTACTTTTAATAAGGGTTCTTAAAGGTTTTAACCTCCCTTCTAGCCCACCACCCACCAGAGGTAGTGGAAAGGAAAGGTTAATAGAGCAAAGGAGAATGTGGACCTGTTTAGAAATAGTTCTTTGGCTGGACAGTGATGGCACACACGCCTTTAATCCCAGCACTTGTCCAGGATATTGGGAGTTCAGTTCCAAGAATCGGCAACAGCAGCTCTATCCACCAATAGGTGTGAGTTCACAGAAATGGCAAGAAGCTGCCGGGATATCAACAGAACTTCTTTGGTGGCATTTCCCTCTGTGAAGTCACAACAAAAGATGACCAGCAAGGAAAGGTAAGGCGTACCAATACCACATAGCATGGTCCACTGTCTGTTGGATTATATTTATATCCTTTCCAAACATCATGTGTTCTCTCAAGCATCCATTCTAGCAAAACATCACATGCCCTTTTTCCAGGATGCTTCCAGAAAAACACCATGTACCTGTTCTCAGCAAAATATCCTCTCAGGTGTTCACTTCAGCAAATACATTCTGTAATAAGGCAGTTTCCAGAAAAACATCACATGACATAACTGAGTCTCCAAAGAAACCAGAAATTTCCACTTCAGAAGCTGATTACTCTGGAACAGGGATGGGACAAGTGTGGGATAAGTGTGTGTGTATGTCTGTATCTGTGTCTGTGTGTGTGTGTGTGTGTATGTCTGTGTCTGTGTGTGTGTGTGTCTGTGTGTGTGTGTGTGTGTGTGTGCACGCGCGCGCGTGCGTGCGTGCGTGTGTGCCACAGAGCACACTGAGGTCAGAATAACTTTTGGAAGTCAATTCTCTCGTCCCACCTTGTTGAGGCAGTCTCTCCTGTCTCTGGTGTTGCACTGTGCACCCCAGGAGAGCCGGCACACAAGCTTTGGGCAGGTCTGCTGTTTGTGTCTTCCACCTCTGCTGTAGCAGTGTTGGGATTACAGATGCCTGCCACTGTACCCAGGTTATTTTCTTTCCTTTTCTCTTCTCTTTTTTCTTTAAGATTTATTTATTATGTGTGAGTACACTGTCGCTGACTTCAGATACACCAAAAGAGGGAGTCAGATCTCATTACAGATGGTTGTGAGCCACCATATGGTTGCTGGGATTTGAATTCAGGACCTCTGGAAGAGCAGTCAGTGCTCTTACCCATTGAGCCATCTCTCCAGCCCTGCACCCAGGTTTTTAAGAGGGTTCTGAGAATGGGGGTAAGAGGTTCAGGCCCAACTTCTGTCTAAATTCTCAGGTGAGGGTGGGGTTGGGCGGGGCGGGGTGGGCGGGTCTGAGTGGGGTGGGTGGGGTAGGAGTAATGTTAGGAGATAATGCTGGAGAATGAGGAAGACTGCTGCACAGACATTCCATCCTGTCATACCGTGATGATTTGAATGACAAGTAACCCCCTCCCCAGCAATGTATTTGAACTTGGTGGCACTGTGTGCCTAGGTTAAGAACTTTAAGGATTCGGAGACTTGATGGAGAAAACATGTCACTGGGGACTGACTTTGAGAATTTCTAGTCTTGTCTGCTTCCATTTCACACTCTCTGCTTCCTGTGTGTGGTTGAGATGATAGCTCAGCTTCCTGTTTCTGCTACTATGCCTTCCCTGCTAGTATGGATAGCTACCTTTAGAACCCCATGTCAAAATAAACTCTTAAGTTGCTTTTGGTTGTGGCCTATTTTCCAACAGCAGCAGAAAGATATACATTATTTGTTATATAATGACCATGGCTTTGGGATTTAAAAGTCCACATTTAGAGTCTTTGTTAGCTGGTTCTACTATGATAATTCTCTGGGACAAATGACAGCAGCTCCCTACTTCTCTGCAGGAATATGAAGAACAATTGAAAAATACAAACAGCACATACTCTTTTTTTTTTTCCAAGACAGGGTTTCTCTGTGTAGCACTGACTGTCCTGGAACTCACTCTGTAGACCAGGCTGACCTTGAACTCAGAAATCCGCCTACCTCTGCCTCCCAAGTGCTGGGATTAGAGATGTGCACCACCTTTCTGTGAGGAGTTAAGCTGCCACTGAGGGGCATTTGGAATGCTTGAGTCTCAGCTTTCCTGAGAGAGACCAGAAGTCCTGCTGTACCCTGCGGGATGGACATCACAGAGAGGAAGGAACTGAACTGAACATGTATGCTTGTAGACCTCCATTTTATGTCTGATATGCTGGACTTAATACCACAGTTCTTCTTCAGCTTTCTAGTGTGCCTCTGTATTTCCTAACATTTTTAAGTGCTTTAGAAATAAAGACTATTTAAAATAATCATACTTTTTCGAAAAGATTTTCTTCAGATAATTTTGTGCATGGAAATCTTTTAATTTATATACTCTAAAATGTTTCTATTTATTTGTGTGTGGACATATATCATTGCACACAGATGGAGATTAGAGTTGATTCATTCTTTCTATAACATGAGTCCCAGGGATTGGACTCTGGTCCCTTGGCTTGTGAGACAAATGCAAACCCAGGTTATGTAGTGCTGAAGGAAATGAAAGTCCCTTAAGTCCCGTGTAGAGTCAGTCTTCAGATTTGCTCTTAATTCTCAGATCCTCCTCCTGGTCTCTAACTGGGTAGGATGGCTCAGGGTGCTGTGCACTGTTCTCATTCATAGTGCGTATGGGCAAGAGGTGCTGTAACACTCCATCTGATGTCCATGCCAAATATATTGATGGGTTCAGTACATTTAAAAAGTGACCTGGAACTGTCCTTTAGCGCTTTCACTTGGGAACATCATCTTTGTAAACCCCTAGTGTCTACTCCTAAAGCCTTTGACAAAGCCATTCCGTGGACAGTTCTATTACTGAGTTATTAAGGGAGGGGAGGGCAGTGTGTCAGTCACACCTCCTGAGCTGCTGCTGTGGTGTCCAGTGTGGTTGGGAGCTCTCGCGGGAGCCAGTGTGTGGCCCCATTTTAAATCATTACTTTGTGCTAGCACTCACTGCATTTTTACTCCTAGTGTTTTAATGTCTGTCTGTCTGCCTGCCTGCTTCTCTCTCTCTCTCTCTCTCTTTCTCTTTCAGAAAAAAAAATAATTAAAAAAAAAAGAAAAAAAAAAAGAGATGTGCACCACCATTGCCCGGCGCACATACTCATTTTTATTCCATTTATTTGTGTGTGTTCCTCATGTGGAGATTGGAGGACAACTTATAGAACTTGATTCTCTCTTTTTACCATGTGGGTAGGTTCTGGGGATGGAATTCATCTCATCAAGTGACCGAGACAGCTAGGTCAGTCAACAGGTTCTCCAGAGCAGGAGCGAGGATTAAAAAGAAAAAGACAATTAGACAACAGTGTAGCATGACCCCAGCCAGTTCTGAGGCTGAGGTGGGTTTATTTTTTTCCCAATCTACTTTTATGCCATTTTAATTACATGCAAGTAATAAGGTCAGTTGATCACTGTTTCTAAGGGCTTATCAGGATGATCAAGATATCTGAGCCTGCCGGGCAGAGGTGGCGCACGCCTTTAATCCCAGCACTTGGGCAGGCAGAGGCAGGAGGATTTCTGAGTTCAAGGCCAGCCTGGTCTACAAAGTGAGTTCCAGGACAGCCAAGGCTACACAGAGAAACCCTGTCTCAAAAAACAAACAAAAAAAATATCTGAGCCTACTTCCCTGTCCTAGTCCAAAGTCATATTCTTGCCTGAAGCTTACTTCTTTGTTCTAGCCTAAAATCAGATTCCTGCCTAAACTTACTTCCTTGTCCTGGCCCAGTGTCAAATTCCTGCCAAGTGGCCTCAAAAAGCTCTCCACAACCAAGCTTGGTGGCAAGTACTTTTGCCCACTGAATTTTCTCAATGGTCTTCACATGCACATTAAAAATTAATGTTGGGGCTGGGAGATGGCTCAGTGGTTAAGAGTGCTTGCTGGATCAAACCCCTAGAACCCACATAAAAAGCCAGGTGCTTCTTTAATCCCAGTGCTGGGAGTAGGTGCAGACAGGAGGATTAAGGGGATAAGGTCACTGGTAAATGATAGAGGGACAGCCAGTGTCCTCCTCTGGTTTCTGCACATGGGCAGGAGTGTGTGCTCTTACACACCCATGTAAGCATACTCCACACATGTATACTATTCACACACACACACACACACACGTTGTAAATCTTTTTTTTTTTTTTATAGAACAGCAAACACCTTTATTACACGAGCTATGAATGGCGGTTTATTTGCCTTTCTGGGCTTTGCTCTTCCTCAGATGGAGCTCCAGCTCCCTGCCTTCGAGCACACAGCCGTCTGCTCTGCCACACTGGCCTGGCCTTGAGGCAGTGCAGGCGAGAAGCTTGCCCTGCTGGGACTGCTCCTCCAGAACACAGCTGATTTTGGCACTCTTTTTCCTTTAGTCGTATTTCTTTTGAATTTTCTTTGCTCATTTTTTGTTTAAAATCTCTGCCTCCTCAGGAGTCAGCTTGGCCCCCTTCTTGTGGCCCATGGGCAGCGCATAGTGGGACTTGTACCACTGCTGGTGCGGTGTGCTGTCAATAAGCACAATGCAGTTCTTCACCGGGGTCTTGGTGCAGACAAGCTCATTACTGGATGCATTGTAGACAACATCAGTGATCCTTGTTTTGTGAGTACGACACTCAGAGCCCCAGGAAAAGTTCCCCACATCCAATCTCAGGGTACTTTTTATTGCCTCCTCAAACTCGGACTGTGTATATGCGGTGAGGGCCAATCAGTGTTGGCAGCAAGCCATCCCAGCTCATAGTTCTGCTTCCTGTGGTAGGGTTTTCTCTTATCTCCGGTCTTGCGGCGCTTGTGCCAGTTGTCCCGAGAGATGCCATCCCTTGGTGCTGGCTGCAAAGAGCAAGTTGTCAATCTTTTTACTGGTTTATTTATTTATTTATTTTGAGGTAGGATCTCTCCGTTTAGGCCTTGCTATTCTGAAATTTGTTATATAAACCAGATTGGTCTCCAACTCCTGATTTCCTGCCTCCTGAGTGCTGGGATACTTACTCATTTATTGAACCAGGTATTGCATAACTAAAGTGAAAACCTAGAGAATTTTGGATAACCTTTTGTTCGATTATATACAGCATTGGCTGTCCTAGAACTCAATATGTTGAGCAGGTTGGTCTCAACTCACAGAGATCCACCTGCTTCAGCCTCCCGAGAGTGCTGGATTAAATGCATGTGTCACCAAGTCTGGCTTCAGATAACTTTTGTAAATAACAATATCAACAAACTACAGCAACAACAGAATTCTAGCATAGATATCGGGGAGAAAAGTTCCTCTAGGCAAAGTATCCCTCCCTGAGTCCTCTCTACTCTCCCTGGAAGACTAAACTCCCAACTTCAACCTCAGGCAGTATCAGTCCTGAGGTGACCCTCCCACACAGGGAGCATTACTTTTTAATGAATGAGTTACTGTGCCTCAGGGTTTGGCCACATGCATGCTCACAGGAGGTCAATTTGATTCCCTTGTATTACTCTATTGTCTATCCATTAACACACACACACACAGACAGGCTAGGCACACACACACGCGCACACACACACACACACACACACTAGAGAGAGAGAGAGAGAGAGAGAGAGAGAGACAGAGAGAGAGACAGAGACAGACAGAGATAGACACACATACACATATACACGAGAAAGAGACAGAGACAGACAGAGAGAAAGAAACAGACAGAGAGACAGACACATACATACACACACATGAAAGAGAGGGAGAGAGACAGAGACAGGATAGGCACACACACACATACATACACACACATGAAAGAGAGGGAGAGAGACAGAGACAGGATAGGCACACACACACACACACACACACACGAGAGAGAGAGACAGAGAGAGACAGAGACAGAGGCATAGACACACACATGCACGTATACATGAGAAAGAAACAGACAAAGAAACAGAGAGAGAGAGAGATAGACATATACATACACACACATGAAAGAGAGGGAGAGAGACAGAGAAAGACAGACAGACACACCCACACAAGACACAGAGACAGACAAGACACATACATACATGAGACAGAGACACACACACACACACACACAGAGATACAGAGAGAGGCAGACAGACACACGGATATGCAGAGAGAGACAGAGACCTAGAGGTTTAAGATGTGATTTTCAGTCAGAGGCCTGGCATAGCTAAAATGGCTCCCCTGGCTAAGTGGTCCTCAAGGCCTGATAATATGAATGTGTATGAAAGTGTCAAAATGAAATTTACTTTCTTCCATAGCCAATTTATGCAGATAATAGTAAATATTAAAAAAGGAAAACGGTGGAGTGAGGAGGGATAGAAGCCTTTGCTGTACTGTTAACATTGGTCATCTAGCAAAGGAACAGCTGGTTAGACTGTTCATTTATAGCGTTAACGTTTTTTTTAATTGAATTGGGTAATGATATGGTATGGTGTTAGTTTCGAAAGAAGAAAAATGTTATAGTCACTAAACTGTACACCCAGAAGTTCCTAGGCTAGGCTAGCAGCAGGTTTTGTTGGTTCCAAAGTAGAAACGTGATGGAAAATGGAGTGGAGGGGCACTCTTTGCCACAGGGTGCTGTGTGGAGACGGTGGGCAGCCATTGATCCGCGGGAATCCCTGCTTCCTGATGCCTGTGTTGTAGAGTTCCTTCCTTATGGCTGTGGGCTGGACACGTGCTTTGCTTCAAGGAGAGACTCCAGAAGTATGGGGATGCCACTTCCAAGTTTAGCTGACAGAAGCCCACACTTGGCTTCTAGTCAGCTTTCTCTCACTTGCTCTCTTTGATGAAGCCAGATGCCATGCTGGGAGCTTCGCTATGAGAGGTCTGTGTGGCCCAGAGGACAGCCATTGACAAAAGGAACCAAGTCCTTAGTGCAGCAACCTGTAGACAGGTGGAACTGCCACTGCGGATCTTACCTCCCTCTCTGAAAACTTAAATATTCTCTCTCTCTCTCTCTCTCTCTCTCTCTCTCATATACATGCGACTGAACTCTGAAGCATAATAACTTAATCGTTAAAAATTCACGCTCAGCTGGGCAGTGGTGGCACACACCTTCAATCCCAGCACTTGGGAGGCAGAGGCAGGTGGATTTCTGAGTTCGAGGCCAGCCTGGTCTACAGAGTGAGTTCCAGGACAGCCAGGGTTACACAGAGAAACCCTGTCTCAAAAAACAAAACAAAAAATTCAGGCTCTCTGTATGGGAGGTTCACCTCAGGATTTTCATTGCCTGAGGTTAAAGTTGGAAACTAAGCCTTCCAGGAAGGTAGTGAGGACCCAGGGACTAATGCTATACCTTCCTGTGTACACATCTCATACATGAGGGGTCTGAATATGGAAGTGATGAACAGAGATACCGCTGGTAGCCAATCTCCAAGATGGCCCCAAGCATCCCCGTTTCCCAGATTCACACTCTTGTGCAATCCTCCCCCACAAGGTATCAGTGCTGAACAAGGCGACCAATGAGAACTGTGGACTTGATGGCATGTGACCTCTAATGTTGGGTCATAATGGCACTGCATCTCCTGCCTTGTGCTGCTGGAAGCCAGCAGTCACCGTGTGAGGACAATCAGGCAGGCCTGTGGAGGGACCCACTCCTGTCAGCCATGTGAGGGAGTCCCTGTGGGAGAGCTGTCCAGCCTCCAACAAGACTTCTGGGTGTGGCCCACACTGCCACCCAACTTCAAGCTCATGAGAAACTCAAAGTAAGACATACCCAGGAAGCCACTACCAAATTCCTGACCCACAAAACTGTCAGAGGAAGCCATTATTACTGTAAGCTACTGGGTTTCGGAGTGACTTGTTACATGGTGGTAGGTAACATTTTTATTCTCAATACTCACACAGCATACTTGCTATGCAGTCACTGGATTTGGTAACCTTGCCTGGTAGAAGATAATTAACTTGCATTGAGTGGTAGGCATGGGTGTGCTACAGTGAACAAAAATACAGCGCCAGCCGGGCGGTGGTGGCGCACGCCTTTAATCCCAGCACTTGGGAGGCAGAGGCAGGCGGATTTCTGAGTTCGAGGCCAGCCTGGTCTACAGAGTGAGTTCCAGGACAGCCAGGGCTACACAGAGAAACCCTGTCTCAAAACAAAAACAAACAAACAAAAAAAAACAGTGCCATTTTCATGAAGCAGTACAGGGTTTCAATGACCAACTAATCATACAAGTGGATGTAGATTATAATAATGCCAATGCTACTCAAGGGCTACACTATTCAAAGCTACAGGGGACACTCATTCATATCGGGTGGGGATGGAAATGGTTTTCCTGAGGAAGTATCTGGAATAAGGACTTAGTTATGTGAATGGGTAGTGAGAAGGAAGGGCTGGAGTGGAGGGGACTACTCAGAGGGAAAGCCACTGGGGCTGGGGCCAGAGGGTAAGGATGAGCAGTAAGGTTGGGATAGAGACATGACATGGTACCCTAAGTCACAGCAATGAGCTTGTAGGGGACAGAGACGTGACATAGTACCCTAAGTCACAGCAATGGGCTTGTAGTTTATTTTCAGAGCAGTGAGAAAGCCTTTGAGGCACTTATGTGGAGAAATAGGTGACTTGAAGGGCTCAGGTTTAAGAATCCTCAGGCTGTGGTGATGGCTCAGTGGTAAAGCTGCGGCATGCCTGTGATCAGTGTGGGAAGGGAGGACCATACAGAGGATCTAACTAAAACATGAGTTCCAGGTTCAGTGAGAACTCTGATCAGACAATAAAATGGGAAGACTGGAGGAAGACTTCCAAAGTCGACCTCTGTCCTCCCACACTCGTGCACGTGCATAACCTTCGTATACATGTGCATGCACACACATACAACATGTCTGGTGACCAGAGGCTAGGAAATGGGGTGGGAAAGCAAGCATTTTCCATTGTTAGAGTAAGTATAATGGGTGTGACCTCAGAGGAAGGCAATTCAGCAATATCTCTCAAGATATTAAACTCTGTGGCTTCCAGAAGTCTCCTAGTAGGTTTGAATGCATGTAAACTGACTTGTTTAGTATAGTACAGCAACACTGTAATTCAAAAGATGAGACACCACCTAAACCAAGATGGAAATGGAGAAAAGGCTAGGTATGTATCTATACAAAAGAATATTATGCAATTAAAATAATTTTTTCATATGATTCAGAAGTCATGGAATACAGGTTTAATGAAAACAAGGTAAGAATACATGTTCAGGATGCTAGTATCTATACAGGCAAAAGAGGGACTTTAGGTATTTACTTACAAATGCTTATACTCAGTTACATTCTGGGCTGGAGAGATGGCTCGCTCAGTGATCACTGGCCATGTGGCAGCTCACAGCTGTAAACCCAGGGCCAGGGGATCTGGCACCCCCACACAGACATACACGCAGGCAAAACACCAATCAATGCACATTAAAAAAATTACATTCTTTGTCAAGAGGACTACTAGGGTAAGTGGGGAAATTACTACTATATGAACAAATTCCTTATTTGAAAACAAATGAGTCAAAAGGGAAATGGTAAGATTATTTGACACAAAAGACACTGACCTTTATTTAACTCTGCATCAGTTGAAGAAACTCTTGATCTGATTTTGAGAGAAACAAGACGGGGCATGTTAGTCAGTCTCACTTAAGGCCTCTAGAAAAAAAGCTAAGTCTACCCAGGAAAGGCGATACAGCTACTGTGACTTTAGCAGCGTCACATGAGTTGCTTGAACCAAACAGAGCCGGAGGGTAAGAACTTAGAAAGCTGGACAGGAGAGCCATGTCTGTTTTCATGCTGTGTGGAACTTAAGGAATTGTTCTAGAGAGAGGTGAGGTACGGAGAATTTCCCTTCCCTATACTAAACTTGTGTAGGATGCAGGTCCAGGAGCCTGTCCCTGGGTCAGCAGTGGGAAGCAGCACCCCTACAGGCAGAACACACTGGCCCTGGAGGCTCCCAGGCTGCCCCTGCTTGAGGGAAAGGAGGTACCAGAGTGCACACAGCTGGCTGACCTGGAGTCCTCCCAGAAAGAGAACACCTTTGTAAATGTTCAAAGGCACTGGTTTAACTTAGGGCTTAGTCTGTCTCGTCCACTCTTGATCATTTTGGGGCTTTTTGGTATTTTGCCTGTAAGAAGTGTAAAATTACCAAGTTCTAGTCCTGACCTCTTGAGTTTGGCTAGTGTAACATAAGACTGCTGCCCTGGTTCTTGCTAAATGGAACTGTAACTACATTGAAATAGCAGTTCATTAGTTAAAATACATCATCTGTGCAAACAGAATACTACGGGTAACTATCAACTGGGTTAGAGGAAGATGTCTGTACCTCCACTAGGGAAAGTGGCTGAGTTTGGTTTTCTTTGGTGATTTGGGGGGCGGGGAGCTGGTGATGGTGGCAGCTATGTGACTTACTCTTTTTGTACAGATTTTAAAGTCATGCCGAGAGAGAATGGCTGAGCTTAGTGCTGTAGAACCTTTTCAAACCTTTCTTCTGACTTCTCATGTGTCAGCTTTTGTTCATAAAAGGCTCCTGGCATGATCTAGCAAATATCCAAGGACCGGGGTTTGGGGGTTCTAGAGAAAAGCCCAGTCCTTACTTCTGGAAACAGCTTTCTTGCCCATGCAGCCCAAGCCTGACATCACTGCAGCAATGCAGGTGTAGGGTGCTATGATGTCAGCCCACTGAGTTCCCGAGCTTCAGGTCTGGAGGTGGGTTCCCAGGAAGGGGTGGGCTATTCTTTTTAATTCCAAGATTCTGGCTTTGAAAATTAAGTCATACTACTACAAACTAGGGATGTCTTCAGTACCCTGCTGTATTTTAGAGAGTTGGCAAATCAGTGTTAACTCTGGGCTACATGGACGAATGTTGGACTACTAGCATCTCAGTAAAAAGGCACTAAAAGTCAACAGTAGGAGACAGAACTGACCATTTAAACAGATCAATAAAGGGTAAACACCACCCAAAGGATGTATTCATTTGTGTTTATATGCGCATGTCTATGTGTGGCATATCCACCGTGCATGTGGACCACTGACTGCCCTGGAGCTGGAGCTGCAGGTCTTTTGTGGGCTTCAGGCTTGCTCCAGGGTGCTTTGATCCAAAACTCCAGGCCTCATGATTGTGCAGGAAGCACCCAACCACTGAGCCCTCTCTCCAGCAGCTAGAGCTACCTATAATAAAGAGCTCTTTATTGCTAATTTAAGATGCTTTTCTTATAAAGCGTAGTTTTCCCATTTTTTCTTACTGATATAAAAGACATGAGAATAAAAGACTAAGTATTTATTTGGCGAAAACCAAACCCAAAGCCAGCCTCAGTAATTTCCTTACCATCTTGAATCCTGGGGAGAGTTCTTAGGAGGCCACAAGAGTGAGTTGTCCTCTGTTCATTCTTCTGTTTATGTCACTTGGACTCCCCTCCCCCTGCCCATCTTTGTGAGACCGTGTGGACTGATCTGACTCACCGGCTTTTGACTCACGCTGTTTTGCTGTTTACCCAATGTTAACTACATTCACCGTCACCTGCTAAACTGCAGACATCGATTTTCCAATACCCAAGGTTTACTTCTCAATGCAGGTGAAAGCAACAAGACCCAAATCCCATTCCTCTGACACAGTCCTACGTGATTAATCTGTACTACTTAAGAGTTTTTAACCTGTGCGCCAAAGCATTTCCTGAAGTCATCAGCATACTTACCATTTCCTAAATGGTGCTGCTACCCAGGAACTAAAAGACAAGCGCATTTGCTATGTTTCCATTTTTGGTGTGTGGGGATTGAGATGAGGACCCTGCACAGGCTAGCTTCTACCATTGGGCTACACTGTCAGCCCTTGATTTTTCTAAGATAGGTTCTTGTTAGCTAGCACAGACAGGCTCATGATCTGCCTGCCTCAGTCTTAAGTATTGAGATTTCCAACTGCTTCCCCCCTGGCCCTTTGAAAACAAGCCTGGTGAGGTAGGGACGCACACCTGTAATCCCAGGAGGAGGCTGAGGAAGGACTACTACTGTTTGAGGCCAGTCTGGACTAAACATTGAGATAATTTCTCTATACAGAACAGGGTCAAACTGAAAGTTAAGAGAAACAGGTGGTGATCTGCTTCTGTGGAGCTGGAAGACGGCTGAAGGCAAAGGGTTTGCTGAGACAAGCCGGACCTAAGTTCAGACAGCTAGAACCCAAGTCAGACATGGTGGTGTCTGTAATCTCAGCACAGGGGAGGAGGCTGCAGGAGGATCCCCAGCGATTTGCTGGCCAGTCAGTCAAGTCACTGCACTGATAAGCTCCATGTTCAGTGACTCTCAAAACTACGGTGGAAATGCACCTGAAAGACACCTGACCGCAGGCTCCACATACACTAGCTCCCACCTGACAGCAGCAGAAGGGAATGCCCTTCTCTTTAACTGGAGATTTACAAGTATTCAACTAAGAAAAGAATTATTCAACACTGACATTTTATTTTCTGAAGTTTATCATAATCTTACAAAACAGAACAAAACAGAAAAGCAGGTATCAAAAACAGCAGTATATAGAGATTCTGCGCTGGTTCTCACCTCAATCAGCGACTGTGAAATTGGCATCTTAGGGAAAGACAACCAGGCTGATTCCCTCCCGGCCACGCACATCCAGGTGGTTGGTTTTGGAACTACTCTGTAATAATAACTTTTTACGAGCACCGTCATTTTTTGACCAATTTGGTTTGTCCAACAAAGTAAACACTTTTTTTCTTTTATTATGTGGCATTTTTCTTTCCTAAAAAACACTGAGCTGAAACACAGACTATATATTTGGATCAGAACCAAATTTGCTGAGATCCCCATTACCTGAAGAACACTGAAGACATCATCGGGCACGTGAAATGTTACAGTGAATACTTGTGTAAATGTCTAAGGCAGCTACCTTATTTCTGATGAAAGTATTTCATTCAGAGGCTGCTGGAGTCCTTTCTCTGACTTGGGATTATTTCCCCAGGCAGCCTTATTATCAGAAGGAAATGGGATGTTTGTGCCAAAGAGGCGCTTATATTGTGTAAATACATTTATACAGAGCAAGACTCCTTGCTCTGGACCCTGGGTCCCCACAAAGAGATGAGCGGCCATGATAATTGGATGCCGACAGGAAGTAGCACACTTATACTCATAGCATCATCTGGAGGCAGCGGGAAGAAAGCTGGAAACTGGTAGTGGGGCTCACCTACTACTTGCTCTGGAAACACATTTTGCTTAAATAAGGGAAGTGTGGTCCAGTTCTGCAATGTTAATAGCTGCCAGTCTCTCATATTTAAAAATAAAGATCACTTTCTGACCAGCAATGAGTTAGGAAACTGGCCTCAACTTTGATCACATCTCTCAGTATTGGTTAAAAATAAAGTAAAACCCTTAAACCAGTCAACAGAGTTAGAAATTGCACAATCAAACTTGAATATAAATTACAGAATGGGACACATATTATTGACATGGTTATGAAAGGATCAAACACCTCCACTGAGACAAAATTTTCTCCACATTATTTCAATTTTCATTAAAGGAAACTGATATGTAATTTTCTTCTTAATAGATATGAAAAGGAAGCAAGAAGGCAAAGCCGAGAGATGCCACCCACAGGGCAGCGGTGCCATTTGGTTGTTTTGGTCTTTGTACCAGCAACTCCCACTCCTGTGAACGATGTCCAGTTCCAGCTGGACTACACGGTTTTTCTCGCAGTCAAAACACGAACGATGGACCCTACTCCTCCAGCAGCAAGTGCCTACAACAAACCAAATATACAGAACAGGTCCAAAGGAAAGCTAACATTAGGCAAGACTCGGACCTCAGCGACTCAGAGACTCGGTAAGTGCTTCCTGAGCAGCTATTATGCTCCAGGCCCGTCTCAGCAGGAGACTAATGACAGTCTCCCCCCCCCCCCCCCCCCGCAGACGGGGTTTCTCTGTGTAGTCCTGGCTGTCCTGGAACTCACTCTGTAGACCAGGCTGGCCTCGAACTCAGAAATCCTCCTGCCTCTGCCTCCCAAGTGCCGGGATTAAAGGCGTGTGCCACCACTGCCCGGTTAATGACAGTCTTATTACCAGGACTTAACAAAAACCAAAGACCAACCTCTCAGGTTGGTCCTGCCAACCTTGTGAACTTGCTTCCAAATAGATACTAGTCACTATTCTAGTACACCTGTCTAAATAATGTTTAAGATGTCTGTAGCACAATGTTTCTTACTAAAACTAAAACATGTTCAAATATCAGGACGTTCTCCATCTCCCACCATCACTGAGGTTGGGAAGAACCTGAGACTGGGACCAGTTACCCCAATTTCCACTTAGTTTGCAGATTTCCCCCCTATGGTAAGAAGATATTACTTAAGAGCTAAGAGCTGATCTCTAACTTGCAATCTCTGTCTTGAATACCTGGGAATCATGATTAAATAAAAGCAGTTGGAAATTTTGGTGTACTTATTTGGTCAACTGTAAGACACTTAAACAAGAAGAACATTTCAGTATTGTGTATGAAGTGCTGTGACTTATCTTAGAGTGCTACAAAAGCAGAGAAAGGGCATATGTCTAGCCCAACAGCAAGAAATGTCAGGGAAGCTGACAGCTGGATATCAGAAACCAGTATGGAGGTGTAAGGGTGGGGTGTACTCAGGGAAGGCTGGTACTGAAGCCTGAAGAAGAGTGAAATGGGTCATCAATGAATGACAAGATACCTTTGGATTTTAGATCGCATTTCAGCAGTTAGGAAGAAAACAGAATGGTGTAAACCAGTTAGGACACTATAGCAGCCGTCTTAAGATGCTGCAAAGGGTGCACGCGTGCGTGTGCATGTGTGTGTAGGTAGTCAGTTCTTTCTGTCTATCATGTGGGTCCCAGAGAATGATTCAGGTTCTCAGGTTTGCTGGCAGGAAATTCTACCCAACTGAGTCACCTGGTTCACCCATCTACTAAATTCTTATACAGAACTAAAAATAGTTCCTTTTCTCTCCCTCCCTGAGACCCAGCCTCTCAATATAGCATATAATTCATTATGTAGACCAGGTTGGCCTGGGATACCTCTCTCTAGAGAGGTACTCTACCATACATGGCCAATAACAATTTTTGAAATATAACACTACAGAGCTGTATATCAATCAAGAATGCTAGGCCAGCACTCCCTCTCCATGGTCCTTGGCAACTTCTTGTAACTTTCTATCCCTCTGAGCTTGCCTATTTCAGATTATTTCACATGAGTAGAAATATAAATACTTATTCTTTTGTGTCTGGCTTACTTCCCTCAGTGCAGTATCTTCCAGGTTCATCTATATTGTAGAATGTACAAAAATTCCATTTCTTTTCATGGATAATATCCCACTGTTTGTAGGTACCACATATTAATTCTTCATCTTGGGTTATTTCTATCCTTTGATTAATGTAAAAGAATTCATATTTTAAGTACATAATCACTTATGTTCTAAATATATGCAAATATGCAGTGCAAAAGGAAATCTTTTAGGATCAAGGCTGGTAAGCAAATGTAAACTTTTCATTTTAATAAAGATGTACAATCAAGTTGTTGTTTTTCAGGTGACAGAGGTATTCTTCTCTGTTTTAGACGAGCCAGTTACAGGGATCTGTAAGCTGTGACTTACCTTTTCGTGCCACTGTAGCAACATAGCACTGCTGTTGTCAGACGGGCTCTCAAAGCCTTTATAAATGTACTTCATTAGGAGGTCCACACCATTCTTGTCCAGAGACTGAACAGCCTTTTCAATATCATTAGCTTTAAAAGAGATAAGCACCTTCAAGACGATGCTGCCTGCCCGGTCCTGAGGGTAAACACGTAACAAAATATTTAGACATGTGTATGCTGGGAACCAAATTTTAGAAAGGCTATGCTAGAGTGACATTTGAAGGATGACATAGAGGGTGTGAAAGAGGCCGCCTTGGGAACATGGCCAACGATTAGATGAAGGAAGAACAAGTGCTGTTAGCGTGGGTTTCAGAGCGTTCAGAGTGTTCCAAAGACTGACATGACAGAGCTGGGTGATGGGAGAAGCAGGAGCGGAAGTGAGAAGACAGGAGAGGACGGCCGTGTGAGGAATAGCAGGCCACTGTACTGGCTCATGAGAGGACAGGCACGTGAGGGCCAGCAGGCCACTGGAATGGCTCCGGCTTTAACTGGGAAACGACACAGTGGAAGCTTCAAGAGCAGCGACCCAATCTGCTTCCCATTTTAAGACTGGCATCTCTGTGGAGGACAGCGGGGAGGGCAGAGGAAGACACAAGCAGGACACCCACTGGGGTGATCTGACAACGCTGGCTGGTTCTGGTTGGCCTGAGAGTCGAGGCTGTGAGAAGCGAAGCCCTGCTCTTTGTTCGTTTGCTGTTTTACAGACAGGGTTGTAGCTGTGGCTATCCTGGACTTTACTGTCTGGAACTCAAGAGATCTGCCTGTTTCTGCCTTCTGAGTTGCGGGATTAAAGGTGTGCGCCACCACGTCCAGCTCGGGAACACATTTTTGATAGAACTGAAGGTAGAACTGCAGATTTACTGATTACAATTTATTATAACATTTAAATTTTACTTCTTGGTCTTAAAAACTCCTAATCAAAGAAAATAAACTGATTTATGTAATTCTATCTTGTACTATCTTTCAAGAGTAGTTTATTTTCTTAAAAGATCCCTTTTAAAACCATCTAAAAGTTTTTAAAGTTTCCTACTTACAGACATTAGATTTACCTATAGTTTTTTCTTTCAAAAGACTTATTATATAAGTACACTGTAGCTACCTTTAGACACACCAGAAGAGGGCATCAGAATCAGCGCTCTCTCTCTCTCCCTCTCTCTTCCCCAGAGCTGAGGACCGAACCCAGGGCCTTGCGCTTGCTAGACAAGCGCTCTACCACTGAGCTAAATCCCCAACCCCGGCATCAGATCTCATTACAGGTGGTTGTGAGCCACCATGTGGTTGCTGGGCTTTGAACTCAGGACCTCTGGAAGAGCAGTCAGTGCTCTTAACGGCTGAGCCACCTCTCCAGCCCAGATTTACCTATACTTATCTCTAAACTTTTCCTCTGGGAGAGCCTGTTCCAGAAGCACAGGTATCTCCTTACGCATCCTGTAAGCAGAGGGAACACAGAGGTGTCTCTGGAGTTCCTATGGGTGGGATTTTACAGAATGTTTGTGCCGCCAATGTTCTCTTCAGATTAAAGACTGACTGACATTTCCCTATCTATCTTTATATTTAGAGCTATAACCTCCTACCCAAACACAAAAAACAAACAAACAAAAAAACCCCAAATCAATAAACAAACAAAAAAACCCACATAAAAACAGAAGGGGTAAAACTGAAAATTTGATGATGTTCCTAAAAACTTTAAGAAGCAAAGAAAAAAATTCCCCTAAACAAAGTTTTGTGGCTTCAATAATTATTATGCATTTACATATTACTCTTCAGTTAAGGTTCTTAGGTTCCTGAGATGTAAGCTTTGGACCACAGGGCTTTGGTTAGCCTGCATTTTAAACAATCAACAACTAAGCAGTTCCCTAAGACTCAGTGGAGGACTGATACAGGGGTGTAAGCTACAAAGCTCTTCTGAGGGAGTTGGCAATGCTTTGTGTATCAAAAGTGTTAAAAAATGTCATTTTTGATCTAGCATTTATCTTCTGGGAATTTTATTGACATAAATGATTAAGATTTAAAAATGATTAATTTTAGCAGGAAAAACTAGAAAATCTAATATACAATAAAAGGGATTGGCTGCATATAAAATGTAAAAGGCTGGTGTATAGCAGTTAAAATGCCACAGAAAGAATCTTATTGCTAAGGAAAGAAGATCATGTACATTACTACACAGTTGAAGTGTAAGAGTCTATTTTTTAAAAGAATACAAACCCTGTAGAAACTCTTTAGGCATGCAGCAATACCATATAAGGCAGGGACTGTGACCCAAGGAAGCAGCACAGAGATCACCTTTTTATGTGCTCATGCCTTTGTCCTCTATAATATTTAATATTTACATAATTAAAACTTAGGAAATTAAGAAGCAGCTGTGTGTGTTTTGGTAAACACTACTTATTTTTCAAGCCTGTTAAAATTCAACCTGAGTGGTTTCCTCCTAAAGCACACAGAGAAGTGCTGTCGCCATCCTTTAAATGTACCGTGCTCCACACAGCATTCTCCTAACTACATTTCAGTGCTACTTTTTCATGACATTTTTCCTTATCAAGAGCATCCTTTAAAGCTGGATGTGGTGGCACACATCTTTAGTCCCCGTGGAGGCGGGAGATCTCTTGAGTTTCAGGCCAGGCTATAGACTGAAGTTCAGTCTCCAAAAAAAAAAAAGTCACATTGTAAACTCTTGTGTCAAGGACAGTAAGTAGTTAAAAATGTTAACTGTGGGGTGTCAAAGGATTTTGCTAAGAGTGAAACAGAAGAGATTGAGTTGTAGTCTGAAACTCACCTTCACTGCCTGGCTCTTCGTGTTAATAGGGGGGTTTTTCAGAGCAGCTTGGAGAGCAGCTGTCATGTTTCCTGTAATGAAGGTTAAGGGCATAACAGAAAAGGATGGCCCCTGCTTTATGGGATTATCGGTTTTTAGATTTGACTTTCTGAACAGTAACAAGAATTCCTATGGCCATTATGTTCAATATTGGAAACCACATGGGTTTGTTTCCAGTATGTCAACCAAAGGTTAAAATACTGAAAAATTTAAAAGAATAAAAGACTTGTTGTTTAAAAAAGCAAAAGATTGTTTTGACCTCAGTTCTATCATTCAAATAGATTGCACCTTCTACTCAAATACACACAATTGTCTAGATGGGTATTCAACGAGTCTTAGAATATGCATAAGAATTATTAAGTCACCAAATGATGCAGTTTATCAACAAAGTATACCATCTTGTCTGTGTGATTCTTACTGGAAAACAACCTTAAACTTTATACTGAAACTACACTATGTATTAACTGAAATGCTGGCCGGTTACTCTGGCAGTTAGAATGGAAGAGGCAATAATAGCTTAATACTGATGAACCGGGCCCTGGATGATGTTGATGTAATAACCCACACAACCTGTAGGTGGCAGCTTACTTTATTTCCTATAGGTTATTCAAACTGGGCTGGACCATCCATACCTACTCAGTCTCTGAAAGCACTAGTGAGTTAGCGAGCAGGGGAAACGGCAGGCCAATCAGACTGTCAGAATAGACAGTCATTTCCCTAAAAGGAGAACCAGTGTCACTTGTCCCTCCATCTGTAGTACCCAACCAATCTGCAGTCTCTCCTAGTTAGAACCAGAGACAATATCTTTATAAGATGGATTGACAAAAAGGTAGACTGACTTGATAATGAGCACAGCAGTAGTAATAAAATACAGTAGTTTAATAAAATATATAT
This sequence comes from Tokudaia tokunoshimensis, assembly GCA_036184795.1. Classification (NCBI taxonomy): domain Eukaryota; kingdom Metazoa; phylum Chordata; class Mammalia; order Rodentia; family Muridae; genus Tokudaia; species Tokudaia tokunoshimensis. The sequence goes on from BTHU01000013.1 coordinate 41,991,044, forward strand.
CCACCATAAAGTTTTTTTTTTTTAAACAAAGAATAAGCTCACCTTTTTGTGGAAAAGGTCTAATAAGAAATTATCTACAGTCATTGATAAACTACTGTCAAGCCTGCATGGTCTTTTAAAGAACACTTTTTAAAAGAAAAAAAGCCCCAAGTAGTTTAATAAATAATCAAATTAGTAGCAACTGATATGAAAGTTGTGGTAATGAAAGTTAAACCTATATGGCGCATATATGTATGGTCAATGCTGTGGTTACCACTACGTATTTTTGCTCACTTACTTCTTCATTATAATCTAGGAGAAAATTGATGAGGGAAGAGCTGTAAGAACAGACTTAATGAATACGATTTTTCTAAAGCTCCAATTTGGGTTTTTGTAACATTTCTATTTTTCTAAAGGGATCGATGCAAATGAATTTCAAGGTTATGAATATTCAGATATGCAAACCAAGGAACCAGGAACTGACAGCCATATTTTAACTAGAATGGAAACAATTTCAGAAAAACGATTTTGGTTTACAGAACTGACTCATTCTCTGCTTTATTCACTGGGGCTCATATTACATTATTCCCAGGGATTCTCTTCATGCATTCCCTATCTTTTTTTCTAGTGGCCTTTTCTTAGCAAGTGAAAGGCTCCAAGCTTTAACTGGGAATTTTGAAGACGAAAACTCCCTTCGGCTGGTTCATGAATTATATGTAACCTTGCCCAAACCCTTCTCTCTTAATAAGTAAAGCTGCTGCTGAGAAAGCTCACGGGCTGAATGGACGGAGTGCCTTAATTTGAGAACCGCTCCATCTCTCCCGGCTAGGGATAAACTATCCCCGCCCCGCAAACCACACACACCTGGCAGAAAAGCAAGACTCCAAGCGGGACGCCCGTGTCCCCACCGGGCAGGAATTTCTCGAGTTCAGGTGCCCACTAGGGCGCTGGCCGGTGCCCCCGAGAGGGCGCGGCCGCTTAGGACAGCGCACCTGAGGAATCGTGGCGCCCGCAAGTTCGCGGGCGCGGCCGCGGGGTGCAGGCGGCCTGCTGGCCCCGGGAGCTCCTGCCCTCCGTCCCCATCTAGAGCCGGGCACAGCCAGCCGCGTGGCCCCGCGTCCCCACAGTCCCCCGGCTGCCGCGAACGTAAGGATATTGCCGCAGGCATGAGTCCACCTCGCCCTCGTCCGGCCCGGCCTGGCCATCGCCGCCGTCCTCCTCGTCCACGAACTTGTTCTCATCATATTCGTCCACGTCCACCTTCCGGAAGCGGGCCGACGACACCGTGTTCTTCGACATACCGGATCGCGACGCGACGCTGGCCTTCCCTCCGCGGTGCCTCTTCCTCAGCGAGCTCAGCCCGGCCCGACTCACTTCCCTCTTCCGCTCTGGGGCGTCGCCGGCAGCCGCTGCTTGCTGGCTTCTGGGCCTGCGCGCGAGCCGGCTCGGCTTCCTCCTCGGCTTCCAGCCATCCTTCAGCCCCCGCTCCGCCCCCGCGTCCCCCGGGAGCGCGCGTCGGCCAGGGAGCGCGCGGGACGCACGGCGCACGCGCGGGCCCGCTGCAGGAAAGGGGCGGGGCTGGAGAAAGAGGCGGGGGCGGCGGGCGGGCAGAGAGCTGGTTGAGGCGGCGCGGAGATTCGATTGGCCGCCGGGGAGCATCACGTGACACCCGGGAGGTTCCCATAGAAACGCTTTTCCGTGGTCCAGCCTTGCGGGGGGTCTTGGGCTGGAGGCTATGGGCACCTCCGGCGCCTGGCCTGGAGTGCTGTCTCGGCCGCCGCCGCTGCCGTCGGTGCCAGCCGATTGCTGTTGGGGTCCGGTGTGAAGTGTGGGTGACCGGACTCGCGCGTGGGGTGGGATGGACTGGCTGCAGAACCCAGTCCCCTGCAGTCAGCGGGAGTATGGGGCAAAGTGATGCCCAGCACGGAACTAGTGATCGGAGCCCTCCATTCGGACCGAGCGCCGCCAGGGGCTGCCTTCCCGAGCTGAGAGCCCCTTCCCCGGCTTGGGATCTTGGTACGCTGTCGGTCGGTGGAAGGTCCCCAAGGACGGAATCGAAAGGTCACTTCTTACCTGTCAGTGTTGTGTGACAGCATCGCGGCCGGACCTGCAGAATCTGAACTAGGTATTCTCTCCATCTGGAGGGAGGGGAAAGAAGCTTGGGCCGGGGCTGGGGACGGGTAGTGAAATTGGGGCAAACTTGTAGCATTTTCTAGAATCAATCATCACATCTTAAAATAAGTAGTTATTTGGAGCAAGAATGCCAGAAGAGGGTGGGCGAGTTAGGCTCTTCAGTGCTGAGGGAAAATAGCTTGTGCAAGGATTAATAGAAACTGGACTTTCAAGATTGTTATTTATTGTTTTAGGTTCCTGGGAGCACATCAAATTAGCTTTTTACTATATTCCACATTCCCATTTGTGAAATCAGAGCTTTTTTTGAGGAGGCAGAGGCACTAAGATTAAACAAATAATAACTGTGCTTTGTGTATTATACTGTAGTACAAGTATTTACAGAATAAAATTAATTCGGACACTTGGCTGTGCCCTGCTTAGATGCAGATCTACCTGGTTTCACATACAGCAGAAGGCTGGATGTCATCCTGTTGAGTTCCCTTGTCTGCTGTGCCTTACTGAAAAAGAGCACTGGGCTTGGGATCAGAAAGCAGTGGCTGAGTCTCGACTTTTTGCTCTCGTAATCTGCACGATTGAGGCACGTTGCTTAAAATTTGGAACCTCGGATTTCTTATTGCTAAAATGGGGCTAATGTGCTTTTCACAAGAAGGTTCCCAGGGCTCAATACGCCGAAATGCTTCAAAAAGACTCTAAAATTCTGCATATATGTGCAATGTATTATTGGTTTTGTAGCACGATTTTCATAAATTACCTAATGATATGTTTTGTCTTGCTGGTGGAAGAGATCCCAAGATTCTGAAGGGTTGAGTCTAATTTTTCTCATGTATCTTTTTTCATGTAAAATAAAATTAGGTATTTAGAAAGTAGTTAGTGCATGCTTGATGAGTTAGTGAAATATAGAAGAGTCATATTGGGAATAGAGAATCAGTCAAAAGGAGAAAGACCTCAGGATCAAACATTTGTTGAATATAGGCACACATATGTGTATGTGTTTATGTAGAGAGAGCACTGTATGTGAAGTGTATCCCTTTTCCTTGTGAAGAAGCAATGTGGCACCCTCTCCAAGTATATCATTCAGTTGACAGAAGTGACATTTCCTTGATTAACACTCACATTGTGAGCTAGTAAAAACTCTGTCTTACGACAGCAAAGGAGACATTTCTACCTGCCAGCAGTACGCATTTTAAAAGCCTCTGGCTGGAGTATAAGAACATTGTTCTGGTGGTGGCATTATGTAACTTAGGATAAAGATTTGTTTAATTTTTTTTTCTGTTTCAATCTTGTGTAACTCCCACAAAAGCTGCAAGCATATTCTTTTAGATGTTAAAGCAGACTGTACTTTTTGTTCTTTTAAATTGAGATTTTTCTTTGAAGAGAAAATTAAACACTAGATGCACTATTGAGTGCAGCCGGAAGCAAGGATTTAAGAGCTAACACAGCTCTTTCTCAAGCCCCAGTGTTTCCTATTGTCTTACTTGGACACACACACACACACACACACAGACAGACACACACACAGACAGACAGACAGACAGACACACACACACACACACACACACACACACACACACACACACTTGTTCTCTTTAGAACTGGGGAAGAATCCTGGGGTAGAAAACAACTTAATGGAACAGTGAGGAATAAAAAAAAAAAAATCAGTTGTTCAAGGATGTAATTATCTCAGTTGCTCAGAATTTTGGTCCTTGTGTGGATTGTGTTAAATTCGACAGGTTTTTTTAATAGTGCCTCCCAGTGCTTAGGATGTAGTGGTAGTCACCACTGCTAAGTAATCAACTAATTATCTAACAAATTAATTCCAAGAGAATATTTAAAATTTAGTATTTTAATGGATACCTTAATTACTTCCCGACAATTCATTAGCCAATACTGAATTTCTTTTTACAAGATTTAAAGGAAATGTTTGTCTCTGAAGAAACCTGTTCTTAATTATCTTCTAGTTAGAAAATGCACAGTATTCTACTTTCTTGTAAATTCTATAGTTTTATTGTTACCTATGATACTTAATCACTATCTTAGGTCATTTTATTTTCTTTGGATTTTTCAAATGAGTGCTTTCCTCTTATATAAAGGATTTGCTTGGCTTCAGCTGCACTTTTGATGCAAATAACTAGGTTATCTGAATTTCCAGAGGGTTACTGCTGCATTTGTAGATTCTTGTTTCTATGATGTCTCAAAAAGCCAAGGATCAGGGCCAGTGAGCTAGAGCAGCTGGTGAAGACCCTGCTGCCAAAGCTGACTTCAGTCACCCGTTCCCACATGGTGGAAGGAGAGAACCAACTAAAAAATGTTCCTTTAACCTCCATGTGTGCACTGTGGCTTGTATAGGCATGAGTGTGTGTGTGTGTGTGTGTGTGTCTGCGTGTGTGCACGTATGCATGTCCCTCTCCCCCCACGTATGTTAAGAAGAAAAGGCTAAGAACCTAATGAAGTTCTCTTATGAAGTCAGTCTTTAGACATCTTAAGCTAAGTACTCTACTTGTCTGTTTTTTGAGCCCTGGAGCCTAGCACTGCTTTTGTGTGTTTGTTTGTTGACATTAAAGATCATTAAAATCTTTTAAAAAGCAGAATTTAAAAATTAAAAATAATATGTGTGATAGCCATCAGGGAATGACACCTGAGATTGACCTCTGGCCTCCACCCACATTGTACACATGTGCGTGAATAGTGATTCCCAGACATCTGTCCATACAAGCAAGCATGAGCACATATGCACACACTGGCACACCTACATATGTGCATACCTTACTCCCCCACAAGCACACCTACATACCTGCATACCACACACACATACACACACACACACACACAGAGGCACACCTACACCTACATACACCTACAATCCCCCTACACACACTCACAATTTACCGTCATAGCTATTCTGAAATGTACTGGTATTTGGTATTAAGCACATTTACATTGTTGTACAGTCTTAACCACAATCCATCATTTTACAGAACTGAAGTTCTAGACCCATTTAACAGTAACTCCCCACTTTCTCCTCCCTCTAGCACCAGACAATACGTTTATTTTATCAATGATTTATTGGGTACGTCATATAAATGAACTCCTACAGTGTTTGTCTTTTTATGACCTATTGCATTCACTTGCTCCTCAGCTTCATTTACTTGTGGCATCTGTCAAAATTGCTGTTTTTTGGGAAGGCTGGATAGCTTTCCATTTCATTCTATACTCATTTTTAAATATTTATTGTATTATGCATTTATTTATGTATGTGTATTTTTTGTATCTATATGCATGTGAATGCCAGCAGAAGCCAGAAGAGGGCATCCAATTCCCTGGAACTGGAGTTGGAGATGGTTGTGAGCTGCCATGTGGGTGCTGGGAATTGAACTTGGGTCCTTTGTAAGAACAGCAAGTGCTCTTTATCACTGGGCCATCTCTCCAGCCCCCAACATTCTATTTTACATAACAAATGCCACATTTTATTTACCTACTTGTGTGTCAAGGGATTACTTGGTTTGTTTTCTTATAGCTTTGGGTAATTTGCTAATGTAAATGTGCATTCATAAATTTCTTAAGTCAACCGGGCGGTGGTGGCACACACCTTTAATCCCAGCGCTTGGGAGGCAGAGGCAGGTGGATTTCTGAGTTCGAGGCTAGCTTGGTCTACAGAGTGAGCTCCAGGATAGCCAGGGCTACACAGAGAAACCCTGCCTCGAAAAACCAAAAAAAAAAAAAACAAAAAAAACCACCAAAAAACAAAAATAATTTTCTTAGGTCTTTACCAAGAAGTGAGTTTGTTTTGCTTTGCTTTGCTTCTCTCTCTCTCTCTCTCTCTCTCTCTCTCTCTCTCTCTCTCTCTCTCTTTTGGAAAACAAGTGCTTTTTTTTTGAGATATGGTTTCACTGTATAGCCCTGGCTGTCCTGGAACTCAATCTGTAGACCAGGCTGGCCTCGAACTCAGAAATCCACCTGCCTCTGCCTCCCAAGTGCATGCATCACCACTGTCCTGCGATGAGTGCTTGTGATTTTAACAAATTTTAAATAAATGAATCTGCATTCCATTTCCTTGCATCCCTATTTGGTACAGCACAGAGTGAAATAATCCTGGGAGATTTGGTATGTGGTTCTGCTTACGGGGAAGTGGGGTGAGTTAAAAGTCAAAGCTCTGGCATCTAGAACATCCTGAGAGTCCCCAGCCTAGATTGTGCAGGGTACTTGGCTTCCTGAGTCTGGAAGAGGGCTCTTGGCAGTATAATTTGAGCAGAATTACAGAGAAGTCACAAGGAGGCACTGATGGGCACTGGGTTTCCCGGGCATCATATACCATTAGAGAAATCCGAGGAATGGACTCTGGAATCAGACATGGCTTTGACTATCAGCTCAGTCGTCAGGTTCTGACTTACTGCTCAGGCCATTACACACTGTCTGTGGTATCGCCTTTTTATTTGTAAAACAGGTATTATAACACCTGCTTCATAGGATTATTGGAGGGATTGAATGAATTAATATGTAAGTGCTTAAAATACCTGACATACAACTCTTAGAAAATGTTAGCTCGTGATAGTATTGATTAGTGTGAATTGAGTTGCCATGTGACTTTTCGTAGAGCCTTGGAAATGCGATAAATAGGGTTGTATTCTATGATCTTTTTGCTAACCTATGTGCACCATGAGTCAAAAAAGTTGCATAATAGAAGTCTGGCAAGGTAACTCAGTTATTAAAGGCTGATGCTTACAAGCGCACACACAACGTCAAGTTATGTAGCAGGAATGTAAGGAAAGGAGATTTATTTTCAGGTCAGGGCATTAGGATTAGACTGTAATTTGATGAAGTTACTAAATATCAAGAAAGCTGGGTGCGGTGCCTCACACCTGTAATCCTACATTCAGGAAGCTGATGGTGGAAGATTTCCTTGAGCTGAAGGCCAGCCTGGGCTACATGGTGACTACTAGGATGGCCTGAGTTACATAGTGAGAACTTGTCTCAAACATCATCAACAGTGAATGTCAATTGAAAAATCAATATGCTAGACACAACATGAGTCAGTTATAGACTATGTTGTCTCTTTTTTTAAAAATTTATTTATTATATGTAAGTACGCTGTAGCTGTCTTCAGACATATCAGAAGAGGGCATCAGATCTCATTACAGATGGTTGTGAGCCACCATGTGGGTGTTGGGAATTGAACTCAGGACCTTTGGAAGAGCAGTCATTGCTCTTAGTTGCTGATTAATATGCTTGAGAAGACTATATAAAATGGATGATTTAAATATTTGTATGTACATCCAGTTGTAGGTTGTATGCCCTACTGGAGATCAATTTATTAGCTGTCTTTACATGTCAATCTCAGAAGCTTTGTAACTCTGTCTACCCTTGACCTAAATCCATTCTTCTTGTGTTGACTACATATGACATAATTGGGCCAAAGATGAGCGTCAAACTCTGAGCCAGACCGAAGCCTGAAGGTCAGACTGAAGCACCCTTCTCTTTACCTTTAATGTTTTTCTGGGTTGTACCTTATGTCTTTTTTCAGGTCTGTCTCACTAATTGCTTTAATTTGTTGGCTTCTATTTGATTTATTTGGAATTTCCTGTGGTGGGGTGGCAGTGACTTTGTTTCCTGAGACAGTTTCCCTGTGCAGCCCTGGCTGCTCTGGAACTCTTCGTTTAGACTAGACTGCCCTTGAACTCTGCCTCTTGAGTCCTGAGGTCAAAGATAGGTGCCAACAAGAATGACTGGTACAGATAGTCTTAAACATTACCATTGCCAGTTTGTTGAAGGGAGTCAGAGCATCTAAACTTCTCCCTGACCCCTTTCTCTCTTTCTGTCTGGACCAGCCATACATGATCAGGAACCCTCTGTGCACTGAGTGAGACAGACACGTCACTGTGTGTAAGAACTTACTCCTTGGAAATGTTGCTTTGTTGTATATTTTCTTTTTTTTTTTTTTTTTTAAATTTTTTTTTTTTTTTTTGGTTTTTCGAGACAGGGTTTTTCTGTGTAGCCCTGGCTGTCCTGATACTCACTTTGTAGACCAGGCTGGCCTCGAACTCAGAAATCCGCCTGCCTCTGCCTCCCAAGTGCTGGGATGTATATTTTCTTAAAGCAGGCAGAGTTCAAAAGTTCCTTAAAGATGAGTTACATCAGGAAAATAGCTGAATTGGGAGAATGCTTGCTTAGCATGCACAAGGCCCTGAGTTCAATATTGAGTGCCCTAGAAACTGGGTGTGGTGGTGCATGTCTTAATCCCAGTGCTTGGGAGGTGGAGGTAGGGATACCACGAGTTCAAGAGTATTCCTGCTCTTACTCCTGCTTTTACAGATGAATAGATTACTTTAAATTACTTTTCTTCTGTTTTAGAAAAAAAAAAGGTCTTGATGTGGTAGTATCACATGCCTTTAATTCCAGCACTTGGGAGACAGAGGCAGAGGGAGAGAGGCAGGCAGAGAGAGAGAGAGAGAGAGAGAGAGAGAGAGAGAGAGAGAGAGAGAGAGAGAGAGAGACAGACAGACAGAGACAGAGACAGGTTCAGAGGCAGATGGGGGGGCGGGGAGGCAGAGAGGCAGATTAGGATCTCTGAGTTTGAGGACAGCCTGATCTCTACAGATTGAGTTCTAGAACAGTCAGGGCTACACAGAGAAATCCTGTTTTGAAACAAACAAACAAAGAATCATTGTAGCCCATAAGTGGCTAAGGCCATATATTTTCTTCTTTATAGTATTGGCTTGAACTTGTGATCTGTCATTCACCTTCCTTTTCTGAGTTGTAGGCCTATCTAATTAGTATTAAAATATAGTGATAAAGGATACTTCTTTTCCTATAGTGTCAACATTTCCTCTCTTATTATATACCAAGGAAATTCAAATTCATAGATCCAGACTCTGTACACTTTGTAACCTGAGGGATGCTGTGGTCTACTTCACTGTGAAGACTGGTTTTGTGGCAATGATTTTATCTTTTTAATTTGGCAGTGGAAGTGCTAGCGACTCGAGTCCAGGGCTTTGCTAATGCTAGGCACATGCAGTGGAGTTGGACTCTCAGCCACTGCCTCTAGTCATAATCAGAAATGCCAAATTTGTTATATTGGTGTCTTTTTCCCCAAATATAGCATTCCAATTTATGGACATAGGGTTTCATAATTTAATAATAAACTTTAGTGTATCTCTTTAAATAATAATTACTATATACCTGTGATAAATTATATTCCATTACTTTGATCAAAATCTGCAGGCTAGCCGGGTAGTGGTGGCGCATGCCTTAGGGAGGCAGAGGCAGGTGAATTTCTGAGTTTGAGGCCAGCCTGGTCTACAGAGTGAGTTCCAGGACAGCCAGGGCTACACAGAGAAACCCTGTCTCTAAAAACAAAAACAAAAAAACAAAAAAAAAATCTGCAGGCTAAAGACAGAAATTTTCTTTAAAGATTTTATTCATGTTTATTTTAATCACAATTAAGACAGGTTTTTTTCTTATCTCTTCTCCTGTCTTCATGGAATATTATGGGATTTAATGTTAATATTAGCATAGTACCTTATTAAGGTAGCATGACTTTATATAGAGATTTTATAGAATCAGCTCTGGCTGTATATATGAAATTGTAATAGCAATTTGCATATGAATGCACTTTTCCTATAGTATGTATTTACATATTTCCAAGGGAGAAATGAAGCAGCATATGTGGATTATATATAGACAAGGTAATTTTATTTAAGTGGCTCAGAGGGTTAATCAAAGAACATTTTTAAAAAGAAGTATATTTTGGACTGGAGAGATGGCTTAGAGGTTAAGAGCACTGACTGCTCTTCCACAGGTCCAGAGTTCAATTCCCAGCAACCACATGGTGGCTCACAATCATGTATAATAGGATCCGATTCCCTCCTGTGGTGTGTCCGAGGAGAACCACATGTACTCATGTACATTAAATAAATCTTAAAAAAAAAGAAGTATATTTTGAAGAATTTAAGTGAATGCACAAATATATATTGGTAGAAGTATCCAGAAAAATGGAAAGGAATACATATATATTTTTTATTGGGGAGCTGTAATAGAAGGATAATGATAACAGACACAAACAAAGATATCCCCCAAAGATATCCCACTGACGGTGATTAAACAGGCACCACCCAGAGAGGGAAAGGGATGCTGGAGAGCAGTGGTTGGTGGGTTTATGGAGATGGAGAGTCAACTGTGCTGCCTACATTTTGAGTGGATTTTGTGCTATGTCACAGGAGAAAGCGGGGATTAAGAAGGAGGGAGAAAAGGAGAGGGAGGGAGGGAAAAGGGAGGAAAGGAGGGAGGGAGGGGAGAGAGAGAGAGAGAGAGAGAGAGAGAGAGAGAGAGAGAGAGAGAGAGAGAGAGATTGATTGATTGATTGATTTAGGGTGCCCTATAAGAAATTGCTATCTTGAGGAGATAGGAAGTAAAGAACATTGAAAGTCATCTAGAGTGGTGTGGTGTTTGGTGTAATACTAATGGAAGATGCCTTTGGAGATTCTTACTTTTTTTTTTTTTTTTTTGGTTTTTACGAGACAGGGTTTCTCTGTATAGCCCTGGCTGTCCTGGAACTCGCTCTGTAGACCAGGCTGGCCTCGAACTCAGAAATCCGCCTGCCTCTGCCTCCCAAGTGCTAGGATTAAAGGCATGTGCCACCACCGCCCGGCCTTTGGAGATTCTTTATGATTTACTCCAAAGAGAGTGTTCTGAGTCAGAAAGATTAAACGGAGTAGCTGGCTAGGTTTCAAAAAAAAATCAATTTTTGTAGCTATATGTAATCAATTTTATCAGAAAATATTTATAATTTCACTTTCAAAAACCTTAGGAATATTTTTATGCCTACCATTTTATCTGTATAATTTTGCCATGAAATACTCAATCTTAATGTGTTTTTTATATATTCCTTTAATTTTATCAAAGTGAAATTATAAATATTTTCTGATAAAATTGAAGATCTACAAGGAAAATATTTCTGATAAAATTCAAGAAATATATAGAAAAACATGTTAAAATTGACTATTTCATGGAAAATTATACAGATAAAATGGAAGGTATAAAAATGTTCCTAAGTTGGTTGAAAGTAAAATTATAGACATTGTCTTATAAAATTGAAGATTTACATGGAAAATATTTTTGATAAAATTGAAGAAAAATATAGAAAAACATTAAAATTGAAGATTATCATGAACAATTATACCGATAGAATGGTAGGCATAAAAGTATTCCTAAATTGATTGAAAGTGGAATTATAAACATTTTCTGACAAAATTGAAGATTTGCATGGAAAATATTTCTGATAAAATTGAAGAAATATATAGGTAAAATGTTAAAATTAAAGATTATCATGGAAAATAATACAGTTAAAATGGTAGACATAAAAAACATTGCTAAATTGAAAGAGGAATCACAAACATTTTCTGATAAAATTGAAGAATTACATGAAAAATATTTCTGTTAGACTATGTTTTTGGTTGGGGAATTGACTCCATTGATGTTCTAAGATATTAAGGAATAGTGATTGTTGCTTCCTGTTATTTTTGATGTTCTTTTTATGTTTGTGTGGTTACTTTCTTTTGGGTTTGTTGGAAAAAGATTACTTTCTTGCTTTTTCTAGGGTGTAGTTTCCCTCCTCGTGTTGGCGTTTTCCATCTATTATCTTTTGTAGGGCTGGATTTGTGGAAAGATATTGTGTAAATTTGGTTTTATCATGGAATATCTTGTTTTCTCCATCTATGGTAATTGAGAGTTTTGCTGGGTATAGTAGTTTGGGCTGGCATTTGTGTTCTCTTAGGGTCTGTATGAGATCTGCCCAGGATCTTCTAGCTTTCATTGTCTCAGGTGAGAAGTCTGGTGTAATTCTGATAGGCCTGCCCTTATAGGTTACTTGACCTTTTTCCCTTACTGCTTTTAATATTCTTTCTTTGTTTAGTATATTTAGTGTTTTGATTATTATGTGCTGGGAGGACTTTCTGGTCTGGTCCAGTCTGTTTGGAGTTCTGTAGGCTTCTTGTATGTTCATGGGCATCTCTTTCTTTAGGTTAGAGAAGTTTTCTTCTATAATTTTGTTGAAGATATTTACTGGCCCTTTAAGTTGGAAATCTTCGCTCTCTTCTATACCTATAATCCTTAGGTTTGGTCTTCTCATTGTGTCCTGGATTTCCTGGATGTTTTGGCTCAGGAGCTTTTTGCATTTTGCATTTTCTTTGATTGTTGAGTCAATGTTTTCTATGGTATCTTCATCCCCTGAGATTCTTTCTTCTATCTCTTGTATTCTGTTGTTGATGCTTGCATCTATGACTCCTGAATTCTTTCCAAGATTTTCTATCTCCAGAGATGTCTCACTTTGTGATTTCTTTATTGTTTCTACTTCCATTTTTAGATCCCGGATGGTTTTGTTCAGTTCCTTCACTTGTTTGCTTGTGTTCTCCTGTAATTCTTTAAGGGATTTTTGTGTTTCCTCTTTAAGGGCCTCTACCTGTTCACCCATGCTCCCCTGTATTTCTTTCAGGGATTTTGTGTTTCCTCTTTAAGGGCTTTTACCATTTGACCCACGTTCTCCTGTATTTCCTTAAGGGAGTTATTTATGTCCTTCTTGATGTCCTCTAACAGCATCGTGAGATGAGATTTTAAATCCAACTCTTGCTTTTCCGGTGTGTTGGGGTATCCAAGATTTGCTGTGGTGGGAGAACTGGGCTCTGATGTTGCCAAGTAGCCTTGGTTTCTGTTGGTAGGGTTCTTGCACTTGCCTTTCGCCATCTGGTTATCTCTGGTGTTAGTTGGTCTTGTTGTCTCTGGCTGGAGCTTGCCCCTCCTGTGGGCCTGTAAGCCTGTGTCTGTACTCCTGGGAGACCAACTCTCTTCTGGCAGGGTCTGTGCACAGAAGGCTGTGGAGCTGTCTGGTTCCCTGAAGCAAATGGCGGCCGGAAGGGAAGACTCCTGTCCCAGCTGCTCCACTGATCGTATGCCCTGTGTCTCCTAGCTGTACCCCTCCAGAGAGAAGGTGGAGATCTCACCTCTGCACTCAGAAGTGAAATCGCTGCTGGTAGATCACTCTCTCCTGGTGGGCTAAGCACAGAAGGCTTTGGAGCTGCCTGGTTCCCTGCTGCAAATGGCTGACCTTGAATTTGTAATCCTCCTGCCTCAGCACCCCGAGGTCCTGAGTAGTGGAGATTACAGATGTGCACCCCAGGCTGGGCTTAGTATTATGGCTTTACTGTTTATGTTTAACCCGGCCCAGATAGCCAGATAGGTAAGGCAGAAATACAAATCAGGTAACTTGACCATTTCTTCAAAATGCATTTTTCACTTAGACTTTATTTTTTTTTATTTTTTATTTTATTTTTTTTTTGTTCGTTTGTTTTTCGAGACAGGGTTTCTCTGTATAGCCCTGGCTGTCCTGGAACTCGCTCTGTAGACCAGGCTGGCCTCGAACTCAGAAATCCGCCTGCCTCTGCCTCCCAAGTGCTAGGATTAAAGGTGTGGACCCCCCACCCCCTTCTTTATTGATCTTAATTTTTGAGGCAGGCTCTCTTCCCTGCACCTAGAGCTTGCAGTTTCTGTGTTGACCAGCCAGTCTGACTTCAAAGTTCAAATAAGCTCAGACACCATTTTATCTTATCAGACGAAACCTGTAAATTTCCTTTGGTAATTGTGTCTGGAGTAGCAAATGTTTAAAAGCTTCAGTGTGGCTGAGAGTGGGGTATGGCTTTGTTTACGCTGCCATTACCCTGCTGGAAAATGGCCCTGTGAACAAAGCCATACAGCTCTGGCATGTGGACTTCAGACTGTAGTGACTGTAGTTTTTGTTGTTTTAATCAGGTCTCACTATGTAGTTCCTCATTGGTCTGGCCTCTGTCCTATACACCAGGCTGGCTTTGAACTTGCCAAAGTCTGCCTGCGTCTGCCTCCTGAGTGTGGGGATTAAAGATGTGTGGCCCAGCTGGCCCACAGTGTAGGTTTTTCTTCCTCTCTGAAGTTACTTTAACCCACAGGATTGGGTATTGGCCTGCGCTTCCTCCTCGGGACGGCGTTTCCCTGATGCAGCTGACTCCCTTCAAGGCTTCATCTTCCTTGGAATAGCTTTGCTCCGGAAGCTGGTTCTAGCCCTTGGCAAAGGACAGACTTCTGAACCTAAGACTATTTCCTGCTAATCTTGCTCGTCAGTCCTCCCTGAACCTCCTCGGCCAAACTCAGTCTGCTATCAAAGCTTGTTAAACCTAAGCCTAATATTGTTCCTTAAGTATTGTGCCTTTTGTGTGGCTCACCACTGAGTGACACCTAGCGCACTACTCCCAATTATAGGCTCAGTTTACCAGAGAAAAATGCTGTGCCACAATACAAGTGGAGAAAAGAAAGGCTTATAAGATGGTGTTGTGGTATGTATAACAAACACATCAGGAAAACTAGCAGGGGCCCAGAGATGGTGCAGGTAAAGAGCAATGAGAATGATAGTAGAGTCAGCCTCGGGCCTCCACATTCCTGTATACACAGATGCATGTACACCCCACCACATGCTCACACAGTATGAACAGGCACCGGAAGGAACAGTGATGCCACCAGCAATCAGAAGATAAACTGATACAGATGAAGTCTTCTCCTTTATGTATCAGTGTTTTGTTCCATAAATGGCAGGAAAAGTACCACGAGGGCCTCTTCCACCTTCATTATCATTTTTTAAGCTGGTGTGTGGAGCTAAGACTATGGTGACCTCTAACTGCCATTAGGAAGCGTGAGGCCAATGAAGGAAACAACATGAAACTCCGGATTACTTTCCCAAATATACTGTTATGTCTACCTCTCTCCTGCCGAGGCAGACAGTGTGTTACTGTCTGAGAGGTGATCTTTATGACCAATGGCTTTGGTATAAACGAGGGCACTCTGGAGTCTAGTTTTTCTTAATGGCATCTGTGTGACAACTATCTGAGGTTCTCTACTGGAGTTTTCTCTCTTTCTCAAGTCTTTCTGGGTTATCCTTTCACCAGCCTGCTCTGAAGGTAAGAGCGCCGCCATTCCCTTTAAGTTTTTATAGAACTCAAGGTTTATTGCATGGATTTGTTACCGATTAGTCTTTTGTAGATAGTTTTTATTATCTGTTTCTTTGTTCTTTCCTATCTGAGTGGCTCAGGGCTACCCAGGAGTCTTGACTGACTCACAAGCCAAGTGGGTCTGACTTGTGTCCCTGGCTACTTGTGTCACTACTGCCCCCCTACCTGCCCCCATCTTCTTTGCCTGTGTTTGGTACATATATGTTGCCCTCTGAAGAGCAAGCAGATTCGCTGGTAGTAAGCAGGAGAGATGTGGGGAGCCCAGCTTGCTGAAGGACTTTCTTTCAGAGCCAGTGGTGAGTGGCCCAGGACGGTGGCCGAGGGAGGACACACTTCCTCTCTTTAACATAAAGGAACACACAGTGAGGACAGACTGCTCCTGCTTCGACTAGCTGGGACCTAGGGAGTGCTGCTAAGGTACAGTTTGCCCTGGAGTAGTTGGAGAATGGAGTTTGCCTTTCCCAATCCGCGCGCAATCTGCTCAGAGCTAAAAACAACTGTTAGCAGTTATAATTACTATCTTTGTCTCCGGGCTTGGATCTCACTGCAGGTGTTAGAGGCACTGGCCCATGTTCTGTCTCCTTAAAGTCCCATGCCTTGTTTCATGTAGATTCAGAGGGCACACGTGCCATCAAGACTCACCTCTGATAACCACGGCAGGACTCCTGTGCTGTGTTGATTAGTTCTTTTAGTTTTTCCTGCCCAGGTTAGTCCTTGCTGAGGTGTGGCTGCCTCTCAGAACACTGTTGAATTGGTGCCATGGCAACAGTTGGAGAGTAGCTACTGCTAGGATACGGCTCTGACACTTATTCCTTTATTTGCATATCAAACCACCTGTTCCAAAGATGAAAATATACACGTCTGCGGACTCATTCCAGCCCGGATAAAAGGGCGTTGAACTTTTTTCCCTTGTAACTGTAAGAATAAAACCTCAGGTCCTCTTCTCAACATCTGCTCTCACATGTAGAATAGAATCCAGGCCTAGTGTGTGGACAAGGATTGGGACTCTGTTGTCTGTGCAGTGGCCAGGGAGATCTGCCTTTCTGTGACATTGAGCTGTATTGGCTTCAGAAAGCAAGTTTGGACAACAGACCCTTACTCCACAAAGGGACCTTTTTTTTTGGTAACATTTTAAAAAAAGAATTATTATATATGAGAATTTTGCCCTGCTTGTTTGTATATGAATGCAGTATCTGAGGAAGCCCATGTCTGAATTCCTGGAACTGGAGTTACAAGCCGTTGTGAGCCACCAGTGGGAACTGAACCCAGGCCCTAGGCAAGAGCAACAAGTGCTCTTAACTGCTGAGCCATCTCTCCTGCCCCAAAGGGGAGTGTTTGATTCTGTCTGAATGCGCGTTATGGAAAGTGACAGCTCTTTCCATCCTCTAAGAAGTTCCCTGGGAAATTCGTGCTACTTGTGTGTGTGGCTCCCTTCATGTTAGACAGGCGTTGCTTTTGGTGCGGCCGGCCTCTTTCTCTCTCTCCATCCTTTCCCTCTCTCTGGCTGGCCTCGTCTCCTGCTCACCATTTCTCAGACACTAGGACACTGCTAGTTGTGCTCCCTTGTGCTCTTGTTCCCTTGTTCTTCCTCAGGCTGCTTGAATGAGTAAGTGCTGACTCGCTGTGTATCCTGTTAGTTACTATGAACAGCTTTTAAGCATGAGCTCTCATTCCTCAGGGAGAAGGGGCTCCCAGAAGCCCCTCTGGGTTGCTGGCTTTGGTGTTATTCGTGATGTGCTTCCGTGTTTCCGTTGTCAGCAGCCCTCTTCCCGTCACGGGATTCCTTGGAGGCTGGTTGTGTTCTCTTGGGCGCTGTGTTGTCCCAGGGTCTCCAGTGCACTTGTCAGTTCTCAGCTAATGGTATTCAGTTGCTCTCCCTGCCCGGTTTCTGTGGCACATACGCTGTTGCATCTCACCCTACCCCACCTTTTGCCTGGATTACGCCCTTCTTGTTTTTGCTGTTGTGTCCAGAACATTTCCTCACCGAATGCACACCTGACTGAAAGTTGTTTCTCATAGCTTGCCTCCTGCTTAGTTCTAACAATGATACCCCACTATACAGTATTAGATAAAACAATTGTGGGTGGTGGTACATGCCTTTATTCCTAGCAGTTGGGGAACGGGGTAAAGTCTGGCAGATCTCTGTGAGTTTGAGGCCAGCTTTGTATTGAGTTCCAGGCTAGCCAGGGCTATATAGTAAGACTTTATCTATTTTTTAGTAAATCTAAAAAAATTACTTTAAAAAGTGGTAATTTTAGAAAGCTGTTGAGATACTTATATAATAAAAAAAGGATTTGGTGTGCCATGGGTCCAGTCAAGGATTTGGTGTGCCATGGGTCCAGTCAAGCTAGGAAAAGAAGGAAACAAGCCCCACAGACTCTGGGTGGCCATCCTGTGTGTGGCGTGCGACTTCAGGGGTGGGTTGGATACTCACTAAATCATGTCCTAAAGAATGTTAAACCAGACGAAGCGCGGCACAAATAACTCTCGTCGTGTAATATCATCCAGTTGTGTATTTGGGTGGCTTTAGGGAGCTCAATTATATTAAAAATTTATATTAAAATTCTAATATCACATAACAATGGAACATACTTATGTGTAATGATTAGGCTAATTGGTATAATCACTACTTCAAATATCTTTTATTTCTTTGTGTTGGGAAGTTTTGAAGTGCTCACACAATTTTGCAGCACACAATTAACTGTAGAACATTAGAGGTGGTCCTTTCATCTCATTGGACCCTGCACCTTTTCAGTTTCTGCACTGCACTCCTTTTCTTTCCCTCCCCAAACTTTGGGAACTCCTGCAAAGGTGTCCTCTCCTCTCTCCCCTCCTCCCCCCCTCTTCCCCAGCCTTCCCCTCACCTGCATGAGTTCAGGCTCCCTTCCATCTTCAGAGTACAACCTTGGGTGTGGCCTTCTACCTTGCTACCATCTCTGGGCTTGCTGGCCTCAGAGCTTTCTGTGATTTCCCGTCTTTGCCTCCGATGTTTTGGAGGACGTGCCGAATTACAGCTGCATGTGCTACTGCATCTGGCTTTTATGTGGATTCTAAGGATGACACTGAACTTTATTTGTCCAAAGGAAATAAACAAACACCACCACCAATAACAGCAAAAGAAAGCTTTGCCCATAGTTCTGAAGAACTTTGCTAGTGGATACTTACCAGAAGGGAGAAGCGTCTGTCTCAACCCACCTCCCATGTTTCATAATCATTCTGATGAACTATGTGCATTATCCACATCAAAGTATGTAGTTATAATGAAGATTACAAAATCTACATTTAAAAAGACCTTTACTCGGTTGAGTATGTCAGTCAGTGATCGGCAGCCCGAATTGGGATATAGCCAAGATGGCTGTGCTTGCCGAAGCCTGCATAGGAAGCACAGTGTTCTTTTTGGGTGATAGAGTAATTTATATTTTATCGCTTGTGTTATTAACTTTTATTCAAGCGCATTGTACTTAATTAATTACATAATCTGTTCTGTGTTGCAGTTTGGTAGACACAGATGCTCAATGCTCAAATCTGTGTAGAAGTAGTAAGTCACCGGGAAAACAGGACCTATTTGAAAAGCAAACCTGAGGTGAAGAGAGGCAGAGGACTCGGAGGCTTTGGGGAGCTTGCCAGGTAGTTTGACGGAAGAGAGAGAAAGGAAGAGGGTGAGCAGAAAGGAAAGGAAGAAAAGAAAACCAGTATGCCTGGCATAGGCCTGTGACCCCAGCTTTAGGAACACAAAGCTTGCAATTCCACCAGCAATGGAGGAGTGTTCCTCTTTCTCCACATCCTCTCTAGCATCTGCTGTCCCCTGAGATTTTCATCTTAGCCATTCTAACTGGTGTGACGTGGAATCTCAGAGTTGTTTTGATTTGCATTTCCCTAATGACTAAGGATGTTGAACATTTCTTTAGGTGCTTCTCAGCCATTAGATATTCCTCAGTTGAAAATGCTTTGTTTAGCTCTGTACCCCATTTTTTTATAGGGTTATTTGGTTCTCTGGAGACTAACTTCTTGAGTTCTTTGTATATCTTGGATATTAGTCCTCTGTCTGATGTAGGGTTGGTAAAGATCTTTTACCAATTTGTTGGTTGTTGTTTTGTCCTATTGACAGTGTCCTTTGCCTTACAGAAGCTTTGTAATTTTATGAGGTCCCATTTGTCAATTCTTGATCTTAGAGCATAAGCTATTGGTGTTCTGTTCAGGAAAATTTCCCCTGTGCCCATGTGCTCAAGGCTCTTCCCCACTTTCTTTTCTAATAGTTTCAGTGTATCTGGTTTTATGTGGAGGTCCTTGATCCACTTGGACTTGAGCTTTGTACAAAGAGATAAGAATGGATTGATTTGAATTCTTCTGCATGCTAACTGCCAGTTGAACCAGCACCACACTCCTTCAGAGCTGGTGGGATTGCAAGCTGGCATAACCATTCTGGAAATCAGTTTGCCGGTTCCTCAGTAAATTGGGCATAATACTACTGGAGGACCCTGCTATACCACTCCTGCGCATATACCCAGAGGATTCTCCAGCGTGTAATAAGGACACATGCTCCACTATGTTCCTAGTAGCCTTATTTATAATATCCAGAAGCTGGAAAAAACCCAGATGTCCCTCAACAGAGGAATGGATATACAAAATGTAGTACATTTACACAATGGGATACTACTCAGCTATTAATAACAATGAATTTATGAAATTCTTAAGCAAATGGATGGAACTAGAAAATATCATCTTGAGTGAGGTAACCTAATCACAAAAGGACACACATGGTATGCACTCACTGATAAGTGGATATTAGTCCAGAAGCCTGGAATACCCAAGATACAATTCACAGACCACATGAAGCTCAAGAAGAAGGAAGAACAAACTATGGATACTCTGGTCCTTCTTAGAAGGGGGAACAAAATCCCACAGGAGGAGATACAGAGACAAAATGTGGAGCAGAGACTGAGGGAAAGACCATCCAGAGACTGCCCCTTCTAGGGATCCATCCCATATACAGTTACAAAACCCAGACACTATTGTGGATGCCAAGAAGTGCTTGCTGACAGGAGCCTGACATAGCTGTCACCTGGGAGGCTCTGCCAGTGCATGACAAATACAGAGGGGGACACTCTCAGCCAACCATTGAACTGAGCACAGGGTCCCCAATGGGGGAGCTAGAGAAAGGACCCAAGGAACTGAAGAGGCTTGCAGCCCCATAGGAGGAACAACAATTTGAACCACCCAGTACCTCCAGAGCTCCCAAGGATTAAACCACCAACCAAAGAGTTCACATGGAGTTACCCATGGCTCCAGATGCATATGCAGCAGAGGATGGTCTTGTTGGACATCAAAGGGAGGAGAGGCCCTTGGTCCTGAAAAGGCTAGATGCCCCTGTATAGGGGAATACCAGGATGGGGAAGTGGGAGTGGATGGATTGGTGAGCAGGGGGAGGGAGGAATGGGTTAGGGGATTTTTCTGGGGGGAGGGGGAACCAGAAAAGGGGACATTTGAAATGTAAATAAAGAATAGATCTAATAATAATAATAATAAAAAAGGAACACAAAGGCAAGAGGATCAAGAGGAGTTCAGGATTATCATTGACTATTTAGGCAGTTCTAGACCAACCTGGGCTACATAAGACTTTATCTCAAAGCGGGGTGGGAGGAGCAAAAGGTGGATCTTCTCATTTGAATTTGAAGATAAAATGGCCACAGGGTGGCAGCACAGTCCAAACTTGGGAACCGGTTTGCTGGCCTTAACCACACTTCAGAATCATGGATTTCTCTCATGGCCAAGGAAACAGAAGCAAATGCTCCGGATTAAAGGTTACTTCCCTGAAGGAAAGGGAAGTGTAGGGAAAGGCGCCACCATGACCTCTGCATGGTAAGCTCCAAGGAAGGTTTCAAACTGGCAGGACTCACTTAAAATTCTAATCATAAATATGACTAAACTAGATCTAAAACACAGTCATTCTTAAATGTAATACAAATTATTTTATGAAAGAACAAAATAGCAGATAAAACATAAACTCTTTTTTCTACAGTCAGTCCAACAATCTGTACATTAAACAAACAAACAAACAAACGAGTGCTTAATAAATGTAAACAGAATGCTTGTCTGTTTTTGCTTTTTCTGGCTCTGAGAATTGAAGCCACAACCTTGGCTCTGCTAGGTGAGCACTCTGCCTCGGAACCATGTGCCCAGCCCTGGCTTTGCCTTTGTCGTGTGTACTTCTGTTGTTGTAGCTGAGAGATGGTCACCGAGACCTGTGTGGAAGATTATACCCTAGGTTTCTCCCAGGAGTTTTAGTTTCCAGTCCCAGTAGCTAGATCTTTAATCCGTCTTAAGAATGTGTGTGTGTGTGTGTGTGTGTGTGCAGTGTGGGACAGAGCTCCAGTTTCAGCCTGGCTTGTGGATAATCCAGTTTTCCCAGTAACATCTGTTGCCTGGAGTAGCCCTTCCACTCTGGTGGTGTAGTATCCTTGTTGAAAATCATCCGATCATGTATGTGGAAGTTTATTTTGGGTCTCTGTATTCTGTTTTATTTGTTTGTCTGTCTTCCATTGTGTAAATACCAGCAGAACAAAGAAAAGAATTCTCTTTGTAGAAGAATAGAGTAGAAAAAGGCATAGAATTACACAAATGATGCATGGTGATTATTGAAAGTATGTACGTTCTTAATTTCCATTGAGGATCACTGTGATCTCATCAAACCTATGGAGTAGAAATATGAATGTTTTAAAAGGTGTGTGTGTGCGTGTGCGTGTGCGTGTGTGTGTGTGTGTGTGTGTGTGTGTGTGTGTGCGCACACGCACAAGGGATGCACGCCGTGATGAGTGTGTGGTCAGAGGACAGTTGGTTAGATGGTAGTGGACTCTCTCCTTTTCCTTGTTTCATCTGGGTCTCAGGTTAACTCGGCTTCTGTGCTGCGCGTGTGGTCCAGGCTAGCCAGCTCACAAGCTTCTGTGTGAGTCTCCTGTCTCCGCCTCTCATCTCAAAATCGGGATGGGGGGCTACAGATGTGGACCATTGCATCTGTAACATTGTGGGAATCGACATGGACTCTGCAGGTTTTTTGGGTAGCAGTTTTAATCTACTGGGATGTCTTTCCTGTCCATAAACTGTGAATTTACTGTACTGTGTACACATATTTTATAAATACTTTGTATTAGTGTGTTCATTTTCAAAGTCCTTATTGTGACCAACCAGCTTGCTTTATCTGCTTAATCTGTGTTGAATCGATATCAACACTAGTTAGAGGATATAACGTAGCTAACCTGTTGATCTATTTTTGTTGAAAAGCATCATAATGAAGAAAATGAGTCAAAGAGGTGTGTTGATAGACACACAGGAAGACATTTTAGAGCAGTTTCACGAACTAAGGATACCAATTCTAAACATTCGTTTGAAATGGAGCCAAGGTGTATTCTCAAAATTCATCATCAACCCTTTATCCATGATCTATTCTAACATTTTATTCCAATCACATCCATTTAATTGGAATCTTATGTTAATAAAAGTGATGGCTAGGTTCCAACAAATATCCTATACACTGGTCCTTTATTGTACAGAATACAATACTAAAATATTTTATGAATTTTATTAAATATTTGATAGTCACTTATTGCTGATGTGCTATGTCAAAGTCATTGTCTGCTCCATTGGTAATAACTGTTAATTATGCTACATGACAAAAGTATATTTTTCCCAAATCTTCATATTTATTTTGTCTTTTCATCTGCTGCTGAAAAACAGGTCATATTTTCAATTTCCTGCTTCCTTGGAAATATTAATATAATTGTTCTACTGAAGATCTGATACATAGGGGGAAATCTGCCTGCCCGCTACCGTCTTTGAGAAGTTAGAGAGCTTGGTGTAGTGGCACACACCTTTAATTCTAGCACTCAGGAGGCTGAGGCAAGTGGATTTCTGTGAGTTCGAGGCCAGCCTTCATAGTGAATTCTAGGACAGCCAGGGTGGCTACCTAGTGAGAATCTGTCTTGAGAAAGCAAAAAACAGAAACAAAACAACGACATAACAGCAGCAATAACAACAGCAACAAGTTAGGCTGGCCTGTAGCTGTGAGTGCCTTCCCAGCATGTACCAGGCCCTGGGTGTGATCCTGCCTGATGCCCCACCTGCCAAACCTACAAAACCAAATAATGACCTTGGGCTTTTATACTGCAAAAGCCCTGAGATATGCATCTGTATTGAGATGTCTAAAAGTACTTACAGCCATCTACTGCCCCATATAGAATATTCCCATAGATAACCATCATGCCTTAACATAAATCACAGCTGTTTATGATCAGCCTTGTTGAGATATAGTTTATTTATAAGGAAATGTACCCATACTAAATGCATAACTTAATGAATTTGAACAAAATGTGTATATTTATGTTATCATAAAAATACAGGAAGTTTCTGTCCACTCCAAACTTCCTCTTCCTTATCAGTCACCCTCCCACATGGCTCTAGACACATATTATATATTTGTATTACTGTTGATAAGCTTTGTTTTCATAATCCAGAGCCTCCTTGACTTACAAGGAGGCTCCATCTTAATAAAGCCATGGTACAGTATGTGTTGAAAGCATCCTAGGGCGGTTTTCTCCAGCCAGCTGGCTTAACACCATCCTGTGGCAGTGCACGCCCTGCCCGATCCTCTTGTGATTGTTGATGACAGGTGGGGTAGAGGTGGTGGTGGTGGGGGGGTGAGCTTCCCCAGACAGAAGCTGCATGCCCCTAGCACAGGAAGGGATTAACTCTCAAAACCTGAAGTATTATTTCAACAGAATCACGTTTATGTCTTTGTAAAGTTTTAAAAAAAAAATCCAGTTGAACCCTTGTAAGCTGGAGAGTGTAAGTGGAGTCCCATGGTTTGTACACTGGCTTTCTTTGCTTATTGAGGTCATTGATGTGATTGTGTTGACCACATTGCTTTTAAAATTAACGAGTGTCTTTTAGAGTTTTTTGAGTTGCATGACAAAGTTGAGAATGCAGAGAATTCCCCGTACCTCCCTCATTGTCAACACCCCACAACATAGTGCTGTATTTGTGAGGAGTCTTGAGTCTCTGTTGACAAGCTTATTACCCAAACCCCACAGTTTACCTTAGCACCCACTCTTGGTGTAACACATGCTACGTGTTTTTACCAGTGTATGGTGGTATGTGTCTACTGTTGTAATGTCATGCAGAATGGTTTCACAGCTCTGAAAGTGTTTTATGTGTTGGTTACACAACCTTTCTTCCTCTAAACACTGCTAACCACCATTGCCAGTGCAAATCGTGGTAACTGCTTCTCTTTTTCTGTCTCTGAGTTATTTTACCTTTCTAGAAAGTTACATAGTTGGGATCCAGATGGCTTTTTTCACTTAGTGTATCTTTGGGGTTCTGCATGTCTTGATACTTCTTTTGTTTGTGCTAAATAATAACACATTATCCTAATTGCCCAATTTGTCGATTCTTGAACAGAAGGACATTTTGGATGCTTCCAATTTGGTGTAGTTTTGAGTAAAGCTGCTCTAACTTTCCTTATGCAGGCTTTGAGGATGTAAATTTTCAATTCCTTTGGCTAAATACTAGGGAGCATGGCTGATGGCCCATGTGGAATTCTTTAAATTATAATAGAGATTCAGGCTCTCTCTCTCTCTCTCTCTCTCTCTCTCTCTCTCTCTCTCTCTCTGTGTGTGTGTGTTTTTACCTACATGTGTGTATGTGTACTGTGTGTGCCTAGTGCCCATGGAGGCCAGAAGAGGGCGACAGATCTCCTGGAGTTACAGATGACTAGGAACTTAACCCAGGTCCTCTGCCATAGCAATAAATAATCTTTGTTTGGTTTTGTTTTGAGACAGAGTTTCTTGGTGTGTAGCCCTGGCTGTCCTGGAGCTTACTCTGTAGACCAGGCTGTCCTTGAACTCAGAGATCCATTTGCCTCTGCCTTCTGAGTGCTCTGGGATCAAAAGCATGCGTCACCACCACTGGCTGACTTCGTTTAATAAGAAATTACCACATTTTCTCCCCGACTGGACATTTGTGCAGGTGGATGAGCACTGAACATGAGCTCTTGTTCCAGATCTTACCAGTATTTGATATCAGTGCCTTGCCTTGGATTTTGCCTCTTTTTTTTTTTTTAAAGATTTATTTATTTTCTCTATGTGAGTACACCATCGCTGTCTTTAGATACATCAGAGGCGGCATGGTTGTGAGCCACCATATGGTTGCTGGGAGTTGAACTCAATACCTCTGGCTGAACCATCTCTCCAGCCCTGGATTTTGCCTTTTTTTTTTTTTTTTTTTTTGTATTTCAAGACAGGGTTTCTCTGTGTAGCCCTGGCTGTCCTGGAACTCACTTTGTAGACCAGGCTGGCCTGGAACTCAGAAATCCTCCTGCCTCTGCCTCCCAAGTGCTGGGATTAAAGGCGTGCGCCACCGCCCGGCTAGGATTTTGCCTTTTAATAGACAAGTTTCATTGATATTTTCATTACTGTCAGAAGACAGTGAACATCTGTCTGTATGCTCATTTGAATCTCCATATCTTCTATAGTAAGATGTCTGCCTGGACTTTGTATTTATTTCCTTCATATTTTGTGCATAGCAGTTCTTTGTGATGTGTCTTGCACATATTTTTTCCTATTCTTTGGCTTGTATTCTCATTCCCTTGATGTTGACTTTCCTAGAGCAAAAGTTTAAGTTTTATTCTTTTATGGATATCTAACTTGACAATTATTTCTTCTATGGATTGTGCCTTTAATGTTGTATTCATAACTTTCTCATCGTTCCCAGGGTTACCTCCATTTTATCCTGTGTTGTCTTCTCAGAATATCATAGTTTTGTACCTACACTGACTTTTGCTGTATGCTTAAGATCTTTGTCTCGATGCATTTTTAAAAAACATGTTGATACTCAGTTTCAAGACTATTTGTTGAAAGACTATCTTTGCTCCATTTATTGCTTGTCTGAAACAGAACCTGAAATGGATTCCCAGCATGTCCCATTTCCCACTGTGTTATCACTGTATGAGAAATGAAGATTGTGATGTGTGCCTGAGAGTAAGCGGGGTGGGGGTGGGGGTGAACAGGGTAATACTCCTCACGCTGACTTGTAAAGAGCTTTTTTTAACTCATCTGAAGCTCTTCTTTGTTCAGGAAGATGGCGATAGCCAATAGGGCTTTGACAACTTCATTTCCTAGGCCTTCTATGTAGCAGGGTTCAGACCTCTGGCCAGCTTTTCAGCAGTCTCTGGAGTCAGGGGTGGTTTTTGCTTGTCTTTGCCAAGTGTGTTAACAGTAGTATCCTTGGACAGTGGTGAGTTGTCTCAGGCAGTTGCTGAAACGCAGGTTAGAAATACATCTGTTTTTCGATAACAGAGCTGCCATAGTCTGTCTCATGCCTCTTGCCCTGCAGTATCAAAAAGCCCAAGTGTACGGCTGTCTACCAATCATTACTGTGACTGTGTGGTTATTGAAGTCATTTGGTGCAGATTGGATGGTTAGCTGTTGTATCAGGAAACATGTTTGACCAGCAATGTCACCCCCTACTGAAGTGCTCTTAATTGTTGGCAGGACTGAAATAGTTTGTATTCATTTCACATTTGGTACTGACCTCAGCAACTCAATAGCTGGTTTCCAAGTTGGAGAGTGACAATCCTCTGATTTCTTTAGTTTCTTTTGGTATAGCGTTGGCTATTTGGTCTTTTGACTTTCCATATGAACTTAGAAATTTCATTTTGGTTGTGTATGTGTATTGGTATGCACAGAGGTCAGAGGACACTTGCAGCAGTCAGTTGGCTCCTTCCACCACATGGGTTCGGGAAATCAAACTCAGGTTGTCATGTTTGGTAGCAATTACCAATATTTACAGAGCCATCTCACCAGCCCTCCATTCAGACTTTTGAGTGACTTTGCCAAAATCTGCAAAACTGCTTCCTGGGATTTAGATTGGTATTTCATGGACTTTATAGAGCAGGCTGGGAAGAACTGACACCTGACAATAATGAGCAAATATTCTTATTCATGAGCATGAAATGTCTGAACACTTATTAGTTCTTAGTATCTTTTATCAGAGTTAGTTTTCCTCATACAGATATTGTATAAACTTTATCAAATTTGATATAGGTATTCATTTATGGGGAAACTAATATACCTGGTGATTTTTTTTTAATTTTTAATTTTTGTATGTTTTCATTGCTGATATGTATTTAAGGTAGAAACTGACTTTTGCATATTAACTTTTTATCCTTTAACTTATGTATCATGTATCACTTGTTATTTTCAGAAGTTTTTTTTTAAAATTATTGTGGATTTTCTACATGAATAGTTATGTTACTGTGCTGGCTAGTTTTATGTGAATTTGACCCAAGCTAGAACTATTTGAAGGGGGGTAACTTCTAGTGAGGAAATGCCTCCATAATAACTGTCTGTAAGGCAATTTCTTAGTTAGTGATTGATGTGGAAAGGGCTCAGCCCATTGTGGGTGGTGCCATGGGGTTGTGGGTTCCAGAAGAGAGCAGGCAGAGCAAGCCATGATGAGTAAGCCATGCAGCAGCATCCCTCTGTGGCCTTTGCATCCGCTCCTGCCTCCAGGTTCAGCCTGGCTTGAGTTCCTGGCCTGACTTCCTTCAGTGATGGACTATGATAAAGAATGAGCCAAATAAACCTTTCCTCCCCAACATGCTTTTGTCATGATGTTTCATCATAGCACTAGTAACCCTAACTAACATAGAGACCTATAAACAAAGATGGTTTTAGTACTTCTTCCCCATTCTTTATACTTTTTGTAGTACTTGTTATATTGTATTAGCCTGGATTTTTACATAATCCTAAAGAATGTGATGGCAAGAGAGATATCCTGATCTTAGTGAGAATGCTCTAAGTTCCTTACTATGAAGTGTGATACTTGCTATAGGTTTCTGTAGATGTTATTTTCCAAGTTGAGGAAGTTCCTCTTCATTCCTAGGTTTCAGAGTGCCTTGAAAAACTGTTTATAGATTTAGTATCTATGTAGACCTTATATGCATGCTTGGTGCCCATGGAAGTCAGAAGAAGGTGTCAGATTCCTTGGAATGGGTGCTGGGCATGGCTGTGAGCCACCCTTTGGGTGTGAGACTCAAGCCCAAGTTCTCTACCTGAGGGATAGTGCTCCTAGCTACGGAGCCATTTCTCCAGCCTCATTTTTTTTTTAAACTTAAATCTTGAGTGTGTAGTGTTGGATTTTGTCAGATTTTTTTTTATGCAACTGTTGATATGCTCAAATGGTTTTTCTTTAGGCTGTTGATGTGATGGGTTACATGAATTATTTTTGAACTTACATGGCTTTGTTGAGAGGCACCCACCAGAAAAGATTAGGACATTGGGTCCAAGCCAATAGAAAGTCTTTTGTTAGCTGGCCATCGACGACACTGGGTGTTTAGAATCCAAGTGCTGCCTTGAGCTTGTCTCAGGTGGGCTTTTAGGCACAAAAACCACATTCTTGGTTTACATACCTTAGTTACCAGGAGCAGTCAGCTAGAAGCAGAACTAGAAGTCAGAAAGCAAGGTGAGCGCATTTACGGGCTTGCCCAGCTCTATGGACTTTGATGGATGATGCTTTTGTTCTTGTTCTTGGCGGGTGGTGCTGTCTACATGCTGGGTTCCAAGGCCTGAGCTACCTCGATGGTGGTGTCAGTTATGTTAAGGTAGGAGGCCTGTTAGAATTTAACATTATTTGTGCTTAATAATATACATGTTTGAATCCTAAACCAATATTTACACTTTTTTTAGATATTAAACTTTTATCTTTGCTTCAAAACACAAGCACGAAACAAAACAAAGTATCCCCTTATCTTCTTGGTTACCTCTACTAACAAATGCCTTCTAGAAAGCCCAAATATTACTATCAGTGCAACATTTATTTATATATTCCATGTTCTTGATTCTAGAAATTTCCTTTTCTTGATTTTAGAATTTTTTTTTAACTTTCCCTGTTGGCTCAAGTTGTACATTTAGAATCTGTGTTATATTTCATCTAACAAGCTAGGATGATCTGTTTACTGGAAATAGAACGGCTGCCGTGAAGTAACTGTGCTCTTTTGACCCCAGCTTGAGTTGTCATCATACATTGCTGACGCCTGGCTGAAGCAAGTGTGGATATGCTTGACCTGATGCGCTCAAGTTACTAGTGTGCCCCTGGAAAACAGGCCTTGGAGCACGTGTGTGTCCACAGCCTGGTCCTGGGCTGCTTTCTCTTCATCTCACTCCGCTGCTCTGTGTTCCCAAGGTCCCAGCATGCTTTGCATTCCAACCCACCTGAATTTTGTCAACCTCAGTTCTTCCGTCTCTAAGGCTGTCTTCACAGACTTGCCAAGTTCAAGTCTGGTTTTCGCTTACTTTCTGCACCCAGCCTTCCACACAGCATCCTGTCCTGACTGGAGAGCTTGTGGCATAGTCCACAGGAGTGGAGGAACGAGTCCAGCAGCAGCTCAGAGATCTAGGATGCTCGAATGGTCCAGAGAAGCTTCTAACTTTCCATTTTATTAAAGAAATTAACTTATTGAATATGCAAATCCACTTTCTATTAAATGCTGATAGTATTTGTGCCTTCAGTATTACTTGAAGGCAAGTTCTGACTTAGTTGAGGGGTTTCTAGCTGAGGTTGACCTTTTGATTTCTTTTGATTTGCTCAGTTGATGAGACGCAATCACCCTGCACTCTAGTCCACGCCACCCTTTCACTCGGAGGTCTTGGAAGGAAGGTGGCTTTGGTGAAAAACATCCAGAGAACTCTCAGCAGTTTTGATGGATCATTTACCCCAGTTTGAACTTTTCCTGCTTTTAGGGAACCCTGACAAGGTCACTACTGGAGTTAGTTTTCCTCAGAGGGCAGCCCCTGGGGTTTTGCTGATGTGTTAGTGTTTGGTTAGGAACACGGCTTTGGGGATTGCAACAAGCATCTGGTGTCAGGAGCATGGTGCGTCCTGGCGGTGAACCCACAGGAGCAGTGGGTTAACTGGTGGCCAGCAGTCTAGTGACAGCTCCCATCTAGCGCGTGAGCCTTATGGGTTCACTAGTTCATGTCCTCCTTCAATCATCCTCTCCTTATTTGGGTTTCATTTCTTACTTCTTTTCCTTTCTTGGCAGTGTCTTCAAAAGGAGTTAGGAGGCGGTCTCAGGAGCTGCCTTTGAAGATTGTTGCAATATGTATACCTGTCAAAAAGAGTTGACCAAGGCCTGTGGAGAGCTATGTCACTCATCAGGTCCTCAGCTCGGTGCCAGCTCTGCTCTGATCCTCCGGAATGGTCTGAACAGAAGCCATCAGAGTGGATTGTAGACTCACAGTGATTTGCAGATCCTTCCCCCTCTCATTTTCTCATATGGGGCATCTAGAAATGATGAACTCTGGGCGAATCCAGCTTATGTTTGCATGGGATGAAAGAGAAACTCTAATTTCAGCTGCGCATAGCTTCCTTTCTCTATTCCTTCCCTTCTATTTTGCTGTTCCCTTTCTCCCATAGATCAGAACATGCCGAAATCTTCAGGAAATGGGAGACAAAGCACCATTCTCTTGTCCAAATGTAATTTATAGTGTAATTCAGATCTGGGGGGGGGGCTGTAACGTTCCTATATTTCATATTTCAGCCATTTAATGCTTGGACCCCTTTAACTACATGTGTGGTCCTTATGGATACTCATATCGCCTGTGGTGGTGGGAGACATTGCTGTGCCCATTACAGCCTGAGCATCTGTGTGACTTAACTGCTGCTTGCCATAAGCTCAGTACAGTTTCTTAAAATGCTCGTCCACTGGCTTTTAATTTATTTCTTTAGGACATTACAGAGTAGTGTTCTTTTGTTTTGTTTTGTTGTGGTTTTTGGTGTGAGTGAGTGAGTGTGTATGTGTGTGTGTGTGTATGTGCACGCATGTGTGTGTTCAGGCCAAAATCCAGAGTTATTAAACAATTTAAAAAAGGAGAAGCAGAATACAATGGGAACAGAATAGAAAATATCCGCATTTATTACAAGCTGTCAAGTCTTCATGACATTTGTCTTGAGGCTGGGGAGTTAGTTTAAGTCGGTAGAGTCCTTGCTTAGCATGCAGGTTTCTAGGTTAGTCCCCAGCACTGCATGTGCTGATCAGGGAGGCACATACCTTAACCACCCCAGCACTGAGCAGTGGAGCTGGGGAGATCAGAAGATCAAGATCAGCCGGGCGGTGGTGGCGCACGCCTTTAATCCCAGCACTTGGGAGGCAGAGGCAGGAGGATTTCTGAGTTCGAGGCCAGCCTGGTCTACAAAGTGAGTTCCAGGACAGCCAGGGCTACACAGAGAAACCCTGTCTCGAAAAAAAAATCTTTAAAAAAAAAAAAAAAGAAGATCAAGATTGTTGTTAGCTGTATAGTGAGTTTGAGGCCATCCTGTGCTACATGAGACCCTGTCTCAAGAAAAAGCAAAACAAAACAACCAAAATATAACATCACTCTGCTCCACATTGTCTTGATTGTTCAGTTAAATCAGTAAATTATTTAATTAAATACTTATATGTATTAGATCTCAATGGTCAAAACAAACCAACCAACCAACCAACCAACCAAAACCAGCCTCCCCCCGCCAAAAAAAAAATCCCTAGAAGTCACTGAATGGTACACACCTAACTTCTCTGTACCAATGGACTTAGCTTTTATTTTCTTGGCTTTCCCTGAGCTAAACATTTTCACTTCCCACCATTCATCCAGATGTGTAAAGGTCTTAAAATCTGCCTGTCATTCTAAATCCACTTCGAATGCCGTCTGTGTGAAGAACTGGACCCTGGACTCGAGTCTGGAAGACGCTGTTCTTTGGTGTCCTCCATCTCCAAAGGCTCTTACGGTCTCTCCCCGTCCTCCTCTGCATAGATCCCTGGTCCCCGAGGGGAGGGGTTTGATGAAAACATCCCATTTTGGACTGAGCCGTCCAAAGTCTCTCATTCTCTGTACTCTGTCCAGTTGTGGGTCTCTCTATGCTAGTCCCCAGCTAATTGGAGGAGGTTATCTAATGATGGCTGAGCAAAAAACTGTTCTGTGAATATCACAAAACACTGATCTGTGGGCATAGCAGAATGTCACTAGGAGTCTTTATTTCTATGTTCCTTTAGCAGGTCATTTAGTATTTGTTTTGTCCCTAGGTTCATGGTTTATCTAGTATCAGGTTCTTGACACCTGAGCAGTGTCAGGCATGGATTCCGTCTAAAGGGGTGGGTCTTAAATCCAAGCAGAGAGTGTTTGTTTACTCCCATGACCTTTGTGCCACTAGTGTACCGACGCATCCTGCAGGCAGGATACTGCTGTAGACATCGGTGTTTGTAACTGGGTTGGTGGTTATCTTTTTCCTTTGGTAATGTTCAGAGTACCTTCTGGTACCATGAGCATTATTTAGAAGGGGTAAAGGCTCTACTTAGGCACCAACTCAACTTCCCCACATTCAATGAGATACGTAGGTGTTGTCTTAAGCAATAGGGCCTTACATCAATTGTAGAGAGTAACCAATAGCCTTGACAGTAGCCTGGGTTGTTTGTTAACATGCAGCCCCTTTGCCTTTGCCCATTTTTAAGTTGGATTATGTTGTTGTTGTAGGGTTTTGGAATTATAGTTTGGATATTAATACTCTGTCAAGTTAATAGCTGGTAAATATTTCCTTTTCACTCTCACTGAGGGTAGGGGCTGTTACAGACTGAATTCAGGTTCTTTGACTTATGATTGTTCCTTGTTCTCTGGTCTCTAGAGTAGCACGTTTTAGGGTCCCTTCTAAGATGGTGACCATTCACAGTATTTTAAGCCAGGGGGAGGAATAAAGTGGCGTTTGCTGTACTGCCAAACTGTTCTTCTGGAGAGGTCACTCACTGTCTCATCAAAACCTCAGCAGGATTTGGACTTGCAAGACTTCATCCCGTAGATAGGACTGCCAGTCTGTTTTCTTTTTCTTTAAAAAAGATTTATTTATTTATTATATGTAAGTACACTGTAGCTGTCTTCAGACACACTAGAAGAGGGAATCAGATCTCATTAGGGATGGTTGTGAGCCACCATGTGGTTGCTGGGATTTGAACTCAGGACCTTTGGAAGAGCTCTTAAGCTGATCCATCTCTCCAGCCTGTCTCCAGGCTTACCTTTAGGATGAGGCCTCTGCTTCCCTCTGCCTGCAACTCGGAGCCCTACAGCTGGGTGGGTGGGGTGGGAGCTTTTCTTTCTCTATACCTTTGAGCTATACCCTCCCTTCCTTTGAATTTCCTGGGCCACACTTAAGTGTTTCTGGTTTTTGTGGAATTTACTCTACACCTGCTGTTGTGATGTTTGTATGTCTTCCATTTCTGGGCACAGGTCCTTCATAACCATATTTTTTGGTTATGCTTGGCTGATGGCCTTGACGTCTCTTAGTGTTTACTTATCTTAAAATGTCTTTTTCTTTTTCCTCTTTCTTTTCTTTTTTATTTATTTATTTTTTATTTTATTTATTTATTTTTTTTTTGAGACAGGGTTTCTCTGTGTAGCCCTGGCTATCCTGGAACTCACTCTGCAGACCAGGCTGGCCTCGAACTCAGAAATCCACCTGCCTCTGCCACCCAAGTGCTGGGATTAAAGGCATGCACCACCACTGCTCCAGCCTAAAATGTCTTTCTTTTTCTTTGGATTCTGAAGGATGGCCGTAACCCTCCTGGCAGTAGAGAAGATAGTCTAAAGAGAGACCCTTGTGCCCTTCCTTATGGTTAGACTACAGAATGGTGGAGCCCAGGACACTGGAATGTCCTCAGGAACTCTTGCCAGTGAAGGGAAGGCTGACGCTTTTGTGCGAGACAGAGGGAACTTGTCTTCGAGGAAGAGATTTCACCATTCTGACAACTTGTGGAACAGAACTTGGAACTGCTGAGACACCCGTACCTCAGTAGTGAATGGGACCATACTTTGATCAAGACTGTTTAGTTACTTAAACCTCCTATCAGAACCCTGAAGATAGATTGGGTGTGTGTCTGTCCCTGGATCTCTCTGCTTGTTCCTCTCCCATGTTTTCACACTGAATACATTTATGGTCTGTGCTTTCCACTGCTATTTGTTGATTAATTGACATATTGGGGATGGGTGGCAAAGCCATCTAGTTAGAGCTGCTGTGGTTTAGACTCATTCTCTAAACACTCTGGGTGTAGTCCCCGTACCCAGTTTCCCCTCCCCGAAGCCTCCTCTCCCATCCCCTCTCCCCCTGCTTCTATGAGGGTGTTCCTCCACCGGCCCCACTCCCACCTCCCCACCCTCGATTCCCCTACACTGGGGCATCTATGGAGCCTTCATAGGACCAAGGACCTCTCCTCCCATTGATGCCCAACAAGGCTGTCCTCTGCTACATATGCAGCCCAAGCCATGTGTACTCCTTGATTGGTGGCTTAGTCCCTGGGACCTCTGGGGGGGTCTGGTTGGTTGATATTGTTGTTCTTCCTATGGATGGGGAGGGTGTAGTAATCTTGGTTCGTAGTTATTTTATCTTAGTACTTAGAGTGTGTCTTCCTGGGCCTGTTGAGTTTCTGCTATTA